>JAWNNF010000035.1:2400000-3600000 GCA_035043025.1 Drosophila villosipedis
CATAAATAAATATATATTTTTTTATTATTAAGGTCATTGTTCTTAACTTAATTTTTGAGTTCATTGAGCTTGCACCCCAATTGTATTTCAATAAGCATCAATATCAATTTAGTGTATCTAGCAGCAACACGAGTATTGTCATTTAGAAATTTGTTTATTTTTCATTTTGAAAGCGACTCAGCTTTGAAATAGAAATAAACACAAACAGCAAACAGCAGCGTAGACAGATGCCAACATCGATTTTACTTTGCTTATTGGCACAGAACTAGCAAATGTGACAGCTGACATATTTTTCTCCAATATTTTATGGAACGGGAGCCTATCAAGTACAATAGTCCCCTGCTTTTCTTCTCCCATCATTTATTGGCTGGAGTATTAGAAGTGGCGCCAGTTTGTTTCAATCTCTCCCAGTGTGTCGTTATATATGTATATATATATTTACATCTGTCTACTATTCCCCTAGTACGCTACTCTGTACACATTTTGCTAACGAAAAATTCATTTAAATCATGTTGCCTGTTAAGCATACAAAAAATGTTCATTGAATATTTGTATGATTTGCGACAAACAATTAGATAGCAACGTTATAAGCTTTCCAATCATTTAACAGCACTACAAAAAGGACAAGCAAACAATCAAAGGGATGTACGTACACACTTCACATAAATCTATATGAATATATACAAACAAGACCAACAACGAGATCTAAACCAAATCAAACACAATCAACCTGCCTGGCTTAAAGCCCTGCTCCTATGCTTTTCAAAGCAAAACAACACAGCATCCACATCCGCATCAGCAGAATAAGGCCAACAAAAATATAAGCAAATAAAATATAAAAATTACGAATTGAACAAATAGCAGCAACAATGATAGCAATGTATTCGGCATGCATAAAAAGTTATGAAAATGTGAAAGGCAAGCGGGCTTACAGTTCGACAGTACAAAACTGAACTCAAACAACAACAGAGTGTTATTGTTGCCCCGCCATCGACAAATACACAGATACATCTGCACACACTCATCCCCCTCCCCGTTCATCCCCCTTATGTGGTCGACGAACACACTCGCACGCTAAAGTGGGGCACAGCTACTACGGGTGAAGGTACCTCGACTTGCCTGTGGCTGGTTGAATGGGGCGGGCTTTGGATTTGAGTGGAGAAAACCGCTGTTCAAGAACACAACATCTCTGAACTGTTGGAAATGTGTGAGAAGGCTAAATTTAAAAATAAAAAAAACACATAAACAAATCAACAAAAAATTAGTAGTCAGACTACTCGACCTCTATATAAAGTGAATATTAAGTGAAGCATTTATAGCTGGATTTCTTCATAAAACATTTTGCATATATAAGAATATATATTTTTTTTCTTATCCATCCAAATTAAACCAATGCATTCACGTCTAAATTAAACTGAATATGCAATTATTAGCGTGAAACTGATTATATTAATATTCGAATTATTTATATTAAATTAAAATTGCAACATGAACTATACGATTTAATAAATAAAAATACACTTTAGGGTAAAGATAAACCCTTTGTCAACATTATTCTTCTTCTTATTATTTATATTATTATTGTAGCAGGCCTCTCGTAATGTAGTTAACAGGCTGTTAGTCAGACTGTAACTTAACATCGGTTCCCATCGTTGATATCGATCGATATCTATTACGTCACTATCGATGTCGATATATATTAATTGTGTGATCGAACATGTGAAGAAGAGATCAATCGGTTGTGAATAACGTAAGTCAGCCGTGTTTGAGAAAGAAAAATAAAGTAGCTTTTTATTATTATTATTAATATTATTATTATTATTATTATTATTATTATTATTATTATTATTATTATTATTATTATTATTATTATTATTATTATTATTATTTTTATTATATTACATATAAATTACAGCATGAGATTTACGATTAAATAGATTTAAATGCATCTCAGATTTAAGATAAGCCCCGCTGCATATTTTCTGAAAGGTATTCTTACCATTTGCAGACGGAAGTTTCGTTTAAGCTGCCACAGACACTGCGTGGCTGCAACCTCGGCTCCAACTATCTGCCGCATGTGAGTTCCGTTTTTAGTTTTCCGCGCTCGCAGACGCAGTTCCTTTGCACCTTGTGCCCTTTTTAATATAAATATACTTCTGCTCTGTGTGTCGCTGTTTGTTTGTGCATTGTTTGCATTTTCTTTGCCTTATTTATTTATTTTTGTTTTTTGGCCAGGCGCAAAAGTTGCACTTGCATTTGGCATTTTGGTATTGCTTTTGCTGTTTGTTTGTCGAGTAAAAATAATTTACTTAATATTGTTTGCAAAGTGTTTCAGGACACCAGCGACTTTTAATTCTTATGAACGCCGCGAGTAAGTCGTTTCTCAGATAAATTAGCACAAAGTTGTTTGGCTTGATTGCGATTGAAGTGCTTTGATGATATAACAAACCATGTGAATAGCCTCTTGGCGCGTGAGTTGAATCTCAGTCGCTTCCTTGGGTTTGCAAGCTATGTGCGGAAAGCACTATATAAACTAGATATACCCTAAAGCAGTGCTTGGGACTCTCAATGAATCTTGCTTAAATTATGACGATTTACATACATATATATATATATATATAATATATAAATTATGTAATTTAAACTGGCAATGAAAGTTGCTTCAGTTTTTTGAGTCTTTTATATTAAATGTATTTGGAAAATAATAAGGTAATGATTTTAAAATATATTTTAAATTTCCAATAAACTTAATTACCCAAAAATAGATTTTCACTAATATTGAAATTGTCAAAAATTATATGATTATTATTAAAGAATCTTGTATTACTCTTACTAATTTGACTGTCTCGTGAGGGTATTCCTGCTTCGTTGATAACTGCCTCGTCCATACAATGGACTTTGTGAAGTTTGTGGCGAATAAAGTTTCGCAGGTCAAGGGGCATTCAGTTGGCAGTTCCAGAACCCACATATACTGAGCACTTACAATGGACTTATTTGTTGTCGTCATTAGCCGCGTTTGTCTGAAATTAAGTTAAGTTTATGACAGAGCAGACAGGCCATTCTCCGCCAACTGCAGACCTCCAACTGGCAATGCTTTTGGCTGTGTTCGTTTGTGGTTTTGCCATTATGGTTTTATTGTCATCAATATCACATGTTTATATATACATATATCTTGTATGCCATGTGAAACAATTAATTCGGTTGGTTTTTATTTACTTTCTTTTAAGTGTTTCTCACTGTCTGTATTTCTGTATTTAGTTCTGTCTTTGGCGCTGTCGTCCTTCATAGTTTTGATTTTGTGACAGCGACTGCTCTTGTCAAATAATAGAAATATTCTTATATAGACATACATATATATAAATATTTGCCTTTATCTGTGGCTGACACAAAGTTCATTAGGTCCTTCTGACTGGCGGGCAGGGCGCAGAGGGATTGTGTGTCTGTACGTTGACTTTAGTTAGCCATTTTGTTAGCGGCCTCTTCAACTTTATAACAAAATGGCGAGACTCGTTAAAGTGGTTTCACTTTTTAACAATGGTTGTTAGTAAAATGTCAACATCTTATGCACAAGACTAAGTACATGATTTTTTTTAAATGAATTTGAGCAAAAAAACTTTAATTTTCTACTCCATCATAATATGTAGATATTTATTTATTGGGAACTTAAATAATCTTTCTTTAAATTACTTTGGAAATATTGATCAACCTTCTGAAAGGCTGTACAATAATTACACAGACTTTCTACATATTCTTATGGCATTATTATTGGCTTAAAACGACTGTTCAAACATTTTAACCAATTAAATATAGTCGAAGCTAAATAAAATTGTCAGACATTAGTCACTGAAAAAGGCGTCTTGTCAATTCTATTGTCGACGGCAACTTTCTCTCCAAGTTTTCAAGGCACTCTTTTTTTATTCATTTTGATTTTGCTTAGCGTTTTGCGGATTTTTCTGTTTTTACACTTATTGATTGTCGGCACTTAAGTTGAATTGTTCGATCTCAATTTTACTTGTTCCCAGTTGTTTTCTCTTCTATTATGTCGGTACTTTAAACCACATAATATTTGTAAGCAGCTGAAATTATCCGGATACCAGCAATTTGGTGTGTTTGATTGTTTCACAGATTATCGAGCAATTCCTAAAACACCAAACAGACTCATTAGTTTAACCAGCAAGCTGTCGAATGCCATTTCTGTCGTTCCCATGCTTAATCAGGAAAATAACTATGCTCAAGTTTGTGGCAGCAGCTAGATAACTTAAAGCCTAAGCAGCCCACAAATGACAACAAAATGACAGCAATTGGAGGAGAAACACGCGCATTTTAAAATCATCAACATTATCATCAGCATTATGGCAGTTATGCGGCAACTGTCGGCTCTTTACTGGTGCCTGCTGGCTGTCGACTGTTGGCTGTCGACTGTCGACAGTTGCCTGTTGGCTGTTGGCTGATGGTATATGGCTGTACTCTTAACTGATGCCGTCGGCTGTTGCTGTCATTCATTAGACTACGCAAAATGTACCAGAAATGTGCCAAGAGACCAACAAAAAGTAAAACAAGCCAGCGCGATTATCTTAGCCACGCCGACGATTATATGCCCTGGCAGACCTGCTGCCTATCCACCTGGTGGCTTCTAACTTCCATTATAAATCTCAAAAGCCGAAAGCTATTTGTTGTAGTTGTGAAATGGTGATGAATATTAAGTAAGTCTGGTCCACATATCTTGGTAAACAACAAAAAGTTGTTCATCCAAGATAAGCAGCTATATTATATAGTGATCCGATCCTGTCGACTTCGACGCAGGACGTCTCCTTCACGGCAAAATTAAAATACCCTCTGCAAGTGTATAGGAACTGCGCCATAGAACACAAAATCAAATTACACGGCAAAAAGGACGACGACGACAACGACAACGACGACGACGACAAAGAAGTTGATTTCAACACGGCAGCGACGTGGCACAAACCTTTCCGCGCAAAAGTCACACAAATTTCTGCATGTTGCTCTTCGGTTCATTCGGCGCCACTGCGACAGACAGCCAGACTCGATAACTATCCATCTAACCATCCAACCATCCATCCAGCCATCCATCTATATATCTATCTCTGTGTCAGGTCTGTCAGTCTGTCTGTCTGTCTCTCTCTCAGTGTCTGCAACGGAATTCGAGCATGTAGCTGCAGCTGCTTCATTTATTTAATTATTTCCGAGCATGACTCCTTCCCCTCTTTGGATTCCCTTTTGCGTTCCACATTTTCACTCTGCAGTAATTTAGTTTATTGTTATTTTTGCTTATACACTCGGCAAATTGCATTGTTTACAGGAAATTGCAGAAATTAGTTTTCGACGACTAACAGCGCATAATTGTGTGAAATCTCAGAGGTACGTCCAAAGCGCTGATTAAAGTGGAGTCTCCTGCTGTCATATATATATATATATATATATACATATATAATTTGTCAGCTGTAAACAGTCATAAAGACACTCTCACATAAATAGATACATACATATACATATGTATGTTTAAGGACATTGCGCAGCCATTGCAAAAGCATAAAATAAAATAATAAAAAATACGCAACTCAAACAATTTTCTTCTAGTCGTGATGCTGGCTTTTGTCTTCGGCTTCGCTGGCTGCCGTTTGCCTGCCACTTTTTATGACACATTGATTTTATGATTTTTAGCACCCAACGGTGTAAAACTTGACAGCCGTGTCCTGCGAGAGCACCACCCGTACTCACAACATGGCCTCAAAATGTGCCGGGCCTGAGACACTGGTGGCGGTACAGTTTGCTCGTAAGGGTAGTTAAGTTCTCTTAATAATAAACAATGTTGATTAATGTTGATCTCTTTATGCGAATGTCCTTAGCTCAAATTATATTCTTAAGATTTATTTCCGTTTTTATGATTTTGCTCTCAAGTTTAGTTATATTGTTCCAGGCTTGTTTTAACACTTTTTTGTTAAATATTTTTTTCTATGGTTTTATGGGCTGATCAAAATTCTCAATAAAAATTAAGTTAAAAACATGACAGTAAGCTCTCTCTTTCTTACTTACTTAAGTTATTTATTTTAGAGATATTCTCTTCTATTTCCATAAACCATTTTATACTCTTCACTGCATTCATGGTGTTGTTTAGGATTCCCAATAAAATTTAAGCTAAAGACATAGCAATCTCTCTCTCTCTCACTCTCGCTGTCTGTATTTCTGTTTCCCTTGTTCAATTTGTACTTTTTTATCAAAATTCTAAGATATTATTCTCTTCCATTTCAAGAAACAATCCCCACCTCTTCTACCACCTCTACACTTATGTTATTGACAAAAACTCTTAATAAAATGTAGGCAAACAAAAATAACAATAATCTTTCTTCCTTATTCAGGTTGTTATTGTTGTACTTTGTTTTTTTTTTTATCAAAATTCACAGATATTATTCTTCTATTCTTAGAAACAATCGCCTACTCTTCTCGCTACATTTTGCAGGTCAATCTCTCATATCATATACTTTCTCCCTTCAAAAATTATTCACAGACCATTTAACCACGCGTCTTCGAACCCCAACTCAGCGCATTCAGGCAGTCAACTAAACTCAACTCAACTCATCTCAGCTCAACTTAACTCAGCTGCCGCCAAGCGTCACATCAGGGCACAACCAGGCTGCGGAGCAGCTAACACTTGCCTCCATTTGCACAGCTCTTTGCGTAAATCTCAAAACACATGCTCCCAAGTTGCGCAGCATCATCCATCAAAATCATTTTATATGGAAACGAGACGGGCAACAATTTTATGGACGCACTTTCACTGCAGACCCCCTTAACCCTGTGTTGCCTTAACCCGTTCCAAATGCTCGTTCTTGGCTCTGCTTTTAATGCCTTAACTTAAACACGAAAATGGTTCGAATGCTGATAGCTCTACTCCTGGCCAATAGTCATGCTTTGTTTTGATTTTTTCGAAAGAGGAAAACAATTTTTTTTACATGCTAGAACAAGTTTGTTTTATGTTTTGCCATTTTTTTTTTTTCTCTCCGTTTTTTGCAATGTTTTTACGAGCATTTTCCTATTGCCGTCGGCTTACAAACCTGTCACAAAAATAGGTAAACAACAAAATAGATAACTTTGTTGTTAGCTTCGGGAAAGTAGTCAGTCATTATTAGAACAACGCTTCATAACATTTTTATAAGATAGATTATAGGTAAATGTATAATAAATTATACTTACTTAGCATTTTTTAATATTGTTATTTAAAGTAAATTGTTGCTTGAAACATAATGGTTTTTTCCGGATAAGCAGTTTGTTTTGTCAGAGTATATGAACTTCGGCCTATGTGGATGGAATGCGTTCAGCATTTGGCTAAAACACCAGCGAAGCGTGACATTTTGGGTAGGTGTTGTTGTAGAGCCAATCCTAAAGTGAAACCCATACCAGCGAGTATTTGCAGCACGCTCAATCCGTTCACATGTGTGCGCGAATCACGCACGAAAGAGTTTTGAATTGCCCCCCAACAAAAACACTGACTACTGACTGACTGACTGACATGACGTTTGGGGGGACAGTGGTTTTTATATTTGTATTTTGCCGAGTAATTCATCATGGCAGATTCCGGTTTGCCAAATACGCAGCGCAAATATTTTCATAATTCGCTAACTAAGTCAAAAGCCGCACACCGAAAATCAATAAGTTTGGCGTACGTGTTGTGATCCGTCTCTCCACAGGAGCCATCGAAACTGTTCAGATACGAGTACAACTACGGGATACGAGTACATTCAGCCCAGGGCATTTGTTGTTGGTTTTTTTTTTTTTTGGCTTTTTTGCTTTTTTTTTTGTTTTTGTGGCCAAAAGTTTTGTTGAAGTGGCTTAAAGCTAACGCCATCGAAAACTTCATAAACGTGAAGAATTTTCATACAATTTTTTCCCCCCATTGTATACCCTTATCGATTGTGTTATTTTTTAGTTACTACTTTAAATGTAACAATTTCGAGTGTAACGATGAAAAATGGGATAATCGAAAGAATGCATTTCAAATGAACAGATATTAAGACTGATTCTTCTTTTATATGTAATTTAATTATATTATATATATTTACAAAAAATACAAATATTTTTCAAGGAAAAAAAACTTATGAAATATTATTATTTTGATAAAATAAAATATACTCTGCAAAGCATTTAATATTTAAAGCAAGGATATTCAATATTCGGTTGCAAAAAAATATTTATATACCTGTTTTCTCATGTTTATTATTTTATTCTATTTTTTTTTTTGCATTTTTTTCTTGTACATTTTTGGGCCAAAAAGTTTTGGCATGAGCGGGCACGTGCTGGTCGTTGTAGCTGGAGAGTTGATACAGCAACAAGAACATCAAGTGTACTCGTAGGATGCTTATACTTATATATTTATTAATGGCCACTTCGATAAATCTAAAGCGAGCAAACGCCTAAGCGTCCATTGGCTCATCATCATCGTCATAACAAAAGCTTAGCGAAGTTTGCACAACTTTTCCAATAATAAGCTCAAATGAATATGAGCCGAGAGGCGAATGCCATCAACCAGCTAGAGATATCGACAACTTTTTTGACATGTGGCTCAGATAATTTTTTGTTGGTGGCAATTTGATTAAAGGCCCAATCACTGAATTGGGGGAGCCCCAGGCGAAAGGCAATTATGAATCGACAGGGATTCAGTTAAGGGAATGACAACCAAAATCTTTGAATAGCTAAAAATAGACTCCACAAAATCTGACTCACATACATACACACTTATATGCAGAAGAGAACTGAATTCATTTAACTAAGACATTCAGTTCCTTACATATACCTCCCATTGACTCCCCATAATTTAGATAAACGAATCTAAGTATTATTAATTCAAATTTTGTTAAATTTAAGCTAAGCTTCTAGATTGAAAAGATAATTTGGCAAAATGTGTGGGGAAAAGATTAGCATACATTATTAAAATCGAAGAGCATTATTTTTAATTTGTTTCAATATTTGAAGATGTACATAAAGGTATAATAAGGAATAAAGTTGCTACTTAAGCAAATTTATAAAACACAAATCAAATCAATTTTGAACATGATTATTTGTATGGAACAAATTTTGAATAATTTGTATCCGAATTTCATGGCAGTGCTTCCTTACTTTATTATGGGTATTTACTAACTTCACGATTTCAATGACAATTAATTCTGTGAATAGCAGTTAATTCATTAGATAAAAGTTCGAATTCCATTAGAAGTGCGGTGAGGTGGCTCTAACTTTTTGGCAATAAGCCCTCATCTAAATAAGTAACTAGAACTTAAAATTTCTCCACTTTGATGTGATATCCGCTAACAACCACCCTGCCCCTGCTTTGTCCTACCCTGCCCTTATTTGCAAATAAGACTACTTATCGCATTGCGAGACGCTGTCAGTTAAGTTTGGGCCAAGTGTTGACAGGACTTGTTTGTTTGAGTCGACAACAAGCCAAGCAAATAGCAAAGATGAACAAGAAGCAGAAGAAACAGAGCTGGGCTGGCCTCATTAGGTGCCGTTCGTGTAGTCCTGTTTAGTCCTGCGGTCCAATGTACAAAACGCTAAGCCGAAACGGTTACACGCGCCCCTCTGCATTTACGCATTTAGGCATTGTCAACATTTCGTGTACGAAGCAGTCGAAATCGTCTGGCAGGAAATGAGTTTACTCTTGGGCCACCCAGGGGACCAAGTCAACGAGAGAGCGAGAGAGAGGGAGAGAGAGACGTGGCAGGCAGGGTGGGAAGTGTGCTGTCCAGGAACAGGAAGTTCACTGTCATAGTTGCTGCCATAATTATCTTGTTTACAAGGTGAAGGTAGCCTGGCCAGAACAACAGCAACAGCCACAGCAACAGCAACAGCAACAAACAGTGTAGCAGCCACTGGGCCTGGCCTTAAAATTTATGACTGTACAACACATTGGGTATATTAATTTGAATATGATTGCCCTTGGGTGCCGGTTTGCTAGTTCATAATATCAAGTCAACACACACACACACATAGACACGCAGCTCTGCGATTTAGTGTACTCATAAAATATTTGTGTTGCAGATTAGTAAAATGGACAATTTCGTTGCTGTTGCTGTTGCTGTTGATTTTGCTTTTCCTTGCTTTACTACTGCTGCCATTAATTACAGTTTTCACTCTCGCTTACAGATTTTACATATGAACACACACACACACACACATATATTTATACACATATATCATGTGTGTGTGCGTGTTCACTGTGAGTTGCCCTGTCGTTCCTCGTCCATTAAAGTGTCACAATATTTTCTGACAATTATTAATTATGTCGTATGTCGGCAGCGCTGTCGTTGTCAGCTTTTCTTGACTATATCTACATTTTAGAGCCTTACAAACTTCTGCCAAATATACTACTACGGTTCATTAGCATGCTGTCGGCGATTGCATGCATTGCCCGTAATTGACTTCTCTGGCATTTTGGGGTCATATGGAAAACTGCTTACTGGTCACAAAAAATCAATTATTTTAATTGATTACATTTTTGCAATCGAGTTTTGAGCACGAATTATTCACTTTTTACTGCTGATCAATATGTTTAAAAACACTTAGTTCAGCAAACAATTTAAAACTATCTAATTGAGATATATTTAATATGGGTAATATTTAATGGATATTGACTGCAAGTTATTTTATTACTATTGTTTGATGACCTCCTAAAAATGTTTTTTTTTTTTTGCTCGAGGTCAAGCGCTTTTTATTTTTTATAGTCCGATACATTTTGAATCACGTTTGGACTCATTGATTTTTATTCTCAGCTAAATGTATCCAGTCAGCCATGGATTTCGAAAATATTAATGGATTTTGTGAATCCATTTTTATCTGTCTCAGGGCAGTCTAATTTGATCGACTTGATTGATTTAGGATAGTTTATAATCAAGTTCCGAATGGTATTAAAAAAAATAAAAAAAAAACAATTAATTAAGTGCAGTAGCTGAATAAACTTAAATAAGATATACTAAATTTTTACATTATTCGAAATTAATTAAAAATCCATTTTTAGTTTATTAGCTGCATAAGATATATTATTGTTAAGCTGAGTATTTAAAGTCATTGTGTTATGAATAAACTGTTAATCGTACACAAATTGCTTATTAGACGCTGATGTTTGTAATTATCCTTACATGCATCCACGGTAATCCTCTCGTCTACCTGTCAAAGGGCGCATTCACTCGTCTAAATATTTCTTGTGATAGAGTTCACAGACTCCAGCTACAAATTAATTTATCATTACCACTCAACGTCGTCTCAAAAAAAAAGAAAAAAAAACCATTTTACTCAAAACCTAAGCTAGCCGATTTCACAAACGTCTGGCAAGTAAATCGGGGAGAGGAAGAACAAGAACACGATGATGACGATGATGATTAACCCTTCAGTAAGTTCATTAGCCCCCAAATGGGTTGAAATAATGCGCCAGTTTTTGCTCGCAGCTAAAAGCAAAATCAACAAGACCAAGCGACTGCAAAGAAAATACAAATTAATGGCAAATTAATGAAATCTATGGCGGCAAGCAGAAATTGAAAAGGAGAATGCTAAATTGCCAGAGAGAGAGATAGACAGAAGGAGACACAGAGAGACAGAGAGAGAGACAGAGAGAGAGAGAGAGAGAGAGAGAGAGAGAGAGAGATGGTGCAAATTGGATGCGCTGGGAAGCAGCCAACCCGAAAATGCCGGCAAAAGCAACAACTGGAAATGTGTCAAGCCACCATTCATTCCACTGCATCACCACCACCTCCCCCAAACCCCCGTCGACAACCTCCCCCTATCCTCTCTGGTATGCCCACAGTGGAGCGTGCAATAGCGGCGACTGAAGGAATTCGCAGTAATTAAACAATTTTACACTGACGCAACCCTCCGGGGTCCGGATTCTGGCAGCGCGCGCTCATTACGGCAATTTTTCAGCTCAAGTGTTGCATTTTGTTTGCGCCAATATCCGGGGCAGGGGAACCCCTCCTCAACATCCATCCACAAACCCCAACATGGCAACTCGCTCGTTGCAGCTTGCAATTTTATGAGTGGCTACAAATTAGCTGAAATTAGAGACGAGGGCACTGAAACACTAGCAGAACCATCCAACAAACCGGGCTACTTATTAAAGCATCTGCAATTTGACTAATTCTGTGGCAGTTTTTCTTAAAGCTCAAACTGGCTCAACATTCAGCTTCCTGGAGGCTCAAGGCAAAAGGAATTAAGTGACTGACGTTTGTTGAACAGACAAGCCGACGATATTAATTTACTTGGCCAACCTGGCTGCCCGAAATGTAGGCCAAGACAATGGACAATGACAAAAGCAACGACAGAAATTGAATTAGATCCGTGCCCAGGCAGACACACAGACAGACAAGTAAGCAAAGCCTCTTCCATATACGTCGGGATGTGTGTGTACTGTTTGATCAAGTGGACATCTGATTTCAAGGATAATACAAATCAAGCTAGCAAACAAAATGGGGCCAGCAGACAAACACCAATACATACATACATACATATATACAAAGGCTAGCAAAAAAATAAAAAGAAAACATTTAACAACTGCAGTTGTTGAGTGGAACAGTTTTGTTTATAGATGAGAAATTATTGCTGAGCTAGCTTTAAAAAACACTTAGTTTATTGTTATATTTATTTACTAAAACTATAAAAAAATAAAAAACAAATAAAATGTTTATATTTCTCGACATTTTCCTTATATGCTTTTAAATATTTTATATTCTTTATCTAGGTTTAGATACAGTTATATTTAAAGTATAGTGCATGTATGCAATTAGGCTTCCACACTATTTTCAATCATAATTCTCAAAATTAAAAATATAATTTATACTAATAAAATGAAAAAGGTTAAGCACAAAGATTGATGATTTCTTATACGTAGCTAAACTTTGGTTGAAGAATTATATTACTCGTACTCAATTAAATTCGAAAAAAAATCAATAAACTTAAGCAACGTAGTCAAAAAATTTAAAATTTAACAAATTGAAAAGCTGTTCGATGTCATCAATAATTTGTGAACCAAAAACGGTTTACATATGTCCAAGTATTTGTGGCTATTACAGATTTAAATACTAAGAAACTTACAGAAGCACATACAAATATTATTTTTGAGCTCACCTTTCCCTGGAAATAAATACAAATATATTCAGTAAATATAGACAAACAATTGGCAAACATTCACAACTGTTCATTCAGTCACCCAATCACTTTAGTTCACTCACTGCCCACTCCACACGCCCACTCACACTCAACAAGAATACATGGCCTCGGCCTTGGGGGCACAATAAGGCAAAACTGTAAACCATCGCCAATGAAGCGCTACACACAAGAATGTATTCCCGAAAAAAAAAGGAAAAAAATGTAAACGAAAGAAGGAAAACTGAAACGACAAGCAAACAAAAGGAGCAAATAAATGCGCTGGCCATCAATCAAAAGGGCATAACAATGCCAAATAGCAGAGGCAAACGGAACTAAGCGGAAGCGGAAGCATAACGAGCAGCTCTCATTTCTCGCACCGGAAAAGGCCTGGCAAGGTAGACGACAGCCGAATGACCCACCGACAAAGGAAGTGCCGCCCATGACGCTTACTAAATGCTGGGCAAGACGCTTGGCCAGGCCAAGGCAAGCGAAGCCAACTTAGGCTTATGGTTTAGCTTGGTATTAAGTCTGGGCCTGAGTGTGACAATAAACAAGCTGGCGAGCAAACGACAAACAAATAGACGGCCAACAATTTTGTTTACACAAACACAGTGGCAAATGGCGGCCACATTACATATACGCCACCGGCACCACAAAACAACCAAATGCGCCCTTTGACACACTCAACACACACACACTCAACACACACACACACACACACACTCAGTTGCCAAATAGTAAACAGGGGTAAGCATAGGCAGTTAGTTGTTGTTATTTGCGGCCTTGGTGGCAAAGTGGAAACACACGCGGCCAAACTGCGAGACGCATAAGCAGACATTGCCACATTGCCACAGTGCCACAGAGACACAGACAGAGGCGGCACAAACAAACTCGAAAACAAAGCAAACAGAAGCAGACGCATCTGACATGGTTAATGCCACGACAGTTGCCCCACGTATGTTGCCAAAATATTAAAGCTCCTAAGTAAAAAGAAATCAATGGCTGCTGACTTAGCTTAATAATGCACTCTAATTTCTACAGACATCTTAAATATTCTAATATCCCCTTGATTAAATTTTCACATAGAGCTTAAATCAAACAGAGTTGGAAATCAATACAAAGAAATACATTCGCTTAATAAAAGTTGATCACAGTTCAAAACATGTGGCATAAAGATAGATATATTTTTTATTTTCATCTGTGCTGCTTTTAAGCACATGAGTGACAAAACTAATCCTAGCATTTATATATCTATATACATATTCCAATGACTTTTATATTTAGCTTGAACTCGTCAAATTTTTGAATCAACCACGTCAAAGTATGCAAATCTAGTCTAATCTGACCACAGATCGCACGGACAATGGATGTTCGGCAAAAGATAGATAGAGAAAAATAAAGAGGCTGGGGGGAGTGGCAAAGAGATATGCTGCAATTCATTTAAAACTCTATTTTCATCAAAAACTACATAGAGCAAACATCAAAATTTCATTATATTCGATATGGAAAATGAAAAAACAAAAACTAGATGAAAATGGAAACGGAAACGGTAACTGAAACCATGACAGTAAAGTGGTGATAACTTGTGGAACTTAGGACAGATATCTGACCATTGTTTTTGGCCAGAAACTTGATCTATGGTGAAGGACATTTCTTTGTTTGTCTTACATTTTGTTTTGTGGCTTTTTTATTATACGCCAGTTGCGAACTATAATAACTTTCTGCAGTTATTGCTGACTGGCTTTGGCACATAAAAGCGACCTAGCAAAATCTTGATACCCATCAAAGTTGGCAACAAGCTCGAAGCACGAATGCTGCAAAACTCATTAAAATGTGTTTGTTGAAAAGAATAAAATCTTTCGGCAACATTTTCCCAGACAAATCCTGACTCCGAAAATAATCATACAAAAGTTCCCTCTTTGCGCCATCTGCACCCCCCAAAAGCGCCAAGCACTCGGGAATGCTACAAAAATGCAACGCACCGCAAAATACAATAACTCATTCAAAACCCAATTTGTTTCCGGCCTGTTTCCCCAACGAATTAATTATGATATCAGCATAACAATTTGCATAACCTCAAACTGAAAGGCAGACAAGCAGACACCCACAAACACACACCCATATATATCTACATATATATATATATATATATATATATATATGGATATATATAGTACAAGTGCAAACACACACACAACAGAAATAAAACTCGTTTTTCCCAAATGCCATATCAGCTCAGCAGATGTATCTTTGCCTATACAATACTGCGCTCACACAAAAACCCATTCCCGAAGCTACAGATACAGCGTCTATATTACAATATAAAATTCATACGTTCATTCAAACATATTCACAATCACACAAACATTCTGTTGATGCTCTACACTTTGTGGCATATTTGAATATGATTATGAACTCTGCAATAAATTGAAGATAATAAATTATTAATATATTTATATATAACTGGGATCAAATTTGTTGCTTGATTGCAAATGGAAAATAAACCCAAATTGCACAAATTTTTAATGTTTATATTTAAGTCATTCTTAAAGAGAGAATAGCAATAGTTTTAACATTTCAAATGCAACATTTTCAAGCAAATTTATTATATCTTTTACAGTCGCCATTTGGCTCCATTAACTCTTGTAGAATTATAAATAAACTGTTGACATGGATCAAAGGTTCGATGTTGAAAAAGGTCATATGAATTGCAAATCGATGGCAGTGCATTATGCATTCGTCAATGCTCAATTATATTTTCCATTTATTTTTTTAGCCATATCTCGATGTGGCAGTGTGTCTTTTGGTCTGATGAAATTGCATAATCGCTTCCAGTTGTTGCACAATTATTGAAATGTGTCTGCTTGCCGCCCACAGCAAGGGCGTTAGCGCAATGGATGTGGATGAGGGCTGGTTTGGAGGAAGTAGGTTGAAGAGAGGCATGCCGCAGAGGCACGCCAAGCAGCGAGGCGTAAAATTCACTCGACGCTCGGAGCGGACGCGGACTTGCTGCAAAACGCAAAACGCAAAACGCAAATGAAATGCCATTTTTCAGTACAAAGGCAATCAAAAATTTATGGTCGACGACAGGCGACGGAGACACATTGGGAACAGAGCGACAACGTCGATGTTGTCATTGGCTCTCAAACATGAAACATTTAATTGCCAAGTTGCTGCAAAACGCTTGCAACATTATGGAAACGATAACAGGACAATTGGCTTGCTTGTGCCACATTCCTTGACCACAACCAAAACAAATTTAGCAAATCCATTTCACTCAATCAATGGCAATCAAATGACCCGAGTTTCTCGCAACTTGACGACTGTGAAAAGCAAAGCTAACATTATAAATTCATCGAGTTGGTCATTTAATATGAGCACTGATTATGTGTTGGACGGGGGTGAGTGGTGTGGTGTGGTGTGGTATGTAGTGGTAGTGGTAGTGATAGTGGTATGCATAATGCACCCTGTCATAAAACTGAGAATCTCATTTGCAAAAGTCATTGATGCTCCCTGCCAGGAACACTGGTTAGCATTATCAATGCTGGCAGTAAAAGACTGCCAGACAGCCGGAGAGCCGGAGAGCAACAGGATTGGGTATCGTGGGAGCGAACGGAACCATAGACACATTGGAGCCATGGCACAGCACAGCACAGCACAGCACAAGGCAAAGGCTGTCAATTTCAGTTAACTGTGGGATGGCAAGCCAAGCTAATCCAACAGAACAAGGCAAACTGAAGGCAACTCAACAATACAACCGCACACAGAGGACAACGACAACAACAACGAGACCAACAACAGCAGCAACAGCAGCAACAACAGCAACGAAAACGAACATTTTCACATGCAACTTCCGTTTCCGATTTGCTTTTGTCTGCGCTTCTTTTTATACACAACGTTTAGCCTTTGGACCCTGCCACTGACACGGATGTTGATTGCAACCAGCAGAGCCCTCGATTGGGCAATGTGGCATTCATTGCGATTGCTTGTTAAGGTGTGTCTCAGGGTCTCAGTGTCTCAGTGCCTGTCGAACATGTGCTCAGCCATTGTGTTCCAGCCCTCAAGATTAGACCACAATTTGATTATAATTTACAGCTCTCAGTAGCTAGAAGCATCCACACATCACCACTCAGTGCTGGAGACTGGAGACTTCAACTGACGTTATTATACACATATTTTTAAAATGGAGAAACTTTAACTAGTACAATTGTTTGACAAACTCAATCTCATTAAAAGTTTAAGCTTTAATGCTAACTTTGTTGACTTGTTTGTGTTATTTAAAGGAGTATTTCATTTATTGCAGCTACTCACCGTGTTGACTAATTGGATTACATTTTACCTTCATTAAATCCAAACTTTTTTTTATTGTTTTGCTGTGTCCTTTTCCTGAGCCATTGGCAACTGTATTCCCATGACGCCTGCAGTACTGTTTACTGTTTTGTTTTTGTCGACCAAAGTATTTCTGAAAGCTATCTAAAATTCCTTTCAAAAGACGAATATCTAAAATGCCCGCGGCACCTTTGTGTCGTCCAAGTCTGCAAGTATTTTGAAAGCAACCGAGCCAGCTTAATTTGCCTCAACCGACTTACCAACTTAAAAACAACAACACGCCAGTGCTTCTAACTATCACATCTACTTACACACAGCATGAACTATTCTATTATCTGTGGCCCCCAGCCAACTTTGAAATGCAGTTTGCTGTTGCAGTTCCAGTGTCTCATCAAATAAAAGTCATTTGCACTTTTATACAAATTACTTGCAGCCACAACTCCACTCAGCTGGACCAAAGTCAGCACAAAAGCCACATAAATCCCAACGTAGCTTGCTGGTTGATTATAAACCTGAAATGGAAGACATCTCACAACATATTTAAGCAAGGTGCAAATAATCATTTGCAGCACCGAACACTGCATACTCTGTAAGTACTAAGTGCTCATTTTAAGTAGAAAATATTTTTAGCTTTATTTAGTTATTAGCATTAACAATTCTGCCCGAATAAAATAATAAAACTTATATCTGATTTGTCGGAATCAGGATTTTCAAATACATTCTATACTTTCTATAACATATTTATTTATTAAATGTCGACTAATTTCAGACGACACGGAGAAATATAAAATAAAATAAACATTTTAATATTAAAACATAAATTAAATAATATTTATGCTGATCAAAATTTAGAATGTCATTTTAATTGAAATAAATTGGTCAACGCAGACATTTTGTTGATTTAAAAAAAAATGAAATCTGATGTTTAATTATGCTGCTTAAAATTAAAATATAAATCTCCGAAATAATCTGATGTGTTACCATTTTTAAATAGTAACTATTTTTTAAACATTCCTAGTATTTTGACTTGTGGTCAAAAGTGATAAATGTCCATAAATTGATTGTTGTACAATTGCAAAGAAAATGTTTTATTAACCACAATCGCAGTAGTACAAACGATGGATAGCAATCAAGCATTGCTTTGCAGACAGCAGATGAGGATGGTGTCTTCCACATTTATTTCTGTCACTCATTTGCAGATTTTATTTTAGTTTCCATTTGCGCAATTTCCTGTTCGCTGTTTTGTCTAGCGCTTCATTATGCTTCGTAATAAAAATGCCAAACGGCGACAAATATGGCAGGATATACGATACTAATGAACTGCCACAGTGACCAGGATGTGCCCGTGTGGATGGCAATAGGGAAGGACATTGTTATCGTGTATTGGCAATTCGAGTGGTTGGTAACCAAGACGCGCACAATGGCCAACATGGAAATTAGATTTCAGTTGCAAAGTTTGGACAATCGATGAGTGTTACTATTGCCAATTTCAGTGCAATCAGCCTTAGTGTGGAAAATATTTTTTAATTAAAATTGTAGCAGGTCGCGCACACAACTACCGGCGATCAGCCGTTGAAACATAAATGCAAAACTTCTGACGAGTTCTTAGAAGTCGCAATCGTCATTCGGGAAATGGAATGCAAAAGTTTTTTGGTACAGATGAAGTGAAAGTTTGCTGCAGAAAGGCCACACAGCACAGGATGTCGACGGGAGATTGGCGCCCAAACGAGCAGCAGCCAGAATGGCAATTGCAATTGCAATGGCAATGGCAAAGGCAACTGCAACTGCAACTGCAACGGCAATGGCAACGTCAACGGAAAATACACAAAACTTAAACCAATGAACATTAAGATAATGCAACAACAAGAAGAGATTGGCTAACCCTGGGGGACAGCTGGCCCGTGTCCCTCGCCAACATAATTCTGCATTCGACCTTAGAGCAGCCCGCAAAAGTTTTGCTTACGACTCCAAAATGCATTGGGCCACAGTCGGAAACTTGCGCTTGCCACATTTGCCAGTTTGCATTCGAGCAGCAACATAAAGTTTTCAGCTTATGTTGTGATTTTTATTGTTCACAAGAAATATTTGTAGAATATGCCAGGAAACAGGACGAGCGGGAACTGAGTGTCACAAAATGAAGATAAGTTTTATGTGGCGCGGAAATTAAGAAGTAGGTTTACAGTATCACCTACCAACCCCAAGGAATTTGCAGTGCATGTCCTGTGTCCGGTCGCAAATGACTTGAGGGACGTCTCAATGTTAACGAGCAGTGCGAGACTTTGTTGCCGTTTGGAGAATGTGATTAAATGTATTAAGAATTCATTAGTCATTAGCTCATTAGACAAAATGCCAAAAATGGCAACAGTCTTGGCCATCATTAAATATGCATTGAGTCTATTCATTCATGGCATTACCATTTCTTCCACAAATATGGACCATCCATTGAGTTTGGACTCTGTGCCCTGAGCACCTGAGAAGCCAGACTAATGCCCTGTCAATGCTGTGATTTTAATTAGACAAGAAGGACAGGTGCCGCCATTATGATAAGTCATTGATATAAAGACAAAGAACGTTGTCCAATACAAATGCAATTTAATGAAAATTCAATTTCAATTTGCCCAAAAGCCCAATATACCAAATACTTAACAGCTGACAAATTTGATTTATGATTTTAATAATTGAAAAACACATTTATACAAAAGCAATTGTCACAGCTACAAACATAAACTGAATCATACATTTTTAAATTTTAGAACAATATGAATGAATATGAATAATATATTTCAATATATTTGTTTGACAAATGTAGTTAAATTCGATAAAACGACTTTCTGGATTTATTCTTTAATATGAAAGTTTATATTAAATATTTATTTTATTTTTTTAATTGCTGTTATTATTATTAATAATAATTATAATGGGTAATAGCTGATATCAAACAATTAAAATATAGCAAAAAAAATAAACAAATGTTTTTATTTTCTACTCCACTAAACTTGAAATACTTTGAACTGAAAAAATACTAATACAAAATACATTTAACTAAAAAATTACAAGCAAAGTTCTTGTTTTTAAATTTAGCAAACACTTTCGGATAATGTTTTAATCTATTTGACTTTAGTTAAGTTTGTTAAACAAACTTCATTTGATTTGTTCACAGGTGCTAGAGCGAACCCTTTCGGTTTTGTGTCATTCTCCTAGCAAGTCAACACAGCTGAAACGTGTAGACAATGTTGCCACAACACACACACACACTCGCACACACACGCACACACACACACACACACACACACACACACACACACACACACACACACACATAGACACACACACATAGACACACCTTCAGGCTGGTCTAAGTAGTAGCTCAAACACGTAGCACACGCACTGCAACAATTGCAACTCCACTCTCAACTTGCTGACTGTCGCTTAATTAGCTTACTTACCTACTTACATGTGTGTAAAAAAAAGTAAATAAAAAAATAACATTGCGATAAGTTTGGCAAACCTCAGCAAAAGCCATAAAATGTCGTGAGGCAACTTTCGGCAATTAATTACCCGCAAAACTTTTCAATTACGAACCAATTACGCCCAAGCAACAACCCATTTGGCACACACACACAGAAACACACACACAAACACACACACAAACACACACACAAACACACACACAGAAACACACACGCAAACACACGCACACAGTCAAGTCAGTAAAAATTGATATGATATTGAGCAGCATCGTCAGCTGTCGCCACATACACGTACTCAAGTCACCTTTCTCTCTCTCTCTCTCTCTCTCTCTCTTCACTTTCTCTCTCTCTCTCTCTGTTTCTCTTACTGCTGATGGTATTTGTTTGTGTATGTTCGAGTCTGTTAACGGAGGCTAGTCGATGACACGTTTTGCCAACACATCATACAACGTTGATGATGCCAAAATGAATGCGTTCGCCACAACGGAAATGCAGCGCGGCATCGAGCGATATGTCCTCCTCCCAAATGGCCGACAAATATGGCGCCCAAAACAATGGCCGCCTGCTGCAGCATTGAATAGTGTTTTTGTGCAAATTTGCACGGAATTGCAATCTAGTCGTCGCTGGGCATTGCGAATCGCGCATTGAAGCGGGAATTGGGAATTTGGGAATTTGCGGCATGGGGCATGGTGGCACCGAGGCATTGGGCATGGGGCACGGTGCATTGGGAATGTGACATCGGGCTCTAAGCAATTGAGCACTATGGCCATAAACACATATGTACATGCTAAAAGCACAAATGGATATTGGATTTTTGGCGGTATTTTGTCGACATTTCAAATTGAGCTCTTTATTAAGGTGTAATTTTCAGTATAGCAAAAGCAAAGTTTATGATTCGCTTAAATTGGTCAACATTTCGCTATTCAAATTTGTTGACGCAATTTATTGGAAATTATTGAGCCAATAGAATGGCACACGATTTGTTATTATTGGAAGTGCTTAAAAATTTCAAGCTCGAGATAAACTTGAAATCAGTCATTTAAAGCATTCACATTTATCTATGACTTCAAAGTTTACAATTTTCCAGAGCTAACAAATATAATGACAATGTCACATCTAATTTCAGATATATATAACTTAGTTTATTAGTTGACAACTTAAAATTTTTCAATATTTCCTTATAACTTTAAATTTAAGATAATATTCGCAAACCTAAATTTGTTTCAATTTTCTTAAAACCCAGCTAAATTGAGGCAGTTCATTTCCCTGATAAATAATAAATATATTTTGTGTCTGCTTCTGGCAATCGGCAAACTTTCAAAATGGCATAGCAATAGTAATATATAATTATGATCTTGTAAAGATAACCAGCTGTTAAAAAAGACAGCTGTTAAATCTGAGTTTTTCAATCGATCCACCCACCCAGAGTCAAGTAGTTGACAGCTATTGACGAGGGCAGTTGCAGCTTATCCACAAAAATTTAGTCCCAAACGAACTTTAACCTAATCGATTGTTAACAACAACTGGCTACAAATTGTCACCCACCTATAATCGGCTCTAATGACGTCTGATAAACGAACCATATTTATCAAATCGCATGTTTGTCGAAAACGAAAAGCCTGCGTGTAATGACCCCAAAAATGAACAAATTGAATTCAATTGACCACAGTAAATGTATATAAATATTTATATATATATATATGCATATGTGTGTATATTTATAGTGGTCATTTTATCAATTGTGTATGAATCATTCAAATGTCAAGAGTGGAAAAAGTCGCCTCAAAAGTGTTTTAACCGGCATCTATTTCGAGTATAATTAAAAACAAAAAAAGTGGAAAAGCAAAAGGAAAACAAAAACAAAAACAACAAACTATCGCAACCATCTAAATTGTGTCATGTTGAACTATAAGTGACGTGAACAAAAAGTACACATATTGTATTTCAGGCATTTGCATTATTTATGAAACAGTCCGATTGGGCCGAGCAACACACGCAAGAGCTGCTAACCAATATAAATATATATATATATATATATATATATATATATACATACCATTTGTCTATGTTGGTCCTTCAACTGGGAAAGCTCAATGGTATCAAGTGCGCAAACGCACTCCAGCTGACCGACTGGAGGAGAGAGCGCTGCCATGGAGACTGTTAGATGAGTGCAAGTGATACTTACTAGACAGGTATATCGATACGATTGTTATCCCTCCAGCTGCTCATTTCCATGGCATCGCAACTTGAGTGCGACTTAAACGAAAATCAACTGAAATGCCAACATCAACTGTGCACGTGTGATTACTGGTGCCACTTTATATTATCCGGAAGTATTTGTCTAACATTGCCAATTGGATTTGCTATGTGAGTAGGGCCAAAAAGACTGGATAACAATATAATGAATTGCAAATGAACTCAGTCAACGTGATCGAAACGTAACAGTCAAATTTAGCTGCTATGCTATAAAATTTGTATTGACTGACTGACTGAATGACTGGCTGAATGACTGAAATTTGATTACTGGATGGTTGCACACTAATAGAAATTGAAGTATAAACTTTGTTTACAACAAATTTCTATTAGCTTGAAAGTTATTTTCAAAAATCAATATGCAATTTGAAACTGTTTGCGCCTCCGGGTTTGAGATGTGGGAAAAATTCAAATTTAAATTTAATTTAAAATTTCACACAACAAATTTTTATAATATATATGTATATGTTTTGGAAAATCAATTTAATCAATATCAATAATATATAATTAATAAGCTATGAGTGTTGTGTGGAGGAAACTATAATTGTTGACCAATCAGCTAATGATAAGAATAAGCCAATTAATTGATATATTTATATATATATATATATATATGTGACTTATAAAGTTTGGAAAATACAATTGCCAGGAATCAGAGAGAAGATAATCATCCTTAAGCCCTATAATATTTAAATAAAGTGTATTTTATTTTCGATTAAATTATGATTTATTCATTGAGAACGTTAAAAGAAAAATTGAGATTGATAAAAGAAAGCGAGTTTAATTATTTAGCATTCGAATAATACAACATGTGCAAATATATCGATAAAAATCGTTTTTACAATGCTCAATTATGAAGCCAGTTTATCTTAAGCTTTAAAGTTTTATTTTTGTTATACTCCTGAAGCCAAGCGACATAATTTATAGCGTGCTCATTCCAAAGAGAGATAAATTTAGTTGGCAATCTGATTTAGCGATTGAATTGAAAAATCAATAAAATAAGATAATAATATAAACATAGTGAAAACAACTTATTTTAAAAGCCATTTGGCCATTGGCAGATCAATGCTTCAAGGTTTAATTGACATTAACTGGAGAAAACATAGAAAGTGTGTTCATATATCAATAACATAGTGTGAACTACTTGTTCATCCCCTGTCCCCTATTGCACTCCAGGGGGTACCCTAATGCACAGCAGCGATGGGTAGCCGAGGGCTGGGAATGCCATATCCCAGCAAAATCCAAATGCTTTAACTGCAATCCCCGGCTCAGACGTGTAGACGCAGGCAAACTGAAATGCGTTGTCGATGTTGATGTCGATGTCGATGTCAACGCTTTTGGGATGTGTGTTGTGGTGCATGGTGCATCGTGCATGGTGTATGGTATGTGGTGTGTGGTATGGCAAGGACAATTGAAGTGCACACGGCATAAGCTCAGCACAGAATTGTGCAGCACTCAGTTAAATTGTCCAACTGACTGACGTCGGTTGCCCCAAAACAGCAACAGGAGCAGCCTCAACACCTCAACCTCGAGACAAACAAACACACACAAGATACACACACACACACACACACACACAAGATACACACGGAGAGTGCTGACGATGGCAGTGCATGGATAATAAACGAGTGCAGGGATAACGACGAAATGGGAGCACGGAAGTGTGCACCAAAATGGCGCAACAGTAAAAGTGCCGAAGACATTGAAATATTCGAATACAATCGGCTTAGGATTTGACGGCAGGAAAGGTGCTTGAAAACCGCACCAGGACTGAAAACAGTCTGAGCACCAGAGACCTGAGACCAAAGAGCTGTGTGTGTGTGTGCTAAGTGCTGAGTGCTGAGAACTAAGACACCAGACCAAAAACTAACGACATTGTGGTCGCGCTGTCAGCGACAGGGACTCACTCGAAGTGCAAATCCTTTTTCGCACACGACTCACAGCAACAAAACAAAACGTGTCCCGTTACGTCACTTGCGCCTTCGTCAATCAACGGCCATTGAGCGGGACACGTTTTGTGCAAGTTTCCTGCCTGCTGAGCCAAAGTTCAACCACAAACAGGGCGACACATGACACGTACTCAACTCGACTCCGAAACGTCGTCCTGTGCTTTCGCCTCAACATCCAGCGTACTCGGCATTATTTTTAGTTTTTCTCCTTTTTTTTTGCTTTGCTTTTCTTCTGTTTTTTTTTTTTTTTTTTTTTTTTTTTGGCAGTGTTTTAAAGTTTTAAAGCTCTTTTGTGGCATACTTGCATATTAAGTGGCATGCGTTGAACGCTTTGCAACTGACGCATCCAACTGAAAGGCAGGTCCTGTGCAGGTTAGAGAGTGTTTTGTGGAGTGGATGTTGTTGCTCTGGCGTACTGTAATTTTTGAATCCAAAAGGACAATGACGACAAGGAGGCAGGTGTTGCTGTTGTTAGTTTGGCGTAGGCTTATTGTTGAGCCCTCCGTAACCGTAATTCCAACTTGCAAAATGTCAGGAATCTTTGCCTGCCAGATTAAAGCTCTTTGCGCTTTAGTGTGTGTGTGTGTGTGTGTGTGCGTGTGTGCCTATCTGTAAATAACTGTTAAGACTTTAAAGCCAGCATGTAATGCCAAGGAGCTAAAATGTCAAATTACCATAGATAAAAGGATTTTCTGATTTAATTTATATAGTTTGAGGAACTTTTGCAAATACACTTGAACATTTTGCCATTATCATACTCAGTTAACAGTAGGTTAAGAATTAATTAAAACAAACAAAAAATACTCAGTTAACAACTACTATATATATAACACATATATCGACAAATCCAACATCAGACGGAACATTTGCATTTAGTTATTAAAACATACTTTAAAACACTTCAATACAACTTAGTCGCCTGAGTATTTTAGTTTACAGTTCACGAAAGCTAAAGCTAAAAAATACAATCGATTTAAAAAGTATCTTAAATAACTGGTAATCAAAAATAAATTGATAAGCTGATTGATTGCTACAAACATTTTTCAAATATCCCTGACACAATAATTCCACTTAATAGAACAAATATATACTAAAATAATGATGGAATAAAACATCTAATTGTTGTCAGTTGCCATTCATAAACTGTTCGACTTCAACGCTGATGGTCTTCAGTAGCATTTCGGTGGGATTGGAACAGCCATTCAAGACGCCCTCAGCACAAGCTCGAACCGAGATGCGATAATACTGATTGGGTAGCAGGTCGGTCAACTTATGGGAATGACGTGTGCCGGGCAATTGAATGCCACTCAGCTCCTCCTCCACAATGCATTTCTGTTCCAGCTGATAGCTGATCGAGGCATGGATATCCTTGCATTTTGGCTGGGCATGTTGAATTAGATAGTCCGCTATACCCGTATCCTGAATCTCGCGCATTTTCTGCTCCAGACGCTCGCGATACTCATCATAATATTTGGCTGCCAGCTTAGCTGCCATCTGAATTGCCTTTGTGGCTTCAGTTTCATTCTGTTTGCCCGAAGTTGTCGAATTGCCGTTGATAGCTGGAGTTGTTGCATTGGTTTCTGCCTCGCTGCTATTATTGAGGGGTCCTGCATTTAACGAGGTGTCAGCAATCAGATCATCAAAGTTCTGGACCTTGTCAAATTTGTCCGTCTTAATTTGGTTTTTGCGTCGTCTGAAATGATTGAAACAGGCATCACTCAACCAATTTAAATGAAATGTTGAGCATTTGATGCTTACGAAACATATATCAAATTGGGCAGCGCATCGTCATAGGTTATTTGCTCCTTACTGTAGTAGTTCTCATCCTCTGGCTGTGGTCCCGAATCATATGATACCAGATCATTGCAATCGCAGTCCAGAAAGCTATTATTGCTTGGCTTAAATGTGGCATAGTTCCTGCCAATCTCCTCCGTCCTGGTCAGATTATGCACCTCATAGTTGATTATGTACTTGAATATGTTCCCATTGGGACGACGTGGTGGCCACCAATTCAATAGCTACAAGAACAAGGAATGGATAAGCATTGGCAACGGGATGAGTTCTGAGATCAGCTATAACTATAATCTGTAGTCGTTAAAATCATACATCTTAAACATAAGACTATAATACTTAGTTGTCCAAATATATATCTACCTAAAAATGATTACTATAACATAATAATATAATAGATGATAATTCCTGTTTCGGATATCTTAGTAAGCAAGAATATTTTAAGATACTTCTGCAGAAGAAATATGACAAAATGGTACAATGTGGATTCTGACATGCTGCACACATTTAAAACAAATTAAAATATCAAATAAAACAAGTTGGAATGCTCTACTCAAAAGAGATCTCGATTTGCAAGTACTTCGCATAAATTGTTGAATGCATAGTGCATTTTATGAACAACATCTGTCTTCTAGATGACTATAATCAAAGACGATTTAGATAGGTAATTGTCATGTGAAAGAATATACTTAAAATACTTGGCAAGATATTGTAGGCTAAGAAGTCACCTAACTGAATTAGGTATAATCAGCAGCGGCTTGCTCATACAGACAGACAGACTGAAATGGCCAAATTGACTCAACTATTGGTGCTGATCAAGAATTTATGGGGTCAGAAATGATCCCATCTGCTTCCTACACACTGTCGCACAAGTTTACTATAACCTTTTGTCTCAAATTTAAGTTTATACTTAATAAAAGAAACTAAAGTTGTCGATCCACAAAAAAAAAATGACTTACAACTTCCGTACTGTGATCGGAGCTGCCATGAAGTCGACTCACTGGACTCGGCTTGCTGGGCAGCGTGCGAAAGTAGAGTATATTGGAGTATGCATCAAGTTGCATGTGGTAATCGGTACGTGTGAGAGTCTTCACAAAGTACGCATACTGAGTGTGGGGCTTCAGGTTGGCGAGGACGTGTCGACGGTTCTTGCTGGTTGAGACGTCCATTAGCCAGCTAATAGAAATGATTTTAGCCACATTTAGATACTCTCGATTAGTTGGCCAATTATCACGGCCCTCTTACTTGTCATATCCACAGCCATGGCGACCATCGTACTTGGTGACATTGCGCTGGGGTGCCTCCATATAATGATATGAATAGCCGAGCAGTGTTTCCATATCCTCACATTTCAAGAAATTTGTCGCAATTCGTACTGCTGTGGCATTAATATCCTCAACCTGGGCATCCAGGGTACGCACAAAATTGCCACAAATGACGCGCTCTCCATTCGAGTTGGGCGACACATCGACTATGGAGATCTTGCGGATGCTCTTCAGTGAGGACTGCAGCTTTAGCACCTTCTCGTAGCACAAACTGGGATTCAGGTGAAAGAAAATTGTGCCACGCTGTATGGCCACCTGACGATTGGCTGGCCAAATGTGTTCCATGTGATAATTGTTCACAACGAACAAGGCGTATCTGAAAGTGCACAGTTTGCGATTGATCAATAAAATCTTTATACCATTTAATTAAATAATTAATATTTGTATTAATTTAATGCATATCTCAACATTTATATTAATTAAAATTGATTTAAAGCGCTCTAAATATAGTTTTTTTTTTAATTTGCATTAAATTTGTAATTAAATTTTCGAGCAGAAACTATGTTTCCAAAAATGAAATTTAAGATTAGATGAGCAATTTTCTTACTTGTTTTCAATAAGCTCATCGCCACGTATAGTATCCAAGTTTTGGAGGAAGGAGAACGACATTAGCTGAGCTGAATGCACGACTTTTAGGTAGCCAGTAATCTCTTTGATGCTGCCCAACGCCTGCTCCAAAGCAGATACAATTTTTTCTGTCACATCATATGTTGATTTTATTATTCGTTTTCAATGATAAGAATCTATAATTGGCTCACCCTTTATATCCACCAGCTCGATGATGAGCGATCCATTGATGGTTACACAATCACGCAGCTGCTCCAGATCCGCGCCACGCTTCACATGGAAGACGCCCCTGCACTCCAGCTGACATTGCAGCATTCCATTGGCCTCGATGACGGGCTTGTGATTATTGGGGCAACGTTCCGCACAGCGATAGCCACTCGTCAAGGGAATGAGATTAAGCTGTCGGCATTCCTTGTGCGAGATGCACTGCCTCTTGTGCAGCTCATAGCTGGCAATGCACCGATCCACACAGCTTCCATTCCGTTGATAATTGGCGCATAGCGTACAATTCTGCAGAGAGCAGCCCGTAATGCAACTGGACTGGCAACAGTTGCCAGACATATCGCAGCCATTGCCACCACAACTCTCCGGACAGCCTTGGCGTCGTGGCGGCTCCAGGCGCACCTGATCTGTTTCCATATTCCAGCAGTATTTTTTCTTATTTGTCCGATTGGAGAAATCTGCGGAGAGGCCGCCACAAACTGGGCAATGATTCGGCGATTTGTTCAGCTTGAATATAAGAAAATATTCAAAAACATTCAAAGATTTTGTTTAGTGTTTAATTAACATAATTTAAATTAAAATAATTTGAAATTTCTTAAATTAATAGATGCCCAATAATTATATTAATAAGTAGAAGTATAACTAGAATTATTGTAGTAAATACGGTTTTAGGATTATTAGATTAATGTATAACATGTAAAAATCAAAATATTAAGAAAAAATATAATAATATATAAATTATTAATTAAATATAGAGCACGTTGCAAAACACTCACTATTCTAAACTATTTTAAAAGTGTATATATAATATTATATATTTCATATTTTTTGTTTTTTATATTATTTATTCGAGCTCACCTTTATGGAGAAATGCTGAGCTGTGACATTGCCGAGTAGATAGATCCAGTCAACGGTCTCCGCAAAGCACAACATGGGATTGCTTTCGATGCGAATGTAACCGTTCTGAATCCGCTGCAACTCCACAAATCCCAACTCCCTCAAATTGCGATTCTCGTAGACTGTGAGGGCATATTGATCGAACAGCAGCTTCTGGCCGCGTATCAATTGCAGCTTTGGGAATACGGACTGCAGCGTGAGCAGACCGGTGCAACGATAGAGCATCAGATAGTCGGTGATCTCGGTTACCTCGCTACGCAACTCTGTCAGACTCGCATTGCTTGCCAGCTGCAGGTGCACAATGCGCACGTGACCCACAACAATGCTGCAGTTGCGCATTTGCTGAAAATCCGAAATCTGGCGCAGTTCCATGGAACCGCATATGGATTGTGATGCGATGTTAGCAACGGGCGAAAGCAGGCACAAGCAAAGCAAGTGCAACAGCATATTGAGTCCGATCGACGATGCCAACTGACACATTCAATTTAGAGCACTTGACCCGAATGGCCTCTTTATACCATTTATATATTATGTATATATATATATGGAGGAAAGGGCGTTTTGGGGGGCAATTAGCGCCACTCTATAAATTGCACACTTGAATGCCAATGTCGTTTGATGAAGATAATGTTCGTTCACAATATATATATATATATGTGTGCGTGTTTGTGTGTGTGACTATTTTGTGTACACGCTTCCGAGTGTGGCACTCGCTCCGTTAGCGACGACGTTTCGGTTTCAACTGATTTAACCGGCGAGCAAAACAATCTACAACGGCGATTGGATTCGATCTTTCCAATTAGCCAGAGAGACCTGCCCTCAGTTTTGGCGATTATTGTTTTGTTTCTTCTTCCTCGTCACTTTTTTGCTGGCCCTGCGTCAGTAGGCGGGTAATCAACTCCTGTTCTCAATATCTCTCACACTGTACAGCTGCAAAATGTTTGTGCTGATTTTACTTCTTTTTATACCCACAATCCATTAAAAATGGCTAAAACGGGTATAATGGTTTTGTGCAACAGGCTGAAGGAAGCATCTCCGACCCCATAAAGTATGTATATATATTCTGGTTTAGGATTAACAACCGAGTCGATATTGCCATGTCCGTCCGCATTAATGAATATGCAAGCGCTTGTGTTAGAAAGAGATGGCATGATAATCGACGCGAGCGTCAATATGTTTTTGCGTGAATTCGGCAGTGTCCCGTTACCTATGATTGCCTATACATATTTATGTATGTATGTATGTACATATGTATATGTCATATGTTTGTGTGTATTCTGCAGAGTCCCCTTACCTACGATGCGTGTACGTATATATGCATGTATGTATGAATATTCACTTGTTTGTCGGCAGAGCGCACTTGCAATAAATAAAACCAGAATATATTTAACAACTGGAGGGTATATCGAAGTCGAGCTCACTCGCTTACACCAATCGTAATTGTTTATTTTATTTTTTTTGCAGCAGCAGCAACTGCCTAAAAGGTGAGTCTGCAGTTGCTTGATCTGTGTGTAGCAACTGAACAGCATTTCGCACCCCTCATTATATTAATGCAGCGCCGCCTCTGTTGAACTTTTTCAGTCGCTTCTCGCCTCACGTGTTGTTTGGTTCGTCTCTTTTTGGGCATCTGTTGCTGCCCTTCAATCTCGTTCTCTTCCTATGCACATCTGCAGTCAACTGAGAAACCAGTTCGCCGTCGTCTTCGTCGTCGTTAGCATCTGTTTTGCTGTTTTTGCATTGTTTGTTTCCTTTGAGATGCTGTGTTAACTGATAACAGAAATGCGTCGTTGCGCAAAAATTAAGTTGCACCGGCGGGCATTTCAATTAGAGCAAAGAGTAGTCGAAAACAACAGTTGTTTAGAGCGAACAATTGTCGATTTCACTCGACTCAATGCAAGTAGTAAAACTAATGCTTAGAATGTGCAATTTAAAATCGCTGGCAATGCTCACGTTTGAAATGCAATTGAAAATAATTGAAGTGAAAACACAAACACAAAAAAGAAAAAAATAAAAACAAAACAAAAAAAGTGCACCACAATGAAACGAAACTGTTCAATTCAGACAAACCAATAGCTATATATACTATACAAACTACACAAATACATATATGTTTTAATTGATATGTATGTTTGTGTATATGTAACAACATAAGTTTTATGCGATTTTATATTGATTAGCAATAAATGTTAGCCGCCAATGCTCGGTGTATTTTTGTGAATTCAACGAAAATGTCGCTGAAGAAGTGACTATAAAAAATTCCATTTAATATATTTAAATTTCCTTATATTTAGAACTATAATAATAGAAAATATAAACTAATAAATATAATAATATGAAATTCGAGATATGTAAATAAGAAAAATGATAATGAATAATAAGAAATTAATATAATTGCAAAGGTTTGTCTTACAGCAATATGATACAAGAAATAATGTACCTAATTATTATTATGATCTCTAAAATTTATTGTGTCTATAGCTATTCCGTCAACCCTAATTCCTGTACGAATGCGAGAAACTTGGTCATATTTAGGGTTCCTTTGTGTCCTTCAAGTTTAAAACATGTTTCCATCACACCAAAAAGCTGGAAATGTTTTGTTATTTCATAAAAGGAGGCGGAAGTGTAATTTTTCATAAAGTTTAATCAACCAATCCCCCCACTCCATCTCTGTAGCCTGCTTGTGAGTGTGCCCAAAAGGGCACCTAAAAATATATAATTATGCCCAAGAGCGCAATGCGACAAATCCTATATGCGGGCACCTATGAAAATGAGATGCGTGTGAAAAAGCCAAAAGTGATATGAGAAATTCATCGGCACAAGGCACAAGGCACAACTCGTACATACATCAAATAAACCACACCCACGAAATTCATTTGCAGGCGACAAACTGATGCGCTGAATCAATTTCCATGAGCATTTTGTGGGCTGTGGTGATGAGTAGCGTAAATTGAATGCAGCATACTTTCTGGCCGCCTGTCAAACTATGTAGCATGTAGCGTGTAGCATGTAGTAGAAGTAGTTGCTGGGGCGCACCAATTATTGAATATGCCAGCAATAACGACACGGATGGACGCAGCCACACGGCCACAGGCCGGCACAACCAACATCTAACAGCCACCAGCCACGAGCCACATAATCCACTGGCACGCGGCACTGGGGAGAGAGAGACACCTTTGGCTTCGTCGCCAATGGAGGCGGCAAGGCAAACACGTAACGGCATTTTGTGGCGCGTGATGGGAATCTATAGCAGTTCCATTCACTGTGAAACGTGTGCATATGCCTATACATAAATACTAGCATCATTTAAGCGAGCACCACGTGGAGAGTGCTCGACTAGCACATGTCCTGTAGTAGCCCGACAAGAATATATATTTATTTCAATTGAATAAATTGGTACAACAAAAACTTACATAATAATTAATAGAGGTCAAGGTAAAATAAACATAAATCTCTGGGGCAAAAAAATTGTCAATTTTTAAAGTTCAATCAGAAAAAAATACTCTTGTTTTTCTTAGAAATTCACCTAGAAAAATGATCTTCTCTTTAGAAATAAAATAAAAGGATTATTTTTACTATTCCTTAACTTACTTAATAATGTAAAATATTTCTAATAGTAGAAATTTCGGACAAATCTATATTTTAGGACACAATCTTTCGCTAAAGAAATATACTTGTTGAATAATATGCTGATTTACCCTTGGTATAAGAAACTCAGGACGATTTTAGAAAATATATAGGGTATAAGAACAGACTCCGCCACGAATTTCGAAACGTGTGCCTCTTGAGCACTCCAGAAGTCACTTCGGCCCACGCACGTCGTTGCATTTAAGTGCCAAATTAGGGGTGGGAACACCAACTGCACATGGCAGCCATCTATAAATCTAGCATCTTATGCAGTTGATGGCATGCCAAATCAATGAAATGAAATGCTTCCTCATCATCATCATTGCTCCTAAGTATAAAGCAGCTGCAGGCGCTTTAAATTAATTGAGTTTGCACCCAGCATAGACTGCAGCTGCAGCTGTTGCTGGATCGGAAGCGAGGACTACCAAACTGGGGCCATCCTGTCCATCGAGTTCACTTGTTTGTTTTGACATTGAGGCAGTCTACGTCAGTCAGTCAGTCAGGCAGTCAGTCTGTTAGCGCCAAAGTTGATTGATATGACACCGAGCGAGGCCTGACAGCAGTCAGAGACTCGCAGCGTTTCTAATAAACTACGAGTATGTCGTACTCTGAACCAATTTGACATTTAGATAACAACATACAAACACACATACATATTCATGACGCGCATAATCTGCATTTACATGCAGCACATTCAAGCAGCATTTCCAACATTTGCGAGTAAGAAGAAAAAATTATTTTTATGGAAAGGCTCAAAAAAACTGACTGCAGCAAAAAGACGCATAAATGCCAAGTTTCATCAAGATAGATTTAAAACTGTTGGATTTAAAATGTACTACTTCCCCAATGAAATTATATATTCAAATAAACCTCCAGAAATATATATATAATATAACATACAAAGTTAATAACTTCAATTACAAAGCCAATTAAATTATATAAAGAATTGGAAAAAATAATCCCTTTAATATTCTACCACCAATAATTTTTGTCATTAACTTGCATAGAAACGGAAAGACAAATAGATGGCCGAAAATGGCTATATCGAGACGACTAGGAATGCTGACCAAGACAATATATATTATATGGCGTCGCACGCGTCTCCTTCAATGTGTTGTAAACTTAAAAGCAATACTAAAATAACGAGCGTCTTACTATATGTAAGATTCAGCTTTAATCTTTCCGTTCTAGTTTTTACCGACTATATGAATCAGTTTTCAGACATTCGGAACAGAGCATTTTTATTTGTAAAGATAAAATACAGCCAAATTAATAAATATACATATGTAGCAGTTTCAACTAAATTTTATTTCTTTATTCATAACGATTGCGCTCTTCAAGCTGGTGATCACAGCATTGATATCGATATCGATAGCAATGTTACGTACAGATGTTATCTTACAGCACTAAGCAGACAATGCACAGAGGCGCCAAATCGACCCGAAAGCAACGCGACGAAAATTTTGCAAGCCTAGTGTTGCGAGTAAAAGTAAAAAAAGTAAAAGTAAAGTAAAAATCAGGCACCTTTTCTAGTCGGTCCTAATGGGTTGTGAATGTGTACAAAAAGAGCAGCAGCATTGCTAGCGGATGGCGTAGACCCTTAAAGTTGTGCGACGGTGTGAAAAACGAAACATGAATTTAAGGAAAACAAAATAATAAAAAACTCGACATGCTTGTGCGCCATGAGTTACACACACACTCACAGACACACATCTATATACATATACACACAACATGCGTGTTGCTTTATTTTTTTCTTATTTCCGCCGTTACCCGATAATTGTGTACTTTAATTAAGATAATTAATAAAAACCATTAACGTTTAACGCTTTGCAACAATATTTGTTTTTTTTTTTGAAAATAACTGTATTTACCTATGTACACCGCAGCTTGTCTTGCATTCCTGTTTGTAGTCTTAATCTGTTGTTGCCTGCGAGCAACGGTAATTGTAAGTTCCTTATTATCAAGACCTTCTTCGATGGTAGCGCATGATTTTTTTTTATACTTTTAATGCTTATGATTTTTCGTTTTTGTATAAATATCAATAATATTACTATTATATTATTGTTGTACTCGTATTACTAACTATCACAAAATACCAACAACTACAAAGAAAGCAGTAGCACTCTATCCTTGTATTTTGTGTGTGCGAACTGACACCGATTTGAAATATTTTAGTTGTTGGGCATCTGATGTAATTTTTTGCAAGATGGGGGGGCTTACTGTTAACCAATTTGGTGACCATAGTCCGTAAAATGTATGGTGCACATCTAAAACAGGGTATCATTGTCTCGACTTACAAAATTTATTGTTTCTCGACGATTACACATATACGCACACATACAAAGATAAGAGATCAACAGATCATGTCACAGTCCAACGGCTGTTCGAACAAACAATTTCGCACGTCGAGACAATGATACCCCTTTTAAGATTTTCACTAGGCAATGTCGTTAGAAAACGTACCTACAAATGGCAATTTTCGCTTAACAAATATAAAAGTAGATTCTTTGGCATGATGTCTTAAAATAAGCGTTAAATATTAATCTCACGTGATGGAAATCGAATCCAATTTATTTTAAATCGATTACAAATCTGTTTTCTAATGGCATTCCAAATCTTAGAAGGGGTATCATTGTCTCGACAATGATTCTCAAGCAAAGTCTTGTGTGGATTCAGTGTAAGGTTTTCACATTGTTCGCTGTCAATGCATCTCGAAGTAAGCGTTGCATATTTTACAGCTGTGCACATTATGCTAAAGCCAACATGGAAACAGCTGCCGCAACCGTATCTGCTGCCCGCAGCCCCTCTGCATTATACAGGCGCTTTATCGTCGCACATACACACACACACACACACACACACACACACAATGGGACACTCAAATCTTCAAGTTTATGCAAAAGGTGCACAATGCTGCCATTTGCTTATATTCCATTCTATATTTTTATTTCAATATAAATTGCGCCCTGTGCTAGCCAGCTGCCATCCAACTGTCCCTTTACACATCCCCTCTCCACACACACATACACACACATACACACACACATACACACACACATACACACACACATACACACACACATAGACACATACACACACCTTTCTACCGTTGCAATATTATCTTGCATTCTCTCATTCTTCGTTGCCTTCGCTTTTTTATCATGCAATGCAAATCGTTTGGCGTTGGGTTAAACATTTTTTATGCATTTTTCTGCCAGTCGCCTTTTGTACCTTAAGCGTGTAATTTATGTGAGGATGTGTGAGTGTATGGCAAATACTTTACATGTACTGCCACAACAATTTGCATATGCTGCTTACATAAAGGGCAGGTAAAAATTTTCTATTAGCCGCAACAAAAAAGGTTAATTTATTGGCCCAGAGCTTGGACTTTGGCGAACTGCTGCTGTTGGCCAGCAAGCAAGTTGCAATCAGCCCCAAACAAACCTGACAGACACTTCATTCCCAACATTGCCATGCCAAAGAAAATTTGATATCAAAGTAAATTAATAATGCAAAAAGGTTTTCCGAGTCGCTGGAATTTTCACTTTGCGTGCAACACTGGAATTTGGTGGCCCCACAACCACTTCCCGTTTCCGTTCCCCATTCCAAATTCCCATACCCGCCCACGCTTTTAAGTAATGAGTGAAAATATTTGAAAAAGCTTAACCAGCCATGCACACACTGTACAGCCGGAAACTTTGTCCGGCAATCAGTCTGACAGCCAGGAATTCAAACAATCAGCCGTCTGGCCAACGAAGCCAAAGTTTTGGGACACCGAATCGAAAAACACTGCGGGAACATCCCTCATGCCCAGCAAATATTCAAATCAAATTAAAGTCGTTATTAAATTTGGTCGCTGCCTGCGAACAATGCGCGCTGAAAGCGTACTCCTTAATGCCATTGTGGTGTGTTGATGGCCAGATTAATTGCATATCTGATGCCAGCTAAGAATCTGCTTGCGACGCAAACCTTTTAAACCCAGTTCAGTTTGCATTAACCATCGCGCTCATTTATTGTTCCTTTGTGCTATCGACGGTATAGTCGGTATGGGGGGCGGTGGATTGCTGCACTTGACTGAACAGACCAAAAAAGGGCACTCTCATCATCGACTGGGATTGGAAATGAAAAAAATAAAAATAAATAAAAAAAAAACAAGGCCACTGGCTGCTGGCTGCTGGTAACTGGATATGCAAACGCTTAAAGGCAAAATTTAATGAAATTTTATTTATACAAGTATTGTGTTACGCATGTGCTTCTATTTATTGATTTAAGCTTGAGCTTTGCACAGACCTTATCAAGAATATGGACGTTCTATTTAAAGAGTATTTCAAAAATAGAAATAATGTAATGATATAAATAATTAATTGTATTTGATTTGTTTGTGCCATTTGGTTTACGGTTCCCTTATAGAATTTACTTATTTAACGTCGACTCATTTTAGCTGACATGAAGAAGTACCAAAAATAAAAATAGATTAATTAAAAATTAAAATTTCGCTTAATTTACTTCCTTATTTAATGTTGACTAACATCATTCGACACAGAAAATACTAGAAAAAATTAAACTAATTAAATCAAAATTTATGTTAATTATTCAAATTTTATTTTTCTAGACTTGCTTTAAATACAGAAATGGTTCCATTGATTAATCTCATTGCACATCTCATTTAAGATATTAAAATGAGACTTTTCCTATTGCATTTTTCGAATTTAACTAGGAATATGATGAATTTTGGTAATTCTCTTAATAAATCCATTGTTGACAATAGCTACTTTAATATAATATGTAATTTAGGTTTTCTATTAGTATTCATTGCATTTAAAAATAAAAGTCAAATTGCAAATGTAATTTCCTCTTACGTTTGTGGGAAAGACGCGGTACACAAGTAATACATTTATTCAAAGTAAAAAAAAAATAAAGAAGCAAAACAGTCCGTAAACAAAAGCGCACCTCAAATTTGTTAAGATTAGCACACAATTCGCATACAGTCAACACCATTGCCATCGCCATCACCATCACCATCAACCTAGTCGTAGTCCTCGTCCTCGTCCTCGTCCTCGTCTTCGTCGTCATCGACATCGTCATCGCCAACACCAACGATGTCATCGGGAGCCGTGGCCAGGACGCAGCCGGGTGTCTAATCTAATGGCTGCCGGCTGCTAGGGCAACCTGACAAACATTGACATTTTCTGTTATGTAATCAGACGCTCGAAGGTATGCAACAAAAAACGTGCTCCCCCAAAAACCGCCGACGTCAAAGGAACGCAATAAATTGTCGCATAAAAATTGATGTTTTATTTTCAGGTGCGTTTAGCGTTTCTTTCTATACTCTTTAGTCAAAACAAAATATGAGAATATTGGCCAGATAGTTGAAGCAACCGACTGTTCTTTTTTTGGCTCAGTGTCTCAGTTTAATGACCAAATTTGCTGAATCCTTTTCATTTGCGGCGATTGAAGCACATTTTAGCTAAGCCAGCTCTGCTCGTTTCCACGTCTTTTTGCACTTAGAACAGAGTATTGGGCAGTCGGTAAATCACGATTGCAAATCTTTTCCTTTATCCTCTTCTCCCGTGCTCCCGTTGCCGTTGTTCTAATGCTTTAGCGCGAGAAACGTGCACGGAAAACTCAAATTTTTGTGGTTAGCCCCAAAACAAAAACACAAAAATAACAACCAGAAGAATAATAGAAGAATATATTTTTTTCAAGTGTGCACCTACAAAATACCCTTTGCAAAGTTTGAGAGTTTAAAAATGATATATTTTTGTATATTTACAAAGAAGTAAGAAATTTTAATCAAATTATTTGTTAACATAGTTTGTAACAATGGGAATTAAATATGTAAGATTGTTCCCATCCTCAGAATGTCAGATTTTTTTTAACAAGCCTTTTCTATTTGACTATAACTCTCTAACCATCCAACCATATTTGGAAAGCATTCTTGAAGTGCAACTAAATAAAACGAACATTTAAATTAAATTATTATTATTATTATTGTTTTTATTATTCTTATTTATTTGATATCTCTGTTAAACACTTTATGAAAAAATTCAGACAATAATATTTATGAAAAAACCAACATTTTATAATTAACACGTATTATATATATATATATATATATAGACGAATATCGTTTCAAATTTTATATAATCTATTTTTTAGCTAGTAATAAATTGACTTTTTAATAAGATCAAGGCGTAAAAAGATGTTCAAAATGGTTAATCAAAATGGTTTTAAATTCCCAGAATTTTTTGTATTTTCATTATTGATTTTTCTTGATTTTACATAAATTACACCGTTTACTATTACCTTCATCAATTTTCTTTCTCACAGCTTGAATTTCTCGTGCGAATAAATTTGAAATTGCATTTGTCTCTTAAAGTGTAAGGAAACCCAGTATGCTCAGAGTTGTAAAACAGGCCTCTGGCAGAATAGAAAAATTAAATTATCACTCTATGCCTGTCTATGAGATTGTTACTTAACCAAAAGTCTTTATGTTGGGCGTGGCATGCTGAATGCCACTGATAATAATTTGACTCGGCATTTAACTGAGGCATTTGTATCGAGAGTGCTTACCGGGCCAAGCGAAAGTGGCATGCCACAGCTGCCAAATTAATATTTGCCACGTGCAACATGAGCGAAAGCACAAGTGAAAAATGCCATATAATCCGTAACTTGCCCGCTGCCAACACAAAAGACGACCTGAAACCTGTTAACCAAGTGTTGTGCAACGCATTAGCCAAGACTGTTGCCAACTCGAGTGTTGTATTATATTCTTTTTATTATTATTATTATTAATTTTATCGCTTGCCTTGGGCGATGTGCTGCAAACGACACCAAAGTAGATATTTTCTAGAAATACATACATAGTTTGGCTACAGTTGTGTAACATTTAATAATATTATAAAGGAAGATTTTCAATGCCTCTGTTGGTTATTGTGTGAAATCGTAAATGAATTCATCTCTGAAAAACTTATTTGTTTAACAAGTTCCTTTAGCCAATTCAATCAGTTATGGGTACTATTATGCTATCCCTATATCAAATAGATTTCATAGGAAAAATCGGTTGCATTTTAAATTTATAGCAAAGTTTAAGTGACGCTGATTTGATTCGTTGGCCGATCTTTCTTGGTTTTTAGTTTACATTACTTTTTTGCCACTGTTTTATATATATTTTGTTTAATCTCCAACAATTTGCGTAAACAGCAAATTGCAAATATAAATTTACTACAAACCAACAAAAAAAAAGAAGAAACCATCAACCAAGTCGGCCAAGAAATTTGTAAAAAGGCAACAGACTCCGCAATCAAACCACACCATAAAATAACGGCGCTCAGCCTTTATATATATATATATATATATATATATATAGATATAGATATATATACAGATATATTATCTACTGCCTGGTCTCAAGTTTGGCCCGGCGGCTTTGAAGCTTTGCAGGAGCAAGTAACGAGATAGCACGCCGGAAATTTGAGCAATGCAGCCAAATTGCGTTAAACCAAGCAAAAACCGTGAACAGACAACGTGCCCTGAACCCCGCCAGCCTCACCTCACCTCACCTTACCGCACCTCAACCAAACACAAACTGAACACTGAAAACATAAATTCTTGATTGCAATAGATGACGGCGACGGCGACTGCGACTGCGACTGCGACTGCGACGTCGTTGTTCTCATAGTTGTCAAAGCCAATGTCGTTGTCATCATTTTGATGTCTCCTCATGAACCTGTGCCATATATCACTTAAGAGATAGTATTTCAAAGGCCAGCCACGCCCACTCGACTGTGAATGAGGAAACGTTGTGGACGCTGGAGAGAACCGGCAAGCAGTTAAATTGCGTCCAAACAACCTAACAAAGGGAACACCTGACATCTGCGGCACATAAATAAAGACATCATTGTGAATTATTATGCGCCATCATCAGCGATGTCTTTGCTTGGCTAAGGTTGCTGGAGGATGGTGGTAAGTTGGGGTGGAGGAGGGTGGGCAGTTGGTGTATTGAATGCCTCAACGTTCCACTCTTTCGACATTCAACCGATCCAATGATAATGCTCAAGTGAGTGGAGGAGACTCTAAGTCATCGTTGAGCTCTCAACAACAATTCGGCTCTTGTTCCATTCCCCAATAATAGCCTTGTCGTCATTGGGGCCAAATTAAGTGCTTAAATTTCAATTAAAACTTGTGTCTTTCGATTTCAATTGGAAATTTCCTGCCATTAAGTCGAAATATCTGCGATACTTTATTGTAATTAGATGCAGTCAAATTGAATGTCGGTTTGTAGATTTAAAAACAATTTACTTTGCCAAGGAATCAAAGTTAAGATCTTTGGCTACCTTTTTAAGCAGCACATATAATTTTAAATAAAATTTACTTATATTAAATTTTGTTAAAGGGTCAACAAATTATACGGTAAATATGCATTGGATAATATAATTAGAGGGTCTCAAGTGGGAATGTTGAAAATCTTGCTATAATATTTTGTACTCATTGTTTGCATTATGAATTGAATCAAATCACAATTGTTATCATCAATAATCTTCATATGAATAAAATTTGCTAAAATTGCCATCATCAATAATGTTTTAATGCTTGCTGGATTGTTGTCATTTAAAAAGTTGTATTTGATATGTTTAAAAATGATTTGTTTCATGTAAATAAATCATTTATTCAATTGCCCAACATTTATGTGTTATAATATCAAAATGTAAGCAATTCAATGGACTTTTTATTGTGCATTCTGTTTTACTTATTGCGATTATTGCAAATGACAGATAGGAATTCGAGAGGAAGAATTGGAGAAATGTGTATTTCTTGGGCTCACAATACATTTGGCTGCCATTTCTCTCGATTGCTGTCTTTGATTGCAGCTGACCTACTTGCTGCCTGATTACCCATCCGAACACACACACACACACACACACACATCGAGAGGCACTCATACACTCACAGAGCATACTTTACATAACTTACGGCACATTCCGCATTCCTCACTGGCAAATAACTTTGCATATTTGGCGGCGCCTTTGCCGCATGCCTTGATTTATGCAAAGTTTTCATTGCTGCTGTTGAAGCTACTTCGATTAATTGTTGGCAGAGTTTCCACAGTTTAATACTTCTACATTCCCACTGCACATGTGTCACAAACATATATACATATTTATATATATGTGACAGGCAATTCTCTTAGATAACCAAGCAACTCGAAAAGTATCACATTAATTTGTAATTCGCTTAAAAGTTTTTGTTTTCCTTTCAGTTTAGTTTTGTTTCGTTTTGAGTCGTTGACTTGACTGCTATTTGGGCTTTTGCGTGCGGCTTTAAATGCAAATTTTCGCCATTAATATGAGTTTGATGTGCAAAACGTAGGCATTGGGAGCTGGAGCATAATGAGATTGCCAATCTTAGAAATACATACTTACAGGCAAGTGTTCTGCCAGCGAACCTTCTAAATCTTTTGCATATCAACTTTGCCTTAAATCTAAAGATATTCTATTCTATTCTGAGTCGGAAGACACATTTCGCTTCGGGTTACTAAAGTTTTCAGTTCTTTGCAATGATTTATTTAATGTACAATATGATTATTTAATTCTAATCACACATCGTCTTTATAAAGCAAAGAAATAGACTGTCTAAACATGAAAACATTCTAGCAGTAAATTAGATATTTAATCATTTGGAATCAATCCTGTTCTGATTTTAGTCTATTTATAAAATAGACAAGATCAGAACGGTGTCCAATCAATAAGAAAATAATAAATTAAGAAAGAACTTCGCTTCTCTTGTAGATTTTTGTATTTACTTTTATATAATTTTCTTTGCTTTGAATATCTCAGACGTGTATGAGATTTACAGACTCAGGCTGAGAACATTCTGATTTCCTTTCAAATCTACTTATTGCAACTGTGCTTTACAACATTTGAATCGCTCAATTCAAATAGGATGTTTGTTAACTTAAGCTCAATATAATATAATATAAATAGGTATTTTATCTTAAGAGCCACCTCTCAAGGACTAGAGTCTGTCAAGGGTTGACCTCATTCTATTTTGGATTTTGTTTAATAAACTTTGGATTTATTGGAAACAAATCAAGTATGATATTTTCAATTCGTAGCAGTGTCTTCAAAGTGTGTTTCATAACATGTTTAGATGCCAAGCCCAGACAAAAAGGAAAAATGAAATGCCGTCCAACTTGTTTATCTAATGTTCATTCTATTTTTCTATTTGTGTATCTCATGTGCACTGGCATTTGATTGTACACCATTTTCCAGAATCTTCTCCGGATATTACTTTAATATTTGTTTTTTCTTTCCTCTTTACTTACTTGCCGAACTACTTTTGGTTAGCATAAGCAGATCTCACAGTCAAGTCAAGCGCGCAGCGAAGCTGTCAACCGCCAGGATACGCCATGGATGAACACACACAAACACTCAAACACACTCACACTCGTTGGGTTATATGAAGAGTAATCTTAATGCACCTGACGCACACACACACTACACACACTACACACACATACCGCACAGGTCCTGTAGCTAATGTAGTTTACTTACGCTGAAATATTTGCATTGCTCTGCCTTGCGGCGAGTCAATTTTTATCAGTGCTGTTAAATTTGCATAAGACATGACAGTTGACTTCTCTCGCCTTCTACTTGAGCTGTTAGTGGCAGGCAGCACAACTGGCCAAGTTTATTTACCCAAAAAAAAAATAAAATAGAATAAAAATGCAGCAACAGCAGCTGTAGCTGTAGCTGTAGCTGTAGTTATCGTGCTATTTGCCAAGTATTTGCACACTAGTTGGCCTTGTTGGCAGTCGGCGCGTGCTTTAAACTGCATTTTGGAGAGGAGAGCCGGTCCCCCAAAAAGGATGCGGACAGTTAATGGTGCCTCTCGGCTGGGGCGACGAATAATTAAGATAATTACGCAGAAGGAGGCGCTGCCTAGTTGCTGCTTGCTGTCAGGATCAGCCGCAAATTGCCGTCATCATTCTTGACTACCTTTTGTTGTGGCCAGGACTTATGACAAAGGCCAAAATGTCATGTACAAAAGATAAAAAGGACACGGCGGCTAATGAAACGGCACCAAAGCGTAATAACGAAAAACCCAACAAAACGCACAAAAAAAACCCAACACAAGTTTGAATGCTCTAGTCGAAAGAGCTCGAACAGAAGATGCCCTGAACTCGATTGTTAAACTATATAGAAAAATTGGCTTTTATTAATTTATGATTTGGTAAAGAAAATATATTTTTTCATAATTGTTTATATTTGTAATTGCATTTAATTATTTTGTATTTATGATTGTTAATTTTATTGATGTGTGATACTTCGATTAATATCGATAATCGAGGAACGGGGTCATTTATCGATCAAAATGATACGCTTATGGTATACGAGAACAAAATCTGATGTCGCCAGCTCTTAGTTAGATGGGACATGGCTAAATCGACTTGGCCATTAGGAATTTATATAGACTTCTTCTACTTCTGCCTGTGACATAATTTCGCACAACATAATTACACCCTTTTACTACAGTCTTTTGCGTGCAGGGTATATAGAATACAAATATCAAATGAAACATTGTGCACAAGAAACAGCAAAAGGATTGTTAGGCACATTTCCATTTGAAAACATCCAGTCACCCACCGCTCACCCACCTCTGTCTACTCCCAATCATGCTCCGCATTACAAACTCTATTGTTCTTGATGTTGTTGTTGTTGTTGTTATTCAGCTGGCGTTGCCTTTGTTAAATTGAAACAATTTGTCACTCTCTTGGCAAAGTTGCCAACGGGCTTTGTTTTTGTTAAAGAACGGCTGTGTGGGGCTGACCATCCATTTGATAATGAAATAAATGAAGAGTAAAGTAAGTATGGGCGTAAATATGTACAAATATTTTCTAATTTTCTGCGCAACGCATTGTAAAATGTAAAATGAGAGCAAATGTTTGCCATTGTTGCGCTATACGCGCTTATAAATGCAATTACCTTGCCGACTCTTAAATAACAAAAAGCAAATTGCCAAATTAACATTGCTCGCATTGCTCGACTCCTAATCTAAATTACAAATTCAAATTACACCATACAAATTTTTACAAATCGTATCTGAACTCGTTCAAATCAATCAATGGCTTCTAATCGATTTTTTTTCTTTAATTTATGGCACTTTTGCTTGAATAAAGAACAACTTTCTCATCGATGAAAATATACAATTCTATGTTTGTACTTAATTTAAGAATATATAAACTTTTCTGATAGATTTGCATTCAGTTCAAAAATGTTTCACATAAATCAACAACAAATCTATCAAAAACAGAATAAATATATTCTTTACCTGCAGGGAATAACGTGAAACCAACATAAAATAATTAAAAATCATTACAATACTTACTTTAATGAGAATGCATATCATATATGGAATATATACAGAATATATATATATATATATATGTATATATATTTACCCATTTAAATTCCACTTAATCTGTTCACCACGTGTGAAATGTAAAAATAAAAGAATAATAAAAAAAAAACAGAGGGAAAAATCAACGCCGGTTAAATTTTATTTAAATGTCAATTTCATTTGCATAACTTGCGCGATGAGCATTACATAACATTAATGCCAGATGGCCACTTAGCGCAAATAAAATCAATTTAAATTGTTGGCCTGCCCGTTAAGGCAATGAAAATGCCAAAACCAATTCAATTTCTACCCCGGCCACAACTTGAGCCACATGCCCCACATTGATTCAAGCAACAGCACAAAAAAATCGACAGATATGGTGAGGGGGTGAGAGGGTGGGAGGGAAAGGGACAGATGAATTCAGTTAGCCAGGTTGTTGTTGACGTAGCTAACCCCGCTGGCCAAATGCCTTATGATAAGCCCAGGGATCCGAGGTGCAAGTGGCCATTTGATCTGGTGGCCCCTTTCGATTTGCAGCCAGCTGCCAAATCGGCCCAAATGTCTAACATAACAGGAAATAAATTCTCAACAGCCTTTTGTGTCCGGCCACCTGTCACAGCCACGCCCACTCAGTACTAGTTTATTTTGCTCAACTTCTGCTTGACCAGAATCAGGCAAAATGTTTACTTAAATGCGGTCACCTGGCTTCGTCCTGTTGCAGTTGAAGGTATCCTTGCAAAGGGTACGTTGACTATTTAATTCGAAGCTAAATTGAAATCTTGAGAAATACACAGTAAAAGGATTCTTCGATTTAGTCTATAATACAATTACTTTTTTTAATATAATACAACAATTTAATACTGGGAAAAGCGTTTAATTCAAATCCAAATGAAAATTTTAAGAACCGAAAAGTAAAAGAAATTAAATTTATGGATTTAGTAGATAATAGAAATAATTTTAGAAAAAATAATTAAAATGAAATCCAAATATAAATATGAGAATAATATTCCAAATACAAACATTTAATAGTAGAAAAAAATTAATACAAAAACTTTAAATTAATAATGGATTTAGTAGATAATAGAAATATTTTTAGAAAAAATAATTAAATTGAAATCCAAATTGAAATATGAGAATAATATTCTAAAACAAATATTTAATAGTAGAAAAAAATTAATACAAAAACTTTAAATGAATAATTAAAAATTTAAGAAATGATTTAACATTATTGAAAGCTATTTGACAAAATCACACAAAAATTCAACTCAAAAAGGGTATATAAAATTCGCATATGCTTTCAATTGATTACTCATTCTTTTTGTGTAGTTGATTTTGTTGTGCTTTAAGTGCGTTGCAAGAGTTGCAGCTGAATTTTGTTGTTGTTATTGTTGTTGGGCATTGTGGTGTTCATGTCTGAGGCAGCTCGGCTTCAAATGCAACATTTCACCGGCGAGTAGGCGGAAGTGCTTTTATATGCCAGGCTACATCCTGTCTATAGAAATCCCTAGTTGTTTCTGCTGCCCCAAGTGGCTGCTGCTCTTGCCGGTGCTGACCGGGGTATTTAACAACAATGGGTGCGCCTCTGCATATGCAACACATTTTGCTGGCTCAAGCTGAGCGTTAGTTGCCTCCAGGCAGCGCCCTTCAACTTGACATATTCACTGTAATAAATAGTCCAGGTAGCCTTAGATAAGAAGTAACCACAAAGAATTCCACTTCGCTGTTAAGATGAACTCCTTCAGTCAGACAGCGTGGAGTCCCAATATTCTTTAACTATTGTTTCTTCTTCTTATTTTCTTAATGCAACAAGAACAACAGTATGTTGCAACTTGAATGCCACTATGTGGTAACACTCAGAAAAACAAAATCGCACTGCAACTTAGTGTTTTTTTTTTGTTTTTAGAAAGAATTTTTTTGTTTGATTTTTTTACATTTTTTAGAAATATATTTCGTATTTCTAAATAGAAAATATTTCTAAAGGAAAATAAATGCAAAATCTTTTTTGAAATTCAGAGAATTGTATTGAAATTTAATTTATTGAATCGCCTTAAAATCGTAAGTATTTTTCAAATTAAGTTTAATTAATTTATAACTAACTAAAATGTTTGTATATGTGAAGTTTCAAAATACTAATAAATCACTTAATAATAATATAAGTAACAAAAAAGTTAATATTAAAATTCTGTGCACATTAAAAAAATCTATAATTATACTTTTTTTTTAATTTTAGCAATTGTATCCTGGAATTAAGAAATGAAAACAAAACCCAGGTTTTGATAAAAAAAACAACCATTTATTTATTATTATTGGGGGGAAGCTTCACCGCGACCTATTTGATCTATTGTGCCCCCCTTCTGAGCCTATACCATCAGCCCCAACTCCCTTACGAACGCGAGGATCTTTGTTGGGTTGAGGTCTTCTATGTCTTTGCAATTCAAAACATGCGCCCCTAGGATGCTGCTTCTTCTTCTAATTAAGGCGACACAGTCTGCCAAGATGTGCATCGAGGATTCCTCCTCACTTTCAAAAAACCTGCAGAGATCACTACTATATATACCCAATTTTGTTAGGTGACTCCTTAGTCTACAGTGTCCTGTCAATAGACCGGTAAGTATCCTAAGGCTGTTCTTTCCCATGGTTATAATCTGTTTAAAACGTACAAGATTATTACTACCAAGGAGACATCTGGCTTGTCGGAGTCCTACCGCCTCTGACCAGCTCTGATGCCGTCTCTGTCTCTCCTCGTTTCTAAGTTCCAGTCGTCTAGTGTGTCTCCCTATGCCACAATACGGTTCTGGTCCTGTTAGGGGCCTTTCTGCCCCCATTCTTGCTTGCTTATCAGCTGCCTCGTTTCCTGCTATGTCCCTGTGACCCGGGACCCAACGTAGGGTGAGCCTGTTGTGAGTCCCGAGCAGGTCTAGCTTTGAACGAACTTCTTGGACTACATTCGATGTAATCTTAGTCTCCATTATAGCGTTCAATGCTGCTTGACTATCGGATGGGATGGATATATCCGTATTCCGATAGTTTCGTTTTATGTTGAAGTCCGCACATCTCCCTATCGCACACACCTCAGCCTTAAATATGCTGGTGTGCGTTCCCAGGGATTAATGGTATAATACCCGAGGACCCACCACTGCGAGACCAGTGCCCTGATTCGTGAGTGATCCATCGGTGTACCATTTTTTTATGTGCGGTTTCATGGGATGGACTTCATCTAGAGTTGTCCATTCCCTTTTACTACTCATACGAACTGTGAAATTTCGCTCGAATATATATTCGGCTACCATTTCGTCCCTAGGTTGCATCAACAGGGGCAGTTCGTTTGAGAGGAGTTGGGCATCTTTATAGCTTAGGATATGGTTGCCCCCAACTCCTTCTGCTGATATCCTTAGAATTGTGGCTTTCTGCTTGAGCCTTATGACATTTATTTAAAAAAACATATTTTGTAAATAATAAGCTGAGTTTGCCTTGGAGCCAAAAGTATGAGAGTCATCTAAAATTTAGTCTGATTTTTATTTTATACAATATTAAATTATTTAACGAATGAAGCAAACATTTGGTAAAAGTGTGCTTTGAGTTTCTGAACATATCTTATAGTATCAAAGATTGATTGACAAGTTGTCGAGCAAAAGAAAATAATAATAATAATTTGTGTGCTTTATCGATGTTTAAAGAACAGCTTTAATAATGCCGCATCAATTGTCTACGAAGGTGTCCTACAACTATATCAGCGAGGCGAAAGTTCAAAGGATAATAACTCAATTCTTGATACTTGTGTTGCTCTTCATTTGCACCCACATTGGTAAGTGATCCTGAGTTGATTGTCAACAAGGTGCGTTACTCAATTCAATGTTGTTCCCAAGTCTCCGAATCGATGCATTCGCCATACATTTATTTCAGTAATGTGCAAGTGGAGCAGACGTTCGTTAAGGATGTGCCATATAAGAGGGAAATCCACTATGATGCATTACTCTTTGACGATATACGAAACACCGAGATGATGTTTGTTTATTTCGCATACAATTTCCTACAAATTATACACGAGGATGATCTAAATGATGCCACAAGCCCATATGTATTGAATTTGGGCCTTCTGGTTGGTGCACCGAGACTTCGGCAAATACGCATCAATCCGAAGGATGAGTGCCATCATGAGATATCCTCGGAAGATGTAAAGAAATTTACATGTTATGGCGAATACACATCCTACAACGAATATAAAGGTTACCATCAGGGGTATGCTTTCGTATTGAATTGAATCGAATTTGAATCCTTAAATTCGCCTTATTTGTATCAGCAACGATTACAAGGACGATGCCAATTCTATTTGGACTGATTTTTATATTTACGGCGGCGGCGGTTTTTCAAAGAACTTCTTTTTTAACTATGATAGAAATTTGGATTTGCTTCAGCTACTTCATGACAATCACTGGGTTGATCGTGCCACACGGCTTGTTGTACTCGAATTCAGCACATTCTGCGATGCCAACCAGATGTTTCGGAGTGTCAAGTCTGTATCGATTCACTCTCCCTCTCTCTCGATAACACTATAATTCTTGCTCAACTCGGCTCTAGATTGATATTCGAAATAATGCCAACGGGTCTCGTTGTGCCCTCAGCGGATATTCGATGTATACCCTTGAAATGCTTTCTATCCATGGACGTTTTCCGCATCCTTATCGGCATTGTCTTCTATTTAATTGTCATTTACTACACGTACACTGAGATATACGAAATCTGTGCGATCGGCCCAAAAGTTTACATCAGAGATGCCTATAATTATACCGATCTGGTTTTTTTGCTCGTGCGTATGTCAAATATCGATAATTCAATAATTTGGCTTTAGGCATTCATTTAGTCATCGTACGTGGTTTTGAGCTATAATATTTGGCACACTCTCGAGGTAAATGCAATCTATATTGCTTACAACGCCGATCGGGAGGTATATATCAACTTGGATCGCCTGATGCGTGGCTGGCGGTTCTACTCCATTTCCATGGGCATTCTCACATTTTCGGTGTGGCTCAAGTTCATCAGGTTCATGTCGTTTCACAGATCGCTGCGGCGACTCTCGGGCACGATTCAACTGGTAAGTTGTGGTCCCTTTTATATAAATATATTTTTTTAAATAAAAATAGTTAAAGATTTTTCTTAAACTTTGAAATTCAACCTCAAATGAGGATCTAAGATTAAGTTAAAAAAAAATTATTCTTTTCTTTTCGTGTTTAATTAATTAATTAAATTCAATAACAAAATTGCTTCTTTTTCTTTTCTTTATTTTTAAGCACTATGAAAAAATCTAAAAGAAAAACAAAACATATATAAAACTATTAGAAATATCCCTCTAATAATAGTATTGACAAAATAAGTGAAAGCTTTCCAGTCGGTGATAACTGACTGTGGCATACTCTGATGCCACTTCGGTTATATTTAGCTATATTTAGGCTCAATCAGGATCTCTCCGAATGTTATAAACAAGGGGATCCCACAGACTGACTTCAAATTTGGAATATAGGTTCTCGTATAACTGCTCGAACAAAGGCACATACACAAACATACACATAATGGGATCCCCCAATTATAATTTAGTTCCGAGACGGTTTTTTCAAATACTTGTTCTGTTTCTGAATCAATTTGAATCGGTTCCGGTTTAATCAGTTTCCAGTTTAAAACTGATTTTAATCATTTACTTTTCGTTTCTTTCTCAATTGCTGTCATGTGAAGTCGTTAAAAAACATTCTCGGCTTCTGTTTTATATTCATTTGCATTGTTTATGCCTTTGCCCTGTGGGGCACAATATTATTTGGGGATCACCTGGATCTCTTTAAATCGGAATTCTCAACGGTGATGACGATATTGCGCATTTTAATGTCTGATGTTGAATATGAACCGATGTACCAGATTCAACCCATACTGGGACCCATTTACTTTGTCAGCCTTGTTGTTGTCATCTATGGCATTTCACTGGTAAGTACAAATAATAATAATAATAATTTAATTATCAGTTAACATTGTAAATATTGAATGACATTTATTTGATGATGAAATGTATTTGACAGAATTTATTTGTGGCAATTTATCTGAGCACCTATTTAGATGTGAAGGCCAATACGGTTGTTCATGATACTTTAATATTGAAAATGCTTAAGCAGGGTATTAAGGATTACTTCAGAATTTGGCGCCGTCGCCCCCTCCGATCTGATGAGATTAAGACATTTGCGACGGAACGGATAGAGAGGGATACTCCAGTGGCCGAGGAGGTTGCAAAGGAGTCGACACTCGGACAAGAAACAATAATAACACTTCGCGAGGACCTGGCTGCGTATGTGGTTGTCCTTTTCGGAATTTTTTATTTTTTAATTGTTTTCATCAATAGCTTCACCGAACGTTCCATTCGAATGGAAAACATGTTAGAGAGCTTGGTTGTTGCCATCGAGAATATTGCGGAATTACAAAACCAAAAGGAGAAAAAGAATAAATGAGATTAAACAAAATTGAATAAAATTGAATAAAATATAAATAAATGAAAATAAATAATTGTCATAATAAATAACGATAATTATTGTTGTAACTGTCATCGACATGAGAATTACAAATTTGATTGCATTTTGCTTGATTTAAATTTGTAAAAGTTCGACTTTAATTGTAATCACGTTCTTAACGCCTCCCGCCGCATCGCCCCCTTAGTCGAGTGAAATGTATTCCTAGATGCTGGTATATTAAACCAGGAGCATGTCTCTACCCAAGAGATAAAGAGCACGCAAAAGTAAGTGAAGAGGAAAAGACAGAGGTTAATGGATTTTTCTTGTGATATTTGACTTGAGACACACGGCGATGACCCAAACTCACAGCACATTTTTTGGCTGTTCCTTACTCTGCCCCTGTGCACGGAAAATAACAAAGCGAAAGAAGTCATGTAATGTGAAAATATTCAAGCAAGAATATATATTCGATTGAGTGCGTTCATTCTTGTTCTGCGCTCTTAATTTCATTCTAAAAATAGTATTAAGAAAATAACACTTGACACTCGACTTCAAAAAAAGGTTACTTTATATTTGAAGTGCATGATGCTTTTCTCTCCGTGTATAGGTATTTTTGTCTTTTATTTTATTTCACTCTTTTATATGCAGGATTTTTCAAGTGAAAAACTTTACATTTATTATCAAGATGTATGCATATCTCTGTCTCCCTCTCTTTCCCTCTCTCTGTGTCTCTCTCTCTCTCTCTCTCTCTCTCTCTCTCTCTCTCTCTCTATCGCTCTATCTCTGTCGGCCATTTCGTGGGACAACAAACAACACATTTCGTTTAATTGAATGTTGCGGCTGTCGCTTGTCGTTGACAACAGGGCAACAACAACAACAGCAACAATAACAACCACATTTGTCGTGGCCAAAACAACAAGACGGTTCAGACCGGGCCATAACGGGACTTTTGTGTGTTGCCGGGCACGCGCCTTAAGAGAACCAAAAATTATAATGTAGTGTAAATATTTAATGGTGATGCGACTTTAGATTATGTTGCTGTTAAACGTGCTGCTCCTGCTGTGACTGAGACTTAAACTGAGACTGCGACTGACTTTGCCAATTTAATGAACTGTAAATGTCGACCGCAGCATAATAACTTATTTGTGTGTACAAATAGGCAAAACGAAATGACAATATTTTGATGTAATTTATATATTTATATTTTATGTGTGTCATCAATTTAATAATATCCTCAAAGTTATTCACTTTTATTGCAATTGCAATTTGAAATGTGCGCGCGCAGCAAAAAAGCGCCATCTCCTGGCGACTTTCGGCAGCTTGCGTAGTTGTGTAGCAAACAGCTTGACGTCGATTCGTTAGCCGACTAAACGTACTCGTCATTAGACATTTGGCCGTGCTATCGGATATGTATCGAATAGCGTGATTTACTCGATATGCTATGATAGAGAAAATGTACGTCATGTGATTGTGGATTCTTTTTTTCGCACGAAGCAGTCACCTGTCGGCCAAGAAAAATACAATTACGCCTGCAAAAATTTGGTAAATAGCACTTGAAACAATTGCAAATTAAACCAATTATAGAGTGCCCTTTTCAACGAATAGAGAGACCAGACAGACAAAGAAAACAAAACCGTGCAAGATGGCGCCCCAAATACGCACAGTCGTAACGCAAACATTTCTATGGCTCTTCCTCGCCGCTGCCACCATCCTAATCCTCTACTTTGTTATGACTGGCAAGGGAGAACGCGTGAGCGTTGGCTGGTTCCTCGCCTCCTCGAGCCCGTACATGTGGGCATGCCTGGGCATCGGATTGTCTGTGTCGCTATCGGTTGTGGGCGCTGCCCTTGGCATTCATACGACGGGCACCAGTATTGTGGGCGGCGGCGTTAAGGCGCCCCGCATCAAGACCAAGAATCTGATTTCGGTCATTTTCTGTGAGGCTGTCGCCATCTATGGCCTGATCACGGCCATTGTGCTCTCCGGCCAGTTGGAGCAGTTCCAAATGGAATCGGCACTCGAATCCAGTGGCATCATGAACCAGAACTGGTTTTCGGGCTATCTGATTTTTGGTGCTGGTCTTGCCGTCGGCCTCGTGAACTTGTTCTGCGGCATTGCCGTCGGCATCGTTGGCTCCGGCGCAGCACTCTCAGATGCCGCGAACGCTGCGCTCTTCGTCAAAATTCTGATTGTGGAGATTTTCGGTTCGGCCATCGGTCTCTTTGGTCTGATCGTAGGCATTTACATGACTTCGAAGGCAAAGATGGGTGACAAGGAATAAGCGGACGCTGCAATGCTTCAATGGGTGAGTGTTAATCTCTAATTAAAATATATACATATATATATATATAACAATTAAATAAAATTCATTGCAGCATTTGTGTCACGCGCCACCCCATCCAAAAGCAACAACAACAATCAGTCATCAAGTCATTCCGACAACTAAAGCACAACAACATCTGTGTTCCTCCATTGGAGTTTTTCTTTTTTTTTGGAAATTAAGATTCGTTATGCGCAGTTACAGATAGTAAGAGAGGAGGAGAAACCTTCACGACGACATGGGACTTTAGTTACTTATTAAGTTAAAAAGAAAAGTTAATTATCGAATTTTTACGCTGCGCACATTGCGCCAATTCTCAGCATCAATCCAACAATTGTGCGTTTAATGTGCGCCGTGTAAAAATTGCATTCGATTTGTTCTATTCTAGTTAAATCAGTTTAATTCGTATTTGTGTACGAGAGACATGTGTGTGTGTTTATCATAATATAATGCTATAATGTATGATAGGTATGTAGTTGTTTATATTATTTGTTCATTTTTTGGCACTTGTATTCTAAAAAGAAAAATGTATTATATTAACTACAAATACAAATAATAACTATATAAAAAAACTGTATATTTTATGCTACGGCTAATTCAGAAGTAATAGAAACTACACAAACCATATTATTATTATTATTATTATAGAGAATATTCCATATTAAATAAATGTGTTTTGTTAACAAATCCCCAAATCGCCACAAACTCTAATCAGTTGCACGCGCCCAACTTCTTTAATATCTATATATATATATATATATACATTCCGCCAATGTGTGCTCCCACACATAAATATATTTATGTTTTATCAATTACTAAAGACATAAATAATCATAACAATACTTGGAAAATTATAAAGCGATCCAACTTTGAATTAAACACATATATGTCCGTAACTAAATGCCAATTGTTGTTTAGCACAAACGGACAGAGGGGCAGTAATTGCAATTTTAAAAATGTATGCACATTTTTATTTTACTTAAAATCAACAATTGCAGAGTTGCCACATTTTGCAATATGGTAAAAATAATTATTCAAAGCAGTCACACTGAAAGCTCGACGAGTCTCTTTTATCATTCCTCTCCGACGAAGAAGTTGCATTTTCTGCATTCCGCCGCAAAACAACAGTAACTTAAAAAAAAATACAAAAACTTCCACAGATTTTAAAAGATAATTTACGCAGCAGCAAATATTGGGAAATATGACAGACTTCACCGAGACACAAAATGAAGCAGATCCGTCGCAGCAGCCGCCGTTGCCGGCTGAGCAACAAAATCAGCATCAAGTCGAAGATGTCGTTTGGGAGGAGGATGCGGCTGCTTTAAACGAGACGACAGCAGCGGCCGGCAACGAGTTTCCCGAGATTAAGATCTTTGGTCGCTGGAGCTGTGATGATATAACGATCAGTGACATCTCACTCCAAGACTACATTGCCGTTAAGGAGAAGTTCGCACGCTTTTTGCCGCATTCGGCCGGACGCTATGCAGCGAAACGTTTTCGCAAGGCGCAATGCCCCATCGTCGAGCGTTTGACCTGCGGCCTAATGATGAAGGGACGTAGCAATGGCAAGAAACTGCTCGCCTGTCGCATCGTCAAGCACGCCTTCGAAATCATCCATTTGCTCACCTCCGAGAATCCGTTGCAGGTGACGGTGAATGCCATTGTGAATGCGGGACCACGTGAGGATTCCACACGCATCGGGCGAGCTGGCACAGTGCGTCGCCAGGCTGTTGATGTTTCCCCGTTGCGTCGCGTTAACCAGGCAAGTATTCAAATACAATACAAACTGCATTTTCACACACTAAATTTACTCAATTGGTCGATAACAAACCATATCGAATCTTGTTTCCTTTGCAGGCGATTTGGCTGATTTGCACAGGGGCGCGCGAGGCTGCATTTCGCAATATAAAAACAATCGCAGAGTGTCTGGCGGATGAGATGATCAATGCAGCCAAGGGTTCATCCAATTCGTATGCCATCAAGAAGAAGGATGAACTGGAGCGTGTGGCCAAGTCCAATCGTTAGACACAATTCCAATAATATAGAAACACAAAAGTTTAACAGAAACAATAATGTAGCATTAAGTTTTTTGCAAACTAGTTTTGCAAGCCAAATATGAATTTTTGACGTCACTGGCTGACGTTCAACGGAAACGAAACGAATATTACATGAAGTATTTCAAATTAAATTGTTCATATTTGATAATTATGAACCAAAATGATAACTAAAATATATTTGTACAAAAATCGTTGCTTAAAATGCAAAAACTATTTTGAATTTCTGTTTGATTTTTGAAATTTGTGACGTCACAGTTGCTGACGTTAAATTCAACGAGTTGATAATTTTTAAAAAATATTCCCTAGCTTTAATGCTATGTCGAGCAACATTATTTTCGTTTTTTAGTCGAAGGGAACTCGTAGAATACCTTTAAAAAAAAAATGGGAGTATTTTTCATTTTTATTGGATTCTTTGGCGTATTTATTTTTGCCATCACCGCGTTGATTTTGGGCGATTTGATGAATGGGCAGGGAGAACGGGCCGGTCTCAGCTGGTTCCTGCACTCGAGCAGTCCGCAGATGTGGGCCGGTCTCGGCGTTGGCCTCTGCGTATCGCTCTCAGTTGTCGGATCAGCGATGGGCATCTATGAGACGGGGACCAGTGTAGTCGGAGGCGGAGTCCGATCGCCGCGCATCCGAACCAAGAATCTAATCTCGGTTTTGTTTTGTGAGGCGGTGGCCATCTATGGCCTGATCAGCTCGATTGTGTTCTCGGGCAGTCTGCAAAAGTATGAATTGCGTAAGGTGATCCACAGCCGTGAAAAGATGACCCAGAACATGTTTACGGGATTCGCCACCTTTGGTGCGGGCCTATCCGTTGGCCTGGTCAATCTGAGCTGTGGCATTTGCGTGGGTCTGGTTGGATCGGGGGTGGCGCTATCGGATGCAGCGAACTCGGCACTCTTTGTCAAGATACTGATTGTGGAGATCTTTGGATCGGCCATTGGACTGTTTGGATTGATTGTTGGCATTTTGATGACATCCCGTGCGGAAATGATCGACTAACTCTTGAGAGGACTATGAATTTTATTAAAAACTACAATAACTTAAATGCTAATCATCGTCGCTGTCTTCGCTACTGCCTTGCTGCTGCCCATCCTGCTGCTGTGCCTGCTCCTCATCCTCATCCTCTTCGTCCCAGTGCTTGATCTTCTTGTTGGTCATGAAATCTTCGCGCAGCACATTCCATTCGGACTTTTTCTTTTTATTGGCAGCATGAGCTGGATGCTCATCATCGCTGGGGCCATCCTCGTCGTCCCCGTCAGAGTCGGAGTCCGTTTCGGACTCCTCCTTCTTGACGCGATTGTCTATCGCTGAGGATTTGGCACGTTCGCCGCTCATCAGCACATCCAAAAATTTGCGCTTATCAATGTTGTTGAGCACAGCATCCTGGCGACTGTCTAGCGGTCCAGCGTCATTCAGCTGCTTCTGCAGATCCTTCTGCTGGATGCGCACCGCATTGAAGAACTGCACCGTGCCGCGTGTGGCAACCTTGCGTAGATTACGCTCTCGCTCCATGTCCTGGTAACTGGGCTTCACACGCAACTGCAGCGGCACATTCTTGCGCTGTTGTCGCGTCAATTGCGCATCGAGCGCAGAGCCTGCCTCGGGCTTAACATCCTTCTCCTCCTCCTGTTCTTGCTCCTCTTTGGGCTTTTTTACGTCACTGCCAGTAATCTCAAAGTCATAGTCCTTCTGTTTGGACTTGCTGCTAGTGCTGTTGAGTTTTTTAGCCCTCGAGAGCATTATCTTATTTTGTGTCGTTGGCTTCGTTGTTTGGAGCACCTTCAGCATGGAGTTGGCCCAGCCGGAGTTGCCTCCTTCGTTGTCGCTGGCATCATCGCTTTGGTGGTCATCAGAACTGTCTGTCTGTTTGTCCGTTGGCGGCATCTTCTTGGCCCGCTTAGCGCTTAGTAGTGCCATAATTGCAATACAATTTTTCAATGAAATGCACTATAAACAAAAGCGAGTTTTTTTAAACACGTGCGAGTCGCAATAAATATAAATTTGAGTCAGCTGTTTTGAACTGCAGTGTTCGCCGAACTAGTTCATTTTGCGACCATTTTGGCATTTTGCTAACTGGTTACACTGCGCAATATAAAACGATCATTTTAGTTCTAATTGCTTATTTTAGTCGCTGCAAGCTGTGAATTGTGGAATGAATGAATGAATTTCGAAAGCACTTTGATGATTTGATGTTTTTTTCTGAATTTGTTTAAATTTATATCAAATGAACATTTACTGTATAAGCTTTATGCAAATGGAACGTGTTTCTGTGCTTAGCTTTATATTAGTTGAATTTTGAATATTAATCGATTCTAAAATATATTCAAAATCAGCCAACAAAATACAAATTTTTAAATACTAAACCTTTATCATCCCAGTACCAGAAAACTTTACATATTTCTGTTAATTATAATATTAAATAAATAAGTTAATCGTAAGTTTAATTTTAGATATGTGTAAAAAAGGACACCAAAAAGAAGCTTAAACCACAAAAATTATACTCTTAAATGGTTTTTTTTTCAAGATTAATTAATTATTAATATGTCGTGCATTTTTACTACTGATTTGATTAAAAGAATATTCTTTGAATAATAATTCCGTAGTTAAATTTATTTTGTAATTTTATATGCCTTGCTCTGTTAAAAATAAATTCATAATAAAAAGACATAATATCTACTCAATAAATAAATATTTATAACGTGTAAATATAATTCTGCTCTTTATTTGGCAATTTGATCATATAAACTCTTTAGCGCTGTGGCATATTCCTCCAGATCACTTGTAGTTTGAAGTCCAGGCGTGAAATCTTTCAGTTGATAAATAAAGATTTGAATAAACTGCTGCGTAAGCTAAAGAAAACAAGTAAACTTAACAATATATATATAAGTAAATTAATGCAAGAACTAACCATGAGGATTGGTTGAGCCTTCTTGTGCACGACAAGGCACTCCATGAGGACAGCTACAAACTTGGCATAAAATTCAGGCAGATGCACATGCAAAACCTGAAGCGGAATCGGAAGAATGCACACTAAAAAGCAACGTTGCATTGCGCCCAACAATTGGGCACAGGAGTCGGCACTTTGCAACAGTTTCTCGGATTCCAACTGAAGCATTTGCAGAATGTGTTTAGCCCATCGATAATTGGTACTGACATTGAGCGAGGAGCAGACGTCTAAGCAGGCAGTGATTTGATTCGGTTGTGTGAAATCGGCGGACAATGCTAATTGGATTTCCTCCTTATTTAGGGTGAAGTAATATCCCAGTTTTGTTATGAAATTCAGCAGGCAAATTGACATTTTAACATCGGACGAGAGGGAGACATTTAGTGTAAGACGTTCGAGCATATCATCGCACTGATTCCACTGTACAAGCATCGATTAGCAAGAAAATCACAATATGAACAGATATATGTCATAGCTACCGTAAAACCATCCAGCTCCGTGAAATGATCTAAGCAGTGGCAAAGGCAATTCCAATTCTCGATAGTTGTGTCAACCGGGTGCAAGCTGTGCGCATCCCTAAACACATTGTCATAGATAACGCCTTGTATATTCAGCTGCTGGATATCAGCCGGATGCTGTGAATCAAGTTATAAGCAACGGATACAACGGATACTAACATACATCTGATATATCTCACGCTATTTTGTAACATGTGTGAAAAGATTCGAGCGCCAAGCTGCTTGTACTCCGATTGAAAGCATTCACGCACATTTAGACCCACAGCTACACTGAATGTGATCATTTTTGTGGACATTTTGACTTCGTTTGCATAACGCCTCTGTAAATAGTATAATAAAGATTTTTATACAGTTCAATGAATATAATTTTATTATTATAACCACCTGTAAATAACTGACAAAACCATGAACTGCGCCAAGCTGACGCTTCCAACAATCCTTGTGCAACTTTTGCTCATAATAACAAAATATATGCGATTCCTCAACATTGTGGTAGATGGACAACAAATTCCCGAGGTATTCATCTGCATTTCGCAACAGAAGAGCAGCTTCGCCAATCAGGCTGTAAATCGTTGGCGATGCGATCAATTCGCACAATAGCAAAATAAGCTGTGCCCGCAACTGCAAGAACAAAATCTAGTAAAACGATATCAAAATAACTGATAGCACTCAAGCAAACCTGGTGGTTTGGGACATCATTCGAAATGATATCCTTGTTTCTCTGTAGAAGATCATACAACTTGGGCAGCTCTTGTTGGAGTAAGGAATGATAGGTTTCAAAGTGCGACGGCAGCAACTGCACACTATCCAGATCTTTCTTTAAGGCAGGCAGCATACATAGCTGCACCTGATCACTTATAAATGCCAACTCTGGATCGTTAGCATCGCAATTCATTGCACCATTAAACAAACTTAGCAGCTCAAAAACAAATTCAATTCGCTCTTCAAGCAAAGGTGTTATCGATAACAGCTCAGCTGTTTGACAGAAAGACCATATGTTTTGTATAAAAAATTAAATGGCCACTCGTTTAATAATTTGTAACCGGTCTTATTGCTTCCAGAACATATTTTTGGTTAATCTGTCAAAAGCTATATAATAAATATAATGCTAACGCTTAAGCTCGGCCTTGGGTCATCCAATGCCTGACAATGTGTCATTCATCAGTAAGTATTGAGTCCACTGTTGAAATTATTTTTGAAACCGATACAGCTGCTTGTCAGAGTGACCATATATGTTACGAAAAAAACATTAAATGGTCACTCGGTTAAGAGATTGCAAGCTTTCCGATTGCTGTCAGAATATTTTGTGTTAATCTGTGAACTTATCTATTAAAAGAGATATAATAAATATAATGCTAAAGCTTAAGCTCGAAGCCTTGGGTCATCCGACGCCCAACAATATAGCATTCAGCAGTACGTATTGAAATAATTGATAAAAGTAATTATCAACTAAATCCGTTGCACACACAGACCGCAAGGAATTTGCAAGCACAGTTCTTTGGCTGGAGGATCAAAAGATACGTTTCTATCCCATTGAAGGCCGGGACACAATGCGTAATCTGGAGAACATGCCGGCGTGGGAAGATGGCTACAAGCAATACTGCACTGACCTGAGCATGCCACCATTCGAAACACAGCTAGAGCAGCTGACCTGGTTGGTGGGCAACGCGATGCGTCTCGAATTTCTTGATGATCCCTCCCAATATGAATCGATCAATGGGGTGACTGAAGGCCAGCCAAAGGACAACGGCGCTCAGTCGCAGGAGAAAGTGCAAACCATATTTGATGGTAAGATAAATGGTGAGTTGCTTAAGGCATTTTTAATTAAAGTTCACATTTACTTATTGTAACTAATTGTTTTTTTTTTTTTTTGTTAACAGTCCATGACAAAGATTTCATTGCGGGCGTGCGCACGCTGGCCACAAAGCTGCAAGTGCCCCATCATCCCAATCACTTGCTGCAACTGCAGGCTATAGCGCGCATTGTCCACGAGCGAATTGGGCCGGCATCAATGAATCGCAAGGCGATCACCGGCACACCTTTCCCCTTTGACAAGGGCAATGATGTGGTTGCGGCCAACGATCCGGCATTGGATTATCCGATGCGCATCTTGCGACTGCTGCAAATCCAAAGTCTGCGCCAGCTGCAGACGCATATCAATGAAACCATTGTCGCCGTGCAATCGCTGACGGCCAACCCGAAGACTGACACCAAGCTGGGCAAGGTGGGACGCTAAAGGACGAGAGACGCATCGTTGCACAACTATAATTGTAATTGTAATGAACAAACTAAATTTACGAATATACTATAATTAAATGACATCAGCGCTTAAAGAACGGATGCTCTCCTGTAATTTTTTTCGACTGCTTTTCGGACTCAGCGGTTGCCTTCAGGAAATTTGCATCTGCCAAGCGGGCGGCGCCCAGGAAGCCAGCCACTATTTTGGAGGAGAAAGTGTCTTATTGTTGTTGTTGAATACTTGTTATTTTTGAATTTTATTGTATACCTGCAGCAATGCTCTTCATTGCGTAGTGTTCGACGGGCGAGCGACGGCGTTTGGCTTGCGATAGCAGATAGGCTCCAATGCCGATCATGCCAAAGCCGCTTATTAGCCGACATGCGATGCAGTCGGCGGACTCGGACACATTATCCCGATACCAAGCAGATATTTTACTAATCATTTTGCTCCCCCAATCGGCTATATTTTCGAGTATTCCAGACTTTCTTCGAGTTTGATTGTGTTTCTGTGTCGGTTTTTATTTTAACAGTTCTATCGTAGTCTTGAATCAAACGTCTATCTGAACTAAATGAACGAATTTAGTTCATACACGTCCAGGTTCATTTAGTTCGTTCATTGTTGGTAAAAATTTATTAAAGCGGCTCGTATCAGCGCATTAATTAATTATTTAGAATTTAGTAATCTATAGTTTATTAATAATGATCCTAGCTAATTAAAATAATTCAAACAAACTCTGAGACACCACTTGTCCCAATAACATTAACATAGGCAGCAATCCTGTTAACAGTGCACCTTAAAATTTGCTTTATGGATAAATTCATGTTTCGGGAATGCAATGGCAACTCAGCGGCCATCAATTACCGTCAAATAATAAAAACTTGCTCTGTAATTTGTGGGCACCCTGTGTTATCAATTATCGGAGAAAAAATTATCCACTTTGAAATCCGTGGTCCTTTATTATTTAGAGTCGCACTCACGATCTATCGTCAAACTTCCACATTCTATCGACCATGCAATGCCGACCTCCACACTTTGCAGTGAAACAAACGTAAAGCAATAATACAAACACGAGTGGAGGAAAATCTTTAATTTAAATGTTTCAAGTTGATCGTTAACATTAACTCCGGCTCAAAAAATTGTAAGTTTCAATGCTCATTGGACTTGGCTAAGTTTTAAAAGGTAGCTTTAAGTAAAAGTATAAGAAAATGCAGGTGAAAATTGATGCCGAAAATGAAAAAAAAAAGTTGCCGACGCGACAACGCTACGCACACTTGCAAGCAAGCACACACACACACGTATACAACACTAGCTTGCAAATGGCGGATGGAACCAACAGCAAAAACTGCATGCATGTACTCCGTGTATATGCGTGTGTGTGTAGCTTAAGGCAGAAATACTGCGCTGTGATTTCAATGTGAAAAAGTTGTAAAATTTGTTGACGTTGCAAGAAGTTGGAAGTGTGGAAAAAAGAAAAAAACAGCAACGGTAATTGCATAAAGTAAAAGCAGGTCCACGGAACGTGTGCGTATGTTTGTGTGTTGTGCTGGGCATTTGTTGTTTTGCAGCGACAACAGCAGCGACGCCCTTTTGTCTTGAGTTTTGCGTACGTCGCCCTTTTGCACGGATCTCGGCTGACAGTGTCCCGCCCCCGCCTACGCCTTCGCAACAAACCATGTCTTCGTTTTCTATGTGTGTGTCTGTGTGTGTGTATAAGTGAGAGTTTGTGTGTGTATTGGTGGTCGTCGTATATGCTCCACATCTATCAGACGAAAGAAGACGAAAGACGAAGACAAACAGCCGCACACTCAAAATCGGGTTTAGGTCACTTGGCAGGCAGGCATATTCATGCATATACACACACATAAGCGCGCAAGTGTTTTTGTATGTGTGTGTGCGCTTCACATACATTTCAAATGATTCGTTTTCTCAAAGTCTCGCCAATTAAGACGCTTAATAAGCCACGTTGAATATGCTTCTTCTTGTTTTTTTTATATTCTTTCACTCAATGCGCTAATGTCATTCGAGTGCAAACTGATAGCCAAAAGCCGAATGGGGCAGCAGCTGACAAAATGAATTTAATATTCTTTTCTTTTCATTTTTTTTTTCTTTAAATTTTTTGATTTGCCAAGAATTTGTGGCGCTGTCTGAGTGACACCCTTTTGTCCCCTGCTGGCTGCTTGACTTGTTGTCTGTCTGCCATTTAGCGCTGCCTTTGTTGCGATTTTATCAAACAAAAAAAAACATAATTGATGTGCTGGCCCCTATTTGTTGCACTTGTGTATGTGTACGTATATATAAGTTTGTGTGTGTCTGCATTTGTATTGGACTTGTCTTTTGACATTTACACATTGCTGCTGCTGGCGGCAGCCGTACAGCAGATACATGCCCCCCATTCTCCCTCTGCTTCCTCCTTTCAATTACACTCAGAGACAAGCACTCTCTCCCTCTCTCGCTCTCTGTCAGTTTGAGCGCTTATCACATACGTATATCACATATAAGCAAAATAATGCATTTTGTTTGTGTGGTCATTCAAAAGCTCTCATAATATATATATATATATATATATATATATATATATAAATGTATATGGGTATGTATAATGAATGTGAATGTGCCTAGTTTGTCATTCACATTTTTCTCAATAAATACGATTGATAATAATAATCAATAATCATTAATTAGACATCATCATCGACCATTGACTACTGACTCATTGTAAAATGCGATGAGTCGTTCCCTTGAACCTTGAACTAGTTCCTAAGTTGACTTTTACTATTAGCTAGGAACAAAATATAAAAATAAAAACAAAGTAGCATCAAACAACTGCGAACTTGAGGCTCCCACGCAACACTCGCTCTCTTTTTTCTTTTTCTTTTTTTTTGGTGAGCGCACTCGGAAACATTGCATGTTGCATAAACATAATTAAATAAATAACACAGAGAACTTTCTAAAATTAACACTTGCCCGTTGAGGAGGCCTCTGACTAACAAAAATAGAAAAAGCAAAATTGCATTTATGAATAACAGCACAAACAAAGGCAACACAAAAGAAAAAGAAAACATTGAATGAATGAGTGTGTGTCAATAAATGTAAATAAAGTTGGGAGTGTGCGAGAGAGGGAGAGAGGCACTTGCACACCGTTACACCGCTGAAGCAATTGCCCTTGTGAGTGAAAAAAAGAAAAATTCCATATAGGCAGCGGCGCAGCTGCTTTTCCTTCCATCTAATTGAGCAACAGCAAAATTGGGCCAAATTTGCAGTCGGCGCAGCTTGTAACCAGGCCAGCAGTAAATTTAGCAAACGACTCAGCCATGAACAAACACACATACATACCAATGTAATTATTAATGTGTGTATAAGTGTGTACTTGTTGCAGTTTTATTTTATGCTTTTGCCGATAATCATTTTTATAGACGTCGGAGCCGAGTCACACAGACACACACACACACTCATACGAACATACACACATACGTGCTTGATTACATGTTGTACCTGTGTGTGAATGTGAATGTGAATGTGTGTGAACAGTTGAGCACATTCCGCAGCGGCGCTCTTCCGGTTGATGACCTTTACCGGCTTTTATTTGTAGTTTCTTCTTCACGGCCGCTGGACAGCGCTCAAAGAAATGCTGCCTTTGTTGGCATCTTTGAAGTGAAAAAAAATTAATTACCGACAGCCAACAAAATTTCTTTGACTGGCATCTATATTTAGCACAGCCCTGTTAAATGTTTAATAAATAAGCATTAAACATTAAAACAGCTCAGCCGACGTCATAGTTGTGGTCAGAGTTAGTAGTGTTGCCAACCTTGGGAAAGGGGAAAATAAAGTTTAAAATAACTTTCAATTGAAACGAAAGTATTTACTTTGCCAATCTAATCATTCACACTGATATCAGCTTTCTGTTTGATTAAAATCCAAAACTTTAAGAAAGGATACAATTTATATATAATTGATTAGAAGAAAGCGCGGTTGACAACTCTATCAAAATAAGTTTGGCAAATTAGAAACATTTCTGTAGCATAGTCATCCAAATTATATTGAATTTATTGTGCGCAAATAACACAATATTGATACAGTCTGATATTTGAACGCTTCACAAAATCCGGAGAGAGAGAGAGAGAGACGAAAAGAGATATATAGGGAAAGAAAGTAAAAAGAAATGAATTTTTTTCTGAGATCAATAAACAGTAGTCAAAAAAATATGTACATATTTACATTTCACATAGGCAAGTAAATAAAATAAATACATATGTGTATTTGACAAATACCAATAAAGTATAAGCTATATACACATTTATAGATGTGCTATTGAAAAGTATAAGTAACGTCGTAAAAGTTATTAAAAGTATGATACTCAGAGTAAGACAAGCAGAAAACATGACGCTGATTCCAGCAGCCAGTTGGTGTTTGTGCTTTTGCTTGTTGGTTTGCTTACTTGCTTGCTGGTTGAGCGAGAGCAACAACCTTGAATTGAATTCGCAATTTGTGAATTCTTCAGCAGTTCAGCTAAGAAGCGGGCAGCAGCATGCAGAGCTTATGGAGTGAACACACTTGAAATTTCAAGTTCTAACTGTATGTATACATGCGCCAGTCGAGATAGAGCAAAAGAGAGAAAGAGAGTGAGAGGGAAAGCAAGCAGAGAGCGCACTGAGCAGAGCTGAGCTTTAGCGTCGGAGCTTCGTCATTATCATCGTCGTCGCTGCTCACCGCCACCTTGTGTCATTCGCGGTTCATTCGTGTTGTGTCCATTTAGCGCTCTGCACAAGAGGAGCTTCGAGTGCTCGGTGAAAAAAAAACCAAAAATCAAAAAAAAGAAGCGATCCCACATTTCTGCTACTGCTTTAGTTTAGTGAGTGCTATTCCAATATTTTGCATACGTGTGCGTCAGCAAGTGATGCGCGTCTATATATATATATATATATGTGTGTGTGTGTGTACGTATGTATGTATGTATGTATGTGAATTTCCTGTTACATTTGCAAGTCTTTGTTTGGGGTTTTTTTTTTGGGTTTTAGATGTTTGTGTGGGCAGCTTTTGCTGATGGCATCCGCTTAGAGTTCAACCAAAAAAGAAAAACAAGTTGCTATTTGCTTACTCATTTTCGTGGAATTAAGCTTTTGAGCCAGGCGAGAACAAGTCTGTCATCGATCCTAGCCGCAAATATTCCACTGCTGTATGTGTGTGTGTGTGGGTGGGTGTGTTTAAGTTTCTTACATACGGTTTAAAGTGCAACTTTTGCTTACAGCTTTTGCCTGATAAACATAGAACATGAGCACAATAAACGACATGATATAAATAAGTCAATTATTATTTACAGCACGACCAACAATATTAACGATAACAATTGCATACGACTGTATTTTTTGTTGTTGTACCATTCACCGGCCGGCTATCTGATAAGCACGTACACACACTGGTTTATATGCGTACACAGTGTGTCAAGAAAGTGTTTGGACGCTGGAAAAAATGTATTTCTTTTGCAAAAAAATAACTTTTATTATTGACTTTAATCTCTTCTTATTTATCTACAATTAATGTTAATTTTATATATATATATATATAACACATACATGCATGGATAAAATGTTCAAGTGAATGACGCTAATAATTGCTTCGATTTTGTTATGTTGCCGTTGATCTCTTTGATCTATCTCTATGTTTAGTATACAATTTGTGGAGCAACGTCAACGTTTTCGACGTTCCCCAATTGCCAAGTCCCACATCATCGGTAATACCGATCCTCTACCACTCCAAGTGCTGATAATGTGTGGCAAATAAAAAAAAAGAAATAACAGCAACAAAACGAGCACTAAATAATTTATAATCACTTTTCGAGGAAGAAGAACTTTTGACACCACACAGAATACTAGCAAACACTAATTTTGTTTGTTTCTTCTTTTTTTTTTTTGTATTCCTCGCAATTTAATCTGTGCACCAAGAACAACGTTCGTTATATTGGCTTACTGTGAAACAGCTACAATCAAATTATAATTGTGTTCCGCTACAACATATTTATGTACTTGGCGATTTTTTGGCCACCATAAATAATAAATAAATCACAGAATATTAAAATGCTCAAGTTGAGATTATTATTTTTTGCGATAAATTGAAATTTAAAATGAAAAATTTTAGCGATTAGCGAAAGACGTAATCAAAAAACGTATTTTGAGCAGTCTGATTTGCATACTTGGCATTTAGTTGGCTATTAATTAAGTTTTGCTAACATTTCTTTCTTTTGCATTTTACTGTTACAGTAATCTCCAAGAGTGAATCAAGCAGCAAACGGCAAATAACTAATATCATCGACGGCTGGCGACACAAACTATGCAAATATGGATTTTCACATTCTGATTGTCATTGGTTGTGTGTTTGGGGCATCGCTACTCTCGTTTCTGTTCATCAACAAGATCTTCAGGCGCAAGACTTTCGAGGAGGTTGTCGCCGAGAAGCGGGCCATGAGCGCCAATTTGTATGCGCAGAATAAGAGTGCCGGCTCCAATCCGGCATCACAGCGCAAGCCCAAAAAGAAGGAATTGAAGCGCGAGAAGAAGCAGCGTCAGCGTGAACAGCAGAAGGACAATGCTAGCCAGGAGGATCAGGATGATTTCTCCGATGGCGGTCATTCCGAGGAGCAGGGCTCTGTCCAACTAGAGGAGGAATCATCGCAACCCGGCTTGTCCAAGCAGCATGTCGAATTCGAACCAGATCCAGAGGTCATGAACGATCATCATCATCATCAGCAGCAGCAGCGACGACCCAGCAATGCCGAGAAGGAGAACCATCCCAGCAACAACAACAACAACAACAATAATAACAATATCAGTGGCAAGAAAAACAAAAAGGATAAACGCAATGGAGCCGGCGGAGCCAAGTCAGCACCTGTGGTGGGCATACTGGTGAACAAGAACGATGTGGTCGCTGTGCGGCAGACTCCTGTCGATGAGACGCCCGTGCTGAACAACTTTGAGGTGCGAGTGCCCAAGGATGTGGTCGAGCTGAAGAAGCAGGAGCATAACAACAGCAAGCAGCAGCAGCAGCAGGCACAAAAGCGAAATGGTGGCCCAGCCAAAAAGGAGAAGCCAACGCTTCTCAGCGCCGCCCTGGAGCAGGCCGTCGAGGTGCCGCATGTGCCCAAGCAGCCAGCAATCCCCAAGCAACAGCAGCATCAGACAAGTGGCGGCTCTCCCAAGCAAGTGCAGCACAAGCAGGCCAAGCAGCAGCAACAACAGCAGCCTGGAAATAAAAGGCAGAAGGACACAACGTTGACCGCCAAGGATCTGGTGCAGGCGCTGGATAAGCTCGCCGAGCATCAGACCATTGGTGTCTCGGCGCTGATGAATGTGTTTGCACGTGCCGAACTGAATCGTTCCGAGATCCAAATACTCATTGATTATCTGCTGAATAAGCAGCAGGATATGCCCGCCAATCATGGCGAGTGGTCCGATGACATTTGCCAGAAGCTGAAGCGTCAGCTGGAGGAGAAGGAGAAACTGCTCGCCGAGGAGCAGGAGGCATCGAGCGGCATTCAGGCCAAGTTGCGTGAATTGCGTCAGGAGATCAATACGGAACGCGCCCAGATCCACAGTCGCAGCCAGGCGTACAATGAGAAGCTGCTCGCCAAAGATCAGGAGCTGACCGCACTCAACCAGGAGCTGGCCAGTGCGAACGAAAAACTGGCACTGGAGCGCCAACAGTTCCAGGCCAAATTGATGTGCGAGAAGCAGTTGCGTGTGGATATGCTGCCACAGCTGCAGCGCCTGCAACAGGATCTCGCCCACAAGGAGAAGATCATCGCGGACATGACCAGCTTTGTGAACGCCGAGGCGCATGCCGAAACCGAACTCATCCAGCAGCAGGCCCAGCAGATTATGACTCTGGAGCAGCAGCGTGACGAGCTCGAGGCGCGTCTCAACAACAGCGTCTTCGAGCTGGAGCAGCGCAAGCAGCTCGAAACGGAAAACTCCGAACTGAAAGTGGAGCTGCGCAATCTGAACAATGCACTCGAATCGGCCGGTGCCGATCTGACGCACTCACAGTCGGAATTGGCACGAGTCCGGAACACCGAGCTGCAGGAGTTGCGCCAACAGACTGTCTCGCTGGAGGCGAGCAATGTCAGCCTCAACAAGCAGCTCAGCCAGGCGAACAGTCATGCTGTGCAGGCCTCCGCCCAGCAATCGGAGCAGGCCCAGGCCCAGTCCGAGACACTGATCGCCCTGCAGGCGGAGCTGCGCACCCTCAACGATGCCCAGGCCACGCAACGGCAACAGACAAGCGCCCTCCGCACCCAGCTGGAGGAGGCGCAACAGCGCGCCGAGCAGCTGCAGCACAAGGAGCAACAGTTGCAGCTCGAGTTGCACGAGCAGCGCGAGAAGAATAACGTAACTAAACATTAGCTGTTATTAGCAATTAGTAATAATACCCCCACCCCCTGCTAGCTGTAGTTGTCATAGTTGTCCGCTTTTATTATCCTATCTATCAATCCTTATATGCGATCCCTTTCTGTTATGCTCTCGTTAAATGCTTGCTTCCCTTTTTCGTTACTAATTGCCACGTGTATGTCTCTGTGTTGTTTCGTCAGGATGTGCGTATGAAAAACTGGAAGTTGATTGAAGCGTTGCAAAATGCCGAAGCAACCAGAACCACAACAAAAACAGCAAAGACGAAAACAAATACAGCACAAACCACCTCCTTAGGCGTAAGTGCATGCAACCCAAAACAAATTATTATCATTTTCATTATTCATTATTATTAACACTCCACTCGCCCGCAACACAGATATTTGTACAGCTGCCTCCAAATTGTGCTTGCACACTTGTTTTGTTGTTATTATTATTTACCGTCTATTGAAGTTGTGCCAAAATATGTAGCAGACGGCAGAAAGCAGCTTTCAACTCATAAATTATATGGATATTAGAATAGGACGATGTTGACTTTAAATTTGGCATGAAAGTTTTGTCAAAACAAACGCAAATCAAGCAAAATTCATAAAATTCTGAAGCCCTGTTTTCAGATCAAAAAAAAGGTTATAGTTAATGAAAAACTACATAAAAAAATAGTGTTGTAAAAAAGGTCGCTTTTATTATTATTTTTCTTTATTTTTTTTTCAAGACCGCGAGAGTTGAAATCCCCACATTTTATGCGTGTCGATTTTGTGAGCAGCTCAACTGTAATAAATTTGATGTAATTTGAAGGCGGCTATCCGCAAACCACCATAAAATCCCATGAAAGGGGAAAGCGCATTGAAATGGAAAAAATGCAATTGTGAGAGGAAATTATCTTAATCATTGAGAAAAAGTATACTTATAAAGACCGTCGATGCGAGAAACTTATCTATTTCATTTGTGGGCTCTCAGCAGACCCAAAGAAATATATTTAGCAATTTGCTGAACGAAACTTTTTCGATTTGAAAACAGAGCTTTTCCCTGACATATTTTTAATCAACTAATAATTTCATTTGGAATTTGCATATTGAAGAATGCATCTATATATATGCAACAACGGGCATTAGGGTATCTACTAGTCGAGCACTCTCCACTAACTAACTTGTTTATCTTTCACTGTTACTACTCGGTTCTGTAACTGCCAATTCATAATTCGCTTGTAAATTGTATTGCAGAACCTTAATTGTAACCATATTCTTTTTTTTTTTTTGTAATTTACAGCAACAACACAAACAATTGCAGCAACAGCAGCAACAGTTGCAACAGCAGCAACAGTTGCAACAGCAACAGCAGCAACAAAAGGCAGCCGCCGCTGCCAATGGTGGTGGCGAGCTGAGAGCCGCTGCTGCCACCGGCTCGATAAAGGCGGAACAGCAGCGCATCAGGGAGCTGTACCAGCGGCTGTATCCGGATGCGGTTAAGGCGCATGCGGCCACAGCACTGAATGCCTCGTTCGATGAGTGGCTGGAGCAGGTGCTTCTCACACACATCAAGCAGCAGCAGCAGCCGGCAGCAGCGATTAGCAGTAGTAATAAGTCCACACAATCAAACAACAACAACAGCAGCAGCAGCAGCGATCACAACAGCAGCAGCAGCAGCAGCACCCACAACAATATTAGTAGCAATAATAGTAATTCGAATAGCAAATCCTTCTCCTCCTCCTCCGGTAGTGCTGCCGAGCAGCAGGAGCTGCACACACAGAACCTAAAGCTGCGCAAGCGCAACGATGAGCTCACGCAGCTGGTCACAAAGACGGTAAGCCAATCGATCTATTTACGACTATATAGCATATACAATATGTATATATCAATATATATCCAGAGCAACACGCTGGTGGATTTGGAGCAGCGTGCACGGGAACAGGACGAGCACTGGCGCGGCATTGTTAGCCAAAAGGAGCAGCTCATATCCAAGCTGCAGCAGCATCATGCCTCAAATGGTGAACAGGTGAGTTAGTTGAGCTAGTCATATAAATCGGAACAGATTTCATTATATATATATATTTATCCTTGTCTATTGCAGGACATTTAATGTCGCCGTGTGAGGAAGCCGCCCTTATTAAATAGCAAAACCACAACGATAATTGACAACAATCACAGCGTTTGTCGAACTTCCAAAAACAACAACAACAACCACAACAACAACAATTCTAACAATCTATTAAGTTTAATATTACAAATATTTGAAAAGCATTAAAAACAAAAAAAAGAAAGAGGAGACAAAAAACCAATACGAACCCAACAACAAGAGCAACATTTAACATTTTAAAGTAGCAAAAAGTAAATGATGGAAATAAGTAATGCTTTAAAGAGTTACATATATATATACATGTATATATATATATATATAACTGATGAAAGCAAACAAAAAACTTGTGCAATGTTGAACATTTAAACGTGAAGCGAAGAAAGATTTGAGTGTGAATGAAAATGATTATTATTCGAAATGCTGCTGAAAGAAAGGACTTGTTGTAGGAGGACTGGTTAGCAAATACTGCAGCTTGCAGCTGAATCTATCCACATGCCCCACAAAATTCACACATTGCTGCTGTTGTGCACATGCATGCACACACACACACACACACACACAATTATATTATTATTTGTATGCATACATATATAAATATATTATATATACACTTATATACATATTATGCTATATTATTTGTGTTTACCTGCATTTAAAATCACTATCAAAGTGCGCGCCGTAACTTTTTTTTGTATATGTTTTATTATGTTAAGCAACTGAATTTATAAAGCCTACTTGGATCGTAATTATTCAATAAAAACAAAGCAAAAATTATAAAAGAAAATGATAAATAGTGAATGTCATCAATAATAACCAATAATTGGTATTTTGTATACTGTGTTCGGTTAGAAGAGAAATGTTCTCATGTGCATCGTATTTTTTGTATATTTTGTTAAATTCATTTTTTTGTAAAAGAGCGCAAAGTATTTAATGTAGCCGCAGCAGCAACAACATACAACATTAATTGTATGTTTGTAGAGCAAATGGTTAGCCCACAACAGCAACATTTAATTAAGCATATAATATAAATAATAAACACAAACCAACAAAACACTATTTTTATATACATACAAAAAACATATATATATATATATATATATATATACATATAAAAAACAAAAAAAAATCAAAAAACACATAATATATATTTAATTAATAAGTAAACGCAAATTGCAAACACAAAACGCATCGACGTTGAAATTGTTGTGCGCAAAAGATGGGTAAATGAAAGCGAATTAGCAATTAATGTCAATACTTGTTGCGTTACAGTAAAAGTTAAATTAGGCAAAAACAAATTGAATACACAACAAAAGAGAAAACAAAAACAAAAACAGGTCGCAGAGACAGCATTCGTTATCGATTAACACTAAACGCTGGCGTATCGATAAATAACAACAACAAGAAAAAAAGCTAAGCGCTGCAATATAACAATTTATGATGTATAATTTATGCTAAACGAGAATTAAATACACACAAAAAAAAAAAACAAACCAAAAACACATGAAAATTTCAGTGCATTATTTTTCTGTGTTTTAATCTGATTAAATGTGCATAAATACAAATGAAACTTAATATTTACTTTGGAGGAAATCATGTGAGAAACTCATCGCTTGGACGCCAACTGAAGATTCTGCAAGGGGATTACCATATGGAATGGATACTGAAGCAGCTCGACGCATGACGGACGCTTCTTCGGACTCAGCTGTAGACAATTCTTGACCATCTGCATGCAAAAGAGGAGTGCTTTAGTTGAGAATGTATATACAATTACAATATATACTCACATGCACTAGCATGATTGGATAGTAAATTGGTATGGCTGGATACTCGATGCTGGTGCCGGGATTGGCAATCGCATTCATCTTGGCATTGATGTTTCGAATGTGGCCAAATGGGGTCTTTTGATACAGCAGCAAATACAGAATGCAACCGAGTGACCAAACATCCGATTTCGTTGAGATTTTGATCTTGGGCTGATTGCTGCCACGCATCGGGCTTGTGCCGCTCGAGATGTCGGTTAATGCCTCCGGACTGATGTAGTTGAATGTGCCCGCCTGTGAGAACTTAATGATGCTAGTCGAGTCCACGGCAATGTTGCTGGCAATGCCAAAGTCGATCAGCTTCAGACGCCCATTGACCATCAGAAAGTTGGCTGGCTTCAAATCAGAATGAATGACACCATTCTGGTGTATATAATTGACTGCCTGCAGCATTTGATAGAGTATGTTCATCAGATTATATAGCGGTATATTTGTGGTGAATCCCTGCAGGATCTTGTTCAAATCACAGTCCCCCTTCTCCATGACCATGTACAGCTTCGATTCCTGCCGCAACAATTCACTGAAAATATTAAAAAGAACACAAGCAATTTATATTTAAATTTAAGTTAATTTAAGTCCGATTTATATACTCACTAATCGTAGAGTGACACAACGCATACATTGCCCTGGAGCTTCTCGAGCAGCTTGGTTTCATTGAGATAGCCCTGCACCACAACCGGATCGGCTTGCAGATCGACCACTTTTAGGGCAAACTCCTGACCCGTATCCTTGCGACGAGCCAAGTAAACAGAGCTGGAGCCGCCACAGCCGAGCTTCTTAACCATAACATACTCGTGGCTCTTGATTTGCAGCACGCTGCAACTCGACTTGGCAGCTGCTTCGGGCTTGGCTGGTACTGCAGCAACAGGTACGGAATTGGACACAGAGACGGGTTCGGATACGGGAGTGGGTGCTGGCTGTCCAGCAGGCACAGCTGGCTTTATTTGTTCGGTGGTGCGAAATGCGCGATCAAGTGACTTTTTCGTTTTGTTGTATGAGGATTCTTTTGGCTGAGCGGGTGTATCGGGACTCTCGCTGATGGTGTCGCACAGCGAGAATGTGAGACTGTCGCTGGTGAAGGGCGCATCGCGACTCACCGTCATCGGCGTCTGGAAGAGCACCTTCTGTGCGCGAAACTGATTCGCCAGTTCGTTTCGCGCCTTCTGTTGCGTGGTCTGCTTCGTGGCCATACTGCACACCTGTGGCGTCACGAATTCCGTCTCCGGAATGGCATGTGACTTATAAGTGCTGGTTGCCGGGCCAGCACGCAGAGGCGACTCACTATTCACCACCTTGCGTTGCTTCGAAATGATTTTCAGCGTTGGCGGCGCTGGTTTTTGAGCTGGCTGCTTTTGTGGATTGGGTGATTTTTTGGTAGTGGTGGTGGTTTTAGTGCTGCCGCTGCAGTTGATGCCCATGTTGCCGAAGCGACCAAGAAAGGATAAATTGGAGTCGGTGGCGCGCAATGGAACTGCTGCTGTCGATGAGACTCCCGGGTTGCTGCCCGTCAGCTCATGCGTTGGCGTTAGCACAAAGGAGTCGTTCAGAATGGCACAATTCAAATTGTTATCCTCATCCTCACTGTCCGAATCCAGCATCTTCATCTCCGACGGACGCCTGGGACTGTTTTGGAATAATTAGCTTAAACTCGAAAACTCCATTTATCGCAGCTAGTTTGACTTACAACATGCTGTAAGCCGGCGGAGTAGATTCGTTTTCCGTATGCCTTGCCTTGTGCTGGGCTTGTTCCACATTCTCCTTGTTGGCATTGTCGCTGCAATTAACATTAATTGAGAACAGCTAACAATAAGAAACCCGCTTAAAATTATAGCTCACTTTGCATCTTTCTGGCTTCTAGCCGCTGGAGCCGATGCCGCGTCCTTTGCCTTTGGCGGCTTACAGGGCGAATTGGCGTATTCATCCTCCGAGTCCGTGCCAAATGTCAACAAATCTTTAATATGGCGCGGTGCAGGTGTAGTCATTTATAATCAGTATTTATTTTGTATATATTCTATTTGTAATAAATGGGCGACACTTTAATTTGAATGTGTGCAACAACAATCCACTCGAATTGGTTCATTTGTTTAGGGTTGTAATTAAGCTATCGATATATCGATGCTATTCATGCTGCAAATAATGTTTCGCTTATATGTTAAGATGTAAATTTAATAATATGTAGATTTATTTTAATTTGGCATTTGTAAATTTCATATACAGATAATACAGATAGATAACTCGATAGTTCGATACTTGCATATCGAATAGAAATAGATAGCAACGATCTGGCAACGCTAGTTGAGTGTCAGTCCCAAAAGCGCATCGACAACAAACGGGAAGCTACACGAACTTTTCTAAGGTGTTGCGCAGTTGGGGACCAGAACGAAAAAGAAACCAGAAGAACAATGAACAGCGAGGCAACTGGGGCAGCTATACAGACTGGTGGATCAATCCACAACCAAGACACAGATGAATTGCTCGATCCCGTTTTGGTGTCAGACAATAATGGCGCATATAAATTGAAAACGGTGCCCGCATTTAGGTAAATAGCAACCTTTGCCGGCAGATGTTGATGAATCATAGAAATGGATGATGCATTTGCCAATATCAGCTGCGCAACTGAGTTAACATGCGCACCAATGAATGTATACATATATTTGTATTTCTATTTACGCATATAGCATTCACTTGCTTATCTCGACGGTTATTTCATGTGTAGGCGTTGGGCTGGCGGTTGGCTTTCCTGTGGATCGACGATGTGAGGCCTACTTTATAATGCTCTACTTGCGCGCCACATTCTGGGTGATTACATTTGTAAGTGTATATATAAAGTATTCAATGCAATGCGAACTTATACTTCATTCATGCCTATACTGACCTATCTCAATCCGTGCAGCTGCTCGATAAGTTTACCAAGAAGCAACACGATGATTTACGCTTGAATGGCTATCATGATTTTCATCGCGAGACGAAGAAGCAAACGGATGTTCCACTGCAAGTTGTTTCGCTGTGGAATTCGGCTCTGCTGGCCGTACAAGCGGCCATCCATCACTATTATGGCGATGGGTTTGGGTCGCATTGCGCCGAAGGCTGGCTCTCGCCCATTACTTACGTCACGGTGTTTAATGTGGCCGAGAATTTGGTGCTCACCGCCAGCCATAGCTTCTATATAAGTACGAGTCTCTATATATGTGTGGAGTAACTATATTCATTCATATTTAACCTGCAGACAAGGTGCGTAAATTCAACAAGGCAAAGCTGTCGCCGGATGTTTTACGTGGCGACAATCGTGCCAGCGGCTCTTTGGGCCTCATGCAGCCTGGCGGCGATACGGCCGAGCTGCTCGAGAAGCAAGCGGATCTGATTGCCTACTTGCGGGATCACACCCACAAGCTGAACCAGAAGCTGCACCAGATGCAGACGAGTGTGCGCCCAGTGAATGTGCCGCAAATTCCTTAAAGATATCAGGGGACATGCAATACGTATTCCTTAGCATCCTCATCCTACATTGAATATGCACATCAACACATATGTTTATCATTTGGATTTATCTATTTTATTATTGTACGCAGCGTGGAAGTGTTTGTTCAATCAAATTCATCGCTGACACTATTGCATAGGGATTGACTTTGTTTATGTGGGTGCCGAGGCAAAAATTGATACTAACAGAAATGACTTAAAAGGGGTTCCTTTTAAAAACTTAAACTAAGTCGATAACTTTAAAATATACTCTTTATATATATATGTGAATTTGCTGATAACTTCAAAATATATATTTTATATTTGGATTGTTGAACGTTTGATTTCAAGTGGACAGTAATTCTGATGGGATTTCCAATATTTCCAAGGAGTTGTCCTTTGATGACGTAACGACCTGAAAGGAAATTAAAATGCTATTTAATATTTCTATAAACATAAGGATGTTTCGGAGCTACCTTATCGCCAGCGATGGCCAGGGCCAGGACTAAACGACCAGGTCCACTGAAGCGACCCAGCTGCCTGCCAGTTTCCTTGTTCAGCACATAGATGAAGCCATCGTAACAGCCAACAAGCAAATACTGTTCACCATATGTGGCCATGGCGACGGCACCATTGCCGCAGCTCAGCGTGTTTGTCATGTTACCGCTCTGCAAGAATTGCAAGAAACCAAAAATTAGTCAATTATAAAATTATAATTGTTTTGCGGAAATTACTCACGGCAAACTCGAACCTGAAAACCTCGTTCTTCTGTGTGCCACAATAGACATGGCCATCGATCAGCAGCAGACTGTACACATTGAGACCGTCGGGCACGGCGAAGCGACGCAGCAGCAACCCGGTTGCTGCATCATGCAGAAACACAAAGTTCCCCTTACAGCCCAACAAAATGATCTTCCGCACGCCCTCCCTGGTCGCCTTGACTGCGATGATGGACTGTCCAGTGGATAACAGAGGCATGTCCATCACTTTGTTCTCCTGCAAATGCAAAAGAATATATTTGAAATTAAAAAAAAAAAATGATAAAAAACTGGGTTTATCCTGGAGATGCGGGGCATCGATTCCCGTACCTCTCACATGCTAAGCGAGCGCTCTACCATCTGAGCTACATCCCCGATGTACCCGAGTGCATTTTATTGGGCCACATAAACTTGGCCCATTGTCAGGAAATTCAAATCGAATTGAATAGGCAAATGTGCCTTGCATTTTAATTTGTATTTACTGCCATTTCAAATGTGCAATGTCATCGGAGACACACAACAATTTGGTGGCACAACAAGCTTACAACCGGTGAGCTTTCGATACGATTATAAATAGACTTGTAGGTGAAAACTATTTATATATGCTAAACAAACTGTATCTTATTAGTTGGGGGCATCAGACTCCAGATAAGATTAGCTATATTCAAAAATTAATTGTTCACTTAAAATGATAGCTTGATTGGTTATAAAAAAATATAAATGTTGATTGCGTAACAACAAAAGTAGGGGTTTAAAAGTAAACATTTTTTAATTTCTAATGATATGATATATATATATATATATATATATATATATATATCATATACTCATTTCTAATATCTAACTTCTAAACTAATTTCTAATGATTTTTCTTATAGAAAAATCTTGTTAAGCTAATTCTGCCTGTCATAAAAACGTTTTTACTTGTTCGAAAGGATTCGAACTTTAAAGAGTTGGTTCTTAGAATCAAAAAAGATATAAACATTTGTATTAACGAAATAATTGTGGAATTAAGGGACTATATAATTTTTGCTCGTCTTTTAAAAATTTGTTTTAAATTGAAGAAACATTTTGAACGTAATTTTAATTTTAAATTCAATTAAACATGATCAATGGCATGTCTTTGTTATTCCTATCAGTAGATAAGGAAAGTACATTCACCCGATAAAAAAAAGAAAAAGTGATTGAACACTGATAAGCTAATACCAGTTCATATCTGTCCAATGATTAGATTAGACACCAATCTTAACAAAACATTTGATAAGAGTTCAAGATTAAAACGCATAAAGACAAAATAAATAAAGTTTGCTAATTTGTTGACAATTAATATTTAATGCTTTGTTCGATAATTTAGCAATTTAGCAACATTAATGGAAATAATATCTTCGTAAAATCTCATGTATCAAAACAATGATACTTATTAAACTTCCTTGCTTAGCTTTTTGTGGTGTTATTTTTGTAGCTAAATTACTAAATATTGAAATCAATTCAGCTGCGCCGATAAGCCAAATACATTTTTCTGCTCCCTAGAGGGAACCATCTCGTTACTTCTTCCCACTTTCTCTTAATCGTTGTACTACTAATTATTCGTTGCATGAATCATTACTCTGTAATGATTACAAAGGACTCTATCATGTAATCAATTCGGAGTTCTCCATTTCTATGGTTATGAGCTCAATTTTAAACATCCTATCTCGTGAATAATGGTCTTAATTAATTAATACTAATTATTTTTTTTGTCTGATTTGGCTTTTTCTGGGGTTTCCCCAATTCATGCAATAAATGTTGGATCATTTTGAATTTAAAAATACCCCCAGAAATCTTATAAGTATTTCTAATTTTTTAATTTATATATATCATTTTAAAATTGATTTTAAATTTCATTTAATTCATTATTTGGCATTAAGTAAATAAATCAAGAAAATCAATTAATAATTAAATAAATACAACCATAAAAATATTTTAGGATCGGAAACGTTGTTGAAATGGTTAACAAATCAAAACTTATGAAAAGCCATTAAGGCTAAGCAAAGAATAACTAGAAAATTGCATGGCTGAAACTGAAAACAAACAAGGGAAGGGGCCTTATGATTAATGGGGTCTATCCTCTGACTGCTGAGAACCCTCCCTCCCCCTCCTCCTCACACCTCCCACCTCCCTCGCATAGACCCAACTCTAATCAAACATATAGCGCATGGAATGGAACTATAAAAATCAACAGCATTAAAAAAAGAGTGAGACAGCAATGGAAATGGGCTGCAATTTACAAGATGTACATAGATACATACATACATCAATACATATGTACAGTTATGAATCGGGCAGTTGCAAGATGGCGTCGCTGCAACGGTGCAAGGAAGAAAAGGAAGAAAAGCGGAGCACAAACAAATACAGGATTGTAGTTAAAATTGCAGAAGGCGCACCCAAAATGCTCGATTGGCGTTGCTTTGTTTATTTAGTGGTTGCAATTGCGCCCAGCCCTGCCACACCCACAACGCAGCCCATATGCAATTTGCTGCTGCTGATGCTACAAAACAACAATAACAACAGAAAAGAGAAACAGTTGCTTACATACTCACACACACACACACAAATATACATACGGCGTCGTCGGTGCCGGCAAATAACCAACCCGATTCGTCAGGCTCAGCCAATGAGAAAACGGCGTTGCCACTCACAGCGAAAATATACACACATACACAGCTACACAGACAGGCGGCGTCATTTTGCCAGAGACACAACACAACAAAACAGGAGCCAACCAGCAAGAAAGAGGCAACCAACAACAGCAAAGCAGGCACGAAGACATTCCAATTGCAGTGCCTTGGAAGGCCTTTGCCTGCAATAAGCGAATGGCAGAGAAAGAGAGTTTAGAAAACTGGGGCTTATAAGGGAGAGAGAGAGAGAGGGGAGAGAATGAGTGTGAGTGAGTGAGAGTCAGAGTATATAGTTTGTATTTTATTTAAAATTGTTTTGAGTAAATAGCATATAAACATTTTATTTGCTGCTGCCAAATTGCGAATGAGCGCAAGAAACAGCAAAACTAACACATGCACACAGCTAACGGCTTGTGCAGCAATAACAGCAACAAGAAAGTGCAGCAGAAAGAGACATGCGCATTGCGGTGTGAGAGAAGAGTGACGAACGCTTAACAGCCTCGTTTCCGAACCAAAGCAAGGAGTGAGCATAAGATTGTATGTGTATGTGTGTGTGTGAGAGAGAGTGCGAACGGTGCTGCTGCTGGCTGCACTGTGTGAGAAAGTGTGAGTCAGCAAAATATACAGTAAACTAAACATGAACACATAAATACTTAAATAAACAACAATAGTGAACGCCTGTGTGCGAGTGCGAGAGCACGAGAAAAACTAACGATGCCATTGAGAGAGAGAGACTGGGAGTAGAAGTGCATGTGGGAGTGGGAGAGTAGGAAAGTTTTTGCTGCAAGCAGGCTGCGCTGCAGTTTGCTGTTGTTTGTTGCAACTAACCCCCAGCCTTGGCTATATACAACTACATGCGTACATATGTATTACGCTTTTTGGCCAAACAACGTGCAGCAATGGCCAGAAACACACTCGCACACACACACACTTACAAAATAAAAACACACAACAAAATATCAAGCAATAGCAGCAAAGCAATTTGCAACAAGCAACGCCTTCTATATGCATATATCTATATCTATATATATATATATATATACATTATATTCGGTCTGTTGCAGTTTGGGGGCGTGGCTGTTGCTTAGGTAGCGCCACATAAATATTTAGTAAATAACTAAATTGTGCAGGGGCCAAAGTACAGTTGCCACAATTCTCAGCTACAAATGCAATGTGGCAAATGTGGCATCATCATCATTTTTGGGACATGGAAAATGGTGAATTATTCGCACGTCGCAGCCATAAATCGAATGCTGCCAAAAATTAAGACTTATCGCCATCGCCCTCAGCTCAAAATTGTAATGAAGTGCCAGCTTTTCAGTCAGTCGCACCACCGCACCACCGAACTGTGGCACAGCACATCCAATTTGCGTATATCGCTGGCGAGCTGCGAAGGAAAAAATAAATTCGATTTGATTTCCATTGTCTAGACACTGGGTTCGTTGTTCAATGGCTGCTTAATGCCAATTCCTTGTTTTCCTTGTTACTCTTCTTGCCTCTCTCTCTCTGCCTCTCTCTTTCTGCTGCGGCAAGGTGTGTTATGTGTGTGTGTGTGTGCCACTAGTGGACTGTTCACTTTTTAATTGAATATTTTCGAGTGTTTATTTGACAGACAAATATTTAATGAGCCGCACATTAATTAAATGCCAATCGAGGTGGGAATGTGTCGAAATCATTTGGCTAGTGAAATGGTTAAGACCTGGCAAACAAGCCCTAAACTGTCGTTGAGTGGTGCATATAACTCATGTATGATGTAACCCTTGAGGTATGCAACACATTTTTACAATCAGTTCAGTTTTTATAAGGGGACAATTTAATAATAGAGTAAATTGCAATGTTTATATTAGAAATGCATTAATATGATTGGAAAACTAATGTTTAACTGTTGTCGATTAATGATTAATTGTTAATTGTTGCCCATTAATCGTTTCGCAACTGTACAATTTGCTTGAGTCGACTGAAAAGGGTTCTATGAGTGAAAATTCCATATCTGTCAAATAGGTTTCTACTGAACTATAAAAATTCTCAATGTGTTTCTAAATTGTGTTAACAAACGAAAATCTGTAATAAAACTAGTTAGTATAGTTATTATAGATTAATTATAGATTTTTGTAATAGTCGAGAATCTAAAATTATTATAAGTAGAATTAATATAGATTAATTATAGATTCTGGTTATGGTCGAGAGTCTATAATTATTATAAGTATAATTATTATAGATTCTGGCTATAGTCGAAAATTTATAATTATTATAAGTATAATTATTATAGATTAATTATAGATTCTGGTTTCAAATGAGAATCTACAATTAAACTAGTTAGTATAAATATTAATTACAGATTCTGCTTTCTAAACACGAGTTGGAATTCGAGAAAATTTATCAAATCGCCTTTGGTTTTGAAAATGGGTTCAGTTTTAACAAGGCTTTGATACCATTCCCAAATGTAATTCTTGGCATAGAGTTTTAACATGATTGTCGAGCAAGGTTTGGTTTTCTAACTGGAAATGCATAGCTAATATAGTTGACAAATCATTTACTAAAAAGTATTGCTTTCATATATAATTTCTGCTTAAACAAAGTTAAGGAATTTGACAATTTTTGGGTATAGTTTGGAGCAAAAATCTGTTGTTAGCATTGGAAAATTGAAAACTTTTCTCAAATTATCTTTTTGCGATAGGACATGAATTTTGAGGACAAACTGAGTTTTAAAAAATCATGACTAATAAGCTAGAAGGCTGAAGTCGACACAGCTCGACTTGGAAATACCCTGGAAACAAGTTTTTTGTTTAGTTTGTTCAAAATAAAAATACTTTTTGGTTAACGAAAACTTAAATGAAATTTTAACAGTTGATCAACAATATGTCTGGGTATATAATATATCAATTGTGTCTTTTATTGTTATCAGAAATCGATTTAAATCGATAAATGGGGATAAGTTATCGATAAAATTAGAAACACTCGTTCTGCTTTTGTATAAGAGAACTTATATATAAGTATATACATGTATATCTAAATCGATTCTGCTTTGATGTTGATTAAGAATACAAAAAAAAATGAAAGGCAATCGTGTTTATGGTGCTAAAGTCTGTACCAAGCCTAACGGGACTTTGTTCACGCATTTTATAACACTGATTCATCTTCTTATACTGTTATGATGCATTGGAATAAAAGTTCCGTTAGTTTTTTCCAAGATTTTTGCATATTTGAGCTTTTGAGTTAGCTTCGGTGCGTAATTCGATTAAAGGCAGAGAAGTAGAGCTTTATTTGGAATTCCTTTGAATAAGATAAGTTAGGTTAGGTTAGGCGGTTGTCGACCTATATAAGGCCGACACACATAGGCCACATAATGTTATCAACAGTTTAACCAGCCGGTTGCATTTATAAAATTCGCAATCTTGGCTGGTCCTGAGTTTGCCATCATTGACAGATTGGGTAGGAAATTACTTCCTAAAGTGGTGAATCGTGTCCTGGCAAGTGCAGGGCAGAAACAAAAGTACTCAGGAGATTCTTCCTTGTCCTCTTCTTTACAAGTTCTGCAGAAGTTGTTGCAGTAGACTGGAGTCTGTTGGCATGTATACTCTACAGTTCTCTACTGTGTTCTGCGTTTGTTTGGCCACGTTTGGTGGGCTATGCGACCGCAGTTAGCATTTCGCCATGTGTTTTTAGATCTGCGTATACTATATTCTTTTATTTTGAGCCTACAGATAGCCAGAGGAATGCATGTACCTTCCTTATCAGTGAGGTGGGGTAATAATGTGCCATTTCTAGCTAGTTCATCAGCCTTGCAATTGCCTTCAATATTTTCGTGCCCAGGCACCAGGATGATAACATGCTGCTGGGCCATCTCATGTGGACATTGGCGACAGCTTGTTACCGATATGGAGTTAGCCGATTCGCACTAATGGATTTAATAGCTGCTTAATATATATATTAACATTGCCTGGTCTGATATTATGTATCTTTAGGCAGTTTAGTACTTCTTTTATGGCTAGTACTTCTGCCTGGAAAGGCAGAAAGAAAGTTGTACATTAAGTTGCTCGGAGTTGACTCCGATTTAGTCTTATGGCCATGAGTGTCGCAGTTTCTGTGCCTTGTCTTTCCAGACATGGAATGTGCAGAATTGCATCTAATGCCTCACTCGGTGTGGCATGCAGAGTTCGGTCTTACGTTGAACTTTATTAAGTTGGTTTTGAGTGGTTTGCTTGGATCTGCGCAAGTATTGAATGGGATAATAAAGTATACATATTGATTCAATATTTTATAGTTAAAAAAAGATTAGTTGCATACAAAACTTTGGAATGGGAAACCTGAAAAGATAGCTAAGATCCTTCCTGGCTTACAACGAAACTGGATTGAGCAACAGACAAAGATCAATTAAATAAAGATCTGCAATCATATGCGCTGGGTGGGATCAAAATGCTACGGCATCTAAAATTCTATTTGATTTAAGGTTACAAATATCGAAGCATAGTGTTCAACAAATTTTATCAGGTTGTAATCGATTGGTTTGGGAGAAAATAAGGTCAAAGCTAGTATTAACGAAGGCACACCACATAGCCAGATTAAATGTTGCCAGAGAACACATGTCCTGGACCCAGGAGTGGCAAAATGTGATGGTGATGAGATAAAATTTAACAAAAAAAAGTTATACACTTAATTTTCAATTTTTATAAGGTAAAAATCAAGTAACTTTAATAAAATTTCGCAGAGTGTAAATACTTTATGTGTTCGTAGATGCTGTCTTTGACCTTCTAAGAACATTTGCACAACTTCATTTTTTCAACAGGTTTTTGGATAATTCTCATAGGTAATTTTTTAATTTTTTGACTATCCTTTTCAAAACTTACTGCAATATTATATGTAAAGATGTTGCCCCAGCGGCTGCCAATAAATGCAATGCCCCACTCGATGTCAATGGACTGCAGCGGCTCCTTGAGGTAAACTGTCTGAACGACACGCTCCAGATTCTGTTGGAGCAGATGGAAAACAATCGAATGAAGAATAAATATTTAGTTTTGACGATTGATACGCACCTCGAGGGAGGATTTCTTGATGAAGCCGTCCAGTGAGGTGGTGTACAGAAACGATTCCCTCTCGCAGAGAAACATATTCGTGATTGCCTCGCTGTGCTTGGTGATCTGGCGCTCCAGCTTGTGATTGGCAATGTTGAACATGTAGACGTCGCCGTTCTCCGACGCGGCAATGATGTACACCTTGTAGATGCGTATCTGGGTGATGGGACTGGTGATGTTATGCAATCTGCCAATGGGTATGTAGCCATATTTAAAGCTCTCCATATTGCCAGCTGTTGCCGATGGAGGAGTGGGCGGCGGCGGAGGAGCGGTGGATTTGAGCAAAATGCGCGGCAAGTCAAACGACATGTGGGCAAAGGGTTCCGGCGGCGGTGGAGGTGGCTGCAACGGTGGTATCACCGCCAGCGCTGCAACAGACCGAGTCAAACGCTGACGTTTGATGGCACAGCCAACAACAGCCGTTGTGGCACGTTTGTTGGCCTCCGCCTGCTGCACGGGCAACTCCTCCTCAGCCTTGATTTGCAGCGGCTGTGGAATGATTGATTCCTCTGGCGCTTCATTGCTCGCTGGAGCAACTTGCTCTGTCTCGGCTAGAGGATTCCGCTTGATGCGATTGGCTGGACGCTTGCGCTTGGAGAGGATCTTCACACGCTTGACGACTATGGCTCGACGTTGACGCAATCTGGGCTTGTTGGCGACTTCCGGCGCAGCTGCTGCTGCAGTTGGAGGCGGTGGTGAGTTTGTGGGCGTCACTGTGGATGGTGGCGTTGCTGTCGTTGGTGCTGTTGTTGTCGCTGCTGATTGATTCCTCGCAATCACCGTATTGAGCAGCAGAAACTTGCGACTCTGCAACTCCAGGCTGAGCATCTCCAAGTCAGATTTCTCGCGCTGAAACTTCATGATCATTTCCTCGAGGAAACCGCGTCGATTCTGATTCTCCAGCAGGCGTCGGTCTAGCTCGAGCAGGCTGTGTGTCACCGAATCACCCACAAGCACAATTGGCTCACCACTCTCCAAGCCGCACGTGGTCAGCGAGAAGCTGCCCGGCGACAGACGCGGCACAGACGCATCCAGACCCAAATAGTTCAGCGAGTGCAGGGAGCGATTCGAGCTGGATAGCGTGGCAGCGGCGGCGGGTGTCGGTGTACCATTGCGAGGTGGGGTGGGTGGCATTAAGGATTGCGCTGCTGCTGCCACTGCTGCTGTGCCGGCAACTGCGACTGCTGACTCAGCTGGAGTGCAGTTCCTTTGATGTGGCTGTGACTCTGATTGGAGCTGCTCGGCGTTAAGCATCAACGACGAACTGGCACTGATGATAAGCCCATTAGACTCCTTCTCCAATTTGTGCTGCTGCTTTGCGTCCTTCTGCTCCAGCAGCTGCTTGCGACGCGCTGCTGCCGCCTGCTTCTGCAGATTGACAACGTTGACAATTTCACGGAGCAGAAACTCGATGCCGAGCCGATTGTCGTTTGCCTTGAGATTCTGTTGCATTTTGGCTACCTCGATTTTGCTGAACGTTTGCGAATTGTGCTCGTTGCTGGTCACCACACAGGAGATGAAGTGAAGCCGGCTCTGCAGACTGCTGCAGTGGCTGCTCCGATACCGATCCGCCAGCGACTCCTTCAGCTGTGGGAGTATCAGCTTCTCAAAGCTGTCGACGATGTTGTTCGCATCGCTATCCAGTTTCTGTTGATAGCGTCGCTTGGTGGACTCTGTGCTGCTGCTGCAGCTGCTGGATGCAGTCGAGTGATCGCTGTCAGCATTATCAGCTGGCTTATTCACTTGTGGACATTCATCCTCCTCCTCCGCCCCCTCATCTTCGGAGGAGCTGCTGACCACAATGACGCTGTTGTCTCGAAAACTTCGCGATTCCATTTGCATTTCTCTTTTGATGGGCACGCAATTTGTCTCGTCATCGTCTGTTTCTCTTTGAGCAGTTTCCTTTTGCTTGGCAATCTCTTTGATTTTGCTCTCAATTCTCTTCACTTTCGAGCTTTGCGGCGAGCTTTTTCCGCTTAGCTGCGCAATACTGGGTTTTTTGCCTGCCATTGTTTTGGTCTTCTTCTGCTTTGGTGTTTTGCACTTATCTTTACTGCACTTTTCGCTCTCTTTAATAGGCTGACCGCTTTCGCTTTCTTTCACAAACTTCGAGCTTTCACTCTCTTTAATAGGTTGCTCGCTTTCGCTCTCTCTAACTGGCTGCTCGTTTTCACTCTTTTTAACAAACTGCTTGCTTTCGCTCTCTTTGTCCGTTGCTGTGCTTTTAATCCCTCTGCTCGTTGCTGTACTTTCGCTCGCTTCGATCGCTGCTGTGCTTTCGCTGCTCTCTTTGCTGTCGCTGTCTTGCGTCCCTCTCGCTGATATGTCAATGCCAAAGCACTTTTCAATCTCCTGCAGCAGCAGCTCTGGTAACTTGATGGCCTCAACGATTTCGTCCTCGATTAGTTGCTTGGCTGGCTTATCCTTGGGCTGGTCGAGCTCGATTGCCTTCAGCTGGCGTCGCACCTCGTCGCGCAGTCGTCGGCGGGCCTGCAACTTTAGATGCTCGTTGTAGATGGTGTCGCCATTGTTGATGATATACTTGAGACTCTCCTTGTCCATGTTGGCCAATCGATCGTTGATGTTGATGAAGTCGCTGCTGCCATTGTTGGCGCCAAGTAGGGAGTTGCTGGTTGTCCGACGACGTGTTTGAATCGTTGTTGCTCGTTGAATCCGCTTGGCTGTGATCCCGTTCTGTCGTTGCTCCTGGGTAACAGCGAGTATTTCCTGCTTGAGCAGCTCGGCCAACGGTCTCACCTGTATCTTGGGATATGTTGTGCTAGCTGTCGATGTCTCCTCCTGCTCCTTGCTCAATGTGGCGTCGGTCTCCGGTTCTGTTTGCGTCCCTATGGCACTATTTTCTTTAATCTTCTTCTTCACGGGACTGGGTATATTATTTCTAAATAATTTCGATTTGGGATACTTGCTAGTTGTTGTTCTAGTTTTCTTCGGACTTTCTACTATTTTTGCACTTTCTTCTTTACATTGTCCGTTGACGTTGTTAACTAATAAATCTGTTTTGTTTTCTTCAGTTTGTTCTTTCCATTTCGTTTTGTCCTTTTCGCTTTCAGCCGAATTTGATGTGGAACAAATTGCTCTTTTTTCGCCGTCTAATCGATTTGAAATCGTATTATTTTTACCGCAATCTTCTTGTTCTGCTTTGTTCTTGTTTCTTAAACTTTTTTGTTTCCCTTTGCCTTCTTCAGTTGTTCTGCCCTGTTCTTCTTCTTGTTCTCTAAGCGTTTCAGTTGTTTGACTCCGAGTTTCTCGATGTCTCGCCCTATAATCTTGACTTATCCACTTTCGACTAGCGTTTGAGTATCGATCTGAACTTGTTCTATGTTCTCGCGATTTATGAAAATCTTTTCTATAATAATCAGTTCTTTCGCGACGTTTATGTTCCTCTTGATTCTCGCCCCGTTTCGAATTTGTCGTTTCCTTCCAATTGTTGTCTTTATTATGATACAAATCGCGTGGGTTATTTGGAGAATAATACGGTCTCGAACCGTTGTTATTCCACTGCACAGCAAGGGAACATCCAAACCATTATAGTTATAATATTCAAGTGCAAAAATAAATATACTTACATTATTTTTATATAAGTGGTTCCTGCAAGAAAATATGAGAAAATATTGTTAGTTTAGATGGAATACAAAAATGAGAATTATTATTTACTAGTCCAGCCAATTGCAATTTGGTAAAACTCAAGCTCATTACAAAAACCTAACTACAGACAAACCAGGTATAATAATAATCAACAAAAAAAGTTAAGTTCCACAAACAATAAAGGAATAATTAATGTAATCAAGCAACGTGCTTCGCCTCTGCCAAAGTTCTCAACTCAACTTTTGTGGCACGTGAGAATGAAGGAGCGCAGCGCCCATTAATTTAACAGATTTAAAATTTATAACCACAAAAGTCCCCTCCATCCTCCCTTCCTCCCCCACTGAATCCCTATTTGTGTATGCAAAGGTGCGAAGTCCTTTGGCATTGAGCATTTTTCTACTTTTCGGCATGTCCGCTTGTGTTTTTGTTGTTTTCGCTCGAAAATCTCGTTAAGAAATGCTAAAATATACGAGACCACAAATCTTGTGTTGCTGTTATTCTGTTGCCTTTTGTTAATGTCATTTGTAACTTGAACTAATTAAAAATTTAAAATGTCGAAAAACCAGATTTACATTTTTATATTTGTTGCATGTGCAATGGAAATCGAGAAGATGAAATGTTTAAAAGGAAGTTTACTTTTAATCTGGAATCTGGAAGACAAAAACATACTTTTTAAAGTATTATAAAAGCAGCACAGAAATTTAGAACTTCTTTGTATAAAACCTGCATAAAGGCAACAATTGTTCTTAAAAGGGTTAGGGAGTAATCACAGCTGCTGAAAAATCTAACACAAAACATTACTCAGTGAAAACGGCTTACAAATTTGATTAATTTTATAAAAAAATAAAACAGTATTGTTAAAAATTAATATAAAATCAATAAATGCTCGAAAAGTTGTATTGAACTTCTTATGAATTGATTTGTAGTTTTATATTGTTGGCAAAAAATTTTTCTTTCTTTAAGTATATATTTGAATCTAACATAATACTAAGCAGCATAAATAGTAAATCTAGTGGTGTAAAAAAATAAATAAAATTAGTGGTGAACGTCTTAAGGCAGAAAAGAATCAAGTGGTTTGATTATAAGGTTACTTTCAACAAAAAATTCTGTGCAAAAAAATAAAGTAAAATAAAAAACGCAAGCGTAGTGCGAATATTTGGAACCCAAATAAAAATTAATATGCATAACACATAGCGGAAAGAAAAAACTTAAGAAAATTTATGCAGTGATGAGTGAAAAAGGATGCCACGAGGAAAAGCTAAAGAAAAAAGTCACAACACGCTCGCCGGAAACGGGCAAAGTCAAATGTCACGGGGCGTGTGTATGTGTGTGTGTGTGTGTATGACAAGGGCTCTAATGAGCAGGAGGAGTCATTTAAGGAGGCACCTACACAAGTATTTGTCAAATCAAGCCAAAGACTACCCCCTCCCCACCCAAAAACTAATGAACATTGAGCGGGGGCGTGCCAAAACGGAGGCAAGTCAATTAAAAAAAAGAACAGAAAGTCACAACAGCAAAAAGTACGTGATGCTCTTCAGTGGGGCGCAACGGAGGCAGGGGGCATGTGGCATGTGGCATGGTGCAAATATTTTCTAGACAGCAACTAAAAGTCGCAGACTGTCTTGAAATTAAAATTACAAGACGCTTGGATGAATTTGGATGTAGCTGCTGCAAGGCAGGTAGGCAAATAAAGAGGTGGGAAAGGGTGGAGTTGGGGGCATGCTGACAAAAGTTTTTGAGGTAACATTTCTTTTACGATTCGCATGGGTGCCACACCAGAAAGTAAGCAAAAGTAAGCAAAGTCGGAAAAGTGGCAATCGTGCGACTTTGTCATTAATTTTGTATATCATTGAGTTTTACGATGCTCATAAATATGAAAACGTTTAACTCTTGCCAAGGCGAACACCCTTTCTCCCACCCCCTTTCTTCCCCCTCATTTGCCACACACCTTCTTGTTGTATATGAGACAAACTAATTGTTGCTGCTTACGCGTGCTGTGCTCGTAATGTCTTTTTAAGCGGAGGCACGCACCCCACATGTTTTCACAATGTTTCGCTGATAAACAACAACAACAACAATTAGTGGCTTGCTGCTGCTACATGCCACATGCCCCCATCCCCAGCCCCGCTCCATCAGCCTGCAGTCCTTCAGTTTGTATGTGCAACAGCTTGAGGTAATTTTCAAGTTTTCTCAGCGACTCGTTGACAGGCGTTTTTGTTGTTTTGTTTGGTTTTAATTAAAGCCCAAAAACACACAAATACACACACTCAAATAATGTGTGCACAACACACTCGTATAGATAAATTTTAGGGCGACTTCTCATAATAAACAAGCATTGCTGAAAATTAACATTTAATTGTGGTTTTTGTTTAGCAGTTGGCAAGTTGAAAATCTCAATAATTTAAAGAAAATTTTCCATTTTTAAATATAAAATTTTTTAATTCAATTCAAACCATTGTTTGCTTATTGCAAGGTATTTTTTTAATATTTTTTTGAGGCCAACGAAATGTTGAGTTAAGTAAATAATATAAAGGGAAAATTTAAAGATGCAATAATTTAGATGAATTTTCGAAAACAGACAAATGCATTTTCAATATAAAATATTTCATTGAAAACTTTGTAGCTTTGCGTTTAGTTATATATATTTGTTTAATTTTTAGGGCTTACAATATGTTAAGTAAAATAAATAGTATGAACAGTGAGTAGTTGTGTGGAATATTTAGACGCTAAGTTCAATCTAAAATTCGTCATTAATAATAAAAATAAAATTACACATTTCTCAGAAAAAAAATAATAATGTAAAACTAAAGAATAAAACCGGAAATGAAAGTGTTAACCGAAATTCGACTCGATTTGAATTCCCCTTCAAAATGTTAATACAGATAATTGAGGTTAGAATAATCGACTAGCAGATACCCTGCATCAAACTTCTAAATAAATAGTATGCTTGCATATAATAGTTCTTTCAATATGAAAATAAATTGGAAGGTAATATCTTCATAATTGTGTCTTTTAACGGTATCGGAAATCGATATGTATTGAACCTCGTGAAACGTAGACTGTTATCGATCAAATTAAATAAACTTGAACTGCCCTGTGTATACGAGACTTTATATTCCAAATTTAAAGTCCCTAACTCTTATGGTCTCTGAGATGGAGTTTTTCATACAGACCGACAGATAGACGTGGCTAAATCGTCTCGGCTTTTATTACTGATCAAGTATATATGTGTCCTGTTTATTATTAATATAATAGTTATAAGTATGTTACAGTGTTACAGAGCTATGAGCATTGGATTTACAACGTAATGTTCGACTTTTTAAAACATCGACTTATTTCCACGACGACTCTCTATCTGCTGTTCTTCTACGACTTCTTCTTCTTACATTAATGCTTATATATAATGCATATATATACTTTATGGGGTCGGAGATGCTTTCTTCTGCATGTTACATAATTTTACACAAATGTTTATAACGTTTTGTTAACTCTCGTCTGATTTGCTGTATGTTTTATTATTTAACAACTCCCAACTGAATCGAGAAACCATTCAACAATTTCGATTGCCACGCCCAGCTCAACAGCGGCAGACACAGTTGATAAATTTCCATCAAACTGGCACGCTTTAAGCCACAAACCAGTTCAGGCCAAGCTTACAGGCCAAACTGGGTCAGTTCATGGCATGCATATCAATTGAATTTATCGCAAGTGTAATTGGTTTTTGGCTAAGAGACAATTTTATTAAAGTGGGCATAAAAATACCGTTATATGAGTCAGAAGCACACGGGGATGTAGCTCAGATGGTAGAGCGCTCGCTTAGCATGTGAGAGGTACGGGGATCAATGCCCCGCATCTCCAAAAGGATAACTAACTTTTTATTCACGTGTTTTTTCCTAATATTTTTGGTTGCAAAAGTAGTGGAAAAATAGTAATGAATGAAATACAAACAAAACAGAAACATAACAAAACACTTAAAACAATTAAAAAATAGGAAAACACATAAATTTTTGGTAACAGGACAGCGGCAGCTTAACAAGCTTAACAGCCAGTCAGTCAGTCAGTCGTGGAGCACAAACTTTGTCCTGTGCGCTGCAAATATTAAAACAAAAGGCTTCTCATAAATAGCACATCATGTATCATTTACAATACCCAGACCCATTCAGCACACTCCCCAGAGTTCTCTCCTGCTGTGTGTGTGTGTGTGTGTGTGTTTTGCCTGCGGCTGTGGCAGCAACTCAGTCAGTTACCTCAACCCGCTGATCGTCCTGGGAGACGTGGCATGTTGTTGGCTGGCTGTTTGGCCGCCTGTTTAATTGCTGGCAAAGTTCTGCGAATGCTGGCAAGTAAACAAACATTGGCATATTGTGCTGATTTATGTGCGACAATGTGTCCCGTGTTTTTCCCGTGTGTTCAAATCAAATTACGCGACTTGATTGCCGCCGACATGCGGGGTGCAACAATGAAGGGGCATCTAAGCCCAAAGTCGTTTGGCCGCCTTTGAATATTCATTAATGCGCCTTCTTCTCGCTAAATCAAAAAATGCAGACGTCTGCGTATTTATCGACGCTTGCAAACCAAAAAAAAAATAAAAAAGGAAAGGAAAAGAGAGTCCTTTTCCGTATTTTATTGGAGATGCGGGGCATTGATCCCCGTACCTCTCACATGCTAAGCGAGCGCTCTACCATCTGAGCTACATCCCCACACATGCCTCCCACATTCGAGTGTTGACAAAGTGCAGTGCCAGCGAAAAAGACCAAAAGTGAAGCGAAAGCTTTTGGCCAGGCCAACAATACTTGGCCAACTTTAATTTCACTGATTCGATTCGTGAACTAATTAGTATTGAATAAGAAAGTGTTTCAATCTTATTGTGTGCATGCTTGATTAGCACGTTTTTTATGTTTGATTGTTAAACCACATTATTTCAAGTTAAGCTAAAAGTAAATAAATAAATTGGTAAATTATAATTTTATGTGTTTTCATTTGATTGAAGCATTTCAACAATCTCATGATAAAACAAGCATACAAATAATATAGAAGCTGTTCTATTTATAATCTATCTGTATACTATTTTTATCATTTTTCTTTGATTGCCAAAGTGAACATATTTATTTAATTTTGAGTAGATTATAATGGATTTAAAAAATAATACATTTTCATAATTGCAAATCGTATAAGCCCTATAAAATTCGTTTACTAAAGGAAAACAATTAAAACAGGAAAAAAGCTTAAAAACAGCATTAAAAGCTATATTATAGAGTTGTACGATAATTCAGAATTAATTTATGTTTAGTTATTAGAAGCATTATAATACTCATAACTAGTGAGCTTTATGCGAATAATTTTGTGAATAAAAAAGTTGTCCATAAAAAAACTCATCTTTCAATAGTTTCCATGTGAGCTATATGATATAGTAGTTCGATCTCGATGATTTTTAGTCAAAATATATATTGAGTCAGTTTATTTTAGAAACAAAAAAATATTTTAAGCTAATTTTCTTATATGACTTATAGTATATAGTAATATTAATATAAGCCAAGTTTTAACAAGTTTATCGAAAATATATATATTCCTTATGGGTTCCTGCTGCCTGTTACATACTTTGGCATAACTTCATTATATCCTTTTTAGCCATAAAAAACGCTGCCTAGTCTTTGAATAACCAATTGCACAAAGTTTATATTTTTAAGTCTATTTATCTCTTGGTTTGCGTTAAAAATCGAATTTTCTATCGAATCCAAAGCAAACCCGCATAATCAACTGCTGCCTGGCGTTTTTTGTCATTTGTTTTTTATTCTTTTGCTAAGCAGTTTGTCGTTTTATTTTGGGGGCAGCAAGTCTATGAAACAACAAGCAACAAACAAACAAACAATAAAATATTGAGCACATTAATGTTTAGTCAGACGTAAAATTACTTTCGAGTCTACTTTTGGGGCGAGGAGGATGCACACTTTAAACAATGCCAATGGGGAGGGCTGCTATAAAGACGTTAGATAAACGTTAGATGCATATTTATGATTTAGTACTCCAAATTGCAAAGTGGGAGCGACAAACGTGGCTATTCACAGCACTCCTGACACTTGGCTGACTGTCAGTTTTCTTCTCTTTTTTTTTTTTTTTTGAGCCGTGCGCAAAGCTTTCATAATGCTCGATAATGAAAAATGAAAATTTTGTTCACTTTTGCTACATTGACAAATGCGCACAAGAAGTTCAGGGTCTGGGAAAAATGGGTGGGTTTACGGCACTGTCTTGGTTGTAATAAAAGTTTATGCAAGTGTTGTTTTTGTTATTTTCTGTGGATTTAATTAAGAATAAGAAAAATGAAAATGCCAAAGTTTTCGATTGCCAGATGCGAGCGTCGCGCATAAGCGGATTTGCCCAGAGACATTTATTGTTATTTCTACTTCAAATTTGAAATTTGTTTACGTTAATTAGAAGCAGAGGATGCCATCAAATTGAGACGATTTGAGGCAACCGAATTGATGGACCAAATAATCATTGCCGAGCAAAAAAAGAATGAGAATTTTTAAGAGTTATTTTTATGAATTTCTTTAGAAGCTTTTCGATTATTTTTCTAGTGAACTCTGAGAATGGGAAATTCTCATCTGTGAGGAAATTTAAAGAAAGCATAGGCTTAAAGAAAGTATAGGTTTATATATAACTGGCAAGTCTTTATACCCTTCTTATATTGTACTAAAACTTTCTTTCAGAACCCATAAAATATGTCGATATAGTCATGTCTAATTTGAGGTTTTCTTAATAAAATATATTCCAATATCCGTATTTTTGTTGCAGACAGTATATATTTCGTAGGCAACTGGTTTGAAGGACTAAATCATATATAAGGATAGGTCGAAAGATGAGTTACTGTATGAACAGCTTTTTTGTTTACTTTGTTAGCCGAATCAAACTCATCAGTTATGAGTGCCATTATACTCCTCACATTTAAGAATTTATTTTTATAAGAATCGGACTTCTATATCATACAGATTTGAAAGGAATAATTGGTCGGTTATTTTAAATTATACTGAAATTATATGTCGGTCTGCAAGCAGTGGAATCTTTGGTATGCCTAAGAAAACAATTCTCTCGTTTTTAACATTATTTAATAAAATCTCGTTTTAATAAATGAAAATATTTTTGAGCAATATTCTTCAATTAAAATGTGTACATGCAAATTTTCACAGCGGAATTTTAATAACCTTTGCAAAGGTATACAAATTAAGATATTCTACTAGTTAGCTTATTGACTCTACAGAACTGGTTGTAAAGATTATTCATAAGTTGAAAGTGAACACAAAATTATTTATAAAAACTAATAAATGTAAATAGTTATATACATATCAGTTTTTAACTATAATAAATATGTAAAAATAATGCTCACCTTGTGCTTGGATTTAAATTGAAAAATTCTTGCTTTGATTTATGCTCTACAAAGGACATAGGCATTCAAAAACAAATGCAATAAAAAGAATCACAGCTTGCAGCTCGTCTTAATTAGCAACTTGGTTGCAATTTATTCGTTAAACACTAAATGAGTCGAGAGTTAATTACCGAAACTAAATCAGTCTGTTGATAACTCAAACAATTCGATTGCATGAAGTTAACTCAATCCCAATCACAACAATTCAGTTGGTGTCAGATGCTCACACACACTCCATTGACCATGTCCAAAAGCACATTTCACACACATTTCACACGCATTCCACACACACCTCACGTTCCGCCACTTAATTGTTTATGAATTGCCTGACAGGGTCTGTAAGTGTGTGTGTTTGAGTGTCAAATATAAATCAGCCTGCGTGTTGGGCTACGAAATTCAGTGGTTTTTCTTCTTCTTTTTTTTTTGTTTTTGTGCGTTTGACAGTTATGCGGTTGACAGAGCGGAAACGGAAGCGGAACTTTGTGCGTGGAATTTCGATTGAGTTCTTTTTTTCCCAAAGTGATTTCGATTTATTTATTTTTGTGTACAAATTGTCTGGTTAAAAATATTAATAAAAAGTTAGTGTGAACCGCGTTATTATTTGTATTATGGTTCTAATAGGATATATTACTTTTTATTTATTTATTATTGCGATATAAATTCAGAATATTGTTGAAGTATTTAATACATATATTTTTTGTATGATATCTGTGCTTTTTTATAATTTTTTAAAATGTTATTTTGCCACTTCAATTTATTGACCTATCGAAATGAGTTGAATTTTGCTCGTTCGTTGCAATTGCGCGTTCTTAATGCGAAAAAGCGGTTCAACCGCTGTTGATGATGACCGGGACAACAACACACAACACAATACAACACAACACACAACACAACTGGTTGGACCCGAGAACTTTCTGTGTGGCTGTCGTGTCGCCAAATGCCGTTAACCGACGGGAACGCTCCGGCAGTTGGAGAATTTTAGAGAGCAAAACAGCAATAGCAATAGCAATAGCAACAACAGTTGTGGTATATGGGAATGCAAAGGGAACAACAACAAGTGCAATAACACACAACACAATAACAACAACAACAACAACAATTGCGTACACACAACCAACTCATATACAACGAACGAGAGACGAGAGCCGAGGATCATAACGGTTTGTACATAACACGAAGTCACGGCCCGAAAGGCGGCCGCTGCACAGCAGCAGCAGCAGCAGCAAGCAGCAAAACAAAACACAGCACAAAACAATGCAAAATACAACAACAACAGTAGCAGCAGCAACAAAGTGTAACTAAATAAGATGCAACGGTTGTATGCAGTGGGGGCGGGGGGATGGATGGGAGGAGGATAGCCACCCATCCGCCCTCGCCACCTGCTGCCGGCAGCGCACACGACGAACGAGCGAGCTGAAAAGACCGAGCGAGACTGACGGGACAGCAAAGGCAAAGGAGTAGCGCCGTCAGCGTGCTTTTCGTGTTTCCACGAAGCACACGAAGCAGTCGGCACGACTGCACACGACATCAATAGAGAGACAGAGAGAGAGAGAGAGAGAGAGTGGCGCTAGAGAGTGAGTGAGTGCGCATGAAAAATAGAGCAAAAAAACCTGTTGGGAATATAATAAAATACAAGCAAAACAACATAAACACCAACAGCAGTAACAATAGCAACAACTGCAATGTGCAATTAATGCTCCCAAAAGACAGAGAGAGCGAGAGAGAGAGAGCTAGAGAGCGAGAGTGAGGAAGGCAGGAAACTGCAAGCGCAGTCTGGTTGGCTGTTGCATGCTTCTAGGCTGGGGCCTGGGTGTGAGTGTTGGCATTATTGTTTGTAAACTACATACAACAATACAATAAGCAAGACACGGACGAACGGAGGAGTCGGGGGCAACTGCACAAACTGGAACCTGACCATGGCGTGGGCAACGCAACTCCCGTTTACTAGGTCCCCCAGTACATAATATGTAGTGTGAGCCAAATTCGGCGCATGGCATTTGATTGTCCTGCCTATAAAAGTCAGTTAGGCTATGTGCTTGAGCTCAGTTGAATTTCAACTACCAGCCTTTGGACTTCGTTTGAGATTGTCTATTTCTCAGCGTTGGCAAAAAATCAACATAAAAAAAAACAGAACAAGAAACAAACAAACCAACAAAAATATCAGTTATTGTATCATTTGCGCCCTGGAGGAAATATTTCGAGTTCTTTGCCAATAAACGGTAAAACTCTTGGATCCCTGCGATAGCCACTGGCTTACCGAGGTGCGTATTGAGATAGTGTGAGAAAAAGTGCTTAGATATAAATATACATATATAGTGATAACATATGTGCACATACATACATATATATATATATATATATATAAGTTTTTGAGAGCCCGAAGCTAATTTAATGGGGAATATGTTGTAGTTTTCAAGAGTTTGTAAACAAAAAATGTGTAATGTTTTTTTTTAAATGATATATATAAATATAATAATAAATATATATATATGTATATATAAATATATTATATTATATACATTAATATATATATATACATATATGTATATTTATATTATATTATATATATTAATATATATATTTTTTTTTTAATATTTATTGCAGTTTAGTTTGGCTTTGGCAGGTTTTGAATTAGCTCAATATTCAAGTCTTTTATTTTTTAATTTTTTTTGTAGCATACATTTTTGAGATCAGCAAATATATATGCAGTTACACATGTAATCACTTTTAATATAAAATACAATTTGTGTTTACTAACTATTTTATATTTTTGGTGTGATGGTGTTTTTTTTTTTTTTTTTTGGCTTTCCACAATACATGCAACAAATGTTTTGCATGTGAACAACACCAGAAATCTTAAATATTTATATTAATTTTTAAATTTAAATTAAAATTGTAAATTTTATTTACTTTTATGAATTTTTATCTTTTTATATTTCTGTGTTAAATAGAATAAAGTTGTGTAAATATATTTAGACTAATATATTAACACAATACTGAGTATATACAGTAGCGATCTCTGCAGGTTTTGTGAAAGAGAGGAGGAATCCTCGAAGCACATCCTGGCAGAATGTGTCGCCTCAGCTAGAAGAAGAAGCAGCATCCTAGGGGCGCATGTCTTGGATTGCAAAGACATAGAAGACCTCAACCCAACAAAGATCCTCATGTTTGTGCGGAGTTGGGGCTGAGCTATAAGCTCAGAAGGGGGCACAATAGATCAAATAGGTCAGATTCCCCAATAATAATAATAATAATAATAATATATTAATCAACATTTAATAAAGTCGATTTTTGCTATTCGTTACGGAATATTAATTGATATTGATACAAAACAATACATTGAAAATTGAGTATATCATTTGTAGCCCATTAATTACTGCTAGTTAATAATTAATTAGGTTAGTGACTTTGACTCGCTGACTTTTCTACACTTCAAATATAACTTTTTAGCTTTAATTACTATTTTACAGATTAATATCAACTGCGATTGCTTTTGTTAAGGCGCCAACTGCTTAAAATAAGCATCGGGCTCAAGGCCAAAACCAATTTGTGTGTTTTCAACGTTTGTTCGCACAGAGCGAGCCAACTGTAAGTAGAACTACGTAATAATCGACCACGAAGATGAAGAAGAAAAAGAAGTACGGAATAATAAACCAAAAAAAAGAAAGAATCAAATTCGAAGTTGAAGAGTAAAAACTGAACGCAAATGCAACCATCAAAAACTAATATCCACAATATATATGTAACCAATACTAATATTAATAATAATACTAATGGTAGGGCCAATATGTAGCCAAAGTAGCTAAGATATGTAACCACAAGCAGAGCATACTTAATGGTAGCCGAATAAACAGCAATGCATATAGGTAGGCGTCTAACAATGGTAATAGTCTTAAGATAAAGCATCCATCTAATTAATGCACACATGTACTGTGTCGAATCCTAACAAAGCACTCCGAATATAATGATTAGTTTTCAAACGTTTCGTTCGATTTCGATTTTATATAATTGTTCTCCCAACGAGTGCTAAACATTGGCCACGTCTGTTCTATCCGGGGCATGTGTTCTGTTTTGCCCGATCGCCAAATCCAGCCAACAAAATTATCCGTGCTTAATCGAAATGGGTGTCCGACGTTGAATGAGAACGCGTACGCGACGGCTAGTAATCAAAAATCAAACCACGATTGGGGCCAGGGTCCGGACCTTTGCCGTAACGCGATCTTCGTGCCGTGCGTCATGCGGCAGTCGCCCCTCGCGCCGGTCGGGCGGGTGGTGGGTAACATTGATGTTACACGTTGGGACTGCGTCCGCAAAACAATTCAAGTTGCATTCGTATTCTTGTTTTACTCTCAACTGCATGTTGCATGTGGCATGTGACATGTGATCCTCTTTTTGGCACATTTTTAAAAATGCATGTCATGTTATGTGATTGTTTTTATTAATACAAGATTTTATCATTTTATAAAAAATATTATTTAAAACCTGCTAGTTTGCGATTGATCATAATTATCTTTTTTGGGGTTATATATATATTAAATATAAATATATTTGATATTATATATTATTATTATTATTTTAAATCATCGAATTTAAAACAGCCAAGTTTCAAATTTTTTTATTTATAATTTGTAATATTTTGGTGTTTTTTTTTTTAATTTCTTTGCCCAATTTAGCAAAAGAAAACATTATATTTTTTAATATAATAATATATCTTATGAACAATAAATATTTTGGTGCTGTTTGGCAATTTAATTTTTTGAATCATTTAGCTAAGCAAAACTTTTATTTTTGTTATTATTATTTTATATTGGGAACATTTTATATTAGGATCATCGATATACTTTAAACATTGTTTTTATTTTTTTGCCTTATCATTTTAAAATTTTGCATTTAATAATGAATATGACATGATGAAATTTCCTCAAATTAAATTCAATTTTGTAATTATGTTTGATAAGATAATACACTTTCTATTGCTATTCCTACAACACAGCTTTTGTCATAGCTTTCGTACTAATATCTTATCTTATTTTTCATAAATTCCTCAGATAAGTGTTAAGTTTTAAGACACTCATCGACTTTGTTAGAATATGCCTGGCAATTGCCACATCTTTCATAGAGTACATTTTTCAGCCACTTGATAGCTGGCCGCAACTTTGTTTGGAAACCCTTAACGCCAACCTTGTTAACGCTTCTTGCTGTCACAAGAAATGCATATTTAGTCAAGTGTTAATAATGTGGTTGCTTCCCTGGGGCAATCTAACCCAAGCAGTCGCACCACCCAAAACACCCACACACATCCCCGAAAGGTGCAAGCGTGCGTTAAAGCAAAAGAAAGCGAAAGAAAAAGATACACACACACACACACTCACACACACACACACAAGGCAAACAAACAGTGCGGCAGACAAACAAAGCTATGGGGCAGGTACAGGGGGAGGGGTCAAAAAATAAAAATAAAATAAAGCACAGGAAAACTTGCCTGCGTCCGTTTTGCCAGGCCCGAGCTTCATATTTCGTTGACTTCAACTGGCGCCTGTGAGAAAAATAAATATACAAAAAAATTAAAATAAAAATGAAAATGAAGAAAAGAGGAGGGAAAACAAGAGAAAATGCATAACTAAACAGACCAAATCTTACAAATAGAGTTCGAGTTTGGGTTGGGGCTGCTGCTGTTAATTTTGTTATTCAAAATGCTGTCTGAGATTCGCGACGTTTATTTATTTCCGCATTGCAGCGACTTTTATTTGTATATACGCTTACGAAGGGTATTATAATTTTGTAGTGCAGTTTGTAATGCATTGAAGATATAGTTTATTTTATTTAATCGATATCGATTATCGATTTGATGTTTCCAGCTCTTATAGTCTCTGAGATCAACTTATACTCTGAAGATTCTCGTGCACCACACACAGATCAAGTTATTTTCATGTTATCGGTCCCCGTTTCGAATATCGATTTAAATCGATTTGCGATAGCAATAAAATATTCAATTGTAAGGCTAGATACTTTCACATATTATATCCAATCATATTATTGATCAACTGTAAAAATATTAAAAGTTGCTGTTTAATGAATACTTCATTTTAACTTGCAAACAATAATTTCTAAAATCATATATTAATATGATAGTGATAGGAATGTTCGAGTAAAAATATATTTAGGTTTAGAAGGCATTGATAAGGCTGCTATCTTTTCCAAGCAACGATTTAAATATATAAAACAAAAACAATCTTTAAAACCTCGCTCACCATCCATTAGCAGCTCTCTAAACTCGTACCACTTCGGTGCAGGGCATCTCCGAGTCGAGCTCTCTCGACCAGCTCATTCTTATTTCTTTTTTGTCTCTGGCGGCATCTTGGATGCCATTGTTAAGAACGAGTAAGTGATATGAGAATGATTTTTAGGCTTAAGCCTGCATTTAGTTGATAATGAAGTTTTTTTTTTTTTTAAATTTGGTGGGCCATAATTAGAATTGCGTATAGCTTGTAAATGTGCCCAAGTCAAGTGATAGTCTGTGGGGCTAATTTGCACACAATAAACAGGGAGTCAGAGTCGAAGTCGGAGTCAGCCAAAGCTCAGTGCTGTCAATGGCAGTCTGGTAGCTACTTTTCCGGGCGCGTCACGTAGTTTCAACCTCAATTGGCCAAAAAGTTATTGGCTAGGTGAGCTGACAGCCGGACAAACGGACAGACTGAGCGCACTCGCACGGAAATTTCAATGACAATGGCCAGTCCCGTAGCCGGAGTCAGCCGAGCATGAGCCGAAAAGTATCTTACGGATAGCCGCAGGAGCATTTCGCCCCTGCTGACGCCACCCACTTAAAATTTATGTGTTAATTTCAAGACGGCCGCGACCCACCGATTTTTTGCTGTTATTCTCTTTTTATTGCTTTGGACGGGACAGCATTTTTCAAAAAAAACTTTATTCTTAGGGGTTGCTGAGGGATCTGGTCCAGGTGCTGCCAGGGTCAGCACTTGGTGGTAATAAATGAGCTAATAATATGCGAAATGTGCTTTTGAGTGACCCTAAACAATGGCCGAGGGGGTGACGTGCGTGGGTGGATGTGTTCTCCAGAAATTGCTGTGAAATTGAGTTAAAAAAAGTTTTCGACGGTCAGCTAAAAAATGCGCAAAAGTGTCGAAAATTCCGTTGCTGACATGAAAAGATTTCTTTATAATTAATTTCTGTTCGCATGTTGTTTTTTTTACCTGTCCACAAAACATGTGACGCGGTTCAAAATTAATTACGTTAATACCTATGGTCAGCATATTTTTTGTTTTTCCTTCCTTTTTTTTTTTTGGTTGGTTAAAAATGGCAATGGCAAATAGCAATTACAAGGCGGCTTATAGAAGAATTTTGAAAGTAACAAGAATATAAATAACGAAATTTGTTTACTCTTACTAAATGGTAATTTCAAACTGGCTGTAAATAACAAAATATTGAAAAATTAGATTTTAACGATTTAATAATTTGATTTTCAAATTATTTAAAAGTTAGCCTCTTTGCAGGAAATTTAAAAATGATAATACTAAGAGAAAGTCGGCCAAATTATCTTAATTAGAGTAATTATTGCATGTTTATTTTGATTTTATTTAGTCAACTTTTAAAAGAAATTTGGATACGTTCTACCAGAAAACACTCCTCCATTTGGTTCATGACCAGTTCAAATGTTCCTTGCCGCATTACACATTGTGTCTTTTTCTTTGGTGGCAGACATTTTTTTCTTGGACTTCTAGCGACTTGACGTTAATTCCTGAGAATTCCGCCTAAGGATTCAACAGCTGATGCCTCAAGTGTTTTATACATTCAATGAGTTAAAGTTCTTGATCTTAATCTTGATATAAATATGTTTTACTTTTTTCGCTTTTATATTTTAGAATAATTTTCTTAAAACCATGTTCTTTGAAATACCACTTAATAAGAAAAGTAATCTTGAGAATTTGGATTAAGAATGAGATTTTATAAAAAAAAACTTTTAAATCTTCCAAGCTATTATCAAATTACATTTACTTTCTTTTTTTGTGGCTGACAAACGCAATGAGAATATTCAGAGATTCTCGACAAAGTAAAGAGCAACGTTAGACATTTATGACTGGTACAATGTGGCAGGCCAGGGGGCAAATAGCAGCAGCAGTAGCAACAGTAGCAACAACAATAAAAGCCACAAACAAGCTCAATGCCAAAGTGTTGACGAGTTACGATAAAAAAGAAAAAAATACCTGTAGTGGCATGTTGTAAATTCCAATCAATTTTGTATAGCTTCCAGTGAGGTGAGGAAGATGTTCACTAATTTGTCGAAAAAATTGAGTAGACATGCATATCCGTAACGGACAACGGATATGGTCAAGATGCAAAAGCAGCAGCAGACTTTGTGTCCATTCAGGCTATCAATTAGAGTTTTTTCTCTTTGTGGCTTTGTCTTAGCATGTTTGGTTAACAAGATGGAGCTGTTGGAGCTGCAGGCCATGGCCAAGGACAACGTCATTGAGACAAGCTTGCAGCAAACCAACAAACAAACAAACGAAAACAACAACAAAAGTTGTCGATGAGTCGCCTTCTGTTGTTTTTGGCAACATTTGCGGCCTAATGGAATTTGGCGCTGCCTAACTGGCAAGCACAAAAAAAAAATTGGCCAAGCAGCTGGGGTAGCTCCTTGCTACATGTGGCACATGAGTTGCTGAGCTGCTGCTGCTGCTACTACTGCTGCCCCGAATTGAAAATCGAAGTTAATATGCGCTGCAGACTGTGAAACAAATCATTTTCAAGTTGTTATGCGATATCGACACGTTTTTGCCATTTTATATTTATTATGAGTATTTTCGATATTTTGTTTTGTTTTTTTTTTTCTCAACAGCTGCGGCAGCACATAAGAAAAATGTGTGGGAAACCTGACTGGAGTGGGAGCTTTGGGGTTGTCATAAAACCTAATAATTTCAGAATATTTCATGTGTGTTTTTAGAGTCATTGGGTGAGAATGAGCCAAAGTTTGCTTAGAAATGGGAAATGTCAAATAGCAAGTGGGGTTTTGAGATGAATGAAGCAGCAAGTGAAGATAGTTAATAAAGATATTAATTGTTGCTTGGAAAAGAAAGCAGAGTTGTCAACATATTCAAAAATCTGTAATCTGAGTCAATGTTTTCTATTCTATTATTAGTGATGTAAATATAATTATATAATTATTATAATGGAATAAATTACATTTTAATAAATTGCTTGAGAAATTATTATTTCGCGAATTAAAATCAAATGATCGCCGAACAGCCACTTTCAAAATAAAATAAGTTAGAATGCTCTAATCGAGACATCTCGACTAGGAGAATTCAGCTGTTAAATACATAAGAACCTTTCCGTTTATACTTTGTTCAATATAAAAATATGTTTTGGTTTACAAAATCTGTGTTTCTTAGTCAATCTTAATGAAATTTGTACAGTTGATCAATAAAATATCAGGATATATTATTTAAAACTTTTAACAATCTTTATAGATTTTAAGTCTCTATCATGCCAAGATCGACAGGCACAACTTCAATATACCTCTTTTTTGAGCTTTTAAGAAGATCTTACACTTTCTGCTTATAAGAAAACTAAACCCAAATTTGAGACATCGTTTGTGCAGCAGACTCAACAATGCTGCAATATCCACATCAAATAGCTCATTCAGCAGCCAAAGCTCAACAAGATACTCGAGTGTATGCAAAACAGGACAAAGTAAAAAAAAGAAAGAAATGCGTTAAGGCAAGCTATTTTAGCACGACTCGTGTGTTATATCGCATAAAGTGGCATATACAACACATTATGCTTATGCGACAGGCGGCAAGGCTGATGAGACGCCACGACCTGCCCCGGCCCATAAAATTAGCAAAGCACGTGAGGCCAAAAGCAGCACTGTGCTTGATAGCCTGCCTCATTATCATAACATTTTCTGCGAACGTTGGCAGTTTGTGAAATTTCGCTTTGGACAGGGTATCTAATGTACACATAGACGACGTCCTCATAGCATGCTCCTCCTGTTGTGTATATGTTTTTTATATGTATGTGCGTAAAAAGTTGAATTTTATGTAATATTATGTGCAATTTGCTTAGCTGTACACAAAATAAAATGGCATAACTTAGAAACAGCTAACAAAAAAAATAATAATATTAATAATAATATAATATAACATTTAATTTTACACTTAAGAGTTGACAAAATGAAATCTTAAAAAATATTCGAAAATAATAATTAGTGTGTGCCAATTATAATGCCATTTAATACGAATAAATTGATAAATAGCTATTATTAGTGTTTTTACTTACAATTGAAACAACAACTTTAATATTGAAACAAAGATTTTAATATTTTTGGTGGTACTCTACGATTATTTTATAAAATAGTGGACATTTGGTTGGACTTTATAGCAGAACAAAAATAAACATAAGCATTTACAATTTTTTTTTTTAATATTTCTACAACTAATAAATTTTAATCAAGCTAAGTGCATGTGAAACTGAAGTGACCCCTATCCAAAATGACTTTTTAATTGTGGAAAACTATACGATCTGCAAATATTTTAGTATACACTCAGCGAAATTCGACTAAAGCTACTGGATTTTTTCCTTATAAAATTTAAAATCTTTTAAATTTTTGTTGATTCATAAAAGTTAACTGTTTTAAATACACGTCAAATAAAAAGGAATTAAATTTGTAATATTAACATAACATTTTTTATTATTATTTTTTTTAAGTGAGGTTAACGTGCGAAATTCAATTAAAGGCAGTGCTGATAAAATTAATATAACGACACGAAAATATCAAATTAAAGATGTGTCCAGCCTCCAGATTTGTTTATAATTAAAAAATTCGATTTTACATCGATTAAACAACTTTTTTAAACTCAAATAGAGAGTTTTTGGACCATTCCTTAAATACAGCCTTTGCAGCTGCTCAACTGTCTGAAACTGTGGATTACCCACTCAAACTCGACGGAACAGGTGTCCCCACATGTTCTCTATGGGATTTAGGTCACGTGATCTTGCTAGTCACTCTAAAAGTTCAAAATCCTTATCCTGAAACCACCCACGATAGGCTCGTGGCACATGTATTGGAGCATTATCCTATTGGAATAAGGCATTTGGATCTGCCTGATACTCCATAAAGTTCACCAAAACTTCATGCAACAGGTTTACATAACCCTCCGAGCTCATACAACCTGAAATTTTACAAATCAGGGTACTATTGTAATGACTGAATGCAGCCCAGATTATGAGTGAAACACCGACAGAGCTTCCAGTATTGAAAAATCCCTCAGACTTCTTTAAATTGTGCCAGTACTAATTTAAACCATTCGGAATATCGAAATAAAATTTTATATCAGCAGAAAATACTACATTTGGCCACTCCTGACACACATTTAATCTGGCTATGTGGTGTGCCTTCGTTAATACTGGCTTTGACCTAAATTTCTTCCAAACCAGTCAATTACAACCTAACAAAATTTGTTGAACAAATCACATAAGATTGCAGATTTTTGGCTGTGTAATAATTTTTGGATGTTGGTTTTTTAACGATGTTTGTTGTAGTTTTCTTTTAATTTGAACATCTTATCAATTGCGGATTTAATTGATAATAAGCAAGGATCTTAGCTGTTTCCTCAGGATAGAGTGTTTATTCCTTTCTCATTCCAAATTTTTGTATGCAAGCAATCTATTAAATTATAATTAAATATGTATTATTTAGAAATTCCGTATAACGTCCTACTTCCTTTTCCAAAGAATAGAAAGTGACTGCCTTTAATCGAATTTTACACCAAAACTAGCTCAAAAACACAAATATGCAAAAATCTTTCAAAATACTAACGGAACTTTCATTCCAATGCATCATAACCGTGTAAGAAGAAGAAGCACCGTTATAGAATGTGTAAGCCGTTAGGCTTGGTACATTTCTCTTAGCACTGTTAACACGATTGCCTTTAATAGAATTTCATGCATCGGGAGAAAAACACTTCAAAAAATAAATAAAATAAACTACTTTTCTAACAATGTAGTTGGAAATAGGCAACAATAACAGCAATTGCTCTATCTTATTATTTGTTTAAATTGTTTTTGTTCGTGTATTTTTTTCATTTTAATTAATTAATCTGAACTGAAATATTTTTTTTAAGTATTTGTATTGTTTGTGAGTACGCAGTTTAAGAATAAGACTTCTTCAAATACTATTTAAGATACCCAAAGTTATATAAGGGTCGTGCAAGTGTTAATTATGCTTATTATTTCTTTAAATATAATTTTTGAATTATGGTTTAAGTTAAACAATAAACCCTTAAGCTTTTAGCAATTTTATTTTAATTACAAAATATGTTAAATAAAAAAATAGCAAATTATACTGTAAATATTCTGAATGAAACTCAATTCTTCGATTTATGTTATATGAGTGTGTATATATACATATGTAAATTTGTATATATACTGGTAGCTTACCAGGTGCTTAGATTTGGTCCGCTCGCATGATGATGACGATGTTGTTGTTGGTGTTGTTGCTCCTGATGCTGATATTGACCACCTGTATGGCATCTTTTGGATTCGAAAGGCATAGCAGGAGCATCATCGGGGGCCGAACATGGAGCCGACAACGCCTCGGTGCCGGCAGTTGTTATTGTTGATGTTGCTGTTGTTGTTGTTGCCGCTGTGTTTGCGTCTGTTGTTGCAGTCGCAGCGGCAGCTGTTGGCGATGGCAGCGTTCCCCGACGTTCTTTCATTTCAAAACTTAACAATATATATATACATATACACTACATATGCGTAAATATCAACTTAAATCAATATTAAGGCACATTTCCTGACTGATTCTGACAACTAATTCCAAGTTGCGCGACATTTTTGTACTTATAGTTCTTTGAAACCGTTGATGAGTGCATCACAGATGCAACACTTGCACGTGCATCATGTCTAATCGGTTTGCGTTTATAGAGTTGTTATCACTTGGGTTTATGTTGGTAGCAAAAATATGCGTAAACGCTTAAAAACTATGTACTATAAAACTTTGACTTTTGTTATGTCTGCGAGCGTTCTCGTTCGAACAGCTGTGCGCAGAGTTGCTTCGCGGCGTCAGTGCTGTCACCCCATGTAGAAAATAAGCGCGCCAAAGTACAGATTTGAAATACGGGCTGCGAGCAATCAACATTATAGCATGCTTTTTTGAGTTTATGCAAATGCCGCTTGCTTATTTCTTTCCCTTGAGATTTTCGTTTGTTTTATCGTTTTGTTTTGTCGCAACCTTTATTTACACTGGCAGAATCGTTACGGCTGCTGGCGTTGATTTTTCATTTGTGTACCATTTGCTACCGTTGTAGTTGTTGTTGTTGATATTATTTTTGGATGGGTGGGTGTAACGCACTTTGAAATTTCCATAATTATATGCATCAGATGGCAGGTGGCTGGAGCGAATGCTGAAGACGTTGAGCACAATGGAAGCACAAAACAATAATGCAAAGAAAACCAAACAATACAATAAAAAGAAAAATTGCTCAAATGTGTACTTTTGTATTTCTTGATTTTTTTTTGTTTTTTTGTGGCAGACTAAACCTGCGCCAAGTGTAAATATTGACAGTTCTTAAAAGCGAATAAATAATAAAGCGAAAATGCAACAAAACAGAAAACAAAATGCGTAAATGAATTTCTTTTGTGTATTAAGGGTGCTGTTGGGTCGATTTTGTGGATTGTTTCATTCCAGATCGTTCCCAATCAAAACAGCATTCGACCCCACTGCGGAACGACATGCGTTTTAGACTGATGACGATCATCTGGGGATGTAGCTCAGATGGTAGAGCGCTCGCTTAGCATGTGAGAGGTACGGGGATCGATGCCCTGCATCTCCAGTAAGCATTATTTTTATTTTCTTATGTAATATTTTATAAATATATAGAATCGTATTGTCATTTCTATGTAAAATTATAGATATAATAAAAAATATTGGAGATGAAATGTGTGCTGAAAGATTTTCAGATTCCATCGAACAGGGAACGGTCGATGCTCAATATAAGTATAAGCTTAAATTCATAAGAAATTGTTAATACCAAAACGATATAAAAAAAGGTATTATTATCCTCAACTGGAGATGCGGGGCATTGATCCCCGTACCTCTCACATGCTAAGCGAGCGCTCTACCATCTGAGCTACATCCCCATTGTGACGTAATGCGATTTTGTAGTGAATAAACGTTAAAATTCCAACTCTACGGATATAAAAATAGATATATATGCATTTAATTCCAAGAAACGACCAAGGTCAGCATTTGTCCAAGTTAACGAAAAGAAATAATTGTCATTGGTGTATTCGAATGTAAAATACCCTCTCTGAGATACGACTGATGCCCGAGAAAGTATTGTCAGCATAACTTAGTTTTTGCTTAAGATTTTACAGATGGTCTAAACGCTTTGTACAATCGATGGATAGACTGAATTTTAAAGTCTATCCATCGATTGTACCTCAAAGCTATATCTCATATTTGTGAAAATATCAAGTTTTGTTAAAAACAATTTCAATTATGTCAACTTCGTTTTTATGGGAGAGTATAGAAACTCATTGGTCACGTATTTTATTGGCCAAGCAACATTCGTAGGTGCGCCCAGGGCTTAAATATGCATGATCAAGCGATTTTATTATGCAAGAAATGTAAGCAATGTTTTTTTTTGTCAAATCGGGCCAGTTTATGAAGGTATAGAGCAGTGGAATCAACAACAAACCAAATAACTGGTTTGTATTCAACTTTTGAATGTATAACAGAAGTAAGACACATTATAATAGATATACAAAGATACTGTGGAGTTCAGGAAATATTTCTTGAACATAAGTGATAACGCTATATTTACACAAATACAAAATAATAAAACAAAATAATCATCTGGGCTCAACCGGGATTTGAACCCGGGACCTCTCGCACCCAAAGCGAGAATCATGCCCCTAGACCATTGAGCCTCATGTTTTATTGCTAGCAAAGTACTCTTCATAAGTAAACTATATAGTGTGAAGTACTCAAGAAACCCAAAATACCTATTTATTATGCAGTCAACCAGTTTTAGTTTTTGAAAGTTTTTTAAAATTCAAGGCTATATACATTAAATAACACATACATTTGTGAATTGTTTTCTGTTGCTTTCATATGAGACTATTTTTTAATCGAATCGCAACTGGGGATGTAGCTCAGATGGTAGAGCGCTCGCTTAGCATGTGAGAGGTACGGGGATCAATGCCCCGCATCTCCAACCACAAAATAATAGTCCGTCGGTGTTTGACTTTTTTGTTTAAATATTTTCCTTTTTTGTCTAATTAACTGCGGCTGTGCACATAATTTTCAGTTGAAAGCACTCGAAATGGACGGCAATTATTTGCATTAGCGTTTTGTGGCCGGCCACTAAGTGAATGAATAGTCCCAGGGGTGAAAAATTCGCTGAGAGGAGTGTTGGAATCAGACCAAAGGATAATGGGGAGTGGGATATGAGATTAAGAGAAATAGTATTTTTTCTTAAGACTAACATGGCTTGTATAAAAATAAGGCTTTTTATAAATCATATATAATAATAATAATAACAATAATTAATCTGAAACAATACAAGAAAGAAGACATTATCTTGTTGATACTTCAAAAAACCTTTTCCTAATCTTCAAAGATAACAAAAAAATATTAAAATTAATTAAGATTAAAACAACTCGTAATTTTAAAGATAGTATGCAATAAAATATTTTCATTCGATTCTCACTATTCTGCAAATTGTGCTATTATCTTAGAATTGCACACTCTATCAATGCCTACTAAGATCTGTCTTGAAATCCTTATAGATATTGAAAGACATCCATGCACACATCTTTAAACCCACTGCCATTAAACTAATGGAGAACACCCGAGCCCCGCTTAGCATTCAGAGTTCGCAACCTGTTCAAATATTTAATTATTCATAACTTTAAACAATCACGGCGACGTCAGCGTCATGCCATATAACCCGCAGGGCTACCCCAGATTTACCTCCTCCTTGCCCAAAGTGCCGTTTACGTCTCAACAAACACAACAACACACAATACAAGGGATACGTCCACCCACCAAACCATACTGTTCAACCTGCTTGCGCTGCTGCTGTTGTTGGTAATAACATTGTCGTAAAATCATGTTTGGCTTATCGTTATCCCAGTTGGGGCAGACCAGGACGCGGCAACCCAGAATGCCCACGCTGCCCAGGCTGCCCAGGATGCGTGGAGTATGCGAGTCGAGCGCGCGCTGCATTTAAATGCCGCTGAAAATGGCGTGAATTATAGTAGCGTAGGTTAAATGCCGTTAGACAGCCACATAAACTACAACAACAGCAACAACGGCAAATGGAACCCTTTCGCTGCTTGACAGGACTCCCTGTTTTTGGATAGATTTCAAAAATGTTGCATACTCTGGCAAAGTTTTTGCCTGTCGTCTGCTTTTAATTTTTGTAAAATTATTTGCATTCGTATACGCTGACTGACAAACAAAAGTTTACTACTTGCCACAGCACTCCTGCCTCCTGTCCCCCGACTAGTCCTTGGTCTGCCTGTTTTCTTGTAATTATCGCTTTTGTTTGTTAGTTGAACTTTTGCCAGGTCTGTTGCCCGGCGGCCAACATACGAAATTAGCGCGGCAAAATTACTAAACAATATTTGCTAGCGGTTACTTCCTCAAGACGTTCCCGTTTGCCACACACAAAACTGCGGCAACATATTGTCCTTTGGCTTTGTCGTCATTTTCTAATTGGCTCCAGTTGCTGCCAAGTTTTCTCACCAGCCAACCAACCAGCAGGATTTGTGCTAAGTTTCGGCTGCTAATTCAATTTTAATGCTTGATTTCATATTAATTGAAATATAAATTTCAAAATGCGTCTTGACAACAAAAGGGTTGCATTTGATTGTAAAAACATTAAGGAAGTGGTAACAACTTAAGAAACTTTCAAGATGCTTTTCTTTATTATTTAAAACTTAATTAAAAGGAAAAATGTATATATAAAATTTAAATATATAAGTGTAGAACTGTTTATTTAAGTATTCGATATTTAATATTTAAATGGCTGAAAATAAACATATATTATTTGTTTAGTTAGTGGATTTAGCAGTCAGGTCTAAGTTCACTTATTTCTAGTATAGTACTCGACACAGCTATAGGATAGTTCATACAAACGGACTTCGCTAATGATGCTGATCAAGAATATATGTATATATATTATTTATTGGTTCGGAGAGGTCTCCTCTGAAGCACCAAAAAATGTATGAAACAATAAAAATAATTATTTGTCAATATTATCAACATATTTTCTGCCTTCTTCCTTCATAAAGTGACAAATGGGAACCCAAAGCAAAATTAATACATTTTATTCTTAAAAATTGCAGAATGGTTCATAATACAAAATAAAGTTGTTTTAATTAGTTTCAATATTTGTTACTATATAATACAAACTACTCAAACAACTCCTTTTGGTTGTATATAAAATTGGATAACTTAATTTTTAAAATATTTAAAAAATTTAATAATAATATTTTAAGATTCAACGTTTTGCGTATAGCTTGGAAATCTAGAGATTAAAAACCTGCCCACTCCAAGACAATCAGAGAGGATTGCTATTATAGCTAATCTTTGGAAGTCCTGTACAATTAGATAATTTAATATTTAAAATTATAAAAATAATTTAATATTTTAAAATGGTAATAATATTAAATATTTTAAAATACGGTTTGCGCATACTTTGAAAATAGCTTGGAGCCTTAGATATTAAAAACCTGGCCACTCCAAGACACTTAAAGAGGATTGCTATTATGGCTAATCCTTGAAAATCTTTTAAAATTAGATAATTTAATATTTAAAATTATAAAAATAATTGAATATTCTAAAATGTTCATAATATTTAATATTTTAAAATACGTTTTGCGCATCCTTTGAAAATAGTTTGGAGCCTTAGATATTAAAAACCTGGCCACTCCAAGACACTTAAAGAGGATTGCTATTATGGCTAATCCTTGAAAATCTTTTAAAATTCGATAATTTAATATTTAAAATTATAAAAATAATTTAATATTTTAAAATGGTAATAATATTAAATATTTTAAAATACGTTTTGCGCATACTTTGAAAATAGCTTGGAGCCTTAGATATTAAAAACCTGGCCACTCCAAGACACTTAAAGAGGATTGCTATTATGGCTAATCCTTGAAAATCTTTTAAAATTAGATAATTTAATATTTAAAATTATAAAAATAATTGAATATTCTAAAATGTTAATAATATTTAATATTTTAAGATACGTTTTGCGCATACTTTGAAAATAGCTTGGAGCCTTAGATATTAAAAACCTGGCCACTCCAAGACACTTAAAGAGGATTGCTATTATGGCTAATCCTTGAAAATCTTTTAAAATTAGATAATTTAATATTTAAAATTATAAAAATAATTGAATATTCTAAAATGTTCATAATATTTAATATTTTAAAATACGTTTTGCGCATACTTTGAAAATAGTTTGGAGCCTTAGATATTAAAAACCTGGCCACTCCAAGACACTTAAAGAGGATTGCTATTATGGCTAATCCTTGAAAATCTTTTAAAATTCGATAATTTAATATTTAAAATTATAAAAATAATTTAATATTTTAAAATGGTAATAATATTAAATATTTTAAAATACGTTTTGCGCATACTTTGAAAATAGCTTGGAGCCTTAGATATTAAAAACCTGGCCACTCCAAGACACTTAAAGAGGATTGCTATTATGGCTAATCCTTGAAAATCTTTTAAAATTAGATAATTTAATATTTAAAATTATAAAAATAATTGAATATTCTAAAATGTTAATAATATTTAATATTTTAAGATACGTTTTGCGCATACTTTGAAAATAGCTTGGAGCCTTAGATATTAAAAACCTGGCCACTCCAAGACACTTAAAGAGGATTGCTATTATGGCTAATCCTTGAAAATCTTTTAAAATTAGATAATTTAATATTTAAAATTATAAAAATAATTTAATATTTTAAAATGTTAATAATATTAAATATTTTAAAATACGTTTTGCGCATACTTTGAAAATAGCTTGGAGCCTTAGATATTAAAAACCTGGCCACTCCAAGACACTTAAAGAGGATTGCTATTATGGCTAATCCTTGAAAATCTTTTAAAATTAGATAATTTAATATTTAAAATTATAAAAATAATTGAATATTCTAAAATGTTAATAATATTTAATATTTTAAGATACGTTTTGCGCATACTTTGAAAATAGCTTGGAGCTTAAAGAGGATTGCTATTATGGCTAATCCTTGAAAATCTTTTAAAATTAGATAATTTAATATTTAAAATTATAAAAATAATTGAATATTCTAAAATGTTAATAATATTTAATATTTTAAAATACGTTTTGCGTATACTTTGAAAATAGCTTGGAGCCTTAGAGATTAAAAACCTGCCCACTCCAAGACACTTAAAGAGGATTGCTATTATGGCTAATCCTTGAAAATCTTTTAAAATTAGATAATTTAATATTTAAAATTATAAAAATAATTTAATATTTTAAAATGGTAATAATATTAAATATTTTAAAATACGTTTTGCGCATACTTTGAAAATAGCTCGGAAATTTAGAGATTAAAAACCTGCCCACTCCAAAACCCTCAAAGAGCATTGCTATTATGGCTAATCTTTGGAAGTCCTTTGCAATTAGATAACTTAATATTTAAAATTATAAAAATAATTTAATATTTTAAAATGGTAATAATATTTAATATTTTAAAATACGTTTTGCGCATACTTTGAAAATAGCTTGGAGCCTTAGAGATTAAAAACCTGGCCACAACACACTCACAGAGCGTTGTCTCTGCTATTGTGGCTAATCCTTGGTGCCCAAACCTTTTCAGCAATAATTTGTTATGTGCCTAACGTTTATTAAACTAATAATTTACATGGACACACACATTGTCGTTAAAAACAATTTCGTGTGCATGGCACACACTAAAACCTCAGAGATTTATAAGCTGCTGGCAGTCAAAGGAAAACTTCCAAGTCCCTCCTACCCCCACATAAAAAACCTAGTCATAAACATATTTGGAGCGATAAAAAGGTCAGCACCCCGTACCCCACACCCCTCATCCTAGTCCGCGGCAAATGACCGTTGTGCTCTATGCCCTGTAAGTAAACTTATTGAATGTCTTAAGTTTTTTACATCTTTTCTGCCTTCTGCTTGTTTTCATTTCATTTTTATGACAACGTTTAGACATTTTTGTATATATATATATATGTTTTGGCTGGCACTGTTTGCCTCTTCCTTTGGCTGCGTTTTGGCCACATTTAACGTGGCCCCCACATCCGTATTGACATTTGATCTTTATGGGTGGCTATCCCCCCTATCCCCTCTCGTCCCCCTCGCCCAATGTGAGCACTCGTGTGTTGACTGTGTGTCGCTTTGTTTGTCTGCAGGCATCTTTTTATGAGTCGAGTGTGTTTGCCTTTTGGCTTTGTGCCTGCCATAAAGAAAGCACAAAAAATGGAATACAACTCTTAGAAATCAAACTTATGAGGTCATCTGTTATGAACGCGCGCCCAACTGGCTTCAAAAGTCTTTAAGCAAATAGAACTTTGGGGTTTCCTTTCCGTATGCTCAGCTTGTGTCTTTTGGTAACAATCGAATTTGTTCGCCAAACTTCGTTGGGGAAAAAGAAAAGATTTTAAAGATATTGGAGTACTTTAATAAGAGCATAAAAGTAATCCCGTGGAATTTTATCTTTTTTTCCTTGGTAAGCACTTAAATCTGTTTTATATTAGTTTTAAATAAAGTTTTGGCAAACTTTAAAGATCCTAATTTTATTGCTTGATATTTTTATTTGATTTGAAATATTTTGGAGTGTTTTAATAAGATTATTTCTCTTGCAAAAGTAACACCGGCTAGTTTTCTCGTTTCTTTTTTAGTAAGCATATTTTAATAATATTTAAAATTAATTTTTTTCATGGCAAACTTCCAAGAGTGTAAATTCATAGACAAGACATTTATAATACCATTAGGACCTAATGTCTTTTTAACTATATCCTAACTAAAAAATATATATTCTAGTCGTATAAAAATTTACTTATATTTTCTGAGATTTTAAATATATTGGATTTTTTTATTAATAAGTTTATAAATTTCTACAGCCTAATGCTAATTTGTTCGTCTCTTTCTTTATAAGCACTTAAATCTTTTAAATTTGGAATAACTACACACATTTTTAAAGTATTTTAAATGGTTTTCCTCAATGGTAAATTTTAGAGAAAATTAATTAATTTTAAATTAATTCTTCTGAGATTTTAATGATATTGGATTACCTTAATAAGAGTATAAATCTATATATAAATACAGCAAAAGTAACATCAGTTAATTTTTTCCATTCTTTCTTTGGAATAGCTACACATATTTTTATAGTATTTTAAATTAATTTTATTATTGGCAAACAAAAATATTTGTATATCATGAGGCGCCAATTTATTTTTAACTATATCCTAATTAAAATATGTATATAATAGTCGTGTAATAATTCACTTATTTTTTCAGAAATCTATCTAGAAAGAGTTTTTATACTACTAAAAAATTAATACCAAGTTCAAAACACTTATCAAAAGAATTTAGATTTAGATATATATTTGCAACATCAACTACTAAGTAAATTAACTTTGCTCCCAGAACAGAAAGTAACATATTTTCAGTATATTATTGTAGTAATTATAAGCTTTGATTAAAGTACTTCTGTTGTTATTACCTCCATTTCCAGCCACTTACTTCAAACACAAAGGTTCACTAACATGTTATGCTCAAGAAAACCAAATAGCTTCATGGCGAAAGCACTGCTCAAAAACCCAAACACACAGAAAACGTCTTAATCAAATCAGAGCTGCTAAATGGCTAGAGATACCCTCATAAATATGTCAATTAATGGCACGCCCAGGCAGAGACTGCTGCTGTTGCTGCTGCTGGTCTCTTTCTTATCTCAATGAAGACATAAACGCCGTGATATCAATTTATGTCAACGTAAATGGGACTGATTGTGAAACTGTGGGTCTGCATTGTCGTTTAATGTATGCGCAACCACTTGACTGCCCCTGGAACATGTGTCAGCGAATCTTAAGTGGAGCTTATGAAACTATTAAAAGGCACAGACAAGAATGCCACATGTCCTTGTCTAGTGTCCCTTACAACGACATGAACAACCAACTGGCAAACAAACAACAAGATTGTCCACACACACACACAGACACACACACACATATGCTGCTGGAGCGGGGGTAATTAGTTTACTACACGCTCGAGGCGTGCCTGATGCTTCATCCCCCACAAACCATCCCCCGGCGCCCCCTTGCTGTTATGAATAATTCAGAGTCAATGGGCAAAAACTTTGACCAGCTGGCTAAAGGTTGAGAGTAACCACAAGACCACAAGTTGAAGAAGCTGCGGCACGGATTTCATTCAAGTCATAATCATTGTGGAGTTCTTAAACGCAGATTACTCATACGCACGGTTGCCGGCAAAGCATTCATTATTTAGCTGCAAAGTCTGACAGCTCAATAAGAAGAGGAATGCTGCTAATGTTAATTGCCTTTTGTACCGCAACATTTGCATAATTTTCTTTAAACAATAAAAATCTAATTTGGCTGTCTCGCATTCTCAGCCGTCACTTACATATAATTTCTTGTTAAATTCATAATTGTTAATTTTGTTGTGGCAACTTTTGACTTGGTTTTTCTTTGCCCGCTGCTCTCTGGGCTTAACTTTAATTAAGAGACGAGTTCATTTGCTGGCTACGATGCTATTTGGCATTCAACATAAGGGTGCACAAATGGCAAAGGAGTTTCTGTGCTGGTCAGCAGCATAACAATGAAGTGAAAGACCAAACGGGATTAGTAATAATATCATAAAGATATCATTATGTTGTAGTTGTCTGTTTGAGCTCAAATAAAATTCATATTTTTTAATAGCCACAACGAAATATTTTATATATAAAAATATATATATACATGTATATCTTGTACATAAGCGTGTTTAATTTCATGTTCAGAGAACTTTTATCTCGCCTTCAAATATCTTTTATTTATGCTTTTGTTTTTAAATGTTTTTTTTTTTTGTATATAGTTTGATAGTGATATTAATCACAATTTAATATGAGAAAATCAATTAAGATTTCAATAATTATTAAATCATTGCATATATGAGAGCTTTTTGCTGAAACCTCATCCAATTATTATTATTTATATGTGCTACATATTAATTGATATATAATAATATCACTTCTAATTACTTTAGATTTTATTTTTTTATGTTTTTGTATATAATTTGATCGTGATATTAATCACAATTTAATACGAGAAAATCAATTAAGATTAATCACAATTCAATATAACAATATCAATTAAGATTTCAAGAATTATTAAATCACTGCATATATGAGAACTTTTTGCTGAAACTTAATCCAATTTACATTTTCTCACACAACACTTACAATTAATTATATGTGTTACATATTAATTGATATATGTATAATAATATCACTTCTAAATACTTTAGATTTTATTTTTTTTAATATAATTTGATATTGATATTAATCATAATTTAATATGACAAAATCAAGTAAGATTAATCACAATTCAATATAACAATATCAATTAAGATTTCAAGAATTATTAAATCACTGCATATATGAGAACTTTTTGCTGAAACTTAATCCAATTTACATTTTCTCACACAACACTTACAATTAATTATATGTGTTACATATTAATTGATATATGTATAATAATATCACTTCTAAATACTTTAGATTTTATTTTTTTTAATATAATTTGATATTGATATTAATCATAATTTAATATGACAAAATCAAGTAAGATTAATCACAATTCAATATGACAATATCAATTAAGATTTCAAGAATTATTAAATTATTGCATATATGAGAACTTTTTGCTGAAACTTTAACCAATTTAAATAGGGTTACATTTTCTCACACAACACTTAAATATGCATAATAATATCACTTCCAATTACTTTAGATTTTATTTTTTTATGTTTTGTATATAATTTGATCGTGATATTAATCACAATTTAATATGAGAAAATCAATTAAGATTTCAAGAATTATTAAATTATTGCATATATGAGAACTTTTTGCTGAAACTTTAACCAATTTAAATAGGGTTAAATTTTCTCACACAACACTTAAATATGCATAATAATATCACTTCCAATTACTTTAGATTTTATTTTTTTATGTTTTGTATATAATTTGATCGTGATATTAATCACAATTTAATATGAGAAAATCAATTAAGATTTCAAGAATTATTAAATTATTGCATATATGAGAACTTTTTGCTGAAACTTTAACCAATTTAAATAGGGTTAAATTTTCTCACACAACACTTAAATATGCATAATAATATCACTTCCAATTACTTTAGATTTTATTTTTTTATGTTTTGTATATAATTTGATCGTGATATTAATCACAATTTAATATGAGAAAATCAATTAAGATTTCAAGAATTATTAAATTATTGCATATATGAGAACTTTTTGCTGAAACTTTAACCAATTTAAATAGGGTTAAATTTTCTCACACAACACTTAAATATGCATAATAATATCACTTCCAATTACTTTAGATTTTATTTTTGTGTTTTGTATATAATTTGATGGTGATATTAATCACAATTCAATATAACAATATCAATTAAGATTTCAAGAATTATAAAATCATTGCATATATGAGAACTTTTTGCTGAAACTTTATCCAATTTAATAGGGTTACATTTTCTCACACAACACTTAAAATTAATGGCTTACTATTTGCACAACAGCTGCACAACATTTGGTTATTCTGCTACCAAATTTGGCAACTCAAAAAAAGCAACAAAAAAACCAGTTGGGCCATCATTTTTTTTTTTTGGCCCACAACATGGGAAAACATCAGCAATGCGAATGTTGGTAAACACAAACCTTTTGTAACTCACTCGCGACAGTTTTGAGTTACCCCGGAACCCCTCCCCTCCCCGGGCCCACATCTATTGTCGTACCGTTGTGACATATGAGTCGAATATGTTGCAAATTCAATATTTGCCAACAATTTTGCAGCATTTCTTGTTTTATTTCCTTTTTTGGCAACAGTTTTTTTTTTTTGTGCACTTTTTTGCACTTTTTTTTTGGGCATGTCCGAAACGGCAGTTGTAACAAGCAAACAGGACAACAACAACAACAACAATGGCAAAAATGTGTAAAGCAAATAAAAGTTAAAAGCATTTGATGCACCACACAGATGGCAGATAAAAGAAACAATTCATGCAGCATATATAAAATGAATTTTATTTACCCTTTCTAAATAGCAATGAGCAAAGTTGTGCACCAAGTGAAGATTAGATAGATTAGAGGGGAGTTAGAAGTACTCGCAAACAAAATAGTACAAAATTAATGGACATTACTAGACTGAAACATACAAATGACTGTTTGAATATTAGTAAGAAACTCGGATGCTTTGAAACTGAAGAGAATCTGGAAGATTGCCCGGCGGTAAGCAGACACTGAGACACTCTCAGCTGGGGACATACAACGTAAATACTAGAGAAATGAGAGATCTAAGAGATCATATATCAGTGAGAGGTGAATCATCCAGTGAGTGCTTAAGGCACATCCTAGCAGAGAGTAATGTGAAAGGATGCAGCATCCTAGGGATGCATGCTATGTGCTGCAAAGACATAGAAGCACTCAATCCAACAAAAGATTCTGGGGTTGATGGAGGAGGTATAGGCTCAGAAGTGGGCACAATAATCTAGTAGGCCACAGTAATAGTATTAACAATAATAATAGTAATATTATAATATATAATATAATAGATATATATCTATGATTGTGTATATCTTATTACATATATAGACTTGATGCATTTAACAATCCATATTGATGAGTGATGGCAAAACTGCACACAAAGTTAATATACCCATTCACTTATGAATGAAATTTTGCACAGTTTGGTAAGTAAATGTGTTGCCTGTTTTTGTTAAAAGGAGGGGGGGAATGGTGGTGCCACATTTCCTGTCTCATTTGGTTGAGCTTGTCCGCAGGGCAACTCTGAAACTGACCGCCTTGTTGGACGGTTGTTGCGTCCTCTGCCCCTCTTTCCCTCTTTCCCTCTGTTTTGTTCGCCTGTTCGCCTGTTAACGTGTGCTTTGTTTAACGAATCGTGCAAATGCGGGTGGAATCGGAATCGGAATTGGGATTGGGATTGGAATGCTTCACGTGGCATGTGGCAGCGATGAGCAGTTTATTTTTCACATTTTTGTGCATTTATTTGATTGCGTCGAGTATTTTATTTTTCAATAAACACCACCAACAACAACAACAACAACAAAAGAACAACACGAAATAAACGAAACTGGCGCCGCTCATTAAATTTTGATTGTTTCTTGGCCATAAAAATCACAGCAAAAGTTTTAACTGTGCACAAGTCGCGACGAGCAATAGAAACAGCAACAGCAACAGCAAAAACAAACAACAAATTATGTTGATGGCTACATAATAGCCAGAATCATGCTTCTGGCCAGAAGCAAGTTTCCCCTTGAAACTTTTGGCGTCTAAATAGCAGAAAAACTGACTTCTGACTGGCTGAAATCGCTTTAGGCATTTCGCAAAAATGATGATAATTAGCCAAAAAAGCAAAAAAGTAAAACTCAAATCAAAAACTAAACAAAAGTGCCAAGGAAATTGCCTCAGTCTCAGCCTCGTCATGTCCCAATGTGAAAATTAACTTGTAAACGCTTACAGCCCACCCATTGAGGATTGGCAGGGCAGCAACACAAACACCTACCGTGACCAGGAGGCGTCTCCGGGGACTCGCGACTAACGATTTACAATCGAGCGAAGCGCCAGAGCTCAAAATAAAAACTTTTGCATTTTATTTCGACTTTTGATATTTGCGCAGATTTCTTGTTCGCCACTTTCGAGTGCGATTAAATTTGTTTTAATGGTTTTTGTTCTGGGCGTGTCAGCAGTGTGGGTCGCAACACTTAAAGTTTGTTTTTTAATAGCCGCAGTTTTGGCTAAATTCTGCGGTTTCCTAATTGCGGCCACAACAGGCAACAAACCATTGGAGGCACTTTAAAGCCATTTGGAAAGTTGCTTACGAAAGCAAAAGCGAAAAGGATTTTTACTAAATCGAAAAAAGTTTTCTGTTTATTATTAAATATGAAATTCTTTAAGGATTTTTTTAAGCTTCTTATTTAGAAATTTTTGTGTGTACTTCTAATCTAGTAAAATTTAATCAACTTCAATGATAGCCATAGAAATTAACCAAATACAAATTAAACAAAAACTTTAACATAATAAGAAATTGTTAATTACTTGGTGACCTGTTTATTTATTTATTTTTTTATTTTATTATTTAATGTCAATTAAAGGCAATCGACATAATAATTACAAAAAGTCTGATAAATTGAAAATAAATTATATACATTAAAAATTAAGAAATATTTATAATATTTCTGGGGACATTTAAATGCAAAATGGTCCAACATTTGTTGCGTGAATTGGGGAAAACTCAGATAAAATGTAGTCGATTAAATTAAATTGTAAACAATTTGCTTATATTTCTTCCATAATAAGATAATATAATTAATTAAAAATATAAATTCTTCAAAAGATTAACATTAGAAACAAGTCCACGCAAATAATAAGATTACGCATTTATTTTGAATTAAATTATTGTCTTAATGATTATTAAATTTTTGCGAGTAAAGCGATTTGAATTTTTTACTAGAAACGCGAATCAAAATATTTAAATAAACTTTGTTTTTAAATTTCAGTTTTAGTTGTGACTTGGAGGCAACAATAAAAACGAATGTGTACAGTTAAATAATTTTGCTATCAACGCCGTCACACGCTGTCCAGTTTGCCCAGCTTAAGGACATCCTCACCCTTACGTACACACACACACACACCACAAATGCACCTTTGTCAGAGTCTAAAGCTTACTCAATCCCAGTTTTCAGAGTGTATCCCCCAAGTAACTATAACATTTAAGCAGCTTTGCGCAAGTTGTGTTCGCCATTTGATAGCCTCAGAGAATTGGTCAAGTACGCAAATGAATTTCATATAAATATATATATATATATATAAATATATATTCATAGACACAAATGAAAAAAGAATTTGGCACAACCTTTTTATTTTTATGGCAGGCAACTAGCAAGGTTCAACGACAGTTGACTAAATCATCTAAGGATTTGCGTTTATCAAAAGCCAGCCAACGGTTTGTGTCGCGTCTCGGTATTTTTGGGGCACAGGAAATTGAAAATTTCCACAAGTGAGTGCGTGGGCATGTGCGGCATGTGTGGCATGTCAGCGATTCCAGTTCGAGCGAACCCCAGGGCCAATAACATTTACGCTAATTTGATAATCTGCACACGCACAAGGGTTAAACAAGTTGCCCCCGCCAAAAAAAAAAAAAAAACACATTTGCATAGCAGCAACAGACGCACCTAATTGGCTGCAATGGCACCCGAGGGAGCTCGAGCTGACCAACAGGGCATGCTTATGGCATCCCAAATCCAAAATCCCAAATCCCGGGACCAGTATCCCTTTCACATTATCAGCGCGTTATCATCGCGTTCTTTTTACTCTTGAGCGGATTTGGCTGCTTCTGGCTGCTAAAATTCACTTGCGGTCAGCGAGTTTATTATTTGGCTGCCTTTTATTTTATGCTGGCTTATCTGTTTTGTTAATGTTATTATTGTTTGTTGATGTTGTTCTTGTTATTGCTGTTGCTGTTGCAAAAAGCTGTTCTTGCCACGCTCGCCTCAAATCGTCTTCGTAATCGCTTTTACACGCTTGACTGCAAACCGTATTAGCTGCTGGTTTTTAGATACTATTTCGTTTGTTATTGTTGCTGCGGGTCATGCAAATAAATAAAGTGTACACAAATACATATATTTACACAAGTATAAGTTAAATTGGCTTAAATGGTATTTGATTTTGTGCTGAATGTGATCAAATTGTTTGTTGACTTTGCCTTTAATTTAGTTTCAATAAGTTTCAGGCTATACTACTGGCGTGCTGGAACTTACTAGTGAATAATATATATATATATATATATATATATATATATATATTTAAATTGATTGTAAAAAGTTATTGAAAATTGAATAAGCTAGACTGCTCTTAAATATTATTAAACATATTAAAGACTTATGGAAATTAATTTTTCTAATTGATAATAAGTTTTGGCTAAAACAAAACATTTTTCTTATCCCAATTTGGATGCGGGCAGATTACATTTATTTTTATATATTATTATGTAAAAACTTTACAACAGTGTCTTGTATTACTATGGGAAATCGATTTGTACTGTTATCGATAAAATTAAATAAACTTGATCTGCGCGTGGTATACGAGAACTTGTGCTCCAAATTTAAAATCTGCACTTATTATAGTCTCTGAGATCGACTTGATCATACAGATCATACAGACATGGCCAAATCGACTCGTCTCTTGATGCTAATTTAGAATACATGCTTAATGCTTCCATCTGACTGTTACTATTTCGTTGTACTCTGTTACTATTTTATCAGGTAATGTTATATAACATAATACGTGGCAGTATTCAAGTGATGTAGTCAGACTGTAGCATAACATCTGCAAACTAACAGTAACTATGTACTTAACATTGATATCGATATCCATTGAAATCAATTGTGTGATGATCACCTTGAAGAAGAAGAAGAGAAAAGTCGTGGTGAATAAAGTAAAGTAAAGTAAAGAACAGTCGCGTTTTAGAAGGATAATTTAGTTTTAATTGCCGTAAAGAGAACATAATAGTTGGCTTATTTGGGACATTATAGATTTCAATTCCATAACCCTTTCATAAGCTTTCACATTCGTACAAGCTCGATGTCTGCTGCTCGCATTTATTCGGCATAAGCGGAAATATCCGCCCTGTTTTGGCAAGTGCACAATCTGTCTCCCTTCACATGCATATTTATAAGTTACTCATACGCCCCAGGGGCAAGTGTTTGCTTGAGATGTGTCTGGTGTCTGTATGTGTGTGTGCTGGTGTGTGTTGCTGTGTGTTTTGGTGTCCTGGTGTGCGACAAGATTTATGTGTGTTTTCTTTTTCTGGCGCTGAACATTTTAACGCCTGCAAATTTGCTAATTAATTAGTTTAAATGTGTGCAGTGCGGTAAAAATGGATATGTCTGCAAGGGAAAACAAACTAAGGTAATTTTGCTAATTTAATAACACGTACATTTGGTAAATTCATTTAAATCACAGTCAAAATCAGTAACAATACCATATACAGCTAAAATGCCGGCACAGCGGGTCGTAATTAATGTGTTTATGAGTAAGAAGCACACGCGACTACGGAGCGATAAAACACGCGTCGAAAAACGCGCGCGTTTTTTACACGCATGTAATTTGTTGGAAATTTGCAGCCCTTTTTTTGTGGGGTGCACATACTTTTTGGGGAGCAAATAAAAAATTAATTTAACGCATGTTTCTCGTGCGGCGGGTTGGTCGTCGTATAATGAAATTGATTTAAGGTTATTAATGCGAGCACTCGGCAAATTCCTGGCTGGCGCTGCCTAAGTAAATGTTTGGCATTTCATAATGTTGCTTCAACCTTTAACGTCAATTTTATGCAAATTATGTTATTTCGACTGCGGCTGCTGTAGATTTCTGTGTGGGTGGCCAAAGAAAAGCTAGGGGGCGTGGCTGCAACCATATAGCAACGGGGCGTCGCTGTAAACTTTTTTTGCTGCTGTTGTTGCTGTTGAAGTGGGTCTGGGTGTTGTTATTGAAGTTTTTGGGCGTCTCTGCCAACTGCCGACTGCCGACTGCTGACTGCTCACTGCTGACTTATTCAATAAGCCAAGTTGAAGTATGCTCCATGGCTGGTAGCTGTTGTTCTTGTTGTTGCTGCTGATGCGGCTGCTTAAGCAAATACCGTGTGCCTTGTACGAGTATGCAAAAAGTGCAAATAATAATAATAAAGAGTACTTATTGTTTGATTTATGTGTCTGTGTGTGCACAACATAAGCGTGGAGCAAATGCTTCCTATTCGGCGTGGAATTATTGTTCAGTAGGCAAGAGCCTCAATCTTGAGTTATTCGGGAAGAGCTTAACAAATGGAATAAGTGATTTCTTTCTGATATTACGAATATCTCGACTATTCATTAACTCTGTTTACTCTTGAGACTGCAAATAGTTTAAAACTGCGATTGCTAAAGATTATTGTATATGTTACTAAAAATCTATCTTATAACATGACTAAAAACAACATATCTTTTGAATTTGAGCTTATTTATTTCATTTCGCATGATTTGTCATCAAAATTTAACAGACACTGAATTGAATATTTAAAACACTCTAGTTTAAAATAAATATACACACTCTGAACAAAGCAGTCTATTGAATATTTTAAGCTTTCAAGTCTCTAATTACTCAAATATTTTATTATATATACATATATTATTGCATATCTAAGCTATATGGAATAATTTGTCTAATTATAGTGCTATTATAGGATACCTAAAGTATAGAAATTATATTTTTAGAATCACTGCTTCAGTTGCAGCACACTGCTTAATTTAAGTCAACTCTACTTTATTCTAGCTTAAGGTGTTATTTTCACTTTTTCTGTTGCTCCCTCTCACTTTTTCTCTTTCTCTCTCTCTCACTCTCGCTCTGTCAGAGGCACTGTTGTGTAAGCTAAGCCCTGCCATCAGTTGCTACTGATAAAGTCACCTTTATTTGTCAGTCTTAGCACCAACGGCTGTCAGTTCTCGATGAGGCACACGTACAATCCACGCCCCCACGCCCACTGTCAATGTCCAACTCAAAAAAAGCCGAAGCGTTAAACCGCACACACCTATCATGATGTTGATGTTGTTGTTGTTGATTTTGTTTCCGTCACCTCTAATATCCACCCAGCCAGCCAGCCAGCCACCCAACCACCCAAAGTTAGCCTACATACAGTTACAGATCCGGGACGCTTGCTAAGTGAGCCATTTATCTTCGCAGGAACCTCAAGCGCGACACAACAACAACCACAGTCAAAACAAGTAAGAGTGCTGCAGTCGGGTGAGCTCGATTGCGATATACCCTGCATCCAGCTGTTAAAAATATTCTAGTTTTATTGGCATTCATTTCTTATGGCAGGCAAAGCGAATGCAGAGTAAAAAACACAAATGCAGCGCATGCTTTTATTTAAAAGCCCGAACTGACCCGAACTGGCTGCCGACAAACACGTGCATATTCATACATACATGGTAGGTAACGGGGCTCTGCAGAATACACACAAACATATTGCATTTACATACATACATACATAAATACGTACAGGCAATCGTAGCTAACGGGGCTCTGCAGAATACATACAAAACAATCGCTAGCGTCGATCATCATGCCATCTCTTTCTCACACATACGCTTGCATATTCATGCATGAATACAGAAAATGCTGGCGACTGCTGATAGAAATGAGATCAATATGATACTATATTTTCGGCAATAACTTGGGAGTTTCTTACCCGATCTTGATGCAGCTTAGGCAGTTGATCAACAATATGCATACGCATATTATGTATTAATTACAAGATTCTGTCTTTAAAATTGTAGCATTTATTGCTATCGGAAATCGAAGCTTATCGATATTCGAGAAACGGATTCATTTTTCGATCAAATAAAGCAACCTTGATCTGCGCCGGGTATACGAGAACCCGTATTCTAAATTTGAAGTTTCCCGCTCATATAGTCTCTGAGATCGGCGTGTTCATACAAACGAACAGACGGACGGACAAACGGACATTGCTATATCGACTCGGCTGTTGACCCTGATCAAGAATATATAAACTTTATATGGTTGGATATGCGTGCTTCTGCCTGTTACATACATTTGCACAAAACCATTATACCCGTTTTACCCAATTTTAATGGGTTCAGGATAAAACAGCAGCAACAATAACAACAACAACAACAACAACAGCAACAGCAACACTGACATTTCCTACACGCGTCATCCAATCCAAGCAGACGCCAATAATGCCGTACTGAAAATAAAACGATTTATATGCCGCAATACCACGCAACAGCAACAAGAACAACAAGAGAACATTTCAGCGCATTTCGTTTTTCGGTTTTTCTGCCTTATCCCAGGACACATCAATTGAACAGTCGCAACAACAACAACAAGAACAGCAACAACAACAACAACAACTGCCACAGTAAATGAAACCCAAGGAAAAAAGAAGAAGAAGTAAAATCGAAGATTGCTATCTTTGACGGCTTGTTTTCCTGCCTCCCCACAAGCCTCCAGCCGTGGGCGGGGCAGCCATTATGTATTGGCGTTGAAACAATTTGAACAGCCCAACGTTCCCAGCGTTCCCAGCGTTCCCAGCAAAACAGTTGGCAAAACAAATGAAAGGAAGTCGTTTAAAAGTACAAACGGACATTATTTATCGCTCAAACCATTTAGTCGTCGCAACTACCCGAAGAGCATAAAAAAGAAACCGGCTAAGACCTCAAAAGTAGCCCTCTTACCTCTTACCTCTTACCACTTGTTGTGGTTGTTGTTGCCTGTGTCTACTTAGCTGTAATAAATGGAAAACGTCGAGTCCAACAACAACTGCCCCACCAACACCACATTGCATATAATTTTTGGACTAGCAATTGGATTCTTAGCCGCAGCAACTAAAACACAGATGCAGATAGAGATAGATATAGAAGCGAACAGATACGATAATGCAAGGGATGGCCAAATCGATTGATTTCTGCTTACTTAAGCAGTTTTGCGATAGATGCCGGATAAGAGCAGCAAGTAATTTACTCTCTTTTGTAATTGGATTGGAATGAGCACTTGGGGTGTGTCCCTGTGAAATGAGTTTTTGTTCGGTTGCTTGGGGTATGGTTGGAAAGCAGCTAAAATCAAGTGAAACAATTAAAATTATGGCTGTACTCTATAGTATGGATCAGTCTATCTAATGTGTATTTCTTAACATTATTTATTTATACATAATCAAATAATAATAATCAATATGGATAGTAAAAATATTATTCTTATAATGGATCGAATGCTAAATGGTTCTTAACTAATCCTTTCATTAATTGAGAAAAATTATACTTTTTTTATAATAAAAACTAAGGACAGATCAACTCAATATTAGGTTAATTCCGAAGATTTGTCAATAATTGAATTTATTGCAAATAGTAAAACATCTGTAAGAATTAGTTGAGCTGACCTAGAGATTGCTCTGAGAATCACTCTCATATAATCTGAGAAGCCGTTAGTTCCCAGTTGGAAGATCTTAAAGAAAACTGGTACACAAATCATCTATCGTCTAGCCAGAAGATAAGTACAGAAACAAATTTCAAGGAGTGCTTAGGCAAGCCATTAATGAGCTTAAAAAGTGGCTTGAATTTTGATGCAAATTAAGAATATATATAATTTATTGAGTCAGAGATGTGTTAACTTTAACTATTGTTTGTTTCTCATATGAGTAGCACAATAAATCAGCTTCTTTTAGTTTTTTTTATCTGAACACCCTCTCCAATGTGTCATAGGAAACCGCGTGGTTAGCCCATGGAGGTGGAGTGGAGGGCATTCTCCATAGCTGACCATTGTCGAGGCGAACTCACAAACCTCGGGCATCTTATCGCCTTAAACCACTTTAGTGTCAGCCATGATGACAGCGGTCGGTCCGGCAGCGGACTAACTGTGAACATTGTCGCCTTTCTTTTTTTTTTTTGTTGCAGTCGCCATCATTCAGAATGCTCTGGTTGTTGTTGCTGGTGTTGCTGTTGCTGTGTGGGCTGACCATTTAACGGGAGTTGGCTGTGGCAGTCGTAGCATGTTGTCTGTTAACATGCCCAGTGGTCTTGTCGACATTGCGATAAAAAACACACACACACACACACACAGTCAGTGCGAGGAGAGGCGAGGAATTTACGCTTTTGGCCATAATGAGGGTGATTTTCGTATTTGTGGTAGATTTGTCCACTTAGCAGCCTGACCACTGCCAGAACTTGCTTTTTGATGCTCTTGCAATTTGCTTGGCTTGGCTGTTTGTGGCAAATCATTTGTATATTCTCACAGTGGATTATGTAGATAGGCCAGGCCAGGCCAGGCCTGGCTGCTGCTCCTCGCTCACATGATGATAATGTTAATAATTTGCAATGCCTGCATATATATATAAGTATTTTTTTGTGGCTACTTTATATGATGTATGTAGGTGTGTGTATTTGACAATGATTTGCGCTAATGAGAGAGTTTCACATTTCCATTGTTTGTTCCATTGTCCATTCAATTTGTAGACAAACAACAGTTGCGGGCGCTTATTTAATTGGCATTTCGGCTGAGACGGCGTCAAGTTTTTTATTAAAAAAAAAAATAAGGAATTTCCATTTGGTATGCATGCAAATGAAAACCCCCAAATTCAGGACACTTTCACTCCATTCCAATTCAGTTGATTTTCATTACCAGCAGCGGACTTAACTGAAGTGTACGGGTCCGCCAAGTGCTCAAATGTGTATACACAATTGTCTACGGATTTTCAATATTATTTGCTGCGGTCTCCAAAGCATTCGCTTTCATCCCCCCTTTCATCCCGCTCTCTCACCCAGACACCCCCAATATGGCAGCTGAACCTGAAGCTGAACCTGTCGCAGAGAGCTGTCTTGGGTTCATTGTGGACAGTCGAGTCGATGTTCATTGTGCAACCGATTTCAATTGGGCATTTTATTTTATATTTGAATTTTAAAATTCCTTCCGCACCGGCGACAGCAGGCGACAGGAAAATGGACAATTTGTGTTTTTGTGGCAATTGATTGGCAAATATTGTCCGGCCAAATGGGCAATGCGAAAGGTTTACTGATTAATACGCAGTGACAGCAAGTCACGAAAGTATTTCTTAGAATTTTATGAAGGCAGCATTAGAAAAGGGGGATTTCAAAATAAATAAAATACAAAAACAATAATTAAAATAAATCTCATACTCACTACAAGTTATAATTGTTATTCTCGATTTGATTATAAGAATTGGAATTATTTTATTAAAAGTATTTGTATTTGAATGGATTTGTATTAAAGTATTTGAATGAGCAAACTTTGCACTTAGCTGCTAACAAATTTATATGACAAGTCATGCGTGGGGTATATGCACCATTTAATCGGCTTAAAGTCGGCTATAAAAAAGTTGGCCAATTCGTAATTTGCATGCAAATTACAAGCAATAAAACCAGGCACTGCGATGCTTGAGAAAAACTTACAGAGGCGAGGCATTGGGACTGGCACTGGCACTGGCACTCAGGCAAACAAAGACGCCCACAAGCCAAAGCGATTATTCTTTATTGTTTAGACAACGATGGCAAAAGCAACAAAGTCAACAACAACAAGAACTGTAACGAGAATAACAAGAAACAGCCGCTTGTAGCAATTCTCACATCATACGATTGGCATTGAGATTGCGTCTTGGTATTGGAAATTCCCAAGGCTGTCATATGCAAGGACAAACAGACAGGCACGCAGACAGACAGACAGACAGACAGACACATGAACGCTAGGGATATGTAAATTTGTCACTGAGCAAACAAACAAAAAAAAAAAAATAATAATAATAAAGGAAAGGAGTGAAATAATCATAAAAATGTCATGTCAGACAACGTGCAGAGGAGGGCATGGTAGCAAATCCTGAATTGAATTTTTATCTATTGTATAGGCAATAAAGTCACATTGTCAGCGCCTGTATAAAATTATTATTATTTACATTGAGAGAGCACAAAAAAATTGGAGATACGGGCTCAACCGGGATTTGAACCCGGGACCTCTCGCACCCAAAGCGAGAATCATGCCCCTAGACCATTGAGCCGCTCATGCAAAAATAGATATTTCAACAAATTTTTATACATAATTTCTGCATCTTGCAGATACTTTTGTCATGCAATATTTACCCAAGATAAGTAGATAAAAGATACGACTCCAACCGGTTTTCTTTATCTTATTTTCTTTCGTCTCCCTCTGCCAAACTTCAGCTATTTTTTACTGTCGGCATTTTTGTTTTTTATCTTTTATTAATTATACGTTATATATATATATATATATATATTTTATACCCTTATCATTTAGTCGCTGATTTATTGACTTTTAAACGTTGCACTTTCTCAGCACGCAGCTGACTCATCAAATTTGTTTTGTCTTTTCCCTTTTGGCAATGCTTTTAATTTAATTTGAAAAGTTTTGCCTGCCCATTTGGCGCATTAAACCCTTTGACCTCCGCCCAAGCAGCCAGCTGGGCAGAACAAATTTAGAAAAAAATAAGGCAAAAGACAACTTATAAATAATTATGATAACTGTCAGAATTTCTCGCAGCGTTCGTGGCACGCTACAAATTGCCACGCCCATCGGAGCCACCCACTCTCCACTGACAATGCAACTAAATGGGCTTTGCGAAGAAATCGGAAGAAAAAAATGAGACAATTAAGCTGCTAAATTACTTAAGGCTGCTCTGTCAAGTTGAGCGACTAAAAAATCTTTAAGTTTTTAAAATAATAAATATAATATATTGAAGATACCTTGAATAGTTCAGGTTTTTGTGACTATTTATTTATTTATTATTATGAGCAGAGAGTTGGATTTTATTGCATTTGTGTTGTAAACACGATGAGATGAAGTTTATAATCGAACTGTCTGCTCTGACGAGCTGGCCTTTATTTAATTGAATATTCTTCGACATTTGTGTGTAATTACATTTATTACTTATCTAATGCAGTCGCTTGTAAGGCCACTGCAATGTGTCTCCTCTCCTATCTCTAAAAATAACTCAAGTGTCCACTATCTTCTAGCTTCTTAGAGCTTCACATGTTCCTAGTTGAACAGCTTTGAAAAAATGTTCATATACCTAAGTTAATTTTTTATATTAATTATTACGAATCGTTGTTGCTCTTTTGCATTTTTAACTTCTTCTTTAAGAAACACTTCAAGTCTATATTTTTTAAAGAATTTGAGCTTTTGTTGCTTATGCGATTATATATATTTATTCTTTATTGTTACCAGCTCAAGTTTAGTGTCGTTATAAATCACAAAACTGTATCCATTGAAGATTTATGAGCTGCTAAATGTTGCTACCCAAAGAATGAAGGAGGACTTTAGCTAGCTGCTTGCAAACTTCTGCTGGGAATGTTCCGCATAACTTTGTACACATATCAGAATTTAAAACGCAATTATCATATGTGGTATATATATGTATATATATATGGATATATGTTTGTGCACGAGTATCTTTTCGATGTGCATGTATATCTTTGTCGCTGTTGGTTTCCACTTGCGCAGATAAAACAAAGCCAGGTCCTAAATAAACACAAAACACAAAACACAAAACGGTCAAAACAAAGAGAAAAAAGTAATAAAAACCTGCTGCAGACAAGAAAACAAATTGTTTTTAATTGAAAAATAGCAAAACAGAAATGCATTGCAAATAAATTGGTCGATTTTGAAACGTTGCCATTTTCCACTAATCTAAAATTACTGAATGCTTTTCACCTGCCGTTAAAGTTTATGAAAATGATTCCAATTAATGCCCACAAATTGGACTCCGGCAAGTTTGAGGGGCTCCACTTAAAGGCCATTAACCATTAACATGGAATAAAAAGCATTTTTACACTTTGCGTGCCAAAGGCAACAAAAGCCAACTACAACAACAAACTAACCGTAAAATGGCAACCAAAGTAACAACAACCAGAGTAAATAGAGTTTTCTTTATTTATTTTTTCAACAACTTTTTACCTTTTTTCCAACTCATTTTCAAGTGTTTCGCTGAGCGCCACTTAGTTTGTTGTTGTTTTTTTGGTGTTTCCATTGTTGTTGTTGGTGTTGTTGTTGTTATTGTTGGGCAAAGCCATTAGAAAAAGGCTGCTTGAGTGTTAAATGTGTTTGGGTCTTGGGTTTTCTCCCTGGTAGGGGAAGTTACCATTGTTTTTGTTGGACTAAGTCAACAAGGTCGAGGGTTAATGAAAGTTGCTTGATCGCTCAAGTTTGCCACAGCTCTTTTGTACCCTAGATAAAAATAGATAGGTGCTGTTCTTAGTTTTTGCGGAAGAGCATCCCTCCTCTATAAACATTACGTATAGTGGCTAATAAATACTTATATATTGTGAGAACAATATCAAAATAGCCAATAAAAATATTCATTGAATTACAGCATCAGAATAGTTATAACTAATTTCTTAAATCGTATGTCAAAAAGTTGGTCGCTTAATAACTATTATATATTATTATATAGAACGGCTGCATTTTAAAGTAGTATTATAATATTTCATCCTAATAATAATAAAAAATTATTAAAATATTATTTTTTATTTTTATATCTTAAGCCGAGAACTAACTGGATTTAAAGGCATCCATAAAAAAGTTCCTTTATGAAAATATGTCATAATGATGACTTTTATTGCTTTAAAAATTGTCAAAAATCAAGAGCTCAAATCAGAGAATTTAAAAAGGAAGTCTTAATGCCTCAAAGAAGGTTTATAGTTTGAGCATAGCATTAAATTTATCGCGTTGTTGTTGCTTGAGGGATTCGTGCTTTTTACGTTCGGCATTCTTAAGGAGAATCTCTTGGAACTTGTGGCGCATGTCCAAGGAGAGACCCGTATTGCGTAGGTCCAACTCCTCCAGCATCTTGTTACAGCTAATTATCTTCAGCAGGTGCTTGCCAAAGTCCTAAACAAGAACAAATAGTTAGCATTCAGTTAGTTGCAGTCTTTGACATATGTACCTCGCCCAGGCAATTGTTTGATATGTCGATGTGGAGCAATGTCCTGTGCTGGCAGATGAGCATCATGAACAACTTGGTGATGCTTTCACTGATGGAACAGCTGCCCAAATTCAAATACCTGATCGGCATCATTTGCAGTGTGTGGAAAATGGCAGCAGCCCCATCGCTTTGAATGGGATTCAGGCGAAGAACGAGTCGCTTGAGGGGCACATTTGTCAAAATTCTACTCAGGGTGTAGGCACCCTCCTCTGCTGCTTTGAGAAAAGCATAAGTCTAAAAAAATGATGCTTGAATAAATCTCAATTTTAACATACTGATTTTATTGTTGGTTAGGTCGAGCACGGTAAGGGTGGCAAAGGACTCCTTGCCACAGGTTTCAAGAAAGCAGCGTATGCCCGCATCCCCAACAGCACAGTGCTGAAAGGATAACTCCTTCAAATGATGACAACCCTTGTCCAGGCTGTGTGCCAAAAATCGCAACTGATATGCCACAAGCTTCGTATTGTGCAGACTAAAAGTTAGATGGATATTTCGATGGATAGATGAAGATCTGTGGCAGTGGCAAGCCTTACCAAAACTTGCGCAGCTCGTGGCACTGACTGAGTCCCTTGGCCAGGAGGATAATGTCACGGGGCGTTAGTTGATTACAGCCTATTTGGTAATTGATGCCCGCTGTCTTGGTGCTGTAGCTCAGCCGCAGTCGGCGTAAGTCCGGCAGATTGCTCAGCAGGTAATCAAGTGGAATGTGATCTGTTGTGGGTGAGTCGACTCATTATACCCTTTTAATTGAAGGTGTTTTTGACTAAATGGCAATGTTTGTGATGACATGACATGATGACATAATATCGATTTCGATTTGAAGCAGAAGAACTCAATCTTTGTGAATAATGTTAAGTGAGCAGAAAAGTTTTTTAATTCCATTTTGACTGCTACACTTAATAAATAAAAAAAAAAACATTAATACTATGTAGTAATAAATGAGTATTAGTATTTTAAATATAAATTTTGCTCGAAGACGAACGGTTCTAAAAATCGAAATGAATAAGTTTTCGTATTGAAAAACAATCAATCAAATAAAGCTCAAATTATCATAACTAAGAATTCCATATAAATATACTGAATTTTCTATATAGTTTCTTTTTTTATATACTGAAGTATTTTTATAATTATTTGTTAAGTAATAATAATATTGTAAATATTAAGCACTGATTCTAAACTTGTTTCCAGTAACATTTGTAATATTAATTCAAATAAGTAAAATATAATAATATAATAATATAAATTCATTAAGCTAGCTGAAGGAAATGTTAAAACTAATTATTTATAATAAATTCTATCTCTGGCTAGGAAAATGTTGACGCTATTTGTAAACAATTAAATGTTAATAAATTATTTATTTGTAAATAATTCGCTTGTACATTTGGTATATCTCTTCATGATTTGGCCAGTTAAAAAACTCATCTAACAGAATCGAGTTATTATTATTATTATTTTTTAATATATATTTTATATATTTATATTTTAGATAGTCAGGGTATACAAGGACCATTGTGTGAAGATGAAGACTCACCATTGCTCTCGCTGTCGGGCGGTGCGGGCTGCAGCAGATTTATCTCCAATTGATTTATGTACGCCGCACAGATGTCCAAGGCGGCCTGCACGTTGCCGTCCTGCTCGTAGTCGCCGGTTTGCATATTTTCAATAAACTCCTGCACATGTCGCTCCATGTAAATGTTAATCCAGCGCCGTTCCATGCCGCGCGCCTGAAATGGGGCAAGGCGCCAGCGCAGCTCGTAGCAGCGACGCCAAAAGTAATCGTCGCGAATGTGGACGCTGAGCAACTGCAGCGGCAGCTGCGTATCCAGCTGGCTGAGTATGTAGTTACGGTCCTGGCGTCGTCCCAGCTGACGGTAGAGCGGCAGCTCTGCATCCCCAATAATCGACAATAATAGACAAGTTGTCATGCTGGGTCGGGTGGAACTTACCACTCCAATTGCTCACGATGGCATCGAGGACAAGATGTCGCAGACTTTTCGCTTGATTTGCTGGTTGGCATTCGCCGCCGGTCTCCGGCTGCAATTGTTCCAATGATTTACTGTTGACTTTGGGCAGCTTGACATCGCTGGCATTGAAATAGGCCTTGAAGGTGTCTACGGAGACGGTGCTGGGAAATTCGCAATATGTGAAATCCATCCAAATAGTTGTTTCGATTAATAAAGTTAAAGTAATTAAATAGAAGTTGTTACTCGAAGGGTTTTGATTGTTAGAAAACGGTTGCCAAGACAGTATTTCGTTTGTTGTCGGTACAGTGTTGGTAAATGCGAAGAGAACTTGTGTGAAAAGTGTTGTTAACTAACAACATTTATATATTTATTATATTTATCCTTATTTTAAAGGTCATTTGCAATCTGATGATTGGTTAAAACCCGAATTCATTCATTTCCAATTGGAAGAATGAATGTGATCTATATAAGTCAATTTATTCCTTAAAGAAAGCGACAGATGAGTTGCATGGATATATTGTATATTTATTCAGATGGTATTTGGTGTCTCGCATATTTGGGAATTAGTGATTCCATGCGTTGATTTCGCCTCATTGCGCACTCCTGATATTTCCTGAATTTTGAATATAATACCGTATGGCATTCCTCGGGGTTGCCATTTTTATACAGGCTCCTCCGAAGATCCTTCAAAATGACAATGTTGCGGTGTGCATTCTTATACATGTGGTGCGGCAGCCATTTCTTTATCTGAGGAATATTGTAGACTGTAGATCTACTCATGCACACCGTTTCCAGAGTGCCGCTGTTTGCCACAATAAATATAGATGAATTAAAGCATAAATATAAACTTCAAATCATATAAATATAAATACATATATTATATACCTACGTATATGGGTAGTAATCTCTGGCCGTAACTGCTTCCTCTGGAATATTTTCAGAATCGATGCGTTGTTTATTTAAGCGCCTATTCTGCCCAACTTTGCCAAATATAACACCCCATCGACTGTAGCCCATTTGGCCCTTTTGGTCCATCTTAAATTGCGGTACCGGAATAGTCAATTCTATGACCCGATCATCATTTTTTTTATCTTCAGCTGCTCTAGGTTGTAGCCTGTGGGGTGAATTATCTTTGCTGATTGCCAAGTTTACCTTCGAATTGGAGACAGTTGCCGACTTTTTAAGGTCTTGTGTAAATTTTTCGCTTTGCATTTTGTCAGAGAATCTATCTTGAGGCAAGGCAATTTTCTGTCCACTCTCCGCGTCATCTCGATCTAATTCTGGTTTGATCAATGGCTTGCCATCAATACTAATCAGTTGCATTAACTATTTTGAAGCAGGTTAACCAGTAGATTATATAATATTTTTGTTACTTGAGCGACTTACGTTGAATAAGCAAACGAATCCAAGATGTAAAATATAATTTAGCTCCATGTTCATATGTCGATTTCTAAGCATCGATGTGTATCTATGTCCTTGCTTAAAATAAATGAAGAGAGTAATATTTATGTATATTTAGTAACTGAAGTGTTGTGCACAGCACACACAAGAAAATATGAATTTTTTAAACCAAATTTGTTATTTTCTTAGTTTCTCCTCGATATCCGTCTTATCATATATCTCTCAATTTTACTCGAGTTATTCATAAAATATATATTTGCGTCTTGTATTTTGACAAGCATTTGACTAACGTTGAACTTCAATGTATATCTAATAAAAATATCTATAGAAATATGCGAAAAATAAAATAAAAATAATACATAATAAAAATATTTTATTTGATTACCAAAAATACATTTCCTGTCAATATATTTCCATTAGATGATCATCATTTATCAAAGAAAAAATGCTTACCAAAAGAAGGGCAAAATAATTGATGCAATACAACAATACAAGTCCCATAATTTTTGCCTAGTCAGGCCGTGCTACTACCAATGTCTGGGCCACATATTTGCAATGTGGCCAAGCGCAACGTTAAGTGCCATAAAAATAATTCAAAATAAATTGCTTTACATAAAAATTGGTTAGCATTTTGGGTGATGGAAAAAAGCGCAACTGTTTCATAAGGTATTAGCTATAATTTGGTCATAATAATGCGCATCATGAAAACTCAACAACACACACAAACATACAAACAAATATATACATATATACATATATATATATGCATAGCCATAGACAGGCTGGGTTATTAATTTCGCTGGTTCGCCGCCGTCGCAAGACATAAATAACGCGTTTTATACGAAATACTTTGCATATTTACAGGCGCCGCACAACTAAGCCATAAAAAATGACAAGAATCCAAGGCGGCAAGGCGGCAAAGTCAAGAAGCCCAGTCATGTCAGCTGCGATTTCTGGGCTAAGTCGCAGGTAGACTTCCGCACACAATGAAAGAGTGCGCAAGTCAATATTATTGGCAAGACCAGACAAGTTGGGCGGTTGGGCGGTTGGGGGTAGCCCCAAGTAGCCCCAATGAGTCCGCGTTATAAACGCCTTGTAATGACATGTAATTATGGCCATAATCGGCTTGCCACTTGGGACATTATCGGCGCGCCCTAAAGCGGTTTTGATATGCAAATGCTCGCAGCTTCGAGATAAAACAGGTTTTACATATTAGATGAGCCACCAAATTAGACACATTTCGACCATTTACAAATTTAAATACATCAATTGGAATGGGAAACAATTTAATAAGGACATCAAAGATGCTGAGAAACTTTAAAATAGTTGGGTAACAGTTGATTGACAGTAAATTACAAGAATTAAATATATATTCTTTTGTACTGATTTATAAAATATCATTCAATTATGATTACAAACATCTTTTTAAACCCAACGCGACACTCATTTCTATCTTTTAAATATGATTCATAAAATAGACATGAGAAAGTTGACATTTTTAAATATTCTCATACACAACAAAACAGGCAAACTAATTATTATTTTGATTTCCAATTTAATTGAGAGATGACTTTCATCAAATAAGGCATGGTCTTTTCAATTAACACATTCAAGGCAAGCTTTTGATGCAAACATAAAAAAGTTGCCACAAAATATAATTAATTTACATCATTTTTTTCGAGTACATAAAATAGAGTTATACAAAAATAAAGTTTGCTATTTAAAGTATTTTATATCTAACAAATATTTTTTTTAAAGTAATATATTTTCGATATTGGTATTTAAGTAAAATAAGTTAATTTCTTTTCTATTAACACATTGAAGGCAACCTTTAGTTGCAACCCAAACAAACTTGCTACAAAATATAATTCATTTAAATTGTACTTTTTCTTTTCCATCTTCCCAAAACGATTATAAAACTACATAAAACATTGTTATTCAAAAATAAAGTAAAGTATTTTGTTTCTAACAAAAAGTTTTTTAATTAATATATTTTCGATATTGGTATATAAGTAAGATATTGTTGGATAAGTTAATTATAGTGTCATGTCTAAAATTTATAATTCAAGCCGAGACCAGCTCCAAAATTGTTCTTGCCGCTGAAGGGTCCGCTGAGATGGCGTGTCGCATTGGCTGTGGCATTCACATTGAGATTGCCACTAGGCGAGGTGTACAGATTGGCTCTGCCACCGACATCCGCTGTAGTCATATTGAACTGGGGCACATGAGTGACACCCATAGCCGCTGAGTGGCCAGTAGCCGTTTGCATATTCAGTCCGCCGCCAAATTGATCGTGAGTGCGATTGTGAGTGTGGAAAGCGGTGGCATTTACAGCAGCCTGCTTATTCTGGAAGAGATTCGCTTGTGCGGCAGCCGTAGTGCTGCTGCCAAAGTGTTCCGTGTGTCCATGTTGAAGTGATAGGCCATGTCCATTGCTATCCATTGGAAGATCATCGTTAAGATGGAAAGTGGAATGGAATGGAAGACCTTCTGCACTTACGAGTTCACTGCTCCATAGACGCCTTTGGTGACGGGTCCGGCGCCGCTGTCCTTCGTCGCAAAAACTCCGGCACGTGCATTGAACTGCTCATCTCCAGCCAAAACACCACATTTCATGGATGCTGCTCCCGTCCTTGGATCACCGTTTGCCTGACACTCCATTTCAAATTTGCAAGTGTATTAAATGTTGATGTTGATGCTAAGCCAGCGATTAATGGTCTGATGATCTGCAGCGCAGCGAACAGCTTTTTATACTCATGCCGCGACAGTGGTATATATATTTGCAGATATAAAGCCCCGTCGCCAAACTCGGTACTTTCCCCTGCACAGGTTTTAGAATGTCTGATTAATGCACTGAGTAGACAAAATTATATGTACATGTACTTCCCACTACTACGAATCATTCTCATAATATTTATTCAAAATCCCCTTTAGTATGTGAAATGAAGATAATTTTTATTTATATTTTCTATTTGCTTGTGGTTGGCATATAATAATAAACACAATTCACATAATAAAAGGAAACATAAATAGTGATATGTATTTAAATAAACTCTATGTTTTTAATTTAGTTTATTTTCATAAATATCCAAAATAATCACATATTGAGAAATTATATATTTATCTGAATATTTAGGAATCATTCAAGTTTTTATTTAAATACACTGTAAATATAAGTATGTTTATTTTTGTATATTCTTCTAAACATCTAAAATAAACACATATTGCAAAATTGTTATATTTATTTGAATATTTGGGAATCTGAAAATTAAAGTTATATTTAAATACATTCTATAAAAGTATATTTATATTTTTATGTTTTCTTATTTATTCAAAAATAAACACATATTGTGAAATTGTTATATTTATCTCAATGTTTTCTGATTCATCAAGTGAACATTATTTTCATAATTTTTCCCTTTGTAGTTGTTTGTCTACAACGTGCGCAAATGGCGCCGTGGCTTAGTTGGTTAAAGCGCCTGTCTAGTAAACAGGAGATCGTGAGTTCGAATCTCGCCGGGGCCTACACATGTGAAGTCTGTTCACTGTTTTTTTTTATTTTATTAGCTGGAAGCATCACATGGACTTGATTTTTTATCTGTACATATTTTTAAAGATTTTATTGTTAATCTGCAAGATTTGTTTTAAAGGAAATTCTAAAGTGCAGCTGTCCTTTAAATGTAGAAAAAAATATTTCGTAGTTTTCGCGTCTCACGCGACTGGCGCCGTGGCTTAGTTGGTTAAAGCGCCTGTCTAGTAAACAGGAGATCGTGAGTTCGAATCTCGCCGGGGCCTTTCACAACAGTAATAATTAATGAGATTCTTATTTTTATTTTATCTTAAAGGAAAACATATTTATTTCATAAATCTAATACGCGTGAACTGTGTGTTGCATATATATTGCCTGCTGTCAGATCCATTCCCATGTAAGCTTAGACAAGATACAAAAATGTGCAACGTTTTCATGTTGCTTTTGTGCGTCTGCACTGATGACAGCTGACAGAAAGTTTGCAGGAGGCCGTAAACAGTGGCGTCGCATTCGCCTTCAACATGCCTGTCAACTCAGACTGCTGCACAGCCTTACATAAGCCAACTGCCAGCTGCCACCTGTTGTCCTTGCAAGCGACGTTGCACGACGGAAGCCAACGACGGATATGTTCGACAGCATGTTGCACGATTGTCCACTGTCCACTGTCCACCGATGTCGGTTTCAGTGGGTCGTCGGTGGTTGGTTTTGCAAATGTATCTCATGCGACGACATGCTTTCAACGATGCTTTCAATTATTTTTTCTGTGGGGGCAGCTTGGCTGCAATTAGCCAGCAGCAACTTTATTTGTTGCGATTTATTTGCAGCCGTTGGCTTATCTATACTTTTTATACTCAAACGCACAATGCTGATAATTTCAGTTGAGGGGGTTTTTACCACAATGGATAAAATAATAAATACTTCGGACAATAGCCGTCTCTCATATATATGTTCATATCATACATAATCATTTTTATGGATATAATTTCCAATGTCCTTCCTTTTGTGTGGTTGGCTGGCACTTCGTTTGTTCGTCGGATACAGCAATGTCCTTTTCTAATTTCCTCATGAGCATTATTATGCGACTCTTGCTGACTGCTTATGCTAACTGGACGTCAGAAATTAATTGAAAGTTTTATTTATTATACCCTGTGGTCATTCAAAATACGTAAAGGGGGTATTTTGAATTACAGATTAATAGTTAATCACTTTTACACACAAGTATTAAAGTATTCTAAGTGTGAAAGAAATAATTTATTTTGGTACTTCTATTTCAATCTGATTGAACAGATAATAAAAATCTTGATAATAAAAATCTTTAGCTTACTGATTATATTTGTATTATTTATTTTTACTTATATGTATATTTATATTTATATAATTTAGTTAGTTTATATAAAGCTAATCTATGTTATAAAGATTAAAGGTAACTTATATTATAATGTTCTGTATAAAAAGGGCTTATTTCTTTATTATATAAAAAAAAGTACAATATTAATAAAAACAATATTTTTATTGAATTGTGTTCCTTTTATTTAGTTTGAGTTTGCAGTTTGAAGGTGCAAGATTATTTTTAACTGGCTATTTGGCTCTTTTCGCTGCGACTCTTGTGACTTGTTTTTTTTTTTTTTTTTTTTGGGTTTCTTACATGTCCTTACCAAATTGTATAAGCTCAATTGTTGTGCATTCAATCTGCACATATATCATTTACACAGCTCTGACTGACGTTGTATCTAAATACATATGTAGGTAATTGCCACGCCTGCAGTAAATGTTGTCCAATATCTTCTCCTGCACCCTGTCAAGGGGAAGCAAGCTCAGCAGCTGACCAGCGACAAAAACCCAAAACTCACCCAGCAAACAGTTTTTAGCAATTGTCAGCAATTTTCCTCAATAGACGACAAAAACTATCGGACAGAAAACTGGAGACCCACTCCACACGGAACTAAACAAATGTCATTTCGGCACACAATGTCGTTTTGGTGTTGTGCTGTGTATTTTTGTGATTATCCGGGACTGGACTGGACTGGACTGGTCTAACTTGGATGCACAGCCAGTCAGCAGAACACACACACACACACACATGGTGGGCGTGTACATACCATAAGCATTAACATAATTTATGTGGTTCCGCCGGATTTAGCTTTGTCGTAAAAAAGGACAACACTTGGCCATTGTCCGCTTGAGTTTCTGGTGCTTATTTCGATAACAAAGGCAACGCAGGGGGAGAATTGCGGTTTTTATTGTTTTTATGGCAACAAAGTTTATGAAAAGTTTCCCTGCCGACTCTGCCTGTCCCCCTGCCTCCCAGCTCCCTGCTCCCTGATAAGCTGTATGTAATTTCGTTTTAGTTTTTCTGTTGACTTTGCATATATATTTTTTTAATTAAACGCAGAAATCAAAGTTGTTTCATGTTCGGGAGCAGCTTAGTCTATGAAATCATTTCTCAACTTGCACACGGCGCCAGCTCTCTCTCCCTCTCTCTCTCTCTCTCTCTCACTCTCACTTTCTCTCTATTTCTCTGTGTGTTCCCCGCCTGCTCATAAAAACGTGCGAAATTTTCACGGTCGCGTGAATTTTCACAGCCTTTGCCTTTTGTTTTTGTTTTGGCAGACACGGTGCCCAAACACCCATATATTCAGCACCCAACTGATTGTTGTCACCTTTTTAATATACTCCTTGCACAACGCTCACTGTGGGTATGCCGACATTGAGAGGCGATAGGTAACAGACCACACAAGAAATTCTCAAACTATATAAACAGAAGATAGAGGTCGAGTTGGTGCGCTTATATCTTCCCTGTATCACAAATATATCAAATTATATATATTCAGGCAGATGTATATTTTAATCAAATAAAATAAAATAAAATAATAATAATAATAATAAAAATAAATACAACATAAAAGCACAACTGAAAAAACAACAATTGGAAAAATAAAATAGGAAAACAAAAATTAATACATATATATCGAATTTGACAACAAATTTAAACTGATATCATTTATTTAATATGTGCTAATATCGGACTCATTAAAAATAACATTTGTTGCCTTTGGAAGTACCCAATCGGATGAGATTATTTTTTATTTTGCAAAAAAAAAAAAATGTTAAATTTGACAACAAATGAAAAAGAATATAACATTTTTTATTTTACAATTTGAGTGCCAGGGTACTTCGAAGTCGTTATCTACAAATATCTGAGGTGTTTTTGTACACCTGGCACGCAGTGCTCATAACTCAAAATTTTGTTGCTGCCTGCTTTTAAGCGGGCATGCAACGTAATGTGGCAAACAACAGAACCAAGCAAAAAAGTCCAAAACACGGCAAGTTTTTTGTCGCCCAACAATAAATAACGACTGGCACGTGCCAGCAAAGAAAAATCAAACTTGAAACCCATATTTGAGTGCCTAGCAGAGCCCAAATATATTTTAAGATAAACTTGGTTGCCTGACTTACATTTGAGACTAAATCCCATTAACATTTTTAACTTCAACTTCTCCTGATGAGGATTTGATCTAATAGAACATTAGCAGCATGCTTCTTGAAAACTTTTTGATCATGTAAAATGGAAGATTATAAATGGATACACCAATCGAAAACCCTATAAAAATTGTTAGTAAAAAAACTTCATATTTTCAGACAATTGTTTCTGGAAAACCGAAATTTAATTGAAGAGTAAATTTAATTAATGAAAATGTAAATAATTATTTTCTGAAAAGTAAAGTGTTTTTTTTTTCTTTTTCGTTCTTTATTAGGAAGAATTCAGTTTCGTCCCTTTAGAGATGGTTTGAAATCTTTCATTAATTTTTATTTTTATTTCAATTTTAGAATAGAGTATCGATTTTTCATTAATAATAATTAAATAGGAATATATTTCATTTTTAGCACGTTCATTTACTACATTTAAAGCCTTTGTTTTATCTTACATAGATTAAGTTAAATTACACAAATTTAACCTCTGCTTATTCCAACTAACAAGTCATATTTGGAAAATGATGGAGATTGATTCCATTACAAGTTGCATCTTTATGCAATGCCTTTGACCACGTCTCGATGGATGCTGCCTCTGTTTTGCAGTCAAAGCATTATTTATTGGATTTTGTAATCGTTGGATAAGCTTGGAGAATTTCGGTTATGTAATTAGCAAGAGGTGCGACTCCAAGACAGTGGCTAAGCATGCTTATCAGTTATGTATATACATATATATATATATATATATTGCAACTCATTGTGATATTTAAACGTGAAATTGCACGCATCGTTGCTGTTTACAAGAGCAACGGCTACTCAGAGATTTAATTACAGGCCTCATTAGGCGGCATCTCATGGGCCGGAAAACTAGCTTCAATGACTGCCTCATTACATGGAGGCCTAACTGGAAGTTTGGGCGCAGTTTGCCAGCAGACTTCAAAGCGCACAGTTCCCAAAAATAAAAAATAAAAAATGCTTCTGGCAGTAAGTAATCCTAATCCATTTAAAAGATCATTTGATTGAATAGTCCTTTGCCAGCTGCTGCTGATGCTTTGCCTCACTGCGGCCAGTTGCACGGATGTGACACAGGATGCGGACGAAGATTACGAGCCGCAGGCGGAAAACTTCGATGGACGCTCCTTCTTCTTTCTGGGCGCCTTGTTTCGACGCTGGCGCGATCGTTGGATGGCCTTTCATAATGCAGCACCGCTCTATGCTGGCGCTGCTTTTCCCATCAATGGTTACTTCAACTGTCCGTCTTATGGCTGTAATCCTGCGGCCATTGGACCTCAACCAGGCGGCTACTATCCTGCCTACTATGCCGCACCCCTTCAGCCACAACCACAACCACAACAGCAGCAGCAGCAGCAGCAACAGCAGCAGCAACAACATGCTCAAGGCAACAGCAATGTTTACATCTATCCGAGTGATCAGCATGGTATTCCTCCCTATCGTCCAGGCTTCCCTGGACCAACACGGCAGCCTCCACCTCTGTCTCCGCCGCCGCCGCTGCCACTGCCATTGCCGCCACCAACTCTGCTGCCACCGTCGCTTCCAGCGTCACCACAAGCGGGCGCCAGCAGTTTTGGATTTGGATTTGGATCTGGACCAATTCCCCTTCCCGGCTGTGGCATCAACCCGATGGCCTGTGCTCTCGGCTAAGCAGCAGCGCCTAAGTAAACAGCGCAGACAAAGTAAAAGAAAACAATACAATTTTAATTGAAAAGCCTGCAACAAAAAAGCAGCACAAAAAATCACAAACAAAAACAGCTCCACTTCATGCTGCAGAATTTTGCATGCTCTAATAGTTTTTTAAAATATGACAAGAATATTATTTCATAATCTGGCCCAAAACAATTTATATCTGATACTACAAATATTCAATTAAATTCAATTTTCATATATCTTCGTGAACATATATTTTTATTATATTAAATTAATAATTCTCTTTTTAAAAATTTAAAAAAAGTTTTTTAATTTGTTGTTTAGAATATTATAATCTACCAAATTTTCCAGTGGCTAAAGTTTAATTTTAAAGAAAGTATTTTTTTGCATATATCAAATTAAAATTGGATCCATTAAATGTTACAATTAAAGTGACCAAACTGTTGTAACCTCAGTTTGCAAGACATTAAAAAGGGTTACGTGTAAAAATGTGATCCAAATTGGGGGCAGAATGGCTGGGAAGGAGCACTTTCTCACACATACATGCGCACACAGAGCACATACTCAAACTCAAACACACATGGACATTTATCCATTAACGCCGAAAAACTCCACAAGCAATCTGCATAAGCAAACTCATCAGAAGCAACCGAAACGCTGGCATTTGTTTTGATTCCATCATAAACCATAAGATAGTAGCTGCAGACTTTACCGATGCTCCGATGCTGGATGCTGGGTGCTGCCTGCTGATGAAGTGGTTGATGTTGCCCAAGGAGCAGACGTAGACCCAACGCGCTGCTGAATTGTTTGGCAAATAAATGCCCGGCAGCATAATGGATGGCCGTGGATGGCTCTCTCTCTCTCTCTCGCTCTCTCTGGCCCGGCTTCGGCTTCGGTCATCTCTCGTTGCCCAGTCCGGTTCTGTTATTATTTTTATATAACTTGCGAAAATAATAATAGAGCTCGAGGAGGCTCTGCTGGGCAGGGTGCTGGCAAATAAATACGCCAACGAGCGACAGTTGTATAAACACAAGTGTGAAAGTGCAGATAGTAACGGGACAGCACACACATCTATCCAGCAGCGCTGTCTCCAGCTCCAGCTCTCTCCTTCCCCACAAATGCAATTGTCCGAGCGTTTATTTGTGTTTGTGCTATGACAACAATGGTGCACGAGAAACTGGAACGAGCTGAGCTGTTTGTCCAGGTCCAGGTCCATGTCCATGTCCATGTCCATGTCCAGGTTCAGGTCTGGATTCCATCTGGTAGCTGGCAGGTGTTGTTCTTGCTTTCTTTTGGACAACTTTCACTGACCGGAAACGGAAATTAAATGCATAAGTTTATTCAAGTTGTCGTTCACTTCTTATCAAGTTTGAAGCAGCCTACAGAAGCCACATTGGCAACTAATGTGATGTGGATGCATTTGATGTGGGATCAGTTGAATCGAAACTTGAAATTAATTAAAATTTGGTATTTCATTTACTCACATAGGTATTGACTCTTCCAGTCTCCTCGTATTTTTCTCAACAAGAATCGTCAACAAATCGCAAGCCGACTGATAAAACGCTCAATGGAAGAAGATGGTTTCGACGGGGATGTAGCTCAGATGGTAGAGCGCTCGCTTAGCATGTGAGAGGTACGGGGATCGATGCCCCGCATCTCCAAGAGTACATTTTTTAGTTTTCAAATAAAAATTATAAATGCTGCCTATTTTGCACTGTCCGTTCTTTTTTTTTTTTAATTTAAAGCGTATACTGCTCAAGATACATTAAATAACCCCAATAAATCGATTATATAAAAAAGATTCGGATGGGCTCAACCGGGATTTGAACCCGGGACCTCTCGCACCCAAAGCGAGAATCATACCCCTAGACCATTGAGCCGCTTGCTGGCTGGGGCGCCGTAAATAGTTTTATGTTCATTCAAAGATAGTGGTGCTCAAAACTCAACTAAGCCAAAATAATGGGAACTATTTATAGAATGTCTGGCAAACTACAAGAAACGATGTTAAATAAAGCAGCAATTGGGGCAGACACAGAGTGTAAACAACAGCATAAAAAACCACAAAGAAAAGCAAGTCTATATTGAGAAACTGTCATGCATTCTAGTATTTTAAAAATGACACACACAAATTTAAATACCCAATATAACTGTATTTTTTGGCATGGGCTTCTGAGTTAATTAGATAAGAGGATCTCATTGCACAATTTAGAAAATTAGCAAAAGTCAAAAACATAATTTCGAACAACTGGAGATGCGGGGCATTGATCCCCGTACCTCTCACATGCTAAGCGAGCGCTCTACCATCTGAGCTACATCCCCATATGCAATGAGCATTACCAAAGTGTCAATAATCAAAACGAATTTTGTTTTTTTTTTGCACATTTTTTTGCTTTTATTTATTTTAATGGTCAACAAACTTAAAGATACAAATTGAAAACAGGGTTAATAACTTGAATAATACTTCCAACGCCTCAGGCAATAATAATAGGTGCGCAATTTAGCCGTAGTAGCCGCCGCCGTAGCCAGGAGCAAAGCCATAGGCGGGATAGCCACCAGGATAGCCGCCAGGATAGCCGCCAGGATAGCCACCATAACCACCGCCATAGCCACCAGGGTAGCCTCCATAGGACGGCAAAGGAGCCTGAAATTGCTGTCCGAAGGGACGACGACCACCGCCCAGCAGGCCGCCGAAGAGATTGCTCAACAAGCCACCGCCGCCGCCGCCGCCGCCCAATAAGCCTCCACCCAAGCCACCGATAATGCGATTATCGACGGCGCCGGGTGAGCCGGCTCCTCCAGTTCCACCAACCGCACCACCTGCACCTGGCTGTTGATATTGCGCATAGCTTTGGCCAAGGAGCGCCAACATTAGCAACTGTTGAATATGTCAAAGATTAGCTTTTGAAGTTGGTCAAAGAAATGAAACTACTTACGGAGCAGCCAACAATCTTTAACATGTTTGTATTTGATTTGTCTTTAACTGTGAACTGATTATCCATTAAGCAAACACTGTGCTTTTTATAACAAGATCTCTCAGAATAAACGCCCACATATCACTCTATATATCTGGGCCCGGAACTGAGGACGACCTTAAACCCACGACTTGAACGCTATCAATGTTTTTCACACGATTTGTTAAATTTTGGCATTAGTTGCTCTTACTAAATAAGTCGCATTCATATTAATGATTAAGGCTGGTCAAAAAATAAAAACACACACAAAAAACAATAAAACTGGTTAGGCGTGTTCTAATGTTGGTTTTTACAGTTCGTTGAACCTGTTGCTATAAGGAAGTTCAGGAAGTGCTGGCGCTATATAAAAGTGACAGTTCGCATCTTGAGCAGCTTAGAAGTTGTTCACAGCATGCAACCAAACACGAGGGTGAGTCCCAAAATCAATGTTCCGATTTCGAACTCAATTACAAATGGAGAATTCTAGCGAATCGTTGTGAGATTTTTGTTAGTGCTCTGCCTGGCACTGGGATTCAGCGAAGCTCATGGCTTCGGTGGCCGCAAGTTTGGAGGTGGAGGTGGTGGCTTTGGCTATCCAGTGGCCTATCCGGTTGCCCAGCCGGTGCCTGTGCCACAACCAATACCAGTGCCCCAGCCCGTGCCCGTGCCAGTTGTAGTGCCACAACCGGTGGCGGTTCCCGTTCCAGTCGCTAAGCCCTTTGGGTTCCACAAGCACGGCTGGAAAGGTGGTTTCGGTGGCGGTGGATTTGGAGGCGGTTATGGAGGTGGGTTTGGAGGTGGCTATGGAGGTGGGTTTGGAGGTGGCTATGGAGGTGGACTTGGAGGTGGCTATGGTGGTGGATATGGCGGCTACGGCGGATATCAAAGTGTCCAATCGTTTAGTGGAGCTTCAGCCTACGGCGGAAGCTTTGGTGGTGGCTATGGAGGCGGCTTAGGTGGCGGCTATGGAGGCGGCTTAGGTGGCGGCTTTGGTGGTTTCTGAAAGCGTCGCTAGAATGCAATGCGGAATTAAGCATGCAGTATATATAATTTTAATCTTTACCTCATGACATGAAGACCGAAGCACATATCTAAATATAAACTTTTTATTTTATGAGAACATAAAAATAAATGTAAGAAATTAATTAATTTTAAAGTATTCGATTTTGAAGTGACTGTTTTGCTGTTTACAATCCTCTTACAACATTTGTAATTGATAATAAAATAAAGCAAAAGACTTGTTCCCGCCCGGGTTCGAACCGGGGACCTTGTGCGTGTGAAGCACACGTGATAACCACTACACTACGGAAACCCATAAACACTTCGTGTTAATATTCATACAAGAGACAATGAGTTAAAGCGCCATCTATATCTCGTTTGAGTTAATACCAGTATATGTCGGTATATGCACCACCTAGGGTATAAGTTACAACTATACCATTATTTACTACCGCAATTATCGATGAGTCAAAAGATAATTCGTATTTAACATTTATATCTTTTTAATCTTGTTTACAATAAAAGTGACTTATTAATTAAAATATAATACAAATGCTCCATCTAATAAGATAAATTCGAACCTATACTTTTATTTTTAAATGAATGAACTTACAACTGAATAACAAACATAATGATTCTCATGGAGAGGATGCATTTAACATTAAATTTAAGCTTAGTTTAGTCTATTTTCCCCATAAACCGCCGCCGAATCCGCCGCTGCTTCCAAAGCTTCCCCCGCTGCTGTGATGATATTCCTCATGATGATATTCATCGTGATGATAGCCTCCGCTGTGGCCACCGCCGTAGCCGCCGCCGTAGCCACCGCCGTAACCGCCGCCGAAGCCGGCCCCGAAATCACCATGGATGCCCACACTACCACCAATGCCTCCACCGAGTCCGCCCAGAGCATGCTTAAGACCCAGAAACTTTGGTGTTCGCACTTTCAGCTTAACAAAGCCGGCATGTGGTCCCTTAAAGGCAAATAGCTTTATTTTTCCAGCTGTGGCAGATTGGAGCAGCAGCACCAAGCAAATGCCCAGCAATAGCAGCAAATGTTGTGGATGACGCTGCAATGAAAAATAAGAATTGTAAGTCTTTTTGTAAATTTCAAAAGTGGTATTGATGTTAAAACTGAACTTTATTAACAATCAATTTCTCCTTTTTAATGTTGCACATTTTTTTTAGTAAGTTAATCTTGGCTTTTGTTCAGATGCTAGACTCGATTGCAAGACCAACCAACAGGTTTACAATTTGATGTATTTATTTTCAAAACACAATGAAAAAAATGTTTTTACTCACAATGATTTGCATTTTACACAAAGTTGCACTTTTTTGGTAAGCGTTTTTTACGCACTTTTAATGGATTATAAATGTTAGCAACGCTTTATGGCCTCGTTAAAATAATTGTCGTAGTCTTATTGTTTGTATATTGCTGGTCAGTCTTCAAGTTCAAATCTCTCTTCGCTGATTGATGGTGCTTGCTGGTGGCTTGCATGCATGGACCAAGTCGCGTCTGCAATTGAACCGGCTGCGCTGTCAGCGATCAGTTTTTATGTCACAGACGCGTTTTCTGCGCGATTTTACTCGCCCTTATGCAATCGCCTCTCGGCGATATCTTGTTTGTCTTCATTGTTGTTGCTGTTGTTGTTGCTGCTGCTGCTGTGAACTTCAGCTTTTATTTTATGTATGTGTTGCCAAGCTCAGCCTCATGCACACAAATTGACCCTGAAAATTTCTGGTTTTCGACATGAATAGGAGCAGAAATTCAATAAATGTCTGAAATGGAACAACATTTTATATAAACATGTACATATAAAAATATATATCTATAGATGTATATAGAGAGATGTAAAGCCCACTGATGGTGGAAGCAAGCGAATCTGTTGGCAAGTGTTAATAACGGTTGAACATTATGAATGGGTCCAACAGTCAGTCCGATTCAGGTTATATGCAATACCAAAAGGGCGTTTTTAATTGAAGTTTTTATACCCTCTCAAAAAGGGAGAATTGGAAATTTAAATCTTCTCATGTATCATCTTTTCTGTGACTTTTATAGAATAAAAGTACCTGTTAGTTCAAAGAGAAAGTAACAATTAACCATATTTAATTATAATAGACTTAAACTGTTAATTAAAATATACAAAAGGGCGTTTTTAATTTAAGGTTTTATATCCTCTCAAAAAGGGAGAATTGTGAACTAATATTTTCTCATGTATCACATATCGTTTTTGGTTATTTGTGGCTTTTGTATCATAAAAGTAACTGTTAGTTCAAAGAGAGACTAACTACTAAACATATTTAATTATAATAGACTTAAATTGTTCGTTAAAACATACGTTGCGCTATATGAATTTGTTTAAATAACATTAAATTGATTGATGAATAACTCCATCAATACATTTTTATATAAAATCTTCTGCATTTATTTTCAAAGCTAAATTTTAGAGGAATAATTTGTATATAGATGAATTTATCTGGTGGAGCTCTAGAATGGATTAATGGAATAGATTTCAGAGTTTTTATATATTTTGTGTTGCACAAATGCTGCGCCGATTCCCCAAACGACATTACTCCAAATGCGCTTAATTACTCGTATTAAAAATAACCCACAATAAATATAATTGGCTATTAGATCCAAACATAAAATTAATTAATTTATATTGAGTCGTGCATATGTATTTAGCTTCCCTTGGTTATTTTAGCTCCGCTTCAAGCGACATAAATTTCACTAAACCAATCAAATGATTCATCAAATGCTCGTACCTATTTGGGTATTTACGTTTTATTGACCTCCAAAACAAAACAAAGTCCAACAAATAGAAATCAAACAAAATAAAAACAAAAATTTCCAGTAGTTAAAGAGCACAGCATTCATGCAAACAAATCTACACACGTACATAAATGCAAATGAGTTTGTTAGCTGTCTTATTTGCCATAGCCAAATGGGTAGCCATATCCATTACCAGATCCATAGCTGTTGTGCCCGTTGTACTGATACTGATTGAACTGCTGCTGATAGCCACCTCTGTGGCCTCCATATCCTTGACCATATCCTGGCCAGCCATAGCCATAGCCATAGCCATATCCTGGCGCACCATAGCCGTGGAAGCTGTTGCTGCTGCTGCTGCTGGCTGCTGCACTGGCACTCGATGTTGATGCGTAGTTTCCATATCCTGCCCAGGGTGCGAAGCCATAGCCTGCAGACCCACTTCCTGGCCACTGTGGTGCACTCAAGGCACAGCCTCCCAGACAGCACAGTAAACAGCAGAACAATGTAACCTTTGTAGAAATATAATAAGCAGGATTAGTGAGGAGTTAAAAGTTAGAAGAACTCATTCCAAGCACCTTCATAGCTGGTGTATAAATTAGTATTTAATGACAATTGCTTCGGAAAAGGCCTTTTTATTATGTGAAACCACAACCACAACGGAAGCAGGAATTATGTAATTACCCATGAATGGCCTATGATCAGACATATAATTAAATGAACTAAAATAATAACATAGTCGTGAAGATCACTTAAGAGAAGTAACAATTCTATCGATATAAAAAAAACTGTGTTAAAAGCCAGTTAAGTATTTTACTAACAATATTTCAATTTTTTAAGCTTTTTCTTACAACTACTTTGACCTTTATTTTAGCACTTAACCAAATTAACATTTTAGCACATAATAATTTTATTTTATAATTTTTTTAATTTGTAGCAATTAAAAGTGTAAATATAAAATTGGGTTAGGTAGAGAAATGGATTGTCGCAAATTCTATTGCTCACTTAAATTAGTTTTTTTGTAACTATGTATAATTTGTTATAAGCTCTAAAAGTTGTTAATATGTCAGACGTTATCTGAATTTATGTATGAATCAATCTGAATAAGGCAAACAAGAGAATAAAACCATTATTCTGAGCAAAACAAAAATAATTTGTTAGTTGCTACGATAAATTTGCTACCTCAACAGCTCTGGTCGTCTCCCAGTGAATTGCACTTATAAATTAAAAAAAAACTAATTTAATAATTAAGAAAATGTGTTTGGTTCGAATTCAACATTATCTTTAATTCACTGACAAAGATGTGTCTGAATAGCCGACTCTTAATGGGATTATGCCATAAAACTTCCTCATGACAATGTGGGTGGTTTGGCTAACATCGCTGACGTCAGCTGAGTAATCAGCAAGAGTTGAATAAACTGGCAACGAAAGTGAAGGCGTAACTAGTATATATATTTGCCTAAGCGGGTACACAAATCTGAAACATCGCATTGTTAGATCTGCACCAAAAAAATACAATAACCAAAAAAACAAACAGTCATCGAGTGTCAGTGCTAATGAGCCAACTGAATGCTGGTCGCCGACGTAGACAATGTTTCCGACATCTTCGCCCATGCTTCGTTGCACGTTCTGTGTAAAGTTTGTTGCCTAAGTCTTTTGTCTAAGCAGATTGTTAATACACTCATTTTAAGCGCACATTGACTTTATTAAGGCTTTTGTTAAATGAATGCATAAATATCTTGTAGTAAAATATTCAAAATTTGTAAAATTATTTTTTGTTTCGTACTTGTAAAGAAAATGAGAAATGTTTTGCTTTAGTAAAAGACGATTTAATTTATTTTAAGAATTGTTTACATCTTTTTTTTTGCACTTGATTTATCAAGAACTGCCAGACAGTCAAATTTAATATTCCAGACTTAAGTAAAATATTACAAATTTATATAAATTTTTTTTCCCATATATATATTTATTATTTTATATAATAATTTATATTTTTTTTTATATATATACTTCAAAATATGTATTTAATATAGTATTAATTGTATTTGATTTATTGGGAACATCTAGACTCATAACAAATTATAATATACTTAAATTGATCGTAGCTATTTGTTTTTGTAGGGTATACACACATCGGTGCCGTTGTAAATTCTGATGCACGATTATTTTTATTGGGTTTTTTGTGATCTTGATCTATACCAGCGACGGTTCGGCAATTGCCTTAACCCTCAAGAAATTGTTCATGTGTAGATTTTGACAATCGAGAAAAATTAACGCATTCTGAGGTTCGCTGAGGAGGCAGCCACACACACACACACACACACACTTAACCGAAGGGGGTATTCCGTGATTTCGTCACTAACTGGTTCTGGTTGGGCTTCAGTTTCCATTTCGGTTTCGTTATGGGCTCGCTATTTGTTCTGCAATTTGCGTAGAATTACTTGGCAATGCGTAGCGCGTAGTCTGCTTCTTATGGCCGGTCACATTCGGCTTATACAGCAAACAGGCTGGTCTTTATGTATAAAAGCCAAGCACTTCACAATTGCAATTTAGTCTCGTTACCGCATCGGTGGGCGACACATTACCCAAAATATCAATATCTTGGATTTATCTCACAGCTGAAATGGCGCGCTTTTGTTGTGTACGTCTTGGTGGGTCTCCCACTCCTGATGCACCTGCTCATCGTTTCCTTTTGTTACAGCTTTTGATTGTATTGGCGCTTGTTGGATATGGAGTTGCAGCACCAGCACCTGTCAAGGGTCGTTCCTTTGGACTGTTGGGTGGAGGATTTGGCAGCAGCGTTGGACTGAGCGCTGGCATTGGAATTAACGCTGGACTCTACAGTGGTTTCGGTGGTGGTGGTGGTGGCGGTTATTATCCCGGCGGTGGATATCATGGCGGCGGCGGTGGCTATTATCCCGGCGGTGGCTATCATGGCGGCGGTCACGGCTACGGTGGTGGTTTCGGCGGTGGGTATGGCGGCTACGGCGGTGGATATGGACACAGACCCCACTATGGCGGAGGCTATTACCCCGGAGGTGGTGGCTACAACAACTATGGTGGTTCCTATGGAGGTCACTACAGCCAGTCCCAGTCGCAGTACTCCAATAATTATTATAATGGCGGCTATGGCGGTGGCGGCGGTTTCTTTGGCTGATAATCCCCGCTGAATGTGATTCTTAAGTCTAATTAGCTTTTACCTTTTGTACTGAAAATCGATGTAAAATATATATATATATGCATATGCATACATATACAAAATACACTGCCTGAAAATCCCATTTAAAATCCGGTTTCTCTTCTTGCTGTGGATACGATGTCCTTGTCATCGTTGTTGTTGTTGTTGTTGTTGCTGCTTTTGATGACTTCTTGATTTTAATGAGCTAAACGCGACGTGCATAAATTGTATGGGCCACAGATGTGAGATTTGTATAATAGTACGTGCATGACTAAGAACTCGATCAGGGGCAAGAAGGAACAGACTCGGAAATTATTCATTATGCGACAGCAAAAACACAATTTATGATGCCATTTAATCAAAACAACTCAAACTGGCTTTGCACAAATTGTATTTTTTATTTAGAGCAAAAGTAATTATTTGTGCCGTCATCTAACATTTACGATAAATAAAAAAAACGCGACATATTTTTCCTATGAAAGCTATTTCATAGCGTTATCCGGTATTAATAATGGCCATTGAATTTGGTTGTGTTAGCTTGGTAAAGAAAGGTTTTTTTTATACAAAAGCTCATCTTTCAATCGATTGTTCCTTTTGGAGCTATATTATGCAGTAGTCTTATCTCAATGGTTTCTGGTTCAAGTCGGCAAGTTTGGTTTAGTTTTTTTCATACATAAATTCATCACTCGATTGATATAGTGACCCGATCCAGCAGGCTCCGGCATATGGACTACCTGTAATAATAAGACACATGTCTGCCAAGATGTATCAAGGTAGATTTCGAAGTGAGGGACCCATGTGCATAGAAAAAATAAAGTACTGACTTACATGGGTATATCGACTAAGCTAGTGATGTTGATCATGAATATATATGCAGTCGGAGACGTTTTCTTAAATGCGTTACAAGTTTGAAAACAAAATTATAATATTAAGCAAAGGCAAGACCCATCAGTCTGTTATCTTTCATGCTAAAGACCCTGGAACGAGTTATAAGTCTCCATCTCACAGCATCCATTGACCCCAGGTGGTCTCTACTATAGATAAATCTTTACTCCATAAGGAGTATACCCTAATAGCGTTCCTCGACATTGAGGGCGCCTTTAACAACGTCACTCCGGCAGCCATAACTGGAGCTCTGTTGAGACTGGGGATTGATACCGGTACGGTGGGATTGATCAGTCAATTGCTCACTTGCAGGACTGTGACATCCACACTAGGGTCGTCAACTCTCTCCAGGTTCGCAAGCAGAGGCACGCCACAAGGTGGCGTCCTGTCACCCCTACTATGGAATATATCAATTAACAAACTGCTGTGGGACACGCAGGAGGGCGGCTGCCAAATAGTTGCATACACAGATGACGTTGCGGTAATCTTCATGGGAAAATACCCACAAACTATCTCTGACCTTATGACTAGTAAGCTAAAAATACTGTCATGCTGGGCACAAGAGAGTGGATTAGGGGTAAACCCAAATAAAACGGAACTTGTTCTTTTCACAAGGAATTACAAGGTCCCTTGTCTTGTCCCACCCAGACTAAATAATGTGAATTTACTCTTCAAAAACAGTGCCAATTTCCTAGTATTGACACTAGACAGGAAAAGGCAACAGTCGCCCTATATACTTGTAGGAAATCCATTGGGCTGAAATGGGGTATGTCCCCAAATATCGTTCGATGGTTATACACATCCATAGTCAGACACCATACTTATGTAAGGCGTCGCAATATGGTGGCCCTGTCTTAAAGAAAACCACCCTTCCAAAACTAAACAAAGTTCAGCGCATGGCTGAACTATGCATATCAGGAGCGCTTCATACCACACCTAGTGAGGCACTTGACGCTATCCTGGACATTCCGTGTCTGGAAAGACAAGGAATAGAAAATGCAACACTTACGGCCATAAGACTCAGAGAATCCCCCGCCTGGACTACTCAGAGTACTGGTCATGCCTCTATCCTAGAAGGGAAACCGACCATCCCTTCTAAAACAGATTACTGCGTGCCAGTAACACAACTGGGAACACCCTTCAATACATACTTCCCTCAAAGGGAAGAATGGGTTCATGGCACCCCCGGTCCATCGACAACCATAACCTTCTTTACAGATGGCTCCAAGCTAGACAACCGTGTAGGCGGAGGGGTCTACTCCGAGCAACTCAACATACAGATATTATTAGCCTGATATGGGTTCCTGGTCACCAGGACATTGAAGGCAACTGCAAAGCCGATGAGTTAGCTCGGAAAGGTACCATACTACCGCTCCTCGCGGACAAGGAAGGTATAAGTATGCCTCTAGCTACCTGTAAGCTCAATATCAAGGAGGAGTATAGGCGCAGGTCATGCAGAAAATGGCAAAATGTCACCTGTGCCCGCATAGCACACCAGACATATCCAAGCATTAACTCCAAGCACAGCAAAGAGCTGTGCAGTCTGAGTCGGACTAACTGTTCCGCGGCGATCCGGGCTCTAACTGGGCACTGACTGGTCGGCATTCATGCCAACAGACTCCAGGTGCCATACAATGACTTTTGTAGAAGCTGCAAAGAGAAGGAAGAGGTGGAGTCTTCGGAACACTTCTTCTACCTCTGCCCAGCACTTGCCAGGAAAAGGCTGGCAATCCTGGGAAACTACTCCCTAACTGCTTTATCGGAGCTCTGATGTATGAGACCGGCCAAGATAGCGAAATTCATAAGCTCATCGGGCTGAGCGAATGTTTGACATGTTAGAATGCTTTGGAGGCACGACTGCAGGAGAAAATCCCTGAATCCCATTCGGTATAACAACGGGACAAATATGACCTAAGTGTGTCAACCCATCGGGCTGACAGCCGATATAACCTAAGCTAACCTAAGCAAAGGCAAACAAATATTTTAATGGCAAGGTAGATTCAAATTGAAAAAATTTGATTTCCTAATTAATAAACAATATTCGTAAATACTTTATAGGAATAAGAATCAAGACTGAATTTATAAATATTTTCCATTTGTATAACCTTATAGAGGAATATATTAAGTATGTCTTGCAGTGTGCAACTCCCAAGTCGATATAGCCATGTTCATCTGTGCTTCCATTTATCCTACACACTTTCAAAGAAACATTTTCCATCTGTAAGAAAAGTTTTGGGCTCCTTTTTTGTCGATTGTAATAAATTTTAAAAGTTTATAATATTTTACATTTTAATATTATGTCTTATGTGTAATCGATACCATCTAGTTGTAGATAATCACATTTAAATACTAATCGATTTGTTTTTGTTTTTCTCGAGTTTATCCATAGCTGCTGCGTAGATTCCTGGAGCGATAGCTGCCCGTCTGGTAGACTGGCTGCACCTGACCCGTCAGCTGCTGAATTATTCCATTTATTGTCGTAGAGACACCGGCCGTAAGTGCTCCCGGTGTCAATGGTGGCTGCAAATGGCGATTGGGAATTGATTATTGTTTAAATATTGTTATTAATATTGTATAATTATTGTTGAGTTCAGTTTGAAAGAGTTGCCCCGACTTACCGCGCCTGCAGAATCGTAGTAGACGCGATTCGGAACTGGACGACGCACTGGAACTGGATTGTAGTTGGGATCGACGGCTGGATCACTTTGCAAGTCGCCAGCTGCCGGTGCTGGACGTGATGGAAGTGGATCAGCGTAGGGTCTGGCGGGTACAGTGGCCGCCAGGCTGTTTTGCAAGATGCCGGGAGCAAAAAGCGAAAGCCAGGTGGCTAAAGGTGCAAGGGGTCGAATTGGCGCAACGGGAGCAATGGGGTCCGATAGCAAACCGCCGCCCAGGCCACCCAAGCCACCAAAACCACCCAAACCACCCAGGCCACTGTAGCCACGACAGCCGCCAGATCCGCCATACACATTGTACACATTCACGTCGAATAGAAACCGTCCCTGCTCGACCTCATCCTTCTGGCCACCGGCGGCGTCTCGGCCAAAGGGAGAGCAAGGTCCTCCATACCCGGAATATAAAGGTCGATACAGTCTCTTCAGCTTCTTCTTGAGCAGCAGAGATCTGTCGTCGCCGGCATCGGAGCTCAGTTCGTCCAGTTCTTGATTGGCAGCACCAGCGAACTTGGCATTCTCCTTGTCCGCCTGCCTGCCGCTCGAACTGCTCTGGCTCCGACTGAACCGGCTGCTCTGTTGTTGTGCATTGCTGTAGTTGTAGATCGATGGAGGGGCTCGCCGTTGCGGGTAATAGCTGCCGTAGTAGTAGCCACGTGGTGCAGCCACACAATATCCTAGGGCACTAAGCAGCAGCAGACTGATCAGCTGCATTTCTCAAGGATTCAATTTACACTCAATTCGATTCAGCGAACACTTCTATCTCAACGACGCGTTGGCAACGGACTATGCCGCCAGCTTGGACTACGCCCCAATTTATCACCTATGCATGGCTGTGCAAAAACCAAGAAAAAAAAAACAAAAAACTAACGAAAATTGCTAACAACATGGCAAATTTGATGTTTTCCCTTAGAAGGCATGCGATTGCATAATGCCCTTTTTTTATTAGCTCGAATTTTTCCAGCGCATTCGCATTCGCATTGTTTTTTTTTATACAAATGCTAATTTGGATCGCCCCCGCCTAACCCAACCATCATCATCATCATCATCATCATGAGCAGCGTTTCGCCCACATGGCTCTGAAAACGAGTTACAAGCTGACGACTCTTGTGCATTGACCTGTGTCAAATGTAAAAAGCAAAAACCAACCAGCCAGCCATAGGGAGCTCTAACTTGTTGAAGATTTGGCCAAAACAGCAGACACTCCATATATGTTGCCAAAAATAATGGCACACAAGTGGGTCAATGTCGCGATGAATATGCTGGGAGCCCCCTCTTCATTTATTGTGCTTTATGTTTCGCTGTGATGTGATGGGAAGCGTGCACAGACAGCTGCAGAGAAAGATCAGCTGTAATATATTGTATATGTATATATATATATATATATATATATATATATATTTGTATAAGCTCAGCTAGTTTTGATTACAGCATTCTTCTAGATAATTGGAGCTGACACAACGCAATTTAATGTTGAACACTATTAAGCTCAGTTTGTGGATACAAATATATGAGTTGCTTGCAAAATAAAACATTCATTTATAAATCATATCTATGTTTTTTATTTAAACTTTTATCTGTTTTTGAATACGGAATTCAATTTATATGCACAATTCTCTAATAGCCAATGCTAATCGGAAATCATTGAACTCATTCGTTAATTTACATCTGACAATTTATATCTAAATCGATATACAAACATAAAGCAATTACGGAAGTACACGCATACATATATATATATATATTTATATATTCCATAAGCTAAGCACATCAGGTTAAACGGGAGCCGCATTAGACAGTTAAAGCATTGAGCCTATTCATAATTTTAGGCTGATAGCTGCATTATTACAAATACTATAGTAGCTGCATTGTTACAAATACAATAGTAGCCAAAGCCTCTGGACTTTTTTCTTTTTGCCTTAAAACTAAAAAAAAACGTAACTGTACAATTGATAATAGTCTATGACCTGATAAATGGTAAATAATCAATCGCTGACTGACATTAAAGTAGTTTTTTTTTCTTTTTTTTTATCTTAACTGAGCAAAGATTAGCAGCAAACTGTGCGTCATAGTTTGAGGGGCATGTTGCCCAACTAAACGGCTACTCTTGGCTTGTTGGCTTCAGCACGTTTGCGTTTCGCCCTCAGACGCTGATTGCAGTAGACACGCAAAAAGATGGCCAGGAACACGATGAGCACCCCAAAGATGCCCAGCAGAGTAATGCTGTGCTGATAGATCAAGCAGGAGAGCATGATGGCAACGGCCTACAGCAAAGAGTGTATTCGAAATAAAGATGAATGTTCTTAGAAAATGGTGTGAGAAACTTACCTGACGCACTGTCATTATTATGGTAAACACAACTGGCCCGAATACATCAATTGTGTGATAGATAAACAATTGGCCGACCGCTGAGCAAATGGAGAGCACAACCATATCAAACACAAACTTGGGATGCTACATAAATTAAACAAAACAATTGGGTTAACCATTGTTAGCTCTTTCCATATGGCATTTGAAAATGCGTTCTCGTGTAGAATAAACAAATATAGCGTACAAATATCGACTAAGCATGAAGAATAGAGTTCAATATAAGATTTTAATCTATACGTAGATTGAAAGCAGATCAGCAAATAATGAAATAAACACATTCAACACTTGGGCAACTCACCTCCGTGGCAAAGGCTAGCGAGTCCATGAAGCCGCCCTGCATGGAAAGCGATGCGCCCGTGAAAATCGATGAGAACAAATTGACGCCGCACATCATTTGCAGCGAGGTCATGCCGTAGCTCTTGAAGAGCGATCCCTGCCAGTTGGCCGTGAAGCTGTCGAACAGCATATACATGGACAGCAGAAAGATGCCCGTTAGCGTTGTGACGCCACTGGCCTTACTACTCTCCGAGGAGCCGCTCATGAAGAAGATCATGCCCAGGGATATGAGCAGAGCCGTTAGATATTCATGCGTTTCATATTTGGCCTTGGACATGATTTTGCCCATCAGCATAACGGGTATGATTTTGCAGGACTTGGCCAGCACCTGCGTGGGGAAGTTGACGAACTTAAGCGCCTCGTACTGGAACCAGGCACTCATGATATTCGAGAAAGAGGCATACGAGTACTTGTACAGTGGGGCACGATGTCGCGAAGTTGATGGCTGCCACTGCATGTAGGTGAGGGCGACGACGAAGGCCAGCAGGCGATTGGCAAAGACCAGGAATTGTGAGTCCTTGAACTTTGAACTCTCACCGGCGTAATTCAGATAATGCTGCGTCATAATCTTCTCCTGGAGCACACCCCATGTCAGATAGGAGACCATCAGGCCGCCAAAACACCAAAGCAGCTGCACTGCCTCCTGTGAACTTGTCCGCTTTTGGGAACGTTCCGTAGATAGGCCGTTGCTGCTGCCGCTGCTGCTGGAGGCGTGTATGATATCGACAGACTCGTAACCGGAGTTGCCCGTGATGCACATATTGACGGCCGTGTGCAGAAACGTGCGTTTGCCACGCTCCAAGTAGCTGCTGCGCTGCACATATTTGTAGATGAGATAGCCGGGCAGAAAGACACAGCTGTAGCCGAAGCAGTTGACCAGCAGCTTGAGCAGCCACGCATACTCCTTGGACTGGGCCTCGATCAGCTGCGACAGCGTCACGTCCAGCGCATAACTGCCAGCCAAGGAGATGCGCAACAGGTCCGAGAAGAAGTGTATCACCAGCAAGCTGACGATAATGAAGGAGCTAAGGAATAACAGATGTAAATTTAAGTAATACTATTGAATAAGTAATACTATTGGGCAGTTGGGCAGTTAACAACGATTTAATTATCTTACCATATAATCAGCTCGGGAGCACGATTTGACATTTTGTAGACGTGCATGTGGCGACTTTTCTGTTCCGTCTTCGAATTCTTTCTTTCTGCACGGTTTGGCTCGGTTTGAAGATCGAACTGAATTTGAGTTCTGATGGTCAGCTATTTCTAATCACGCCTCGGGCGTTTTTTTTTTTTTTTTGGCGGCTCGAGTCAAGTGTCATAAGTTCAATAACCGCGTAAAACTAGTTTTTGCATAATTTTAAGGCAACAACAACAGCAATTAAAGCAAACAACTTTTTTGTTTATGGCTTTGTAGGTGAGCTATTCTGTGTGTGTGTTTGTTTACATTTCAATGAGTTGTGTGGCAAGATGTCTGATGTCTGGTGATAATGCTGCTTGGTGGCACAGCCGTTACTCATGCCGGCTGTGCAAATACTATGTGTGCAGCATATTGTTAATCGAAAAACTATCAAATGTTAAAACCAAAAATAACTAATATTGAATTGCGAGTGTGACCGTATTTGACTAGTGAAGAAATGCTTAAGACAGCGTTGCCAGATAGATCCATTTTAGTAATGGAATCTGTGGTTAATAAAGCAATAAATATAATAGGCAATAAAATTATACACAAGAATTTATAATATTTGATATTTACATATCGTTGTCGGATAGTTCCATATAAATAATATAATCAGTGGTTATTAAAGCAAAAAATATAGTAGGAACTAAAATTGTACTAAAGAATGTATAAAATTTGACGTCAGTTCATCGATACTAAAATGGAACCAAGGAACTAGTTCACTCTAATTTTAGGGAGCAACTCCAATTTGGTCACACTGATGAGAAAAATTCAACGCAATCAAACACTACCAAGCTATACCTTTTGCGTTTTTCATTCTTTGTGAAAACTGTAAGAAAAAACATAAATTGTGCTATCAAATAGTAATAAAAATCAACTATACAACGCTGTTTCGCCATCTAAACGGTGTAAATAACAACTTGAAAGTGGAACATTCAATTAGCATAATCGCAAAAGCGTGTAATCCGCTTAAGAAAAAATTGTGAAATTCGTCGGCTCATTGAGAATCCAATAAAATAATTTAAAAGGAGCAATTCTAATGTAAGTAAAAGTTTAATATCATTTATGTAATTTTAAAAACGTATATTGTATGAAATGTGCATAGAAACATTTGTGTGTATCCATTAATGAGTCAAAGGTGCTGCTACTGCTGCTGTCGTTGTTGTTGTGGCAACAATGTGTGTATAATTATAGAATACATCTGAGCATTCTGCTTTATGAACTCATTTCCAAATATATATAAAATATACATATAAAGTGTTTAGTTATTGGAGCAATTATGCATTTCATATATAAAATTATACTAAACTAAACAAACGTATATATATATATATATATATATATATATACATATATATATAGATATGTATATATATATTATATGGTGTTATATTATATTCTATTTTAGAGTAATTTTATTGCCAGAACAGCTGGCGATTGAAATTCTTTCTTGTGTTTCTAATCCCATTTTTATGGCCTTTTCACATTTAGCGCCAGCTGCAAACTTGCAGATTTATCCAACTACCTGTGTATATGCATATTTGATTTAAGAGCTGCCTGCAGGTAGCTAATTATTGGGTGTATAAAACTAACCCTCTGCTCTTATTTTGCTTACAGTTGCAAACCAAGTTTCAAGTCGGACACACGCTGAAAAGAGCACAAAATTCATCACTGCAGTAATTAAAAAAAGTGAACTTTAAAAGAGAACATAAAGAAGCATCGACAAAAATAAGTATCTAAAATGGTGCAGACTGCAATATCGCTGAACGATCGTTTCACTCAAATGCAAAAGCAACAGCCATCGGTTAGCGGAGGAGGAATCTCTGCTCGCCGTCGCAGTCGGTCGAGGAGTCGCAGTCGCCGCATTGTGAATGCAGCGGCATCTGTGGAAAATACGCGCCTGCTGCAGGAATTCAAACGGAAGCACACCGTGCAAACGGCCCTCAAACTGAAGCGCGTATGTGTCTCCCCTTCCAAAAAAAAAAAAAAACAAACAAAACAAAAATAGAAAACAGCAATCAGAGTAATAAATTACTCTGGGATTGTGGATCGAGTATGAACTGAGCCACGACGACATCTGCGTGGTGTTTTCTATTCTCTGAGCCTGGCTGGGCAAGGCATGGCGTTGACTTGGCGCAAAGAGCAGCCGCGCTGCAACTGGAAATGGAATTAATATATAACAATATAACTAGATACATCTAACAGCCAGCCGATGCAGACAGAGAGACACAGGCAGGCACAGTCTGTTTTCGTAGCTAGCCAAGTTCAGCCCAGATCTCGAGGAGAAGCTTAGCCCAAAAACTAAACCCACTTGTAGTAGACTTCTTCTATTGTTGTCGTTGTAATTGTTGTTGTTGTTGTTGTTTGTTGACACACAGAGAACACATTGAACAGCTACCGCTTGAGCAGCGTCTGAATTCAGTCTGTAAACGCAAAACAAAAACATACCCAACCAACCAACAAACAAAACAAACAAACAAAGTACGAAAAATCCATCACAAACCTTATGCATCTTACAGAGAAGCTTGCGGACAACTGCTGGCGGTGGTGGTGGCGGCTCCACCACACGCTTTGGCGCCACCAAAACGCTCCGCCTCGGACCCAATGGAAGACCGATGCGCTCCAACAACGTCAACCGACTGGCAACGTAAGCATCTAACAAAAAAATAAAAACAAACTTTGTAGCTGTTGTTGATTGACTGCCTGCATCAGAGTCAATGGACGAAGACTGCTCGCTCTGCTCCAAAAATGCAACTACAACATAAAAACACATCTACCTCTTCTGCTTATTCCGCCTATCTACAACTTGAAACCCATACATAACTAGCATGCGCGCCGATCTGATTGCCAATAGTGGACGCAGCGCCCCCGTCGCAGCGGCAGCAGCAGCAATCGACGCTCCAATTCGGCCGTGGCCGGACTGCGCCAGCGTCTGGGCCAGCGTCGACCCACAGTGGGTGGTGCCGCCGAGCGTGTGGCTCAACGTCGACGCGGCTTAACGCGCCAGCAGCAGCAAAGGGCAGATCAGCTGCTGCAGCAGCAGCAACGCGGCCGTTCACGCAGTCGTGGACGCGCCCGTTCCCTAAGTGGTGGTGGTGGTGGTGCTGGTGGTGGACGCGATCGGGCTCGCAGTCGCAGCCGGGATCTGAGCCGCTCGGGACGCTCGCAGAGCCGTGGACGTCGCCAGCCGGCGGTAAACGGTGCAAGGGGTGCGCCGCGTGCACCGCGTCGTGTGTCGGTCAAGCAGCGCCTGGGCGTGCGTCCGGGCGTGGCAGCAGCAACAGCAGCTGGAGCTGGAGCTGCCAATAAGCGACGTGGCAATCGTCGCGCCAGCAGCAGACAGCGCGGCGTAGTCGCCGGACGCATCGAGAAGCGTCGCAACTCGAACACGGCACAGAAGGCAGTGGCAACTGCCGCCGCTGGTGGTGCACGAGGACGCAACGGACGTGCACGTGGCAGGTAAAAACAGCATCTTCAAATATACCCCATTCCCATTAGTTCCAAAATGTGTTATGGAAAGAAAGAAAGAGTTCGAAAATTATTTGTATTTCTGATCGGAACTGCAAAGTTGGCTGATTAACTCAGAATAATTTATGTAAAAAGATTACAACAACCATTGCTCTACGATCAGAAAGAGAAGGAAGGTTTATTAATAAAAGTCTAAAGTCTTTGTAAGGATGTAATTAGGGTACCATATGCAAGACCCGTATTCAAGAGTAGGTTTCCTAAGTGAAATATATAGTGTTTTAGTAATATAGTAATATATAATACTCGATTTGCAGAGGAAGAAACATGCATGTCAAGCTTAAGCTTGGGTTCTAAAAGGATGCCCAAATCATCAACACATTCAATGCGACCCAGTGATTTTCCATTAAGAATTATTTAAAATGGGCATTCGCCTATAAAAAGGCATTGATTTGTATTTATCACAAATAAGATTTAATAAATTTAGTCGACTCAGGAAAAGACTCTTAACTGACGAACGTTCATTGATGAATAACGCGAAGAACAAGGGGCCAAGGTGACTTCCTTGTGGTACTCCAGTAGTAACTTGAGCAGACTTAGAGATAGCGCCTCTAAAATAAACTTCCTTTATCCTAATAGTTAAGTATTTTGAGATCGAGCAATAAGGTATCCCGCAAGATTTAGTTTGTGAATTAGTAATTACCATAATTAAATATTTGCCTCCTTGCAGATCTGCTGTACGAGCTGCTGCTGCTGCTGCTGCTGCTGCAGGTGGCGCCGTCACTCATCGTTCTCGCTCCCGTTCCCGAGCACGTAATGCTGCTGCTGCTGCTGGGGGTGCTGCCGTTGGTGCGGCAGTTTCATCGAATGGCCGACAAAGGGGTGGTCGTCGAGGACGCAGTCTGCAGCGCAACGCTGGCAAAGTCGCCAAGGGCGCCAACAAGAACAATAGCACCGCTGGAGTTGGCAAGGGAAAACAGAAGCAACAACAACAACAGCAGCAAGGTCGTCGCGGACGTAGTCGTGTTCGTGGTGGTCGGACAGTTGCAGGTAAAAGCGTTGCAAGATTGGCGGCTCACTGGACACACCAGGCTGCCTGCTGGATGGGAGCGCATAACGACTCAATATGGAATATGGAATCTTATGCCTAAGTGCTCCGATTAATACTCGTTTTCTTTTTCTTGCTCTCCATCAACTAGGCAATCAGCGGCGGGGGGAGGTGAAGCGTGAGGATCTGGACAAGGAGCTGGATCAGTATATGTCAACCACAAAATCAGAGATGGACTTTCTGTTGAAGTAGAGCAGAGCCCCCTAACCAATGAGATGATGACCACCGCTAGGCAGTTCTTACTAATACTTAAGTTGTCTCATATATATATATATATATATATAAATATATAAATATATAATACTAATTAGCTTTAAGCGTCACACACCCATCTAACGAATTGAAGTCCAAGTGGTGTTTAAATGCATTCTGTAAATAGCATATTAATTAGCTATAAGTAATTGGCTCTGTTCGCATAATTGCAATTGCATTATTTGTTGCCTATGCAACTGAAATACAATTGACTCCTTGTTCAAAACTAAAATGCTCTCTGTTGGTCTGTGTTATTTCTCATCCCCAGGCAATACATGTCATTATTACCAAACTGACCGGAAATTGAGTTTTGTCTGGCTTTTGTTTACTTATATCTGGCAAACCTCAGAGAGAGAGACAGAGAAAGAGATAAAGAGATAGTTAGAGAAAGCAAATAAAGAGTACGAATTGCATTAGATAAAAACCGCATTGAGTTTTTCTAACCATCCCTTGTGGCGGATGAAGATAAATCTATTTCTTGCCGATTTTTTTGGCTTGCTTGTTTGTTGCTTCTACCCTCTTAACCAATACTAAAGGGAATATTGTTTTTAGATAGCTATGAAAAATAAAGTCATTTAAATGCAGATTGATAGCGATTGTCCTTTCGATTGCAATGCAAGTCCTTTGAAATTCTGCAAGGGTTTGTCACAGTTAGAGCTAGTTTTGCAAAAAAATATGCGTTATTAAACCATATCCATAAGAATATTGAAACGAAATATATTTTTAAGCTCAGCACAAAGGACTATCGATGTGCATTTAATTTTTCACTTTTCGATAAAAAAGATTGTGCGAAAATTTCACAAGCTCAAGTAAATCAGAAAGTCCGGCATAATCATATCGCGATATTATTTCGATCACAGATATTCCTTGGAAAGATGAAAGTGGTTCAAGCGATTAAAATAAAAGGAAAGCTTTCAAGACAGAAAATTGCTAGCGAGTCCTAGCCACCAACGGGAAAATCCTTTTTGTATTTACAGAAATCAGATTTTGTGAATCCAACTCGATTTTTTGCAAATGTGATTGGATTATCCGATAAGCCAATATTCCTTGAATGCACCCTGATAAAGGAGGTTCTTGTGATTCTTTTGACAAGCATTTGACAGAATTGCAGTTGTTTTATGGTCACCAATGTGCCCCTCACAGTATGCCGTAAGATGTTTGAATTTAGAGCTTCTATAGTTAATTACACTGCAGCCCGAAAGTATACTTTAATTTATTTCAACTGAAACCTCAAAGTAAGTGCAAATTTGACCCATTTAATAAAATATAATTCCTTTCACTTTTTAAAATATGTGTTTTCAAATGTTATTTCTTTTTAATTCTTTTAAGTAAATCTCTATATATTAAATTATATTATTATTATCATCATAATAATTTTATTTTTATTATTATTATGATTTGAATCTAAAAAGAACGTAAACTATTTTATTTTTAAATACATACGTACTAGTAAAAAGTAAATATATATAAGAAGAAAATATTATTTTAAAAAATAATACCTTACTCTGTATATACATTCTTAATTTTGATCATAATTACAGAGTATATCGTTGAACTGAAACATTTGAGTATGCTTACACACTATCTTGATTTTGCTTTACCAATTTCTTTTCTTTCAGCATTCTAGTTTTTCGATCTTAGTGAATGTTTTTAATTTCTGTGATTGATTGCCTTGCTTCGACAAGTTTCCCATCAGGTTTAGCAAAGGTTTGTGTGGCAGTCAAGCGATGTGCACATACATTCGTTTTGGGCGAACCGAGAGAAAATTGGATTTTGTCATTTTAATTCAATTCGAACTGTTTGCGCTGACGCAAGGACATAAGGACCTGAGGACCTGAAGACCTGAGTCGAAGAGTTGTGGCAACATTGTGACTGTTATATGCCACTTCATTTAGCTGCACCAATTCGCTAAATCAGCCTGCAGGCTACTAAGTAGCGAAACATGTCTTGGCAACCGGCTCAGCTGCTGCTGGCTCAATGCGATTAGCTGGCATCAATATGCCATGGCTGTAACTAATCACCTAGGATAACAACAGCAGTCTCCCACTAACGCGGCTAATTAACACAAAATGGCCATTTGTTGCGCCTGCTAATTGGCTCCGGCATGGCGAGAATTTCTCCCGCAATGTGTCCTAGTTCAAATTATCGTACCCCTGGGCACGCTCCTCATTAACCCCTTTTTGCCAGTCAGCTGTTGAGAACATTAAGCAATTCAACAATTTATAAGCAATTAGCAAATGTTGCCGGCCAAAAACACGCTGTTGCATAATTAGAGAATTTAATTTATGTGCTTACCTTTTTCCCAAAAGGGTTACCCCTTCATTGCATTCACAACACAACATGTTGCTAATCATATTGCCAACAAAAAATATAAAATTTTTTTAATTGCAAATGTTATGTTAATATCTGAGCTAATAAAGGCAATAATTCCCAAACTCACATGCAAGCTGTTTAAAGACCTTTAAATAATCACAGTAAGCCAAACACATATTAATTTGAAAAATGTATTTCTTTCAGGTATCTTTAAGCGTATTCACAAATATTCATAATCCTATGTATTAAAGACGTCTTTAAATACAATGAGCAAAATTCAAGTATTGAATTACTTTTGTATAATCTATATAATCTACAGATAGCATTCACAATTCGAACATTTTTATTACAGATGCCGCTTTGATTTGATTTCCATAATGCCATCTTTAAGATAAGTGTGACAGCTGGCTGCCATCCTGTCAAACGTTCAATTTATCAGCGCTGCTGGCCTTGGTGTTCGTTGAGAGCGAATGGCTTACAGCAAGTAACTTGGCCAAAAGGGGCCACGTGCAAATCGGAGCGGCTGAAAAAACAGTCGAGCAACCAATTTTACTAATCTGCTCAGCAGAATTCGAATGGGAGCAAGGATGCCCAAGGGTCCAGCCCAGCCACAAAGTCTGAAGGTGAAAACCTTTTTGGTTGAATTTCTTGTCCATTTTGCATTGACGGACGGGCTGAGCGGTAATCAAGGACTTGTGAGCTTAATCTTATTCTTATTCTTGCTCCAGAAAAGATATCCGTATTGCGTTAGGCTCATGCATAAATTGTTAAATATTCGTGGCAACCCGTGGTCTAATTACTAAAATAAGGGTCGAGTGTTAACACAACAGTTCCGACAGATGCTTTTATCAATTACACGCACGACTGATTCCACTTATCCTTTAGCTACAGCTGCTGTCTGAGGAGGACACGTTTGGTGTCCGCAAGCAAAAACAACAAGTGCTAAAACAACACAGCACCACTGACAAAGTCAACACCGATTGCCGGCTACCGACTATCGTCCAACTAGCAGTCAAATTGCACAACCTCATATCACACATACGCACCTTATGCCGAAGTTGAATCAAATTTCGTACACACAAATGTGGCATAATAATCGCTTTCTTTTTAAAGCACCCGGCAGGTTGGTTAAGCCAGCAGCAGGTGTTTTCTTCTCTTTAAGATTGTATAAATTAATGTCCGTATATATTTGTTTGTATTTTCAGTGGCACTTTGTTTGTTATCGTAACCAGCTTTATTTGGATTCTTGTTATTTATACTGACTTATCGAGTTTCACAATTATGTAGCTCAAACTTTAACTAAACTAGATAGTTTTAGCTTTATTTTTTAGAATACGTTTCTTACTCCAAAACCTTTCACTTGAAGCTTATTAATCGTATTTTATTGAGCAAATTGCTGATTTTTGTCTCACCATTTTACTTAAAATTAAAAAACAAAATAGATTTATGTTCGTCAATTAAAACATTATAATTCCGAATAAAATTGGTGAAATTGAGCCGAAAACGAATGCTGAAACACAATCCGGCAAAAAGTCATCTCATAAATGGCAATTGTATTTTATTTAGATTGAGAGTCGTCACTCCCCATCAAGCACAAAGCTAATGAAGCGTCAAAGTGTTGAACGCTAATCCCAACTGTGTGTTCATGTGTGTGTGTGTGTGTGTGTGTGTGTCGCATAATAAATAAGCCAAATCCGCCAGGTAATGAGTATTTCTTATGGAAATGTGCATATGTGAACAATTGAGCGATCAGCGCTTGTTTCCTCCGTGATTTGCTTTTGTGTTTTTTTCGTGTGTCTGTGTTTTTCTTTCGTTTTCTTTTTTGTCAAATGCAAATGTTCGTCTGCTTGGGCTTTGCTATTGAAATCGCAAATTTCCTTTCAAGTCGGCTTGAAGAGGTGTGTTGGAAAATTGAAAATTCTATTCGCAGAGTTGCATGCCGCATGCCGGCTGAGGCTGAGCACTGGTTCTGAGATCTGAGCGAATGCCAACGCGACAATCAATTTCACGCTTCCACACACAATTCCTTCGCTTACACTTACTTTGACACGTTCTCTCATTCTTTATCACTTTTTATCCTTTTTATTTTGTATGCCGTTTGCCGCACAATATAATTGCCTTTCTCTAGTTTATTGTTGTTTTCGTCGCCATTTTGTCGTGCACTTTGTTGTCCTTGTCGCCGTTTTGTCGTGCACTTTGTTGTTGGCGTCGCCTTAGCGCTTAACATCACAGCGGCTTCAGCATGCCCCACGCTATATGTGCAACACACACGCACACATTTTGTTATTAGTGCAACTCTAGACACCTCGTAAGTGCGTCCATCTCTTTCCAATTTCATTGCATTTTTGCTTCTTTGGTCTTAAAAGCATTTGAATTGCATTAAAAATGTATGACAATAATGCAATTTTCATGGAAAGTACCAAACGCATCATAACATAAGCAACTGTGCATCCATTTGCCAATCTTCCCATACCTCCCAACTCGTTCCACATTCGACTACTGATGCTTCCCCAAAGTGTTGACGAAAGTTTCGAGTGGGCTGGCAACGCCATCAACTGCCATCAGCTGCCGGAAACTGTTTGCTGTCGAGCTGCACAGTAAACGGCATGGACAGCCTTGCTACATTTGTCTCTGTGTGAATGTGTGTGTGTGCGTCATAGAACACTTAAGTCTACCCAACACTCAAAGATCTTGATTAGATGTCCCTCAGGCGTGACACATGCTGCACTTCTGTCAACGCAGCATTCAATGTCAGTGCCAGGCTCAAACTCAAACGTAAGCAGACAAAGATGGTTCAAAGAGATGTGCGTGGTACGCAACTACTTGGAACTTTTGAAATATTCAACTGATTGTAATTCCCACAAATACCAGAAGTAATCAGTTAACTTATGTCTCCAACTTTACTTGTTTTCTAACTTAAAACTGTTTTGTTTTTCAAAACTTATTCACCAACGCAACTCAGTTGATTTGTTTACACACAATAAAAGTTTTCCGTTGAAAATTCCAATTAAAGAAGTTTAGCATTTTTCAAAATTGAAGTACAAGCGAGGTTATATTAAAAAAAAAGAAATTATAAATCAAAAATACTTCAATTGAATTTAAGCTGCTCTCAGATTGCATAACAGCAGTAACAATATTAAGGAAGAGTGTTCCTTGGGGAAGTTCAGATCTGAAAACAAAGGGGAACTTTTGAAATATGCAAAAGATATCCATTTATAAAAATACCAGCTAACTTAAGTCTTTAACTTTATCAGCATGTTTTTTAACTCAGTTATTTTATATTTTAAATCAAATCAAACTTTTCCGTTGAAAATTCGAATTGAGGAAATTTAGCTGCAAAATAAAAGTACTTAAAATTTGAAGAACAATCGCAGTTATATGTATTAAAAAATACTTCAATATAATTTAGCCATCTCAGCAATACCAGCAATTCCAGCCAAACACTCAAGTCAAAAGCATTCTTACCTTCTTGTAAATTCGATATCTTTACAAAAGTGACATTTATGTCATGAAAATGAAGTAAAAAACACCAAGTACAAGTTTTTCCACTCAGTTGCTTAGAAGACGTAAACAATTGAAATAGAAATACATGTTTATTGTAGAATATAGCAACGAGGATGCTCTCTTGTTAGCAGGCATGTATATGTATATACATTATTATTAAGTATGTCTATCATATCTTATTCTACATTTGATGCGTGACAAAATAGTTATTCTTAAGAGCTATCTGCTAGACACATCAAATGAAATAACAGAGGGGCGCTTGTATTGACGTGATTTGGAATAGTCGTCATCATGGGATGCCAGACAGAAATTTCACTACAACATTAGAGTTGCAATTAATTCAAATGACTAACAAACACAGCAACTACAGTTAATAACGAACACTTAGAGTTACACACAACGTCGCATTTTAATACTAATTGTATTTAGTACACATTTACATACATACGCACATATAAATTATGGTTTCTGTTTGGGAAATGTTTAGGTCTTAAGTACAGTGACAATGGGGTGGCATGAAGAATGAAAGTACAGGTACACTCACGCCTGACTAATATAAACATTATTTCGCTTGCTCATGATATGATGAAGTTTACTAAATAGTTTGCCTTTCCTTAATTAATAACACTTGCTACATAATTAGATAGTCATCAAGTATTGAATATTGTTATTTGTTTGCCATTTGGATTTGATTCGGATTTTGAATGACCCTGTAGTTTACACTTGATTTCAGGTTCAACTACGTCTGTCGGCTGTCTTCGTTGCTATCTTTGCTTTGATTACTTGCACTTCTTACCAATCACGGCCCATAAATTCGTATTTGCTTGAGTTGCTCCGCTCAGCACTCGTCATCGGTGATTGTATAGCTGCCCCGGAACTCGCTCAGCGGCGTCGCATTCGTTGTCGATGGCGTCATTAGGGGGGCGCCCTGGAACGAGATTGCCAGTGGCAGGGCCGAGGGGGCACATAGGCTCAGTGCACTGCGCCCCTCCGTCACGGACCGATAGCGTAACGGACGACCCGAACTGCAATGAAAAGCCAATAAGGGGCATTGGAGAGGATTTATTATTATTCTTTTTCTTCTTCTTTTTTTTTTATTATTTACCAAGTCATCAGTCGAAGCTTTGAATGGCTTGTGTCAACTTTTTTCGCTTCGAACCTATCAAACCTTATTTTTTATGTTTGCTCGCAAAAAGTTGAAAGTTTCCCTTAAAGAACAATCAATGTGCAATGCGCTTCTAGTTGAATACTTTTAAAGTCAGACAATCAATCAATGATTTCAATGCAAATTTGCTTGACTTTCTTTCGATTTATTTATTTTTTAAATGTGGAAATTTCTAATTGGTATTCGTGAAATAAATGATAAGGAATAAAATAGACTAGTTTCAATTATTTTAATGATTTACCTTTTTCATGTGCAAATTGGGCTTACATAACAAATATTTATATTATCATCATATGACTCCAAATAAATTTTAAGGCAGTAAGAGTCTTCGTTTGTCCCTACCAAATTCATCTTGAATTGTTTTTGGTTAAATTAATTGATTTGCGCTGCACCTTATTAATGGCATTCAATCCATTTACGTTTTTATAGAAACAAAACAGCTTAGCTTATGCTCATTGAATACTTTACTAAACTTCAATATTGAGAGGATTTCTAGGATTAAATTATATCGAATAGAACAGAATCAATAAGCAGTTTTAACGTAGACTAAGTCGAGTATTTTGCTCCCCATTTATCATGTATCACATATCAAATATTTGGCCACTTTATCTGAACGCATGAATTGTTCAACGTCTTGTTGCACATATGTACAATTATTTATCTTGTGTATTGTTCACACATTGCCAGTGGCTGTAGTAAATCTCACATTGATTTTATTCGCAAACACAAAGCGCTGGAAGCCCAATCATACATCACGTTGCACAAAGCACAACTAAACGCAATAAATTACACAAGCCATAGAATCACTGCAACCACTGCAACCAACCCCTGCCACACCCCATTCCACTTACCGCTCACAGTTGCATTTTAGGAGACGTATGAAGGCCGCTCGAAAGGTGCGATTAAAAATAGTGTAGATGATCGGATTGATCGTCGAGGAGACATAGCCCAGCCAGAGGCATGTGTTGACCACATGCTCCGGCACCTGGCACTCCGGGCAGACGGCAAAGATGATGTTCAGTATGAAGAATGGTGACCAGCACAGCACAAAGGTGAAGAAGACCAGACCCAATACCTTGGTGGCCTTCTGTTCGGTGGCCACCGCATTCGCCGAGAGACTGTTGCGCTTGGCGCGACTGTTGAGAAAGCTGTTGGTGAAAGCACTTTAGAAATTGAGTAACTTGAACCGACAGCCTCCGTTGGGCCACGTGGCCAGTTGCCCACTTGGCTGGTGGCTGGTGGCTGGTAGTACTCACGGCAAATTAAGCGTAGGCGTGCCAACACGATTCAAAGCAATTTTGAAGGGGCGCAGCTTGTGGCGTCGCTCCTCTGTCACCGTTTGGGTCGTCGTCATCGCTGTCGCTTTCGTCGTCGTCATCGTCATCGACGCCATTGTCGCCACCTGCTCCAGTGGATGATTGCCATTGAGGCTGCCGCTTCCGCTGCCTGATGTCTGTATGGTGGCGATGCTCATTCGGTTTGTGCCACCCTCACCACCGCCTCTAGCAGTTATGCAGCTCGTTGTCGCAGCTGTTGCTCCATCGCCTCCGACACCGCCACCGCCACCGCCTCCGCCTCCGCCTCCCACTCCACTTCCATAACCGCCGCCTCCATTTCCATTTGTTGCGTAACCCAATTGCGGTTGTGAGACGCTGCCGCGCACCGAGGCACGCCGATTTGGATGGCTGTTGACAAATGAACGAGAGGGGTGAGGGGTGCAGTTAGTGGGGTAAGTTTGCGTATTTTAGATTGTATTTTCCTGCCACTTGGCAGCCAGCAGACAGTGCTTGATATTAGATTTAAATCTTTTGATTGCGTACTCTGAAGCGCCTTCTGCGCGCGGAGCGCAACAGTTTATAAAATTGCCTTTTAATATGATGTTACCAGAAGCTACGAGGCCCACTTCAATCTGTCAGAGACCTAATGAAAAATGCCGCCATTTGCGGTAAGAATGAGACTCTCTTGCAACACAAAGGTTAAGGACCCCCCTAAGATAAGCCAACCCAAATGGCTTCAACTTGGTTCAATTTTGGCATATGGCGAATGGAAAATAATTTATACAAAAAACTTGGCTCAACTTAAAAAAGCGATTATTATTCTTATTCTCTCCACAGATCCTATAATCTTGATTCTTATATGAATTCAAGAATTTTTGGATCAATTTATCTCTTATATACTAAGTTAGTTTGTTTTTTTTAATGATTTTTAGATTTAGTTTAAGCAAAAAAAATGTTTATTCAAGTCTAAGCATAATATAAATATAAAACATTTACAACTCATATCTTTATAATCTAAACTTGAATAAGCTCTTGTCAAATAGTCTATAAATCAATATATAATCACCAAGATTGATTACACCAAGTTCAATTATAATTAGAGCTCGACTCGTCTATAAATCAAATTGAATGTTGAAAATGGTTAATAACAGATCCGATTACAATCGACTATGCATTAATTATAATTATTAATATGTGCATCAGTTTTGAATATTTATTACGATTTTTTAAATAACTTTTAGGAAGCAATGTACATTATAAAACTCAGATGTTTTTGGGAGCACAAAGCAATATTCTCCCCTTCATCTTTGTTCTCAAATATTTATAAAATTGTCATAAGTAAGCCAGTAAGTCAGTGTCACCTTAACATAACAACATTCTTGCAGAGGGTTGGGAGAGGGTCGAGAACACAACTCACTTAAATAAATTGATGCATATTTTATGGGTCTCCAGTCTGGGAAAGTTTGCACAGGACGAGTGCCTAAGACAGCTGACAAGAAGTTGTGTAAACTATAAACTGTTGGCCAAGGCGAGCAGTGCAGGTCGTTAATAAATGCATTTCCAACTTGGGTGGCAATTGTTGCTGTGACTATCGTAAAATTCCCTCGACAGCTGGCAGTTGGCCAGTTGTCAACAAATTCACCGGAGCACTTTGCCACTCAAATGAAACAAAAAGTTTTTACATTTATTACTGCCGATAGGAGTCAAAGAGGCGACCGAATGTCGTCGAATGCTCAACTAATAATTTACAAGTAAAAGGAAAACTTTATTTTGTTCTTCCCCAATTGTGTGTGTTGCGAGTACCTGTTAGGTGGGGCATCCTTATGGGCCTGTCTCATTAGAAATTCATATATTTATGCGCCAGCTTGTGCGACACAAATCCGCGTCAAAGCGCATAGACGTGACATTTGCCTGAGCGCGCATTTTTATTATGTATTTATTTTATTATATATGTATATATATATTTTTGTTTTGGGACGTGCCTAAGCCATAAAGTGATTTTGACTTGCAGCAGCTACATCTTTTTGGCTGACGTTATTCCCAGCTGCTTATGCTAAAATTTTGCGCAGTTGCATTTATGCAGAAAGCAGCAGCAGCAACAGCAGCAGTAACAACAATGGCAACAAAATACTGCTACAAGCATAATAATGATATTTGCAATTTCAGTGGTTGTTGCAGTGGTGGCAAGAACCTTTTGTCGTTTTCCGCTGGCAGCAATGACGCCCATGGAGGTTGAGAGCCTGCAACCCTATCTCCCCGACACCCCAGCTCTGGTTCACACCCTCGTCTTATGCTTTGGCTGTCACTCTTATCCGCTATTTATTGTCACCACAGCAACAGCAGTAGCTGTATTTTAAAAACAACAATGTCTCGAATAGCCGGCACCCCAAATAACAGATTTGTGTTTTCTGTTGTTGGCGCTGCACCACATGATGCATGAGTGATTTATGTTTACGGCGCGTTGCAAGTGCTTGCCCTAAAATTATTTATATTCTATGTCGTGTGACACTTGAATGTGCATTTAATTGCACAAGGATACCTAATTGATTGTTTTCTTAGGCGGTGGGGGGCAACGAGTCATGGTTGATTACCGTTTGCCACATGTGCAGTAACTTAATACATAACTTGCATAATTGCCTTTCAAAAGTTGCTTGCAACTTTGGAGTAATGTTTTAGCAGTCTGTTGCTGTGGCTTCATTATTCCCCTCAATGTTTGCCCATATCGACCGTATGTACACTCACAAAAAAGAATCAAAAATTACTAAATTTATAAAAAAAAAGAAAAGGACAATTCTGGATTTTAGAAATAAACTATATGAAAGATAAGGAGGGGTATATCGAATAGTAACTTCTATTAAAAAATAAATCAATATAGCCGTAAAACTGATATTAACTACCCTACACCTGATTATGACTAAATCTATCCAATACTCTGCGCATACAAATTGAGATTAATTTACAAATTTTAATGATATAGATAATTGCATAAACTGTTTAACTGAGAGAAACGTAAATTTTCTTTATGTATCCTGAACTGTATTTTAAATTCATTCAACGAAGTCGAATAGAAGCCAATCGTTAGATGCTACTTTGCACAATAATCGAGGTCTCTTTTTAGACAGGCTAAGTCTACGTTTGCTTCATTCAACCCAAACACAAACAAATAAAAATCCTTTGGCAAGCACTTGGACCCAAACTTGTTACAAAAACACAGACAAACAACAAGAAGAGAAATAAATAAAAAAAAGGTAACTTGTCAGAAGAAAGTAGTCGACAGGATGGTAAAGTCCAAAGACAACTCAATTTGTTTTTGTTGTTTTGTTGTTTTGCCTCTGAAGTCAACTTTCAACCTGGGGCAAAAACGATGCCAAAACGCTTTGCACTTACAATCTAAATTATGCAAATTTCTTAGGGAAGTAGTCGGAAAAGTTATTTGCTGCCTTTGTGGGGGGCCATGTAAAACAAATGTAATAAATTTAAGAGCTTGTATGCTCAACTGATAATAAATGTCTGTAGGTCTCGACTCATCTCATCTCGTCTCATGCCAAAACACCATGACTAACACTCCCAAATTGGCAACACGTAACCAAAGGTGTGAGGTCAACACAAATGTCATCGGGCAGGATACTCTTGCATGGTGTTACGACCATTTTGTGGTTGTGATTTGTCATTGCCCGAATAAGCCAACTGATTGCCATCATTGTTAATGAGATTACCCAAAAACACTGTGACTACAATTTCATGGACTGCTTGCAACGCTGAAGACTGCAGAGTTACTTTTGTTATAGTAGAAGTAGCTGACAAGAGTATACTCTTTCATGGGAGTCATTTGATATATGAGTTTATCATATCATATTAATATAAAAGTGATTTCAGATATCTTGTATTTCTAATAGTACCAAGAAACTCAAATTAATCAATTAAATAAAAAAGCTGAGCATATTAATATAAAAGTGGTTTCTGATTGATATTTTATATTTCATATAATATCAAGTAACTTAAAAAAATCAATTAAATAAAAGCAAATTATATTTTTATAAAGTGATTTCAGATAAATATTTTATATATTATGTTGTTTAAAGAATCTCAAATAAATCAATTAAATAAAAAGCTAAGCAAATGAATTTAAAAATATTTTCAGATAAATATTTTATATTTTATATATTTCATATTGATGATTTTTAATACAACGCATTGTTCAAATTATTGCAATTGACAACAATTTCTGTCAAAAGTGTTTTAAACTTTAAAGTATAAGGAATAATATTAATTTATAGATTTTGATTATGTCGAAGTTTGGAAAAGATTTGATTTGATTGATTAAATTAATTCGCTTTTAAAATCGGGATATTGAATGCCACCGGATACAATTTGCGTCGGTTTGCGTCATTTGCATGCAGATTGGATGGCGAGTGCATCGCAAAAATTGCGGTTAATTAATGTTTTCAAGTGGATGGACCATCAACTAACTTACCTATCCATCAGGTTGGGATTGCCGCCGTGCTTGCGCCAGAAGCTGCTCGTCCGGGGCTTGCCACGTGCCGCGAATGAAGATGATGTGGTTGAGGTGGTTGTCGGCGTCGAAGATTGTCGCAAGATGCCACCGCCAGCAAATCGGAAGTTACTTCGTCCAATATTAGTCGCATTTCCGCTGCCGCCACTTGAGCCCCCTCCATTGCCCACATTGCGAAAACTGACGCTGGCAATGCTCCTATTACTCGTCGTCCGCTGCTGCATCAATGGTCGCTCCGAGTGGTCATTAGCCGAACTGGAGCTCGACAATGTCGTCCTAGTTGTTGCATTGCTGAAATTGCGATTGCTGTCACCCATTGTCTGGCCTTTGTTATTGCTGTAATTATTGCTAATGAAGCTGCTGTGCATCTGCAACTGTTGCTGGCTGTGCTGTGGCCGTATTGTGAACCGTCCGCCCAACCTAGACATTGGAATAGAAGCAAATAGACGGAGAACTGATGAAAGAAAGATCGATGTGCTTGGTTTACTTCAAATGGAGTTACTTATTGAGTTACAGCTTATTTGCAGAGCACGATTTCCCATTGAGTTCGTAAATCAGTTTGCTGCACATAATAATTTTATTGAACTCTTGCAAGGCAGAAAACTGCACTCTTGTTTGTTAATCACCTTAATTTTCAATGCATTTCAACAAACTTGCCACAGCCAACCATGTTTAATGCCCTTCTGTACTCGCGCAAATGGATAGTTGTAATAAATCGCATTTTGCCTGGCAATTGCAATCAGCATCTCTTTGGATTTCTGCTGTGCCAAAAACCAACTCCAATGCACAGAGCCGTAACACAAAGTGCAAGATTTAATTACGCATACGCCCTGCGGGCTTCCACACTCACAAAAAATGGGTCGAAATGGTTTTGGCTTTGTAAGGAATAATTCTTAAATTTAAGTAATTTATTTTTTGAAAATAAAAACATTAAAAAAATATAAATATCGGTTTTATTTTTATTTATCAGCAATTTTCTTTGAAACTTAGAAAGGCCAATTCCTTTTTTAATAACTCTCTTTTTAAAATGTAGGGAAACATAAAATGCTGAAAATTTTAAATCGGATTTCGGATTGAAACAAAAGTACAACTGCAATTAAGAAATCAATTAAGCGTGCTGCCTTTGGCTATAAGACTAGTTTATTTTCCATATTGTAGTTCATATTTTTCTCCAAGTGCATTGTTGGCCCGCATTTGGGAACTAGTTGGCACAGTTGTTTGGCTGCAAGCTTCGTTTGATGACATTTTCATTTGCGCATAATTTATTGGTATTGATTTTTAGACAAATCCAATTGCAGCTGCTGCTGGCCATTGTCTATTGCCTTTATCCAATTGGTGTCTGATCAAAGGTGGCACAAATCTGGGAGCACCATGTTGCAACTAATTACATTTACTTGTGTGTGTGTGTGTGTCTATCTCGATGGCGAGTGCGAATGCAAATGTGAAATTTTTCAATTCAATTACCGGCGGAAGAGTTCACTCTCTGGATGCTCGGCTGCGAAGCGGGCCTTCTTGCGCAACAGGGGTATGGTGAGGGCATATGTGGTCACCATCATCAGCATTGGTATGTAGAATGCCACCAGAGAGCCAAATACAAAGAACGCTCGGTTGTTTATCACACACACATTCGGCTGCGGCATAATGTTCTTCTCATTAACCAGACCTGAAAAAAAAAACAAAGAAGAAAATGTGATAACCAATAAGTCTGGGAACCGCTGACTTTGAGCTTACCCAGAACTGTTATTGAGCTCGAAACCAGCATTGCCATGGCCCAAACAATCGCTATCTTTATGCCGGCCAGGCGCTTCGTGGAACGGTGTCGCGAGCCCAGCGGATTCCTTATGCCCAGATAGCGGCCCAGGCTGATGAAGCACATGTGCAAAATGCTCGAGGAGCAGGCGAGCACATCGCAGGTCACATAGACGTTGCACCACGTGAACCCAAGTGGCCAATAACCTAATGAAGTAAAAGTGCAAACGGTCAGAATGGGGGGAAATATGTGTGCAGATGAAGGTGCATGGGAATCAAAAGTAATTTTAATCGCAATGAGAAGTAAAACAGTCGAAGTAAGAAGTGGCAGTAATGAAAAGAAAATTAAATAAGAATTAATAAATCCCAAAGTAAGGAGAAAAGCGAAAGTCAAAGTACCTTTAAATGAAAAGAAAATTGAGTACTGTTAACCAAGTTCTGTTTCCACCGGCAACCGTAGCCCTCTACACTGACGGTTCAAGGCTGGAAAATCACATTGGCGGAGGCGTTTACCCCGCACAGCTTAACATTCAGCAGCCATTCAGTCTAGCCATTAAAGAAGCACTTAATTGCCTAAAGATGTTTAAAATTAGTTCATGTAATATAAATATATACACTGATAGCCAGGCGGCAATCGAATCGATCGAATCAGCGCGATGCCGTCAAACTCGATATCCATAACAAGCTGTCGCAAATCTCTTCACGATAGGTATGTTATAGCCTAATCTGGGTGCATTGGCACCAGGAAATAGAAGGCAATTGCAAAGCTGATAAGCTAGCTGGAAAAGGCACACTATTTATCCTTCTCTCGGATAAGGAAGGTACATGCATGTCTCTGGCAAACTGTAAGCTGAAACTCAGAGAAGAGAATAGACTCAAGTCAAATGGCTAAATGCCAACTGTTTTCGAATAGCACGCCAAACCTGGTCCAGTTTAAATAGTAAGCGCAGTAAGGAGATGTGTAGTCTAAGTCGCACAATAGGTTACAATCAGATTACAATGATGACGAAGAGGAGGTAAAATCTCCGGAACACTTCCTCTGTTTCTGCTCTGCTCTGGCGAGGAAAAGATGCGCCTTACTAGAAAGTCACTTGCTATCAAGTCTAACACAGTTAGTTATTCATAAATGTAGCTGGCTGCCAAAGAAATGAAGTGAGATCCACACCGTATCACAACGGGCCAAAAATGGCCTAAATGTGTCGACCTTGGTCGGCATCCGTCAAACATAACCCAACCTAATCAAGTTTTGTTTGAGACTGAGTTCAATAAGAATTAACTGTAGCAATGTGGATGGATATTGGAATTCATATTTTGAAACTATATTTTATTTATTGTATTATAAGGGATGGCATTACTATGTTTGTGCTTATTGATAATGAAGTTGAACGGGTGTTCAATTGCGCTGCATGTACCTGTATCTTTCTGCCACTGCTGGCTGCAACCGAATAACCTGCTCTCAATAGTATCGGGACTAGCTTTGACCGCTTGCTTATCTCCAATGCGAATTCAAACATATGCAATTCTATGGAATTAATAACTTGCATCTCGGAACGTTTGCAGTTAGTTTTTCTTCATATTTTAGAAGCTAGATTTAAATGATAACATTAGGTTTAGGTAGAAACTGAGAAACCGTATCGACTTTTTTTTTACATTCACTAGATGTGATGCAAGACATGTGATGTGATGTGAACAAAGCAAAACATCCAAAGCATTTTCTTGCCTGAAAGCTTATAAGGAGCCACCAGCTAAACAAAGGGAGAAACTGAACTCAGAAGCTGGCTGCACTTTATTGAGCATATTTTTTTTCGCATATCTTTCGTAGCAAGAAAAGAGCTTACTTATGACCATCTTTTTGGGAATGCGAGGCACTTAGAAAAGTGTGTCACTCGCCGTCTGGGAAACAGATTTAGAAGTAAGTAAAGGACATTATTATTTTCTACTTTTTTGTTACGTTTTGATGTGACTATCGCTCAGGAAGTTACTTTGCCCAACAATCTTTCAAGTCAATCTCTCCACAACTCTGTGAAAGTACTGTCATACTATTCACTTAACTACGACAGTTCAAATCCGCGTTCGACACAACAAAGATGCTAGTGAAGCTGCTTGGCGTCGTTTGACTTTCAAAGTTCTAAGAAGTGGTGTACATTTAAGCCACGTTCATCCACGTGCCAGAAATTCCAAAGAACAACAACAGCATCAACTGTAAAGCTGTAAATTTGATGTTGACATGGGCATCTAAAGCTAAACTATAAATATCCCCAACCGTAAATTCACTTGCATCACAAAATATGTAAATAAAATAACAAAATCCAATCAACGATTATAATTTTTGGGCACAAACAAAATGCGTAACGCGAAATAAACGTTACTGCCACCTGATGGCGGGTATTCAGCTTTCAGTTGGTATTTAGCATCAATGCCTCTGGGCAAATTCAGGCTTAATTAGTACGGAATGCGCTTAAATGTGCTGTTTGTTGTTACACATACTTTTGGGCTCCACACCCACACACACACACAATCAAGGAGACAAACACAGAAGCGTCCACTCAACAGCCACTTTAGCAACGGCGAACACATCCGGATGTACACTCATATTTTATTAAGTTTTATACGCTTGTCACTTACATACACAGACACAGACACAAATACACACACGTAAAAAACATCTAGTGCTGAACATGTATTTATTACGTATGCGACATGTTGGCCGGAATTCGGTCTAAAGTGCCTTAAAAATGTCGGTGAGCAAAAGGTATATTTTTAAATATGTGTGCCATTTGTATACCCTGTAAGTGATCATTTTGCTTAAATTAGTCAGACTCTTATGTATACGCCTAGCATGTTAAGGAAAACTCATAAAAAGTAATTTAATTTTTGGCAATAACTAAACGTAATTAAAGCATTTATATTTATATAAAAAGTAAAATAAATATAATTTTGATTTTGATTTTGCAATGCACACTAAATTATTCTAAATAAATTGACTTTCTTCAAAATACCTTCTTATAAGACTAGCAAAATAAGCCACTATTTTCTTGAGTTAAGCAAAAAGTATACTTTACGAGATACCTGCTGGCATATCTTTTGCAATTGAAATTCTTGGTTGTGTAAGTTTAATGCTGACTATAATAATTAACACGTTTAAGAACAATTTCATTTTAGTTTCTATTTTACAAAGTGGTGAACATTTTTGTAAGAAAAGTACACATCGTAAGTGTGGGACAGTAATTTCTTAAGTCAACTCAATTTAATTGAATTTATTAGTTCAATGGCATGAATTTTATGTCGAAGTCAGCAATTTTATTATCATTATTGGGTAACTTCTTGCACTGCGACCTGTTAGATAAATTGAGCTCGCTTCAAGGGTGTCTTCCGAGTTTAACAAGTGTTTTCCTTGGCTACCACAGCTTTTCCTGACAATGGCGACACAATCTGTTTCGATGTGTCACAAAATCCGCAGATTTCACTACCAACGAAGCTTAGTTCAGAAGTCAACATGAAAGTGAACAAGGAAGTAATTTTTGACTAGAAACATTTGTTGGTACCATTAACATAGTTGCTGGCCAAGTTTTCCCTTGTAATTATAGTAGTTATTCCGGCTTAAAACAATGTTTTACCTTTTAGCTGCATTTAGTTTTGCTGTCGTCGTCTACAAGCGTGAAAACCAAGCAGCTGAGGAAACAGGCCAAGTGAAAATTGCCACAGTGAGAAATTCGCTGGTGCAGCATTCTACAGAAAATTGTTGCATAAATCGCGGCGTGCCTCGTGAAAAGTGCAAGCCAAAAATGAACAAGAACAGCACGTTGCCAAAAGATGCCAGAAATTAAAGCAGCATACATGCAAGGCAAGCCAAATTACTAAAAGTACGGAAAATCTGCCAAGGATTAACTTGTTTGTCTCAAGGACTCGACAAAGTGAGTGCTGAAAGCCACAGAAAAGTAGATAAAGTCCATTAGGGGCAGCAACTAAGCAATTTTTGCTTGCACGCCCGTACATATGCATTCTACTCTTGGTCTTGGTCAAATGTGTAGACTGCATTTGAAATGTGTGTAGTTTTGCTATGTTAATTTATGCAGCTCTGCTTTGCCTAAAAACTGGTAGACTGCCTGCCAAATAAAATGCCATCCGCTGAGTGAGCAACTAATGTGCTCATAATTAAATGAAAAACACTAAATTTGTAAATGTGGTTGGCCGCCTCGACCCCTAAATATTCAAAATGCTGTGATGGGCCTCTGGTGGAGACGCGGCCTTTTTGTGTAGAGCTTTTGGCAACATGTGCGCCCATTATGTGTTTGATCTGTTCATGCTACATTGGGCTCAGCTGCACAGCAGACAGACCTTATCAGTGGCGAATGCAAATTAGGCAGGCACAAACTCGAGCGTGTTTATACCAATACGATTTGCATACTTAACTGACAATGTGTTGTTTTTTTTTTATCGAATTTCCAAAATAAAAGTCAGTTGTCATATGTAGTTTAAAACTTAGAATTTAAACAACAATATTAACATTTTGTTTATTTCACATGAATTTATCTCTGTTCTCTAAATATATTCTGGTCATAAAGCGAATACCAATCAATGTATTTTGTGTATAAATAGATTCTAAATACTTTTCAAAGTTTGGCTGATTCATAGCGCTTAAGCGAAGAATGAAAAGTTTCAAAACAAAAATTAAATGCATTTTTATACAAAAATTCCAATCACTCAAACAAAAAGAAAATGCCATAAAAATAATGAAAAACACTTTTAAAATATATATGGATCGTAAATTTATTTGAGGAGCTATTAAAAATGTTACGAGGTATTTACTCATGTTTGGATAACTATCTACATATGTATTTGTGAAGGGGCCGGACTTGATTGAAATAATAATCTATGCACTGAATTGAAAAACTTACCCAGAAACGCTGGAATCGCGCCCATTGGCATGACAAACAGGCTGACAAGTAGATCGGCAATGGCCAGCGAGAACAGAAAATAGTTTGTCACATTCTGCAGCTTGCGATCCAGGGCGACAGCCAAACAGACGAGTATATTGCCCAGTCCCCCGGCGAATATGAAGAAGACCACGAACAGAAACAGCCAGTCGTAGCCATGCGGCGTATAGTCGAGAAAACTACGCGATATGACAATGTCACTGCCCAGATCTGATGTCGCCATCGTCGTCGTCGAGGTCAGCGCTGTGTTGGACAGTGTGTAGTTGGACATTATCATGTCCAGGCTGTGGGTGGTGGTGGCGGTTATATTGCTGAAGCTGCCGTTGCCACTGGCAGCGGCACTGTCTACCAGTTCGCTTAAATTTAGCCACGACCACAGGTCATCTGTGCCCAGGTCGATGTGATAGTCGAGCCAGGCTGTCGTTGCCTGCTCCTGCTGCTGCTGTTGCTGCTGTTGCTGCTGTTGCAGTTGTTGCAGCTGGCATGTTAGCTTTTGGTGGTATTCCTCCACGTCCTGGGGCTCGCATAGGAGCCTTTGTCGATTGCAGCTGTCACTAAAACTATACGTATCACTCACATTATCACTAAGCCCCCCATTCATTGCCAGCTCGAATTGCGTATACGCCTCGTCTGGCGACCCCAATAATTGCGTGTCTAAGGCACAGGTCGCATATGTCGCAGATGCAACCTGCTCCTGCTCCTGCTCAACTGTTGAATTGCACGCATAAAATGCTCTCTCCTCGCGTCTATCAAATGCCTGCAAAGTGCATTGGAATGTTGTTGTGCTGGTGCTGTTGCTGCTGCTAATGTTGTTGCTGTCGTTGTTGTTGTTCCCATGTCTCTGTGCCGCCTCGCAGCTAATGAAAGGCTGCCAGAGTTCGTGTTGTGCCACTTGTGCCACTCGACAATTGAAGTCGAGTCGCCTATATGTGTTGTGTGGTGTTGCTTCTGTTGTTGCAGTTGCTGCTTCTGTTGTTGGTCCATGACCAGCCTCACTTTGCATCTCCATTTCATTCTAAAGCTGTTTGGCTCGCTTGATAACAACAACAACTTGTTATAGTACAGCCGTTGTTGTTGTTGTTGTTATGTTTGTTATTTCTATTCTTAACTCACTTATTGTTACTGCCAACTTTTGTTCTCACTAATTGTCTGGAGCGCTGCAAAGATAAAAATATATACGTAAGTCACTTCAGTAAGCTGAGGAGAACAACTCTCATCATTAGCCGAGTAGTTGTTTTTAATTGTTAATTCAATAGACTTAAGATTAGGATTATTGTTAAAGTAAAGTTTTATAATGAAATGAGTACTCTTATTTACTTTATTTATATAAATCAAAGTTCAAGTTTAATAGCCAACTTAGCTAAATTACACTAACTTATACTCTTTGCCAAACCTTATTTAAACTGCTCCAAATAGAAAGTATGTCAAAGACTACATTTTTTTCTTATTAAAGTATATTTAATTGTTTGTAGGAGTAGATTTGATGATACGTAAGTAAAGGGATATAATGAAGATTGTGCATAAGTATTTAACAAGCAGAAGAAAGCATACATCCCATAAGGTATATATATTTTTGATCTGCGGCAAAATCTGTTTACCCATGTTTGACTGTCCGTTTATATGACCATGCCTATCTCAGAGACTTTAATAGCTAAAGAAGTTTGAAATATATAGTTCACACGTACAGATAAAGTTTATTTCCATTTATCGATAACTGACTTTTGCAAATATCGACGCAAATCGATTTCCGATACCAATAAAAGACACAATTGGAAAAATATATACTTTCAACTGATATATAATGTAGCCAAGCATATTATTGATGAGCTGTACGAATTTCAATAAGATCGGATAAGATGCACTGATTTCGTTAATAAAAACTATATTATCTTTATATATAAACTATATACTAAATGTTAAAATTTATTTTTACTATTTAAATTAATTACTATTTACACATAATTTCAACTAGGATAGAGTCATCAAGTTCGGAAGGGAGACAAGCAATAGATTTAAAATTACAAAAAAACCGTTGACAGCTTTTTCAGCATTTGTTAAATTTTAATTATAACTGTTTGACTGCTGCATTCAATAGACTGCATCGTCATTGCTGCAGCTTTTGTATACCGCTTGCTGCGACTGTCACCAGTTGTCTGTCACCATGCAACTGGCATGTGCAACACACACGCGACGCAAGCTTGTTTATTGCTTGCGTTGAGGGTATGGAATTTTGTGGCCTGCAATACTCATTGCATTTGTTAGTAATGAGCTCACACCTCGCTGTTGTGACGCGTCGCATTTAGTGTTAATTATAAATGCATCACGAGTGACTGCTGCATGCAGCCTTGCAACTTTTTTCTACTCAGCGCTTTTATAATTTGAATTTACGCTTAAAGTTTGCTGCGAAATTTTGTCGCAACACTTGCAAAAATATTGTTGCCAATTTTTATGATCATGAAATATACATACGTGCGTAAACTCTTGCCACAAGCGCTCAAATGTGTGGATGTGTGGGTGGCATCAACACCCTCAGGACTGCAGCCAAAAAGCGCATTCTGCATGCAAGTGATTTGGCCAATCAACCGCAACAAAGACGGCGTTCGGTGCTGAGGGCGGTGGGTGTGTGGCAGGGCACAACCATTGCTACATAGCACAACAATGCCAACAAGCACACATTCAAGCCAACCGCCATTTGCAATTTTGTGTTGGGCGAAATGAAAAATTGTTGTGCTGCCAAAAATGAAAATAAATGAGTTGCATTTTTTCTCAATCGTTGTAAACAATGAGAGAACGAGCTAGAAGCCAAATCGCTTGTAACAACTGTAAAATGCATTGAAAGGTATAACAAAAATTCATATTCTACTTTTCAAATACTTATTTCTGCTAAAATTCATATTACTATTAATATCAAGTGAGATCATAATGTGAAGTACATAATAATATAGTATAATATATTATAACAATTTAATGTTGGAAACGATTGACATCAGTCTTAAGGCTTGGAGAAATGTTGAAGAATTATTATACTTATTTTTTCCGTATTAGTTATTAGTTTCCGTATTTAAGTGGCAATCAATTGACGAGGTTGGCAAGTGTATAAAAGCTTCGGTGTGACAATGCTTGCCATCCCTCGTTATTTTTGCAAGCCGCATCTTTACAATTAATTGAGATTTTTGGTTAGTTGAAATCGACCATGTCGAACGACAATTAACTGTCCGCCTATCAATTGAAACAGCCACTCAACCACTGACACAATCAAGTAATATATGTCGGGGTCGCTGGCATCCACCTCATATGCATACATAATGCGTCTGTTTCGTCAGCACTTTCCGAGCTTAATTTGAGAGGCATCCACATTTCTTTTCATATTCAGCTACAACCATGCACATGCACTATGTATATGTATATATATATATATATATATATATATATATATATATATATATATATATATATATAAATATGCACCTGACGATGTCAGTGCAACTTAAAGACCAACTCAGCATCCACTTGCCGTGTCATGGCCTCTGTCCTGTGTTTTTTTTTGCTCTGTATCTCTGGTTATGCTGTTGTATATAATTACGTGGGTCGTAGGGCAGGTGTATGTGAACTTTAATGAGTTGTCAAGGCATGCTTTTTAACCGCCAGCTGGCAGCGTAGGCTGGCCTTTGTTTGATTGTTGCAAAAAGGCCGCAAAGCGCTCGAGGACAAAGAGCCAAAGAAACGCATTTATATTTTTGGAAGCGTCAGAGTGCCTTGCATGTCATGTGTCATGTGAGCCATGTAAGCTAGCGCCTTTGTTGTGGCATTACCAAGCACTTATTTTGCATGTGCATTGGCTTAAATAGAAGCCCTCAACTAATTAACTAATAGTTTAAAAAAAAAAAATGGTGTTGAAATTTGTACAGCTGAACAACCATTAGTAGACAGCTAACATCATATTTTAAGCGAGTGTATTGCGATGGAAAGTATATTCTAAGCGTTTTTAAATGAGTACCCATCTAGAAATAGAATAGAATAGAATAGACAGTAAAAGAGGAAAAGCTTGAAGAGTATATTTTGCGCTCTATCTGTGCGTATACTTAATATCCGCAAGGCATGTGCTTAGAATGTGTAAGGGTTTCACACAAAAAAAAAATGCAAATTGCAAAACTTGCTGCATGGCTGAGTGGCAAGCGGCCAAGAGGGATTGGGGTAAAATGCCAGATAGCAAACAGCAGTCCGTGACAATAATAACAGCAGTGGAAAGCAGGAAAAATAATATTTGTTTGAAACACAATACATTTGTTGATTTGTTGACAGTACGTTCTGACTCTGCTAAATATAGATATATATATGTATATATGGCTGTTGTTAATCAATTGGATACGCTACCGATATGACAAGTTCTGTATATAAAGCTATAGCTAAGACTAAGCAGATTAATTGTTGATTGCGCTGCTGTTGACAACGGGAACTGCTGGCCAGCTGTGCAACTGTGCAACTGTGTTGACATTGTGCTGTTTGCGGCAGTTTTGGGGGGGCAGTCGTGTGTGCCTTAATTTGTGGTTAATTATGTAATTAATTATTAACGGTGCGCTGCATCTGAGTTTTTGCGGTTGGTTTGAATTACAGCGGCTTTAAGTGCACGCTGTAAACATTTTATGGTCATGTTTTGCCAGCTTTGATACACAGACTTACAAGATGTTGCCAACACGCCCGCGACCACGACCACGACCACGCCCACGATCACTGCCACGACAACTCAGCATCGCAAAGGAACAGCCTTGGCAATGGCAGGCGGCTTCAATTACACAAATAAATTGCTGCTCATTTGGCGGACGTAACGTTAAACCTTAACTCATCAACATTAACACTTTGCTTGCCCCAACAAATTATTGCGAATTATTAATAAGAGACACGTCTCCGGCCGGCGACATAGTAAATATGACAATATAACAGCAACAACAAGAACAACAAGAACAACAAAAACAGACAGAGAAACACCCCCAATGGCTATAAGACTTAATTGGAACTTGTTCAGGCGTTTGTGATTTGTCAAAACTGTCGCCGTTTCGCCAGGCCTCATCAATTATGCAATGTCCGAAAGTAAAATTGCCGAGAAATTTGTGTGAAAACTTCATTAAGCACCGCCCCGAAAAGCGACAAGATGCCAGCCAGTAAGACAGTAACACAGTAACACAGTAAGACAGTAAGAAGGGGGAAGGTGCAGTAGATCCAGGAGTGGTTGGTGAGTAGCCTGAGTGAGTATATGGTGGGAAAGTGTGATATGGCGGCGAACTGGCAAACACTTTGCCTCGCTGTTTGGCCTGCTCTCTTTCTGGCCATCAGGCATGCAGTTAATGAAGAGAAATGGCCAAAAGTGTTTTATAAATGTTTGCTCTTTAAGTTGTTCTTGCTGGTTGGTATGTTGACTATGTTATAGGTTAAGCAACGATTTGGGTTAACCAAACACACAGGGCACAATGGGTTTGAGTACGCATGTTTTTACCATCTGTACTATTCTAAATATATAATATAATAATATATACATATATATTAACATATACTTCGCTTAAGTATTGAATTCATCTCTGAATTGGTCTATAGGGTATTTTCGCTTCGGTGTCGAGTGTAAATTTCACATTTTTTTAATGTTGTTCTTGTCTATGGCTTAAGCCCATTACTTCCTGTGGTTGGTGTTGTTGCTTTGCGGTTGTTTGCGGAAGTGAGCATCGATAAATTTTCGTTTTTTATTCAGTACTTCCATGCTGTTCTTGTTGCTATTGTTGCTGCCATTGTTGGTGGTTGCCTTGCACGAATTTTCCTAATAATTCGTATGCTTTAATAGCGATGCCAAGCGAAAGATATATAATATATAATATATATATATATATATGGGTAGATGTATATATTTAGTGATATATGCGCAGCTATTAATCTGACTGGAGGTTATTTGTATACGGGTCCACTTTGACTCCAAGTCAGATCCAATCGCAACTGTCAGCCAAAACTGCAGTCCGTTTGATAACTTTTTGCACAATAAATATTCCAGGCACGTTGTCGAGTAACAGACAAAAAAGAGTAGAATAAATGACAATAAACATAAACCATAGTACAAATATAATACAACACAAACAACTGTCAATGATATAATAAATTTATTTTCACACAGATACCAAATTATTCAAGAGTGCAACGTGCATTGAACTGATGCCTGAGAGGAGTATAAAAATGTGTTATCCTTCTTATATCCTGTACCAATAAAAGGAGCAACGAGAGGCATATTGTCGCAATAAATTGCATAACAATTTCCAATTTATTTATTTTAAATATATCAAATATTCATTTGACCTGGGCATAAAGTATTTAATTTCCATGTGTCCCCTTTTTTCTTTTTTATTCTATTTGTGTGAAATTTCTTATTTAACATTTGAAACATTTCTAAAAACTGCCATTTTTATGACATATACAGTTCATATATATATTCAAAATTTATGCAATTGAGTAAGTAAAACAAATTCACAGCGAATGCTCTTTTTCGATTATCATCATTTTGGCAAATTGTTTATAATTGGTGTCAAACCAAAACACAGAAATATTTCAATTTAACGGTTCAATCAAAACTTTTAATTGCATTTATTTTCTTGATTTTGTTATTGACGGAAAGTATATGTATATATGAAAGTGTATATATATATATATATATATATATATATATACATATGGCCAAATGCACTCAGCCACATCAGTTTTGCGGGGCGGTGGGGAGCTGGTGTTGACAATTTTAAATTGACTGTTAAAGGCTGACAAGTATAATTTGACTTGCGCAATTGATGCATTTGATTTTGCATAATTACTAACAAGTTTTTCTTACGTTATTCATAGCCACAAATCAAATTGGAGTCAATTGGAGTTCAATGTACAAATGAATGTCTAACAGCTGCCAAACGCAGTAGCATGCCCAGATCTTAGCATATTTGTCAGTGGTGCATGCTGTGTACAGATTTATGGCTGAAAATGCTTGGCAAAATGCACGTACAACCAGAATACACTCAAGAAGTGACGGCTTGATTTACTACCAACTGCCACTTGTACGCATTTGTGGAGCTGCAACTGCTGGTGGTTTTTCGACTTTTACAAATATCCTGGCGAATTATGAAGGTTAAAACTGCACTTTACACAAATTGAATACTGTTCTTTAATATTCTCTATGATTTTCGACATATTGTTAAACTGTTTTTATTGTTTAGTTGAACTATTTTTAAGATTTATATAGTAGTAAGAATACATTGACCAATCGTAATTCAAACCACTTTTTTCAAGTGCATTTTTCAATATAACATTCCAGTGTTCAAAGTTTATCTCAGTTATATTATTGAATTAATATTTAAATTTTATTTAAATAAAGAATTTTGAATACATTTTTAATATTTCCACTAAGGTTTTTGGTAAGTAAGTAACATTACTCATACGTCATGTTGTACTCAAAAAGTAACTCATAGCGGCACGTGATTTTTTTTCTGTGTTGTCATTCACGCTATTTTTTTGTTTGTTTTGTTTGTTTCCATATTGTTTGCTGGCAATCAGCCAAACAGAACCAACGGAAGGCAGCAAAACAAGCATGCAGAAAAATATTTAGCCTAGATTCAGCCCTTTCACTGTCAGTATTGAAACTAGCAAGTATACAGCAAATTAAACTAATAAATTAAGCAAGCTGAATTGATGTATGACTAAGCGTAAGTTTGTTAGTATATACGTATATTATACAGGTTTAGGAACAATCAAAGCACAATTAGGAAAATAATGTAATCATTTGTTATGACACACTTTGAATGAATGACATAGTTGTGATTTAACGTATGACAAATTGATATAAGCTGTAACTGACTGATACTGAACTTCTCGATGGCCATTAATCACAGCAACTATTCAATTTATTTTGTTCATGGCACATAAATAAAAGTTTCAATATACTTTACAAATTCTCAGTCGAAAAAGATATGCACGAAATTGATATTTCTCGTAATAATGCAAATTGCTTTTTAGGCAACTTTTGTTATTTGTTCGATGAAATCCTTTGAGCAAAAAGCGAACGACATTTGAGAATTACAATAAATATCAGTTGACATTGTTAGTAATGTAAAAACAGCTTTAGGTATATTATTGTGCTTATAGACTCCACTGCATATGCTAAATGTTTTCTTCTTGTTGCATATAATATATGTATATATACTATATTATATGTATGTATATAGTATAGTATAGTATGTATATTTAGTAGTTGAGCACACATTAAGTCAATGTGTTTAACGTGAGCACCTGCCGGAATGGCTTAATCTCACGGTGCCAGGCACAGGAATTAATTTAAGCGTCAATTACCGCCCCATTGGAACTAATATTCCGCAGGTACCAATTTGAAGTCACTACTGTTTGGTCGTGAACTTCCACCTTGGTTTGGAGGGCCGCCTATCTAAAACGACTTCCGATCTATGGGTCACGGCACCCTGTTGAATAGCGCAACAACACGCCGAGTAAATGACTCTACCCGCATTTGGGTGTCAAACCGCAGCCACCACGAAACTCCCCGAAGGGCCGCAACCAAAAACCAGGACGGAACTAGGTTCCGCGGGCTCCTGATTACCCGTGGTACCGGAAAGCAAGCCTCCGGTCAGGCCTCGTACCTGATGGGTACTACCAATTTTAACTCCAAAACAGTTACGGGTTGGTGACCCAAAAAAGAACAAAAGATATCACTGTATGGAATAGAATGCGAATTGATGTAAACATCAAATCGCAGATGGAACAGTATACGCCATGCTTTATGGACATGGTTTTCTCACTGTGGGGAGCGAGGCCTATTCCTTCCTCTTCCGCAAACAGCGGCATTCATAACTGAACGAATTCAGACCGCTAGGCGGCCAGCTGATATCCCCAACAACAGCGCTGAGAGCCGAGGGCCGAGACCGCCCCTGAACACCCCAAACGCCCGTGGTACCGGATCAGTCCTCCGGTCAGAACTCGTACCACAAGGATACTTCCAGTTTTGCTCCATAAAGCCGGGACTGGTGACCCCCGAACGCAACTCAGCGATCCATTCATACACCCCCACATTCATACCCCCATCATACATTCACCATTCACCCGACTTCTCCACGTATGAGACGTCGTCTGGCAAATGCAGCCCGTGCAAACTCACTCATTCTCCTTACCCCCTCACAAGTGGAGAGTACTTGACTTACGTCAAACCCGCCACTACCCCGCGTTATCCCAAGCACACTTAGATCTCTCAGATCTGCATACAAAGGGCACTCACAGAGGACATGTTCCCATGTCTCTCCCACCCAGCCACAAGGGCATTCCGGGCTATCACAAAGTCGTCTTGAATGCAAGAATGCATTCAGCGACCCGTGGCCCGTCAACAAAAATCCAAAACTCAGGTGAAGCCTGAAGTCTGGACGGTCAACAGCAAATGTGACCTCCCGAATAAACCTATGAGTGACCCTCCCATTCTCGCTAGTATCCCATCTGACCTGCCAGTCAGACAGAACACACTCATTTAGCAATTTCTTGCACTCACTAAGCCCTAAACTCTCCACATCCCTATCCGCTAACCATTCACTCTGCAGCAACGGCAACCGCCTCTTGATCTTATAGCTCAGGCTTCGACGCCTGATCTCTAAGTCCAGAGGGGCTACTCCTAACAATACCTGCATTGCCTCCGTGGAGACAGTGCGGCATACAGGCAGACACCCTAACAACATCACACGCTGGCAAGCCAGCACATTCTTTCTGCCTACAACAGTCGAAACTACTTTACACCATACAGACGATCCATAAGTTGCACAGGCAACAAATAGACCATTGTATACGGTGCGAGCAGCAGATCTGCTGAGGCCCCAGTCACTTCTCAAGATCCGACGCACTTGTCCAACCAGACTGAGCAATCGCCCTTTCACATATGCGATATGAGGAGTGAAACACATCCTCTCGCCAAATACAATGCCGAGGTATTTCACCTCCGGCACATACCTCAGGCTAACGCCATTTAGCCTGACCAATGGAGGTCGACTACGCGACAATCTGCCCTTAAGCAGCATTGTCACGGTCTTGTCCATTGCCAGACTGACGCCAACACTGAGACCCCACTCATGCACAACTTGCAAGTACGTTGCCGCACTTGCTTCCACATCCGCTCGCGATTGCCCCTCAACCAGAATGAGCAGGTCGTCCGCATACGCACAGCACTTGCATAAACGCTCGAGCTGCCATAGCAAGGTATCCATCATGAGGTTCCATATGAATGGACCACAGATGGAACCCTGCGGGCAGCCACGAACAACATTCAGACTTACGCTTTCATTCCGACCTACAGCACACGCTCGTCTACCAGAGAAATAGCTCTCCCAAATAGCCAATTCCCGGCAGCCACATTCGCTCAACCTCTCCAACACACTCGGCCAACTCAGGTAGTCAAACGCCCCTTTAAAATCAACAAAGATGCCTAGAATATGCTTGGAGTTGCTGGACTCAACGGAGTCGCTTACAAATCTCCACGCATCTTCCACACATCTGCCCTTCCTAAAACCAAATTGCCGATCTGACATTTGGCTACTCACTCTCTCTTGAAGCCTTTCTACCATGACTCTTTCCAGCACTTTACCCAGCACCGGTAGGAGACTGATGCCCCGGAAGGAACGAGGATTGCTCCTGATCCTATCGGGCGACTTCAAGAGCACAATCACCCTTGCACGCTTCCACTCATTGGGGAAATATCCCTCATTCACACACTTTCCATACATCGCATTCATATAGTCTGGAATTGACTTCCAGACACTCTTACACATTTCCCCAGTAAAACCATCCATACCAGGTGATTTCCTCGACTTTAACATCGAGAAAGCCACCTCCAATTCACTACCCAGGAGCGGATCAACATCACCGACCACACTTGGTGGCAAGTTCTGATGATCCGCTCTAGGGAAAAACTCATTTAATAAGACATTCATACAATCACTCCATGCCGTTAACTGAATGTCACCGACACGGAGGCCACTTACATCCGTTTCCCTACGCCTACCTCTCACAATTTTATAAGCACGACCCCAGGGGTCGTCCTTATTGCGCTCCAAAAAGGAACGCCATTCATCCTCTTTCACCCTTACAAGCATTTGCTTGTACTCTTTCATACCCTGACTGTAAGCTAACCTAAGTTGGCCAGCGTTCTCAGCATTGGCAGATCTGGCCCTTTGGAATCGCTTCCTTAGAGACCGAACTGACCGACGCTTAACGCTCAACTCATGCGACCACCACTTCACTCGTTTGAGGTTGACCTTTCGGTGCCTCTCAAACAAGCGATCATTCGCACAAGCCACCCACCTATTCACACACACGACCTGCTCGTCCACATTCATTGCACTAAAAGTGCTAAGCGGAACTTGCGTTGCCGCTTCACTCACAAAAATCCCATGAAGGGGCCAATTCGCACCACAAGTGCGCCAGCGATTACCCCCATCACTTTCACGCATGGTGGGAGTGTAAGTGATGACAATCTCAATCGGATTGTGGTCACTCACACCGTGCCCACCCAGTACACTCCATTGAAAACCATACACACTCGTTGCTACCACATTCGCAAGAGTGACATCAATGTCACTCTGACCCATCGGGCCCGCAAACGTGTACCACTCGCTGGGTTCGTTAACGACCCGGACATCCTGGGACACAGCCCACTCGGCCAGCACCTCACCCCTAGAGCGGTTCAAATACCTAGATGATCTAGATATCTTACTGAACCACAAAGGGGACGGTGCATTCGCGTCAATACCAAGGATGAACGGAACGCTACTAGCCAGTAGTAGCACCTCATCCATATACGCGATATACGGTTCGAGGGGATCCCCGAACTTACAGTATACGCTTGCTACACACAATCTACCAAAATTGCCACTAAGGCTCACACACACACCCCAGTCAGTCGAATTCACAACAGTGCATTCGATACTGACATCATTCACAACGACAGCAGAATTGGCCCTGCTGTCAGGAAATACGCGCATATCCGCGGGCAATCCCCGTACGCAACCATTTGCCACATAGGGTTCCTGCAACAGGGCAACTACGCTGCCTCTTCTCACAATCATGCCACCCACATCGCACATGACTGCATATGACTTCTGACAGTTCAACTGAAGAAGTCTGCTAGACATATTAATGTCTAGCACTCGCCCGCGCCACAATTGCACTGTACACAGGGCAAGCCGGAGACATCATAAGATGCTCAGACGGCTTCCCCTTGAATGCACAATTGCGACGTATTTAATAGGCAGAAGGAAGCACCCCGAACCCATAACGTATATATATTCTTGATCAGCATCAACAGCCCATTTCTCATATACTCCACACAGATTAAGCGTCTTTCATAATATCGATAACTGTCCCAGCTTCGTGAATATATAACTATTTAAATAAAGGACAAAATTGTAGCATTCCAATTATTATTAATACTCAGACATATTATTACGTGTCGAAAGTTCATAAAGAATGGAGGAAAGATAAAGTAATTGTATATAAACAAACTATTATCAGGGTGTCTGCTAGTCGGGCTTTCTCGAGTGGAGCATTCAAAATTGATTTAATATACATAAGTCCGTAGTCGGTTGGGATACATGATCTGCACAGCTATAGAAATTTGCAGCCATATAAGGTTATAGCTGACACGTGGCCTCTCTCTCTCTTCATCGTACTTCCTCTGACCGATCTAGTGTAAATATTGCATTACCTGTGTGTTCAGGTATCTTAATTGTGCTGTCAATCATTTTGCATATTTGCACTGGCTACAAATTAAAACAAAATGTTTGATGGCCGTTGCGATGGCCAACTTACGCATACTAAACTAAACACAAAAGCAACAATGGTAATTGAGCAATGAAATGTAAATTTAAATAAACATATATATATATATAATATATATACTATATATATATATATATATATATATATTTATACTCTATAGTGACATAAGCATATAGCGACTGGCCGAGAAGTGGACAAGTCAAAATATTATTTTTTATTTGTGCGTCGAGTGGTCAAATTGTCATGGGAATTCCTCATCGGTAGTCACGACTAGCGACAGGCGACAGGACAGGCGACTTCAATTAGCTGAGCACTGTTTATAATCATAAATACTAAATATTATTTATGGATTTGCAATATTCATGAGCAATTTACATGACAGCCAATTAAGTGATAAAACCATTAATTACAATTACAAAGTAAATAAATAATATTTATGGCCAATTAAATGAGAGGACATAGATTAGTCAAAATAGCTTCAAAGTTGAAGATCGCCGGAGATCTCAACACGAAACTGGCAACAATATTCGCACAATTGCCACGATGATTTATTACAACAATCGGAAAGCGTATTGAAAGGCCCAACAAGTTGTTGCTGTCTGTGGACTTTAACATTTCAGCATTTTCAACATTTTCAACAATTTCAGCATTTTTGTGTGTTTGTTGTTTTTAGTTGCTTTTTGTGTGTGTTTATCTTTGGTTTATTTTTTTCTTTTGCAGTTGGCAGCTTGTATTTATTTTCGGTTAGTGCTGTTTGCGCGTCACTTTTGATTGGCTCGACTTCAATCTTGATAGTCGTCAGCATTCAATTTATACAAAGCCGTTAAATTTTATCATTGACCAGATAACGATTATACGTCCCGCTGGCAGACGTTATTTTCGGGAGTAGACGCCACGAATGAATTGAATTTAATGCAATGGCGAACACTCAATTGTTTTTTGGCTTTTTATTTTTAAATATGGTCTGTGAAAAAGTGTAGTAAATATTTACTACGGCAGCAGCAGCATCAGAAACATAAATCTACACATGTAGCCTATAAACAAGTATAATTGAATAATGCCCATGATAAATGTTTGCGCCTATTAATTTTATCTTGTTTTATGCTACACTTAGCACAACGATGATTGGCTGGTCGTATGTAAACCAAAATTAATGTATTGCTTTGAGAGTGTTTGCATTTTTAAGTAAAATATTGAATGTATGAATGATGTGCACACGAAAATATAAAAATCATATGTAAAATATTGTGTTTTAAGAACACAGCTCATAGTTCAAAGTCAGACAACAAGTTCGATTCCAACACTTATTACGAAAATATTATTTAAACCATAAATTAAACAACCTGCAATTATCAACTTATTGCTGTGGCTAATTTCACACGGGAAACTGTCATTAAGAGCACAAGGAGCTAAATTGTTCTGTTGGTTATTTACGGAACTTGAACGCCCCATCGATTTCAGCTGCGGCTGTCAACAGTTGTGGCCCAAACAGTGTTAAATTCGATGCCTGTTGCTGACAGCACTTAAACAGCTTAGCACTTGGTCTAAAAAAACTTGAAGTAATCAACAGAATTTTATGTTGATTTGGCATTAAACTTTTACTGGCATCACTTATCGCAGGAATTGCTCTGTGGCCAAGTTGATCTGTTTTTTCCCTAATGACGGACCAGTAAAGGTAAAACACATACAAACACAGACACACATAATATAATTTCCCCAACACCATTCAGGTGCTATTAAAAGTTTATGCACATCAAGCAAGCTTAATAGTTTAATTTCCTGACAGAGCTTTAAAGAACCTACGAGATACCAAGGGCAACAGCATAGGAAAACGAAAAACCTCAAGTCCAAGGATAAGGTGAGAGACCATTAAAAAGGAAGGAAGCCTTTGCATTTTGGTTTTGGCCCTTTTGGTAATAAATCTCTGTGTGACATGTTCGCCTTTTCAGTGTTAGTTGAGTTGAGTTCGGGCCGGACAGTTGACTTATTTTGGAATTTATTTCTGGGCTCGAAAACAATTAAGACATGCTATCTTGACAGTGGTAGAATATCATATTTGCACATCCTTTTCTTTAATACGCACCTGCCACACAACCGTTTAGTGCTATACTCTGCTGGTGCTGGAGGGGCTTTCATTTCATTTCCTGTCGCATTTGAAACATGACTTCCTTCATCATTTAATGCGTGCGCTATTTGCCTTTCCTTAATTGGTCGTGACTCGGCAAAAATGTGTGCTCACAACTTATTCACACACACTGACAACAAAACAAAGCCAGCACAAAAAAATTTACATTCATGTAATTACGTAATCAGCAACGATCGGGGTCGGAGAGGCGTCGTGGGAAGGATGCCACAAAGTTTACTTTATGCAGGCGTTGCTTTGATTTCCGCCGGCTTTCTTCCGGAACACCTTATTTACATCACCATGATTCGTTTTTTTATTCACCATTCGCTTTTTATGGCATACATACACACACACACACACATATACACAAGTACACACGCTCAGTTTAGATTTTAATTAATTTACATTTGGAATTGTTGCCAGTTTTCTAGACTGTTGTTTGGTTTGTTTATTGTTTCGCTTCAGCTTGTTCTGAACACTTTTCAGCTGTTAATTAATATTTGAATATGAAAACGGCTCTCTGTAATGAGGATCTATTGAAGTGGTAAATTGTAATCAGCTTCCCACTTACTAAGTATTCACTGCTTACTTAGTACTTGCATAGTATACTTAAGTCCAATGTTTTTGTCTATTAAATGAAAATATACCAATAAGACTGCGAGGCATGAACTAAATTATATTTACTAAACAAAAAAACTTTGTTTAAAGAAGTTATGAAGAGAAAATGCTTTAGTGCAGATGAGCTGAAATGTAAGTACTAAATACGCATTACATTTATCTTTTGCATTAATTAAACTTTTCTTTAAGCTTAAAGTCTATGAAATTAGAAAAGTGGCTGATTAATGAACCCTATTTTGTTTTGGCTTCATTTGTGTTATACTGTATTGGTTATATGATGCATATCAAGCACCAGCTACCTTGGTGATATATAATATATTGAATACTCTTGCGCAAAATTTGAAAGATATATAAATATCAAACTGAACTTTACTAACATCTCGACAAATTCAATACATGAACTTCGGAGCATTACTCTAAGCTCGATAAATGATTAACTGATCTCTAATTTAGCTATTTGTACCCTTTACGAAAATTCGATGTAACTTGTGTTATATACACAGATAAAAACTATGAGTCCCTTCTACAACATTATGCAAAAATAGATTCTTAAGGAGTTGTGTCAAACAAGAAAAAACATATAATGCAGGTTTAAAGATTGCGAAATTAAGATTTTCATGTTATGACAAACTAAATTATCACTATTATTATAAAACATAATATATTAATATTAAAAATTTGGCTTCAATTTCACATTCTTATTCATTGATAATTGCTCAAATAAATGCAAGCCATAATTTTCCAATTCTAAAGAAACAGCAGTTAAACTATTTATAAATTTTATTTGACAAATTTGCATACACGAGAATTTTCTAATTGTGTGCCTTGATTATTATTTGCATTCATTACTTTTTATTGTTTCCATTTATTTTTCCATTGTATATATATTTTTTGTTAACTTACAACTGTGACCGAAATCTAGTGTCGCTAAATAGCGCACAATTTTATGTGTTTTTTTGCACTAAATTATTTATTTATATTATAATTTATTCTCACAAAACGAAGCGTTGCAAATTGCTTAAGTTATTCAGCAGCAAGTGTTAACTTCTCCAAGGGATTTCTATGTTTTCACTGTGGAAATTATTCGTTCTAGCTTCCTATTTTTTAAAAATTAACTTTATAAAATTTTTACGCGCGCAAATATTTTGAAAAATTATTATTCATTCGTTTTTGTGTAACTTTGAACGCTTCGCAGGCGAACGCAACGCGGCAAAATTTTAAAACAAACTGACTGTGCGAATTTTCCAAACAGGTCCATTGGGTCTGAAAAGCCAGTGAAAATCAGTCGCTGCCGCTGCCGCAGTCACAGTCGACGCCAGCGCCAGCCTCGCTCTTCACTTACTTGCCGTTCTCTCAACGCGCTCTCTTCGGGCCGACAAACAGTGGGAAATTTCGTTTGGCTTTGTTTGGGAAATTTTCCAGATTCTGACACACACTCAGCTGCAGTTGCCTGGGGCGTGTGACCGCCACCGTCGCTATAGTGGTTTGGGGTTGGTTTGAGGTGCTTGCTTGGTTAGTGGGTGGTCAGCTACGGCCCGTAGACGCCACGTGCGCGCCACTTCGCTGTCAACATTGTACGTGCCAGTACTGCTCCCTCGCGTCTTGCGTATTTTATGAATGAATAATACACGGAATGTGGGAAATAATCATTGGTTATTAGTCGGCCAGTTCATGAGCTCTTGTGGGGTATTGTGTGGCTGAAGGCTTCTTTAATCAAAGCTTTGAAATGATTCGAAATTCTAAGTAATGCAGCCCATGCAAAAAAAAAACACACTATTATATCAGTTTTAAAAGAATTATAAACGATTTTTCTTTTTATTTATTGCATTGCTATCATTTTGTTTGAATTTAAAAAGTGTTTACATATTTTTGTCACGAAAATATACGTCACGTTTTTTTTTTTTTTTTTTTTTTTTTTTTTTTTTTGGTAATTTGAAAATGTTGGGCTTCCAACCACTATTGTGCCGGATGAAATCGCTTTTGTGGGAGTTTTACAAACCGTGCTGGTTCGATATAATTGAATGAAACGTGCATTGGTTATGCTTCATATTGAAAAACTTTTGCGTGTCAACGAACATTATATAAACATACATATATTTACTTATATGTGTGCTGTGTGCTTTATGAACGTGCTTCGAATTTCATAGGCAGTTTTTTGTTTGTTAAGTTTCCTGTATTTAGTTGGCCCAAAAACATCGGCAGGCAGCTAGTGAGGGATTTACTTTCATTGCAATATAAAAATAGTCCATAAGTTGTATTTACTCGAGGCAAGGTTTTATGACGGCCCGAATTGAATTCAGTGCAGAGATGAGTTCACGAAACTTATTGCATCATGTGCGTTCGCCATACGTGCCCCAAATATATATGTATTTGTTTGTAAAACTGTTGCTTTCCAACTGCGGATTGCTATTTCCACATGCATTTTGTTGCATATTTGTTCAGGGCGCTCGTTGCCCGGCGCCTGAGTGGTCATAAAACAAAGGCGGAGATCTTTGGCGTGGCGTATACGTTATATGAGATATATTCCGAACGGGGTGTCGGTTATTTAAGCCACTCGAAGATACAGCTCAGTGCCAGCAGCACAATAGCCAGAATAGCAATCTGATGTTGAGGTTGAGCGATAGTTGTATGTTTAATGGGGTCTTGTCTTGCTTGAATCGCTCTCACAGAAACACAAAGCATTCACACTCAACAACTGTAAGCAGATACACAAACTTGCTTATATTTTATTGTTGTTGTCCGCTTCAGTTAGTTGGTGTAGGCTTCATCAGAGCGTTGCATATTTGTTCTGTTTACTGCTAAAAAAAATATCACTATGAAATTCGAGAGGCATCCAATTTAAATCATCTCGCCCCTTGTTGACCCAAACAATTGAGCCCATTTGAGGGCCGAGTCTGGCAGGCAAATTGTTTTGGCTGTGCCAAAAAAACATATAATGCTAAAGACTTCTGTGCAGTGTTTTACTGCCAGTCAGAGCTGCTGTTCCCAATTGGTCTATAAATAAATGGGGCTATGCAAAAACTTTATTATTTATGACTGAGTTAAGAATTTTGCAGAATTATGTAATTAAAAGGGGATACGATTGCCATTATAGCTGTAGATAAATAAGCTGATAATATATAGTTTATTAGCTATTAAAGCAACTTCGCTTCCAGCATACTCTCCAATCGCTTTAAAGTGGATCAAGCAGAATATGATATGAGAAAACTTTCCAAATTATTGGGCTAACTGAATAAAAGAGAGAAGTGCAAATAAAACTTGGCCGCCATTCCATTAACAAATCTTATAATGACTTCATTTTTATGTCGGTCATTAAATTATATAATTTTTAAAAATTTACGCTTAGGACTTCTCATGCTGAGACCTCTACCTTTTTGCGTGGGCAATCAAGGCGGCAAACCCAAAAGTTGTGTCAAATATTTATTTAATAAACAAAGCAGCATTAAGTAGCAACAAAAGTTAGCCTACTTGCTGCGCAAATTTAATAATAAAAAAAGTTAAAATACTGAATAAAATACCTCGTGGCTTCGGCAGCACAACTTTTCTTGGTGAAACTTTTTTCTGTTGTTTCGCTGTTGTTGTTGTTGCTTGACGAATAGAGCTTGGAGGGAAGGGAAAAGAAACGGCCACTTGAGCATTAATTTGGCAATTCTAAGCGCCGCACGTTACTCATACGCCCCATTTAACAATCTGTGTGTTTTGCGTAAACTCTTTTCAACGCTCGAACCGAGGAAACTTGGCTCAGCTGCTTGTCGGTTAAATGGCCTAAAAGTAGACAACAAAGCAACGCACAAGCTGTGTTTAAGTGGCTCAGCTTAAGCGTTTAATCATCGACATTAAAAGCAATTGTTTGTCTGCCAAACATGTTCTTCCTTTTTTGTTGTTATGGTTGTTGTTGCTGTTGTAGTTGCTCGCATTGTTCACCAAAATTTACAGCGTTGTTTGTTGCCAAAACGCTGGCGGCAATTTCCTTTTCTCTTTCCGAGATTGCCTTCAATGTGTGACCAACCTGCAGAAATAGGCTCGCATTTAGCGCAAAGATAAATATTTGCATATATGTTACGATTTTGTATAATGACAAACTAAATTATCACTAAAACAATATTTTCGCATTAGCATAATGTATGCAAGCACTTAAGAGCTTAATGATCATTTTATGAGCAGGCAACGATTAAAAGAAAAATTTTCTTTAAACATTTCAATTCATAGCTTGACTCAGTATTCTGGTTATTTAGATACTGTATATTCGAAGAAGATGTATTCAGTACTTTTAATGCCTTTATGATTAAATACCCTTTCAATAAATCACTCACCATTTTTCCAATGTTAAATCAGTACTCATTTTCAATTATCTATTATATGTTTTATTCATTTTAATAATATCGTGTATTTTGAGCAATCGCTAAGGCATATTATGGATATTCATAATCAATGCGTTACACATTTTGAAACAAATTTATCATCAGGTCCTCAGGATATAAGAATAAATAAGTCAATAATAAATCAATTTGTTTTGGGTCATAAGGCTGTCTACCCAATTCATATGATTTATTCACTTTGACTTTGGTAATTCAATACATATTTTTTGTCATAGAGCGGAAATTTATGTTGCAGCTTCTGACTACATATTTAAGGCTAAAGTGTGAGTAAAGTTGACTTAGGGGAAAAAATCCTACTTCCCAATGAGTTGTGAGTGTTGTGAATAAATAAAAAATTTAACGCTAATGAAAAAAAAGAAATGAAATGCAAATAAACAGATTGCTTCCATAAAATAACATTAGTAAAGCAATTAAAAGAAAATGGAAACAGGTAAATAAGACTTAATTTAGAGAGCTCGCATTTTTTTAAGTTAATTATCAGAGTTTTCCTTTGTCATCATTTCCCGACTTATAAAGAGGTTAAGTCAAAAAACAAAATGTTTAAAAGTGTTGTGATTGAATATCCTGTTAAAGTTGTTGTTAAATACGATGAAATGCAAAAAGAAAATAGTATCGCTTACTCGTTAAGATGCCTGATGAGTAAAAGAAAAATAATACATGCATGTAAGCTCATAATTATATTCATTGGCGTAAGACAAAATGAAAGCAAAGCCCGAGGAAATTGATTTCAAAATGTTTTCAATTTCAATAAAAGCCAGACAATAAAACAAGAGACCTCACCGAAACAATAGACAGCCGATATTGTCAGTGCCTGCCTTATTTGCATGAGGCAGACACACACACACACACACACAATCAGTACACACATTGTTTCATGTGTCAGGAGCAGTGTAAGCCAAGCGCAGCAGGCAAATCCCCAGGAGCGCAACAGGCCCAGTTAAGAGAAAGTAAAAGAGAAAGTGAGGCTGGGCGACCTTTGAAAATGAGACTTAATGGAATATGTTTAAAATTAAATTGTTTTATACAGCTTACTTAGCAGACGAACCACGGGTAAAGGAACCAAAAGCGAAACAAAAGTTGTTAAGCCAAGGAAATTTGTTTCACAACGTCGAGTGAATTCAATTGAATTGAATTTGTAATTTAAGAAGCTGCACTGTGCTGACTTTCAACAAAACGATGACAATAGAACGAAATTTAATAGATAGAAATTGAATATTTGAATTTGAATAATACTTTTCTCTATTTATAAATTACTCATGCGGCAACAGATAACTCAAATGCATTCAGATGCGACAAACATATAGAAAAAAACTGTTGATTAAATTTGGGACTAATCGAATATTACAAAATATTCATGCAACAGTTGACAGAATCGACTGAGTTAAAAAAAATTTAAACCAATAATCGAGTACTATGAAATATTAATGCAAATTCAAATTTACTGCCGGTTATTATTAAATTTAAGCCAATAATCTCAAAAATGCTTTAAAATTATTTTCCATTCGATTGCAGTACGTTTCATAATTAAGTTACAAAATTTTATTTATTAAATGGACTTGGTCAAATTTCCAGACAGCTGACATTATTGTTTAAATAATTAATCTCTCAAATATAAACAACATTTTATATTTTTCAATGAAAATTTCATCAATAAAATAGTTCACAGTCCATTTTCACCATAACTTTTTTTCAGCCCGCATTTATTCATATGTTTACCTTTTTTGTTACGAAAAGCGAAAAATTCAATATTTACAACAACTGTGTAAATAAATTGTGTCAACTCCAATGTTTGTTGTTTTTTTATATGTTCCTGCCAAAGGGCTGCTGTGCCTCTAAATTAAAAGGGATTCACTTGAAATTGAGTAGTTGCCATAACAGCAGCGCCCAACACGTATTTCAGCTGGCAATTTGCACTGTTAAATGGGAAATGTTATTTCGCAAGGGCCTATAAAGAAACAGCTTCCCAAAACAAGCATCTCGCAACATGAACTTCGCGTTATATTAAACCAACCAAGGTATATACAAAAATCCCTATACTGCTTTATTTGTCCTTTTAGTGTGTCTTTTATGTGCAGAATAAAAATATTGCAAGTAAATTTTTCCGTGGTTTGATTAAATGAAGGTTGACACGAATTCCTTGTGAGTTGGGCTCGCCATATAAGAGCAGTTGTATCTATGCAAGTTGGAGTTTAAGCGGCACAAATATTAAATATATGTACATATAAAGTATGAACACCAAGGTTACATTATAAATTTGTAATATGTAGAAGCGAATGTTGCTGCGGGCACCAATTAGCAGGTTGGATGCTTTGTGTGCTGCAAGATAAGCCCCAGTCACATTCAAAGTAAGTTACAAACTTGCCATGATTTGTGTGCGGTGAAAAATGTGAAAAGTTTAATGAATGTCAGCTTTTAATGGGATAAACTCGGTAATTTAAGAGCGATTCTAAGTTCCTTACGAGTGCTAGCTAACTTGAGCTGTGATAAATGGCGAGATGGGATTTTGGTTGTGCACAGCTTAAACTGTTAGTATATTTCAAGCTGGCTTTAGCACGAATACAAGCTGCCAAAAAAATGATGAAGGGAGCCAAAAGACAGACAAAACTTAAATTCATATTCAGGCCAATATGTGCCTGCCGGCCAAAAACTGCACAGTTTTTGTTAGACAATTTGTGATGCTCGCTGATGCGAGTATATGTAATTCGGTCTACTGCTTCTACTTTTTTTTGCCATGTGAGAGATACAAAACTATACTGCCTATATATGTAACTGAGCTATAAATTTTAAATTCGCACATTTCGTTAAGTAATCCAAGCTACATTCCAAATTTTCGTTCATTCATGATTATCTTGTTTTCTTACAACCATTGTGTGTGATAAAATAGCCGATATTAAAATTGAAAACACATTGCGTAGAAGTCCTTTTTTAATTTTAATTTCGATAAATGACAATTAATCAGCTGTGACGAATTGTGATTGACAGATATCCAGAACAGGGCAACAGCTGAGGGGATGATATGCTCCCCAAAAAAGTAAAGGCAACCAAAGCATTTTTAAATATTGACAATCTGCGATAGTGACAAGCGCTCTAAATTCAGTAAAAAAATGTTCAATAATTGAAGCAAAGCTACTAAATCATGCAAAACACTTTAAGCATTTTCCGTTGGGTATGAAGAATCTTTTGGTCAACCGACCCAACGACAATAAATAATAATAGCTCATTCACTTCATGGCAAATTGCCTTGTCGAGTACACATTACAAGTGGCTACTTGGTGGCAAGGCTTATTGGCTGTGCTGACTTAATTATAATAATATTGCTCTTAGGAACAACGGAAATTTAATGGAAATAACAAAATAACTTACAACCAGAATTTAAAAGTGCTGTTGTCATTCAAAGGGTATTCTCTTGCGCTGATTTGTTTTTCAACTAACTGACATACTAATTTCATTTTGGTCATTGCTGTATTAAGGTTAAGTAAGCCAAGTTTAACGCCATCACTTAATGGTTTTTGAGGCCATTAATGTATCATAAGGCAAAATTGATTTCTTCTGGATCAGCTTCTATTAAGATCTTCTAAACACTCAATGAGCCACATCCCTACATCTTCAAGATGTTTCACCGCATTCCTCAACTCAAATTGTATTCCCAACTAAAATTTTCAAATAATTAAATTAAAAAAAATTAAATATTAATGCGTTTTGCATGGATTAAGGCTAGGGTGTCTGAGTAAAACATTTTCTTTAGAAGCAATAAATCTGTATGTATGTACAGTGTCTCACAGCTCATAAGGCCCAGTGCCTAGCAAAAATTTAATTGCCTGCCATAAATTAATTACCCAATATTTTTCAAAAATTCCAAAGACCGATGGCAGGTATATATATTAACCACCATAATGAATATATGACCCGAATATACTGGGATTTCCCCACCGGCTAGGCCGGGTTATGTAAAAAAGTACCTTAATTTATGGTCACATATTATTTGGACCAGGGGCGTTATGGACACCTGGGTGGCATAAAACCCGGATTTTTTACGTCAGGTTGATTATTTTCTGTATCAATAGACCAATCCTTCGTAGTCAGCTTTGTTTTATCCTGCATCTCGGCTGCATCCAGCCAACAAGGACTATGGAGACACGAATACCATTGAGCAGCGGAATCTCATCCTGGAACACTTCAAGATCGGATATTCACATCGCTAAATAGCTGAAATGGTAAATCTAATCAAATCAACTGAATTTAACAGCATTCGTCGCTTCGTCGCTTCGTCGACAAAAATCGGATACAGGACAAGGGCAGAATGGCACCAAACAAGAATTTCACCGATCAGGAAGAGCGGAGGATCCTCAGGAAAATAAGGGAAAATCCCAAGCTATCGGCTCCGAAACTGACTCCACAGGTGGAGGATGAACTGGGGAAAAAGTGCAGTGTGGAAACTGTGCGCCGGGTTCTGCGCAACCATGACATTCGTCAAAACCCACTTGGACAAGGATTTGGAGTTCTGGAACACATTCATATTTGAAGATGAGCCCAAATTCAACATTTTTGGCTCGGAATGACGGAATTATGTGTGCCGACAGTCCAATACTGAGATGAATCCGGAACACCTAAAGGCAACAGTCAAGCACGGCGGAGGAAGTGTCATGGTATGGGCATCTATCTCGGAAGTCGGCGTCGGAAATATGGTGATTTTTGAAACAACAATGGACAAGAGTGTGTATCTCAATATATTAAAGGAAAATTCACTCCAAAGTACCGAGAAGCTAGGAATCCGGCGTTCTTTCCGGTTCTACCACGACAACGACCAGGACAACAGCCAAGCATAAGTCCGGATTAGTACAGTCCTGGCTTATCTGTAACTGCCCCCACATGATAATTCCACTGGCCCGGACTCCAGATTTAAATGTTATTTAAAATTTATGGTCTCTGCTGGAAAATAATATCCGGAATCACAGATCCGATCTCAAGAATGCTCTGATGAATAAGTGGAGCAAAATCTGTCCAGAAACGACCCGGAAGCTGGTATCTTCGATGAATAATAGGTTAATGAAAGTTTTTAAGTATTAACATCCTTATTTAAGTTTTTATACGCCTAATATGTCACTTTTCTAAGACTGTTCCAAAAAATCTTTGACATGTATTTTGGATAAGTTTTCAGTTTTTGACTAATTTTAGTTAATTAATTAATATTTTAATAAAAACTAAAGTTTATTTTTCAATCGTGATATAACATGAAACAAATTGGCATTTAAACATTTTGCGTTTGTTTCTTTGTTTAAATCTTAGAGCACTTTAAATTTTTTGCTAGACACTGGGCCTTATGAGCTGTGAGACACTGTATATATGCCGTACAATTGAACAAGTTCGACACTTCCAAAAAGATTATCGGCCATATTTGTGTTCAACAAATTGGTCTGCTTTGATGCAAATTTTGTTGCAGTCAATATATAACGAAGGTCAGCCAGCAAAAAAACAGTTTATTGTATATAGTATATACTTTTGAACTCTCATATTTACCACATTTAATTCAACTGACTCTCGCAACCTATAGATGCTTTTTCAATGTTTTTTTAATATACTGCATGCTTATTTATTAATATGAGCAAAAAAATAATGATATGCACATAATATTAAGCTAATTAATGTTAATGTGATTTCTTCGTTTATTACTGTTATTGTCGCAGCAATTTAAATTTCATAATTAAAAGTGAGCATGACAATCAAAACAAAAACAGAGTTTTTATGGTGCGGCGGCTGCCGCAAGGATTGCATCCGTTTTTCATTAACGGAAGTGTGCTTAAAAGCTATAAAACTCTCTCCCTTACTTTCTCCCACGTGTGTGTACACGCAGTGAGAAACTGATTTTAATAATTTTATATGATGCACATTAAAATGATCATTGTTAATTTTTAAGCTGCCCAGCACAAAAGTGGCAAGTAAAATTAAATTCGTGGCATTATTCTCAGTTGTAATACCTTAACGAATGTGGCTGCGTGTGCGAGTGTGTGTATGTGTGTGTGGGAGTGTGGGTTTTTGCTCGCATTAAATAAGCAGCGACAGTTTGGGCACCATCCATTGTATTGTATTATCCCAGTTTGTTGCCAAGACGCTAATGCAAATTCACATTTTTAGAGATTTTGCTGATCTCATTTCATGTTCAGCCAGCACAAAGATTTACAGTTAACTCGTGCTGTCACCGCTATCCCTATGCAAATGTTAAAAAACGCGATTGCGACTGCCAACAGAACATTAATAAGAAAACATAAAAATTTATTTACCCCCATTTACTAAAGGACCAAGGCAAGAAGAGAGAAACGCTTTGAATGCATGCATAATGTCTTTCTTGCATACATGATTCCCACAATAATTCAGCTGATAGCAGCAGAGTCTCTCCCTCTGATTATTTTTCTTCTCATTGTTGCTGTTGTTGTTGTTCTTTATTGTTGTTGTTTTTTGTTGCTATAGCTGCTGACACTGCTCCTTAAATTAAAGGCCAATATGCGGCAGAAAATGCGCCAACGTAGCAACCTCCTGCAGAGGTTTCCTTTGGCACTCCAAAGGACGAGCAGCGAGACACCTACTCACACATACACAGCATACATATAGCGACAATATTATTGTATCATAACAATGTGTGGCATGCCTGGGTTAGCAGGAAGTGAAGCTGAAGCAGCTGTGGAAGGAGCCAAAGGAGTCCCGATCCTGCTTTTGATTGCCGCCTGCCACTTGATATGCCAACACAGCCGCTTTGCATTGTCCTAGTTGGCCTAGTGTCTGTGTGCTTACGTTCCCACGGGCTCTCGCCCATTACTTGCTGTATAACCCATAGGGGCTCAAGTTCAAAGTGGCACTTGCATGTCGATAAATGCTGAGACACATCTCAAATATTTGCATGTGGCATATACCAATACAAGTATACCTGTACCTGTACCTATACCTGTACAGGAATGAGGTTATTTTCCTATCGGTTACATTTCTGCTGATGTTTATTGAGCACTGGTTGCATGGTCTTATAAATAAACATGGGTACGAGGCATGATTGTGGCTACTTGTGGCTGGTTGGGGAAATAAAGGTCAGATACAACAATCAACCTCAAACAATGTTGTTTATAAATAAGTTATTGATTTCATGTGAGTAAACTGATAAATCGGAATGCATCAACATAGCTTTAAGTTATCACTTAAAATATTTTTTGTTAATAATTGTGAAAAATGTGAAACTAGTTTAGCTTTGTATAGAATAATAGCATACTTTTTAGCTCTCATTATTTCTTGGGACGTCGCTTCTGAATTTTACTTTCGTGATTTGCGTGATTTATTCTGGATTCGTGAATTCTCTTAACACTTTGTGTTTGTTTGGGCAAATCCAATAAGTTCGATGCCCAAGATTGCAAGCCATGAATAAATTATTCTGATTACTTAGCATCGGCCTAAACTCTACCCCGCAACGCCCAATTAACGTGTCTTCCGTACAGCGTCAGGTAATTTTCAGCCCAAACCAACCAAAGCCAACGAAGACAGCCTCTTCAATTTTGTGCTGTCGGCACTGTTGAAGCCACCTAGCTGACAGTCTGAGATTTATTGCCAGGCGTGAGTTGAAGCGAACGCTAATAGCCTGAGGCACGTTGCTCGTGGCTTGCTGCTTTCTATTCCCTCTTTCTCTACTCTATACTATATACTCTATACCCAAAGCAGCCAAGGGATATTTCGAAATGGAATTCGCAAAATTAAATCCAAGAACTGCAGGTATGGTTAAAATACCTTCACCAGAACTTCATCAATTCACAAACTTTTGGGGATGATATTAAATATATATTTGTTTAAAAAATATAATTAAAAAAAAATTAAATAAAATAAACATTATATATTTTATTTATTAATTTTTTTAATTCTATATCTTAATCAAACAAATATTTAAAATCATAATTTTTGGAGATGATATTAAATATTTTACAATTAAAAAATTAGTAAATAAAATAAACTCTATATACGAATCTTCGCCGGAAAAAAAATGAAATTACATTTTTTTTTTAATATTTAATAGAAAAGTATAAATATATAAAATATATATATAATAAGTAAGTATATAAGTATAGCCCAAGAGTTTGCAACAACATTAAATGACAAACTATCATTTAATTACGAATTCATCTTCGGCTTATTGTCTTCAAGTGGAACTTGAGTTATAAAATCGAACAAATACACTTAAATATAATATATAAAATTACTAATAAATATGTAAAAGGTTAGCATTTAAAAGAAATTTTTTTTTAAAAATACTCAAAATACGAATTGAATCTTTTATTACGAAATTCAGAGAGCCACTAATATTGTTAAAATATATTCAAAGAGTATAAGAACTTGTATCTTGTCTTTAAATTAAAACAAAAATTGAACACTTACTTTGCCGACTAAAATTTAATGGTTAATTCATTTTGTTGTTTATTCAGAAAATCAACCGTTTTGCTGCTGGGTATCTCAAGTTGCATCTAGCGCAACACTCGATGATTACCTTGGGCTGTTATTGTTTTAAATGCTTAGAAAATTCTAGTGAGTAAATTCTTGGAAAAGCAGCAGCTGCCTAAGTCCTAATGCCTAATGCGCTGTGTATCATATGACGCCATCGCCTTTACAAGGGAGTAATTAAATTTGATGCCGGCTTTAAGGTGACCTTCAGGAGATGCCACAGAGCCAAAGTTGAAGGGATGCCTCAACTTGGCGCTTTGTTGCATGATTGACAAGCTGGCAGCATTGTTCTGCAGTCGGCTATTGTCTGGCATGTTTTATTACACTAACAAAATCAAGACACGCGTTTTTGTCAAAAGCTATAAGCAATGCGGTATTAAGCATTTATATGTTATATTAAAAAATGGATGCATTCTAGGAAAAGTATTCATTCTGGAATTAAAAACTGAAATGTATAATTTCAAACTCTATTTAAGATCTGAAACAAAAAATCAGGATTGAATTTTGTAAAAAATTAAGTACGAAGGGAGCAAGATAGATTTCAGAGAATGTGAGAATATATCCTGAATTTCACTTTAGGTACATTTAAGGTTATTTATTTTCTCTGAGTGTATTCGTATTTCATTTTTGTTTACGTTGTCATTTTCATAATTTTGCATGCCGGCGAAGGCTGCCACATGTGGTAGTGCAGTTTGCGAGACACATGGCCAAATCAAATCACAAATTCTTCTATTTATGCAAATATACCCACGACGACTACGGCGATGACAAACCACAAGTATCTTTAAGCATCAAGAACGCCTTCGAGGCAGGCATTGAATATGAATGTGCCCCGGCCTGCAGCGATAACTTGTCTCTGCCTGACCGAAGAGAAAAATGTAATTTAAATTGGAAAAAAAAACAGATGGTTACAGTAAAGGATGCACCAGAGGGCCCAGCAATTGGGAGACAGAGACAGAGAAAGAGATAGAGAACTACAGATAGAAAGAGATGGAATACTGCTGCTGCTCGGCAAAGATTATTGATTGGAAGTTGTTTGCTAGCAGATTGTAAATGTGCTACGCATATATATATATATATCTGTGTGTTATTTTATGAAAATGATGTGTGTTTCATATTTGAGCAGAATTTAGCTTAAGTGCACCAGAATTATAATAGCTCTGGGATTCGATTGCCCCTTGAGAGCCCTTGAGCAAATACTTTGACTCAAAATGTTGGCTTGTATGAAGTATAAAACATACTTACATTTATAAAATGTACAGCTTTGTAACTGTATATCATTATTGTTACTTTAAACAAAATCGATAATCTTAATTTATAGTTAAGTTCTTCTTCTTCATCTGTAAGGACAAATGTAACAATTATATCAATTAAGTTTTGCGGCACAAATGTTTTTGAAAAGCAATCAAAATGTATTTATCAAATCTGTGGCAAGTTTACATAATTAATATTTAATGAGGCAAATTGGAATCAATACAACTCTAGCCACAAATATGTTCGGATAACCTGTCTTTCAAAATTAATGACCTGAAATTGAATTACTTTTTTAAATATAAAAAAGCAATACAGTAAAATACCAATCTGATTTCACAATTAACAATTATAGAAATAGTGATAAATTATTTGTTTTCGATTCAACTGTGATTTACAGAAATATATATAAAACTAAACAACACTAATAAAATACCATTGGCTACATTATTTAATATTAATCAATAATGTCGTCAGATTACATATTAATATATATATATCTACACAGAAACTCATTAGTTATGTACTATAAGGTAAATATATACCACATTGTAATTTTTAATAGTTTATCCGTTCTTTGAAATCAAATTACAAAATACATTTGATCGAACATTGCTTTTGTTAATTATTACAAAGCGACGGAACAGCAATCAAAATGTTTATTTACATTGACCACATAAAAAGCATGCCTTAAATTTGTGCCCAACAATTAAGTAAAAGCTTTTTCTATTCATTCACCATGCCAAAGGAATGGAATTTATATATATATATATATATATATATATATATTTATATATATATATATACATATTTATGTGTGTGTCTGAAACATCAATGCAGCACATTGAAAGGAGCTATTCCAGTTGCCAATGAGGCGAGCAAACAATCGAAGAACACAATTGAAAGTTGCGAGACAGAAGCAAGACGCATCTGTGGCATGAATCGAGCGTGACATGCGTGGGTTGCCGCAGGGTCACCGAACCAGCCATTGTGTACGAAGGAGCAAATCCAGTTTTGTGTAAATTATTTTGTCAAAAGTTTAAAGCGTACAAATGTGGAGCAAAACATTTACAACAGCTGTCTCGATGCCTGTTTCTTTGCTGTTGGCCAACTTTTATTATCACATTCGGTTTCGCTCATGCGACACGATTAAGGTCAAGTAGCCAGCGATGTCAGATCGTATGTGTGTGTGTGTGTGTGGGTGGGTGTGTCATCCGCTTATGGTAGCTTTTAGCTCTTTAAAAATAGCTTCAAGCCGAGGTGCTCACACAAAGAGACTGACGGAGAGACAGCTGGACGGAGAGACAGTCGTCATTAGCATACTTGAACAATTGCTGGTAACAATGCAGCGTGCATAAAAACACTTAATTGTGCCCGGCCATCAACGTGCTGGCGGCTGGCACTTGATGAAGGCTTACTCTGTGTATCCCTACACGTCCACAAAACAACACACATACAAAACTCAGTCCCACAAGGACACACACGAGGGCCAGTAAATGTTTCATTGCGTTGTTTAGCACCCACAAAGATAACCGGCGACCGTCGACCGTCGACCGTCGACTGACTCTGCCCCTAAAACCCCAGAGCCAACCGTTTCCGATGGGGGCGTGTTAAAATTGCAAATTAAACATTTAAATATGTATGCGGCATGGTCAAGTGGGCAATACATTTTTCGCTCGGACTAGGTCATTTTCAATTAATGAAGTTGTTTGCCCAATTGCTCGGCAGTGTCACAAACATTTCCATTAAAATTGATGGAAAATTGTTGCCAACTCACTTTCCATTTACTTCTTTCTTTTTTTTAACGTGAATTCAAGTGTAAACTTAAAAAGAAAAAACAAAAAAGAAATGTTTAATGCGCTCAAATGAAGCAAGTGCGTTGCAGGTAGGTGAGCACAAATTTCATTTACATAAATCACTCATACGTCAAGCTGTACGCATACCGAGGGGCAAGCAAAGTATTGCTGCAAGTAGCTACGTGTTTCGCTGTAGTGGATGCTGCTGCTGCTGTTGCTGTGGCAGCCATTTTGACAGCGAACACGCAACAGCATGACACGAACTAAATTATGATTAATGAATGCCCACAGAATGTCGGCATAAGCATGAGCATGGACAATGCCAGCACAATAATCTGGCAAATGCCAGTGCAGCTAGTTTCGACAAAGGCTGCATTTGAAAGCTGGAAGTTGAAGCATTTGAGCTGCAGCTCAACAGCACTTAATAAGTGTGCAAGTCGAAATCCTTTGCCTCATTTCCAATGGCAAGAAGCCAACACTTGGCTGATCTATCTATCAACTGCATGACTGTGTAGAAAAACGAATAATAGTTTTTCGCAGAGCCACTTCAGCCTCAATTAAAGTAATGAGTTCTTCTTGGTGTTTGTCAATTTATTTCACAGACAACCACAAAATATATTTCACACTCTCACAATCCCGACCCTTTGCCACCGACTCGTCCTGTGCAGCAGTTTCAGCTCAGCTCGTTTATAATTCGCTTTGTGAGCCGTCGATGTGGCACGTGACCCGAGCAAGGGCCTCGTCCCAGTCAGGGGTCTCGCCCTCAAGCAAATAATCCGAGCAAAAAAGCACATTTACGACGCTTTCATACCCTAAATCCGTTATAAGAAGAGACTAGATGGGGTATCATAAATTGGATGGGGTGTTTGTGTGTGGGTGTGTTATTGTGTACATATGTTTGCATACATTTATTGGTGCAAAAAAAATGAGAGTAATAACATATAACTATAACATAAAAAATATTTTACAAAGTGAAAACTATTTTTATAGGCAATCAAAAAATGAAAAAAGTGCGTATTTGAGAATGTATAATTTAAGACTCGCTTGAACAAAAAATAAAAACAAAAGAACATCAAATTATTGATCTGAGTAAAGTTATTAAAAGTCTAATTGAAAAATTAATACATATATAAAATAAACATAAATTTATATTTACCACGATAAACTATTGAGTCTCTATCCAAACAGCGACTTTTAATATTCGATTCGACAACAAAGATTAAGCCCTTGACAGAAAAGATATATCGATATATATATATACATTTGTTAGCCAGTGGATTTTGAAGTTATTTGGAACAATCCTTTAGTTATTCTGGTTGCAGAGCATCGCTTTGTCGAATAAATTCGACTGGAGAATACTTATTGTTTTTTGGGTCAACTTTGTGACGGAGATCGAAAAAGTTTTAAGCTTGGCTTTTTGTTCGCAGTTGGCTCTGATTTGGGTGTAGATGATTGTTTAGTTATGTGCCTGGCCTCTATTATTTTAATGTGAAAACTTTAATGAGTATGTAAATATTTATTGTGTTGTGTGCGCAATTTGCACGTGCTTGTTGCTTTTGGGCATCGAAAGTTTTTGCGTGTGAACTGCGTTTAGATTTAATTAAGCCTGGATGGTAAAATTACATAGTTACAAAATTATATTTGCGTTAATTGCTGGCATATGTGATACACACACACACACACACCCACACATAGTTGCAACAATTTTCAGCTACAATTTACATGTCAAGAGCTAATGGCCAGTAGCACTAGCCACATTTAGTGTCCAGTGTAAATAAAACCCGAAAAACAACTTAAAGTAAATGAGAAGTGCTAAATGTGAGTGTGACACAAAAGTGCTGTCTTGGCTAAAAAGGACAACAGACAACAATTTCGGTTTATATTTTTGTTGAAATTACAATGAAAGGGAAACTCGGCAGCCAGCAACTGTTGACCAAAGATAAACAACAATGAACAACCGACTGGCAACTTTCAACAAAAGCCACACCCACAGCAGTCAAGCAACTGCAAAAGAGTTGGGCCAAACTCGAACATGGACTTTTACATAGATCCCATTGTTCACCGTTATCTGTTGTTTTGCGAAACACGTTTTGGCTCAGGTAAATACCCGAATTGTGCTTACCACTGCCAATGGTGAGCACAAAGGACATTGTGCATCCCGACATTCAATTGCCAACATTTCCTTACATTGTGTGCGGTCTGCAATTTGTTATTGAAGTGAGCCATGTGGGTTACCACAACTCACAGCAGAACATGTTAACTGCATTTGCATAACCAGGTATCTATTTTACACTCAAGAGAATTGTTTTGATTCGAATTTGGTCGAGAGTGTTGAGAAGGCTGCGCCTCCTTACACCTCAAATGTAACTCATAGCCGCTTGAGAGAATCGGTCAACAGATTAATGGTTTTTGGAGAGAGGTAAACATCTCGTCTACAACATGGGATAAATATTTAAGCACACTTACTATATTTTTATTTCGTTCAATTATCATGCAAATTTTAGTTCTGTGTCATCAATCTCAAATAGTTTATCCGCAATTTTCGACAAGATTAATGCACTGTTTTCTTGCTACTTTAAGCTATCAGTAAATTTAGTAAGTTTCAAAGTTTTAACTAAGGCCGCTTAAGCTCCACTGCTAAGAGCTCGTTCAACAATTGCTGCACGGCCAACCATAGTTACTAAAGTTCAGGCCGACGCACTTAAGTTGGTCTTGCTTAAGCAGTAACCACAACAAACCTTGGTAAGCATTTACCCAGTTTCTTGGCAACTGCATGCGTAAATCAATAACAAGCTGTAATTTACTTTCTGGTAATGGATATGAGTTCAAATTTATGTGATGGAAACAGCTTTTCTGCTTTAAGCTCTTAGCTAGCTGCTAAGTTATTGTAGGATAACCAATTGCAAATAATATAATGTATTTATTTATTTAATGCAGATATTTGTATCACATCACTCACAATTCACTCGGTGCTAGCTGCTAATAATAAAACCAATTAAAAAATACTTGTGCCCAATATTAATTAAATTAGTTATCAGTCGTTCATTACATCTATATAAGTATTCAGAACACGACACAAAGTGGCACCATACGGTCAAAGTAAGTTTATTCACAACACACTCACGAATACCAGTGAAAGGGCGTTTGAGAATAATGCGTAAAATGGCTCGGTTTGGAAGAGTGATATTATAGATTAATATATCCTATGGTCTCTTAGTTAGTCAACTTTTTTTAAACTTTGTTTTTCCTGGCTCCAGATCAAACATAACAATATAATTAAGTAACTTTGTAAAAGGGAAAAATATAAATAAATACGATTAATTATTAATTTGTATATTTGTGGAACTTTATTGTTGCATACAATAAATACGTATTGAGCAATGAAAAACAAAAATGTGTTTTTTTTATGTCATGCGGGTAATCTGCATTTGCCTAATGAAATGCCAACACTGAAGGTGACCAGAGAATCACATGCACTGAGCAGTTTACGACTGCCAATTGCAATATATTTAATGTTATGCATGTGGAAATGCAATTTAGTGGCGGCTCACAAATAGCCACAAATTACAAAATACAGCTGTCGATTGCCCATTGCTGATTGCCAATTGCGCTATTGCCTATAAAGCCACAGCCTTGGCTGTTAACATATACATAGAAACATTTGTTTGTGGCCAGAAGGATTTCGCAAACGAGACACGCACCTGCGAGTGGCTGTCAAAAGCAGTTTGTTTACTCCAACACACATCTGCATACACGTGCCACAACAGACATGCACACACACACATACACACAATATACGCACAACACACACACACAACACACGCACACACACACACAACACATGCAAACTCAATTTTGATTGTCTGTTAAGCAGCGTGTAAAAGTTGGGCTTTAAATCATAAAACATTCAGTGGAAGGCGGAAAATTGTCGCGATTGCAAAGGTTTGCATAATGTAAATGGTCTCTGGTGTTAAGGGCAACTGTTTAGTTTAAATAAACTTATTTTTAAACCGTGGAAAGGAAAGTTATACCACAACTTTTCACTTTTGTTGCATGCCCTTTTTAAATGTTGTGCTGTGCTCAAAGTTGCCCCTTCTAAAAATACGGCCAATTCACAAAGCATCCGCAATTTTCAATTTTTATTAAATTTATGTAACGGAAACTGGCCATGCACACCATCAAGTTATTAGTTGAGGTTGATCGACTAGGATTAACTCTGTAAATATTTGTACCCATTTCTTTAAATCTGTCTCTTATCAACCAACAAAAATAAGCCCATATATAAGCTGAAAAACACCTAAAAATATAAGAATTATAAGACTTACCCTTGCACCTTACAAAAATAAACCATTCTGAATCGCTTTTACAGAGTATCTCCCCGACTCATAGTACAAGACTAGCAAAATGTCCATTAGAAAATGTGAAAATCCAATTTGATTATCGAGGGACAAACCATTTACATTTGCGCTCACAATAAGAGTAGTATTCAACCCAAATTATATAACTAAATTTTAAAAGAAACATTGATATCATTTTAGAAAATCCACGTTCTCTTTTCGCATACATTTCGGAATTTCTGCATAGCTTTCGATAAAATCAACGTGCTTCAACAGAATTTAAGTCATATTATTATTTTTACAATTTGAGTTATTTTTGCAATAAGCCAATGCGTACACATGCCAAGTAAACTGCAAATCATTTGCATAGATGTTGGCTTACTGAAACCAAAGAAACGCCCGCAGACACAACACATTCTGCTACATTGTTTGTGTGTGTGTGTGTGGTTAAGTGGGTGTAAAAATATATAGAATTTGCATATATACGGACTCGAGGCAACAAATTGTGTTTTATAATTTAGAGGGAATCCACTTTCGTTCTGGCAATATTTGAGGTTGTAATTAAATAGGTTAAATACATTTGAACATTGTGCATTTGCATTGCAGATATAATCTTTAAATGAGAGACGACAGCCTGCATTCGAAATTGAATTCTTCGCTCTGGCTGACTTAATGAAATTTGCAGTCAACTTGTGATTGACTTTTGTCCACACAAAATTCAATGTTGATTCAGAATTTAATTATGTGCAGAACTCAGGTTGCTTCTCCTTGGGAAACTCAATGTTGACTAATTACTCAAAATGGGCTTCTCTTGTGTCATTTAAATGTGCTGGGTCAAGTATATATGAATTTAATATTTTAAATTCCATTTTGCAGATTTATTTAAAAAGAAACTGCAGACCGATAGTAAAGTTATATCAGCCTAAAATCGACATTAGATAGCATGGTTATTCCAACTGAGAGTTAAAACTTTTTTATTATATATATTTCGATTTTACAATAAGTTCGTAATTAGTCAAATCCAGTTCGGTTGCTAGACAGCCAATTAGCCATTAAGCCTGCCATGACTGACTCGCTCGGTTGCTAGTCGAACTGCCAAATGGGTGAAGCCATTTCAAGCTGCTTTGTCTGTCATCAGAATATGTGCTGAAAAGTGCAAAAACCAAAAAACGCATTGACCGTAATATTTTCACAGCACGTTGAAACTGTCAGCCAAGAGAGACAATATGTCAGAAAAAAGCTAGCTGTGAAATGAATAATGCATGTATTCGCTGATGCCACGTTACCAGGCTGTGCGAAACCAACCAATATGCCTCATACAAAAGCCTTTCGCTCCTATGCACAAATTACCTGTCACTATCCACACACACACACACACACACACACAGGTGAGAAGTGGCTGTTCTGGCTGGGGTCCTCCAGGCTCGCATGCAGAAAACACTTTTAGCTACTGTTTGACTGTACCATAAATCTGTACATAGAACAGCAGCAGCAGCTTGCGTGAAGTCTGGGGCAAATTTATGGAGCACATTTGTGGACCCGCAGGCTCAACAGTTCCAACTACACTCAACTCTATTCAACTGTGCGTGCGAACACTTAATTAACACGCCATTATCGGAATGTGAACAGGCCCATCCAGTTGCATCAGCGAAATAACACACACAAACATAACGTATCAGCCAATTAGATTGTTGGCAAAGCGGCATTTGTCAGTTGCCACTCCATCGCTCAATTGATATTACTGCTCTTGCCCCTCGGCTGCTTCATATTAAAGCAGCAGTGCGTATCAAGGCTTTCTGGGGCATTGCGTGCCAGTTGAACTATCGCACTTATTACTGTGCTGCAACACAAATGTGGCTGAATAATTGTCAATATTCCATTATGCGAATTTCGTGCATTTCTTAGAAACTGATAAATGCAGGAATTATAAAACAATGCAGTTAATGAGAATTTTAACACACTGCTCGTGATTGAGTATATTTCTTAACCCATTCGATTTGCTCTGTCGAACAGCTTTTAATAATAATATATGTAGAATATATAGAATGCTGAATGAGAAGCTGGTTACACACCAACAAAAGCGAGCAGATTCAAATTTAAAAATTCAATGACTCTAGTAATAGTAAATAATAGTTAATATTTGTAATATCGGAGAATGCTTTTCAAGCAAACTGAAATGGTTTTTAATCAAATTATTAAAAGAGTTGCCTGAAAGTTGTTGGGGAGTGGAGGGGTGGGGCGCTGCTTTAACTTTTGTTAGTTTGCGCTGAGTGCAATTACATACATACATATATATAATTCAATTAAAAAGCTCACAATGTAAGCGACTCACTTTTGCTACAGAATGTCTATGCACAACTTAATTAAACGTTGCGCATACGCCATGTTGGCGTCATATAAAAAACTATATCAATTATGGGAACAAAGAAGAGCCCAGTGAAAAATTTGCAGGTTATTTGAGGCGCATCAAAGTTTGACATTGCGGTAATGGAATTCTGTATAAAAATCCATCATCTGCTCAACTAACAAATATTGAACAGACAAGCTGGTGTGCAAACTATAAATGTAGACGTATGTAATGATGGCCAAGAGCTTGTTAGCGGCCGTGTCTAAATATGTCAGCTGGCAGTAGCTCCATGGATCATGGATGAATCAATAAAACAAATGGCGACAAATCTAATCAGGAAATATAAATGAATGTCAATAATTATACTTGGAATTATTGGTACACGGGTTAGCTCCGGGCATAGCAAAGCTTTGTGCTGTTGCCAAAATAAGCAATGAATACTAACTATCTTTTGTTGGTTGGTCAATAGCGCTTCATTATCTATGATAGCATATCATCTTCGTTTTAACTTCGAAAAATGCTGGCTTTACTTGGGCTTGCAAATCAAACAGAAGACAAATGCAAAATTGTCAACAAAGTTCTTAAAAGATTTGCCCTGAAAGCTGGCATAATGAAATCTCGCGTGGCCTCCAGCAAAAAGTTAAAATATAAAATGTTTTCTGAAATTGGATATAAGCCAAGTATTTTAATAGCAAAATAAAAAAACATAAGTGTGTCGAATGCAATCAGCGAAATGACTGTGAAAAGTTCATTGCTAAATGGGAGTTGCCATGCCAAAAGATATTTAAAATATACATATATGCATATATATATATATATATATATAGATATAATATGTGCATCAATTCTGTGCAGCAGACGCTTCAGTGGTGAGCAGCTTAAAAAAGTCATAAAATATGCGATGACTACACAAATGGGAATATTGCGGTTAAAATTGTTGCATTCTTATTTACATGGCAAGCGGAAGCAAAATACACGCTGCTGTGCAACCTTGACAATTTCCACTATTACGAAGGTAAAATGTCAGCTGAAACCTTGGCAGTTCAACTGACACTATGTGTGTTTATTTGGCTAGCGATATGAATGAAATGCAAATTTATTGATGTCACTATTTATTACTATTTGCATGAACTCGACTACTCTGAACCTCAAAACTTAGATATTTAATTCTAAATACCAAAAAGATAAACAGTTGGTCTATCAACCAATTACAATATTAACAGGGTTTCCTATTGAAATTGGAAATCAAATAGGTTCAGAGTTGCCACCGACTAGGAAGTGCTTAATCCGGGTGTTTTCGTAGAATATCATTAATAATGTTTATGAATTAATTACTTTAAGCTAAAGTGTCTAAGCATAATGATGGGTTTCCTAACATGGCACCGATTCGGACATTGATTAGATGGTAGTAGCTCCATTAAAGTTAAATTGTGCACAAAATCTAAAAATGGCAATGACGTAAATACAAAGTATCATGATAAGTTTAAGTAGATTAAATAAATAGCGTAAGAATATAGCATTGACATAGCAAAGAAAGAGTTTTATCCATCTCAAAATGGTCTGCAATAAATGAAATCAAAGTGTGACTAAGCAACCATGTCACCTCCACACAGGAAGCAATTATAAATATTTGCCAGTCCAACTGGCGTCCAAGATGCCATCAGTATCAAGGACACTGCACGACACTCTCGACAAAAAGCATTTTCACTTATGCTGAGCTGTTACGATGACATTACAGATACACTCAAAGTCTTGGCAACGAGCTTAGCTTATCAATAGCCTGAACTGCAAAAGCAAGAAGTGACAATGTCTTGGTTGACAGTGCTGGACATCCACATACCCTTTATCAAGATCTACAGCTTGGCATTCGCTTCGCTAAATCAAGTCTGTGTTTTGAATCTGATAAATGTGAAGAACATTTATTTACAGGCGCACACAATCAGGCCAGGAAAATATACTCTTAGCTTGAGAATTGAATTTTTGAATCGCCTTTGTAAAAAAAGGTCATTCCAAATATGCAAGATTGCATACCCTATTTTATCCACTAAATTAATACAGAGTGCTCGAAGTATCAACGATAGAATGATGGACAAACTGATAAGCACAAAAGAAGGCCTTGTGCGTCGCATAGAAAACTTTGGCTTGACCTTGTTGTTAGACATTTCTTAGCTTGATTCTCTATACACATGGCAAATTATAACTGTCTGCCACTTTGACAAGTATATCAATTGCGTTTCGCTTTAGCTATGGTCTATATAATATTTATTTACTGTTGCCGCCATTGTTGTTGCTGTATCATAGGTTCCCTTGTGGCCATTGAACTCTCAACGTGGGCATAGCCCCCGACTGATTGACCCCATAGATGTGTGCAGTGCCGCCAGAATAAAATAGGGATAACCCCTCAAATAATATGTATTGCCTTCGTCAGGCTGATTCAGTTTGTTGATTGAACTGCGTTCATTTTCGCAATTGACACAAATGATTGTTATGAAGAATGTGCTGATTGTCGGCTAATTGGACAGCGTGTATCGTGAGTAGTTATTGTTATGATTACCCAAAAATAAGCCAGCTTTTTTACGCTGACGCAACCCATATGAGGATGGCCTGACCTCAGCTTTTTTACTGTTTTTTGTTACGAACACATTCCAAATAATTGCTTGCTGTAATTTTTGGGGATACGGTTTGTCTGTCGCATGGTCTAAATTAAACCAAACAGTAAGTATAATTAATTCCAATTTAATTTGACTCAAAAGGTTTTAATATGCGTTAGGATAGATAAAAGAACAAATATGGAATCATTATACAAATGGCATGCGCTGGAATATGATGTAGATATAATAATTATACATTTATTCAGCAAGTTTGTGCATTTCTGAATCGGAAAGATCTCCTGTTTATGTAACAAGAAATTTCATAGTCAAGCATTATTGGGAAGAGCACTTTTTAATGTGAAATTTATTGATAAAACTGACCTGTTTTATTAAATAAAATCTGTAATTTTATTTATTGAATTTCATTATTAACTTCATATAAAAATAATATCTGATTGTCATGATTCGAGTGTCCTGCTCATGGGTCGAATGCAATCTAATCCTTATCGCTCTCAGTAAATAAATTTGCAATGTTTCGAAGAGCATATTTTTGCTCTTAGCTCAGCTAACTTGCCAAAGCTCATCTCTCTTAAATACTGGTTTTAGTGTCTTTCAAAGGGAAATTTCATCTTAACCTCCAGCGACGGTTGCCTTAAAGTGCTGTTCAGTTTTATGAATGAAGGCAAGCAACTTTTCTTTTTCGAGGAACTTTATGTTTTTTATTAAAAGAAACCAGACATTTTTTTCAATTAGAGCCACATCTCTCTTTTAAGCCAGTGCAAAAACAAACCCACACACAAAACAAATATAGCAAATGTCAACTTTGGTGCTACGTGATTTTCCAACTTTAATTAGTGCGGCAACAAGTGATGAGTTTTCCGGCTGCCTTCCTAATAAGGCTGCTGTTATTAGACAGTTTTTTAATGTCAACAAGAGAACAAAAATTTCAAACATTTCAGGCAATGATTCGCATAAGCTCCACACCCAAACCAGCCGAAAACAAATGTTAACTTCAGTGTCAGCCAGGCGTGAACAGCCAAAAAGTTACATCTGTTAATATAAACAAGCAAGAATACTCTAGTCGAGAGAGCTCGGCTAGGATATACCCTGAATCCGATTATTAAATATATTAATTCTTTGTAAGCACACCTTAAAGATATGATCAATAATATTTACTTTATGGCCATGTTTTGATACCTCATTCACTCTGCCCTTCCTTATACACTTTTTTCTTTATTTTTGTTTTAGTGTGTAATAAAAACAAGCTAGAACAGTTGACTAGCGAATATCGAATAATAAATTACCTTTCTGGCATTCCACGTTTTCATTAAATCCCCAAATGACAATGTAATATATCCTGTCAAGCAAGTTTTCGACGGAGACGAAATAAAAATGCGGCCAAATTATACGACAGCTGAAATATCTATAGTATAGTTTCTATATACAAAAACAAACTCAGCTTGCGATTTCGCTTTTGAATTTCATATGTACTTATGTTTATTAAAAACCTCCAGCCAACGCAGACGTACGTATATCAGCAAGGGTATGGTTAACATTGTTATTGAGCCAGGAACAGAAGTTATTGTAAACTTTCAGCAGCTGTATTGAAGTAGGCAACCTTAAAGATATTTTTGTGCTTTTAAATTTGTAGTCTCTGCTTATGGCCATAATTTGCCATTTTTATGGCTTGTTAGAGGTAGTAAATTATTGTGGCGTGTGAGCCGTGCATGAATTCAGCCAAACATTCTCTACACGCTCACCCCTTTCAATGGCCAAGGACAGCATGGCGTATGTGCAATTACGCATACGACATGTTTGCGCGCACATAGTGGTGTCCAGTGTCTAGTCAAGAGCGTAAATGGTATATGAACCATGTTATCGCCAACGGTCACTTCACATTCATTTTCCGGCCTAATAATAAGCGACCAACGTCAACAGTTTCGGGTGCACATAAAAATTCCACAATGTTGATTTTAATATGGTCTTAATGGTGGTCATAAAAATAAATGAATGCACTATGCAAAAGTTACACAATAGAAAAGCTTGTCAAACCCCTCAAACACATGCTGTCAGACACATCTCAAGAGGCAGACTTAAACCTATATCTAACTTGGTACTTAGTACAGACTTAAGATATATATTAACTATATCCATAAAATTGGATTGCACTTTACCTCTGACAAATTGGAATCCGTTTGAAGATATTCTCTTGATAACCCAATCTAACTAAAGGTTTTTTTTGTATTTAATACACTTAACAGCCAACAAATTTATTAAAGTAATTAAATTTTTGCGTGACCAATGCCAAATGAAAATAAACTTTATTTAATAAAGCCATTTTATATAAATTCTGCAATGGATTAAATTACTATTGTCGGTGCAAATTTATTTTAATTGGAACTTGACATGTTTATTTTTACCCAGAAGCATTTTCATGTACAATGCAAATTAAGTCCAGAAATTAATCATTTTCATTATTTTTTAGGAGTTTCATTCCAATGGTTTGTCAAGTTTGGTTCGGGAGTTAAAAAAAAAAAACAAAGTTTTAGCAGTGAACACAGCTGCTCAAGACAATCGTGAAAGACCTGATTTTATATTATTAAGCACAATACACTCTAGAAGAGATTTGTGGCAGAACAAAAGAGGAACATTGAAACTTTGTTTGTATAAGTAAAATTTGGCGCTTTGGGTTTTCAGCTCATAGCTTGGGATATTCGAAATGAGTTATGTGCCTGGCATGCAAAAATACGAATACTGAGATGGCTAAAAGTTGGCTGACCAAAAGTTTCAACAGGAACCGGATGTAAGAGCTTCTGGCCAAGGAAGTATTAGTATGTTAAACTCACAGGTGTTTGCAAACTTAGCCAAGTTAGCGAGTACAAGTTTCTTTGTTTTTTTTTTTTTTTTTTGCCAACGCCAGAAAATTAAAAGCGTAGATAATTTAATTAGATTCGAATTTCTGGCAGCTGCCAAAACAAAAGCGTTAAGCCATTTTTCAATTTATTTAAGCGAAATCTTTGGCACACCTGTAAACCATAAGAAGTGAGAAGTGAGTAGCAATCGAAAGCCAATCGAAAGCACCAGATAAATTGAATGGAAATGAAATTTAATCAAGCAGATGGTTGCGCATTTTTCAGTATACACATTTCGACAGTATCTGGTGTGAAACGCTTTGGTTAAGACCTTTGGTCAATCAATGCTGCAAAATTAAGTAGATTTTCATGCGTTTTTATCGAAGCTGAGTAAGTTACAAACTCAGAGGCATGTGGTTAACCTTAATCCCTTTAACAACAGCACTCGATTTATCAAAGGACTTGTCGTTTTGTCGGGTGCCTTTTTGTTTAGATTCAGTTTCTCTTATTTTTCGCTAGGCATGCACACAATGTGGGTGGCATTAGCCACGCCCCACTAAAGAAGTTGTCATATATGTTTTGGCCAAATATTTTCTTTGACCTGTGTAAACTTTTTTCGGAATTCCTGGGCGGCCCAAAAGGTCAGCCAGCCGCTAAAAGGCTTCGTGTCAAAAAGTTAAGCAATAAAATTTTCACTACTCAAACCAAAATTCTGAAAACAAAAACCAAAATAAAGGTTTACGAGCACAAAGCTTTTCAACCAATGGATATTTTTACGAGACCTATGGCAGGGGAATGCAAATTAATTGTTTAAGCTAATGGAAAATCCTTTACATTTTTTAACTGTTAGTTTTAACAGAAAAAGTTTCCATTTTAGATGAAAAAATTACCATTAAATTTCAATTAGGTAGAATTTACAGGTACATTTATATGTATCCTAATTCTTGCCAAGTAAATTAAGTACATTCATAAACATTAAGACCTAGCTCTGTGAATTAAGTAACCGCCTTTAGGGTAAATATTTTTCTTTATTAATTAAGATGCTATAAATTTGAGATATAAAAAGCTTAAGGTCAGCTATAAATGATGGTTCAGGAATTAAATAAAGACAAAAAAAACATTACATAACTTAGAGCAGCCTTAAAAGAGTCAAGTGGTAAGAGTAATGGATAAAAGCTTAATGAGACTTTTAAGCTTTAATGCAAAAGCGTCAAGGATATCCTAGTGCAATACTATAATAAATCTGATGACGAACTGTTTTCTTAAAGCTTACCATTCTTCACATTTTTTAGTCCCTGGATTTATATACTGAACAAAGTCGGAGTTGTCGAGTACAATTGTACTGCTTTATTTAATTTAATATTTTATTTATAATATAATTATATTTCTCAAAAATTTCCAAAAGTCGTTGAATATTTTGCAATTTTTTTTCAAGTTTGTTTAATGATGCTTATACATTTAGATAATCCATATAGTTGCTATTTACTAATTCAAGGACATTTTAATATATTCAATGTTTCCAACCAAGTCTGAAGTAAATTTTGAAGTGTTTGCTTTGTAGTTGAAACACAATTTTCAACAATAAACATAGCCAAGTGAGGCAATAACAACATTATCATCCGGAAGTAAAAATTTCAACGTAAGACAATGACAACAACAAAATTACTCAACTGAAAGCCGCCCGGCAAATTCCTCAATAACAAAAATCAGCTGTTTTTCGCTCTCCGAAAGCTCATCGATGTTACTTCAAAAGCTGCCGCAATATACAAAGCAATCGGGTCAACGCTGCGTATGCGTTACTTTTCACTTTCGTTGCGAGCCTTTTGCCGACAAAGAGCACGAGGAATGGGACAAGGACGACGATTGGCGGCTGCTGCTGCTGCTGCTGCTGCTAAGGCAATTTCGTTTCAATTTCCATTTCAGTTGCCGTGCTAAACTCAACGCGAACAGTTCTATGTGCCATTCCGTGGAATTAGGCTACAAGACGCGCAAGTCGTGTGCGGATTTCCAACAGTTTTGAAGTTGGTGTTGTTCTCTGATGCGGCCCAGATAAGCAGGCAACGTGAGTTGTGCAAGAAACGGCCCCCAAGTCAACTGCTCGATGTCAAGTGGCATTCACAGCCGCAACTTAAAATTCGTGTTTGTGTCTGTGTGAGTGTGTAAGTCTGTGTGTGTGTGTGTGTATGTGTGTGTGTGTGCTTGTTAGTATGGACTTTAACATTGCCCAGCCAGCCAACCAGTTAGCAGTCAGCAGCCAGTGAGCGTAAGATTTTTATGAATGAATTCAAGGCAGCAACTGCCTCTGAGTTGCCTCGCCTATGGCAATTGTGGGATGTGGTCTCTCAAAGGCATCGCGTGCCTGGCATATCAATAGCATTCCCATTGCCCGATTCGATATATACATAGGCATCGTTGCCATCATCAGCATTAGCATTGGCATCAGCTGGTGTTTGTCTTAATGAGCTAACAGCGCGACCAAAGAATCCTTAGACTGTCGACTATGTTATGCAAACAATGTTTACGGCATGCTTGTCGGTAAAACCTATAACAACCCTACTCTGGTCTTCTCAAGTTAAGGCTTACATGCTAAGATGTTGCTTCTTGAAATGTCGGCGATTTAACAGTTATCGGTATGGCTTTGTAGTCAATTTTCGATTTGCATTCTTAACTGTGCATCTTTTTTTATGTGCAATCCATCTGGAGTTAAGAAGTCACTTTAAAAATGCTTTGTAATATTTAATATGAATTCAAAAAAACAGAACTTAATCTTTGCGCTTTTAAATATCCCTCTCGCTTGAGTTTAATTCTTTTACATTCAAAATTTTGAGTAAGTTGCAGAAAGAACATAAACTTTTAACTTTTAATTTTTTTTAATTTTTGAATAAGCTTTCTGACACATTTTTAAATAATTCGCTTCGCAGATGCAACTATATCTATTTGCTTAAAGCAATGTGGCTTTGCTAGTCTATTTTAAGAACCTAATCCAATTACCTCTGCCTCAGCAATTTATGGGTTGACTAAATTCATAGTCGAATTTCGTGCGTTTGTCGCACAAATTGCTCTCATTGTGTAATGTAATTATGCCAAATGAGCAAGCATAAATACCGTATACATTAGGCGTTAATCTGATAATGTTATAAATAGCAATTTTGAATGCATAATATTTTATCAAATATGCAATTTATTGATATATATATCAAACAAATTATACGCAGATTAACTTAACTCGCCGCCATTATTCAAAAGATTTAAGTGCAGTAAAAATGCCAATAAATTGCATATTAAATTTGAAATAAACAGTTCAGACTGGACTACCCGACTAGATTTAAACTCTGAAAACGTGACCAAACTGTTAAATGAAAAACACTTTGAGCTTGTAAAAAGTTCTACAAAAGGCAACAACGACTTCATTGAGTATCACGTTCATTACTCCAGCGCTGAGTGATTGTTGTCGCGACAATGGGCTGTCCAAATCTTGCTTTTGATAATAAAAACGTGGTATAAATTACAGGCAGGGCATGGACAGGTGGGGAGGGTCAAAGTCAAAGCGTATGACAGGCTAACACACAGCCCAGCATAATCTTGGGCTGACATCTTAGATGGATGTTATATGATCATGTGAACAGCACTCAATCGCAGGGACTCGAATGGCATCGAGATAACTCTGGCACTGGTGTTGTTGAGGCTTTGGGGGTATGCTGAGAGCGCTGTTGTCGCCATAGTTGCTGCCATTAAGTACGACACACGCCAGCCAACTGACGCCTGCTTACATTAAGGAATTTCGTTTCCGACATTGCGTATACGCGCCGTGTGCCGATGTTAGGCGCGCATCTTAATTGCCGAAATTTTTGCGTTGGCGGAAAGACGCTTAAAATTTTTACAGGCCTCTTTTACAGTTTACTGCGCGCGCCCTGACACGCAACTTGGGGTTGAAAGCCGATCCAAATAAAAAAAAAACAAGAGAACCGTGTACGCGTTCAAACTCCTCTTAGGCCAAACACGTGTGTCTGTATTTGTGTGTGTGTATGTGTGTGAGTGCCTATCAAAACTGATTCCAAAAAGGCAGTTGAGTTGAAGTCAAACGGTCAAAAGACCAAAGTCAACGTTTTAATTGCGTCTGGCTAAAAGGATTTACGGCGTATCCGCTTTGTGCCACTGTCTTTGCCTGTGTGTGCGTGTGTGTGTATGTAAGCCGTTGAAGTGTGGTGTGCGTGTGTCGCAGACACAAACACTCACACACAGACGGAGCTCACTGTCAAAATCAGGGCTAGACCAAACAACCGATTTAACCGATTTAACCACAAAAGCAGCTTACAATACAAGGCATACTAGCACACATAACATACCCTAATAAGCAACTGGTCTCGACGCATTCGTCAAGTGCATCAAGTACGTGTCCTGGTCGGCCACATACTGCTGGTAAGTGTGCCCAAATTACGTATACGCCATGGAGCGATCAGTGCCAAATGGTTTGCAGTTAAGCGCTGTTCAAAACCTTAACTCAATCATAATTACACAATAGTTTCATTTACGTTTATTTTACGTTTTTCTGGCAACTAAGATTTATATCTTTAAAATTAGTTTGATTTACATAGATCTTAAATCAAATTATTATCTTCTCTGCAGTACAGTGAAATATAATAAATATAACCCTGCAATATTTATGTCTGACTTGAGCTGGAGTATTTTATTTTATATAGTTCTCTGCATAAGTATTTACATTTTCCTAGTGGTTTGGATTTATCTTTTGCGTCGAAGTTTGAAAATGAATTTCTCTCATACAAACTGGCTTATTACAATTCACAAAAAGGAAGCTCATCCCTCCGTTTCTTCAAAGGTTTCGTCATTTTGTTGTTATTTTAGGTGAAAGTAATTCAATACAGACAATAACGATCATCTGTTATTGTCAGTGTGCAAGGTAATGCAATATGGAGAAAATATTGTGTAGAATCAGCTAAAACTAATATGTACGCACTTTGTATTCATTTATTTATGTGTACATCTTTATCAAAGTTTGTTTGTCTTTCACCAGGCACTGAAAGTGTCTGAATAATGCAGTGCGCTTAAATTATGGAGAGCAACACCCAAAACATTCGCAACTCAAATAACTCATACGGGCATGGGTGTCGAAACACATAAATTGCAAGAACTCTGACGTAACCTGGGCGCTGCTGATGCTGCTGCTCTGATTGTTAGCCAAAAAGCAGCTACCAAATCCACTTGACGAACAAAATAAAACTCACAGCTGAACAAAGTGAAAAAGACGCGACAAAGTCACACAAAAGTCGTGCGGACAAATTTGTGAACAAATAACAAATGTGCTACACCAACTAGAAGATTGGACAAGAAGACAAAATGCTGAAGAGGTTTCTTCCATAAACTAAAGTGCTGATTAAGTTGCACGAAAAAAAGCAAAAACAAAAGTCAAGTAGATAAAACAAACAATACACATGCTCCAAACTAAAAGAGCTTTAAGACTGTATGCAATTTGCATGTCATTTGGTACTTTATATTTGAACTGACTAACGGACAGACATTTGAAGGTGGCGCAAAATTTTAATTAGCTGATGTGTGAAGACTTGCAAGAAATTAATGACAAAACCGGCCAAAAAGGGGGTGTGACAGCACACAAAGTAGTGATTGACCTCGCATTTGCAGATTGCTTAGGAAATAAATAACGATAATGTATTAAAACACACAAAATGAAGCGGCACAGGATTGGTTTCAAATTAAATGTGAAAGTGAATATGAGAAAATAAATGATCAGAACGAGAGAAGTATTGCAAATAATAACTAATAATAAACTAAGACTTCAACTGAATTAAAAAATTACTATACTTTAGTTTTGATATATTTGCACATATTCATTTTATTTCCAGGAGATATCTATGAAGTTTATCAGAATAAATCGCTACACATTGTTTTCGCTCCATTTTTCCACTCCAAGTTTCTTTATTTTAGAGCACAACTATGTTTCAACTTCTCCGCTGAAGTTTTGCTGTATTCGCATACTATATATATATATATATATATATATATATATATATCTCAGTTCAGACTTTTCAACTTGTCACATACAGAGAACATAAATCATGCACACACACACACAAACACACACACGCACATTAGCTAGTAGCTACTAGCGGCTATCAGCATGCGGCAGCTACAAACTTTGGTACTATTTTATTTTTATTTGCAGTCCGCAGTGGGAGAGGGGAAAGGGGACTTGTGCCTTTTACGAGGGATGCTCCGAATGGTTCAAGTGAAACATTTGTTTTCGCTGCCGTTTACAACTTCCGCCTTGGCTTGAAATGGCCTCAACGGCCATTTTGCATAGGCTCAGCCCAAAAGTATGCTATACTTCGAGAATTTCAAGCTTTAACCGGCAGACGCACAATAAAAAAATAGACCACAGAGGGACGCATTCTCTCTCACATATGCTTGAATTTCAGTTGGTCTGTGGCAAATGGAGTGAGTTGTGACTGTCAGTAGTCGCAGTTGCTGCTTTGGATCAGCGTCATGGTTAGTAATCATTACAAGACTTGAAGATGATGTGTACCACACCATATACATATAGATCTCAGACAAATGCCTAACTCAATGCTATTGTGCCCTGCACAATTTCTATGGGATTTCTTTTGTCTGCCGATGAAGTGTATTGTGCTTTCTCATTTACTCCTGCATAACAGTGCACAAGTGTGTTAAAATGTTAATCAAATCAGTCATCGAGAAAGGAAAGACCATACAAATAGGGAACAATATGTTATTCAAGCGACCATTGTTCTAAACTGCATTGGCATCGACTTTATTGAATTATGTTTTTCAATTATATTCCAGTTTAGTCATCTTAAAGCCATAGCGCATTAAATCATTATACAAGTACTGATATAAATCCTATTATGTTATGTAAACAAAAGGCAAAAAAAAATACCTGATACCTATTTATTATTTTTATTTGGAATAAGCGGCTTTACAAAATATTTTTACTTTTTTCTTTCTCTTGCTGTTCACCTCAGCTTCATTATGTATTTTTACATTCATCCTTTTGAGCTTTAACCTTTTTCCAATTGTGGAGCGTTCATTACGATTATTTATTTATTTTTTTCGTTTGTAAATAAACAGCGTTGGTTTTTTTTTAACGCATCACAGTTTGCGCTTAAAACATTTATTTATTACTTTTGCACCAACTAAATAGAGCATATATGCAGATATGGAATTTTTTTTGGGATTTTATATTGTGTGTATTAAGTGTACGTAAAAGAGATTAAAAAATTGCTATGGATGCTTTTATCAATTCATTAGTGACTTTTCAACAATCTATTGGTTTTAATTGAAATGTAATATAAGCAAAAAATAGGAAAAAATTCACAAACCAATTATCTGAATTATTTATATATTTTTGAAAATAAAATTCGGATAATATATTTCTTATGTAATTCAATTATAAGTGCTCTTTATTTCTTTTGTTTTTCTCAATATATTCTAAATTAAGCGCGCTGCGCTTTCTGTTTTCCACAATAATCAATAACCTTCAAAATTAACAAATATCGAGTACACCATCAAAATACATTCTTATGGAAATACAACATTAGCTCAGAAATAGAGACAATCAAAATATAAAAAAATTTCAAATGAATAGGCAAATTTATGTTGAGTAGGTTAAAGTCTCTTCAAATATTTATATTATAACAAGACTCGAAATGTATTTTCAATTCAATTGTCGCAGTAGAATTTATTTAAAATTTGCCAATCTGATTAAGATTATCTTGAATGTATAAAATTCAAATGATACTAATTAGATGGATTGGACTGTGGTGTCACACATAGTCATACACACATATATATATACACACACGCACACGTATAATTCATCGCTCGCAATCTGCTTTAATGCCATTTTAAGGCAACTGAATGGAATCGAATACGAAAAAGGCACAAACAATCACATCCCACCCACACCCACGCCCACAACCACACACGCACACGCACACAACCTATATGAATACCAGCTATAGCGAATGCGTTAAGAGCAAGCGGCGGACATTGACAAGGGGTTGGAATGAGTCTGCCGAACGGAAGCACAACAAAATTTTAAAAATAAAATGGCGCTGTAAACAGACAAAAGAAAAACATCAAGACAAACGTGAGGGCAGAGCCGAAAGCAGCAGCTGACAGCGAACAAAGCAAAATAAAAACAAGCCAGCTTGCGTCAAGCGAACTCGACTAGGAGATACCCTGTACACAGCTTTGAAAAGCCCAGTAAGCTTGCCGCAATTAGTTAGTTAACAAAATCTATGTTTCTCGAATGTAATAAATTTCGATTGGAAGGCAATATGTTAACAATTGTGTCTTTTAATACTATCGGAAATCGATTTATATCGGTGTTGGTATCGATAAAAGGAACTAAACTACGTCTGCGTATTTTATTCACATTTTAAAGTTGCCAGCTCTCAAATTCTTATATTGATAAATATACCTTATAAGCTCAAACATGCCTCCTTCTGCCCGCTGGTGCACATCTGCACAACTCATTATACCCTTTTTAACAATTTTCAACGGGTTCAGGCTATAAACAAAACAAAATAAAACAAAATTGTTGCGAAGTATTTTGAGTAGCGCTCTGCTTGAGCGAGCGCAAAATGAGGAGAATGTCTGTGTAGTGTGTGTGTGTCTGTGTGTGGTATGTGTGTGTGTGTGTATGGTGTGTGGTGTGAGAATTTCTATGCGGGGTATTTATGTCTTTATGCATTTGCCAGTTACGGGCTTTTACTGCTTGCCCGCATTTGCTTACTGTGTGCTAATTTATCTTGTCATGTATGATTTAATACAAACGCCACACCCGTTTGCACAATGCCTCTTTCTTTCACTCTGCCCCGCTCTGCCCCGGCATGCTGCCCCCCCACACAGGACTCTCCTCCACAAACTGTCCGATTGTCTGGCTGCATATTTATGGAGTCACAGCGGCAGCTACTTTCGATGCACTTCCTTATGGCAACAAATTATCAGAAGGAAAACTGCAACACAAGCAACAGCAGCCACAACATCATTATTTATACCGCCCCCCATGAGACAGGACCCCAGCAAATTTTTGCAATTTAAAGCGAATTTGTTCTGCTAAGTGATAAACGATGCAATTTGTTTCACTTGAAAAGCACTTTCCAATTGTATATTGAATTATATATATGTACATTTCTGGCTCCACTTCGCATACAACAAATGCAGTAAATTGATTTTGATTATGATCTAATTTGATTTTTTTTTCAAATATTTCTATGCATTTACTTTGTGTTTGTCATGAATTGTCATCAATCAAAAATAAAATACGGAAACTTTTACTCTTGCTTACATCTTTTTATAGAGTGGAAATTTGACTTATAATACTTTTACATGATAACTTTTTTATTGTTTATTAAATATCGAATGTATAAAAAGGTGCAGCTATTTTTTGCTTTTGCTTTTTTGGAAAACTATTTTTGTTATAGCAAAATCCAGATTTTAAATCTAATGCTAAATTTTCACTTAATATCCACTTCCATAATTAATTTGTTTATTTGTGGCGAATTCTAAAAATAGTGATTTCTCATTAATGTATACCCGAATTAGCGTAGCTGGCAAACTAATTAAAAGCGATTAAACATTCATAATAAAACAGAAAATATATACAAATAAATATAGAGTAACATTATAATGCTTGCCGGAAACGGGTAGTTTGATGCATGAGTGGCAAAAATAGGCTGAAATGCCGGTGGCGTATCCGGAACACGCTCGACAATTGACACTGACAAACAAGCTGACTGTGTTTGGCAGATGAGGAAGATTAAAATATTTGCGATTTAATTGCTTATTTGTAAATGGTGAAAGTTGTGCACTCAAATTAGTGTTGATTATGGGTTTTGGAGCTGTGGAAAGAGTTTGACACAAAACAAATTAATAACGCAGGATAATATTGCTTCAATAATGACAAGATTATAAAAGAACCCAAAAGTTGCACATGAATATTAAACGAAAAATCAAGTACACTTTTTAAATACTTTGGATTGCCTGTGGGCAATAATAGAACAGTTCAGTGAACAACTCAATTTGATATAATGAGTATGGATAATGAACGCAAATTGTCGACTGGCAAAGTTATTTCTATCAGCGATCTGCTGAAGTGAAAAACTCTGGAATACCAGGGAGGCGCAGCAATTATAAGCATTCAGAGAAATTAAGCACGACCAAGGCACAAATTAATGTGTCCAAGTCGCTGGCCAGCGCCAGTGAAGCCATTGCTGTGATTTATGGTGTCCGAAGCGTGGGTGGGATGAAGGGAGAATGCATGGGCGTGGACCAACCAGGTGTTGGGCCGTCGCGTGTTCGACCAGCATGCATTAAAGCTGGAATCGTCAGCTGGTGAGTCCTTAATAGTGGCATCATAATGCCGCTGGATGGTGTTGCTGCTGTGGTTGCCTTTGTGGTCGCGAAGGCCGACGCGACGGGCATCTCATTAGAGCTGCTCCTAATTGGGCCAAGTTAGGAAATGTAACCTGCTTATTTTCGTTCAGACAACAGAAAGCTAAAGATGCTCAAATATGTGCTTTTAATTAAAAATAATAAAAGCGAAGCCCAACTTGGCCATACTGCAATGTTAAGCAATTGCTCAAACAGAGCAAAGAACAAGACCAACAAATTTCTGGCTAGAATGGTAAAAACAATATAATTTCGTGTAGCTGTAAGCAAAGCTAAGCCCCTGGCAAACTTGAGGCCAAAACCAAAAGATAGACATAGCGACAGAAAGAGAGAGAGAGAGAGAGAGAGAGAGAGAGAGAGAAGGTGCCAAAAATAGTTAAAATCAAGACTGCCTAAGTCGGGATGCCATTTTCCAACAATTACGCAATAAACAAACCGGCAAGGAAACAACAGGACAGCACCAAAAACCCTTCACCCAGAATACACAATGAATGAAATACGTAAATGGCGGAGCAACCAAAAAACGGAAGGATTCGGGGAAGTCGGTAAATATGACAGAGCAATCTGTGCTGCCTTTCACTCCCTCTATACTCAGTTGCCAAAAGAAAATAATAAAAAATATTTGAAAGTATCAACCAACTGCGCAAATTTATGTACAAAATAAAATAGACTCACCTGTATCCTGCATCAAGGTCACTTGTTTCTAATTACTTTCTGATCTTGAAGTACCCAAAAAAGAAAAGAAGCAAAATGTAAAATGTAAAAAGTTATTGTCACAAATTATCAATATTTAAATAGTAGTCAACATTTGTAAAGAGGGTATTTCCTAGTCAAGTACCCTAATCGCACTCCAACTCACTTCCATGAATTGATTTTTGTGTAAAAAGAAATTTCTTGAGCTTGGGAGATTTGTGTACTGCCAGCCAGGATAACAAGGGGAAGCTCAAAGATTGCCCGAAAAGTACAAACAGTGTGCCTTAGAAAACAAAAGGGGTTAAGTGGGTGATTTTTTGTGCTTTTTTTTTTGTTGTGAATGAATATGCTGAACTGCTGTGACATTTGGTTCAACTAAGGGATTTGGCAGTTAAATGAGTTTACCAACTGAAGTGTTAAGCAGTGGGCGTGTGAAGAGCGATCAACTTGTTCGAATACGAATACGAATACGAATACGAAAGAAACGCAAATCCATTAGTGGATTGAAAATACACAAATCGAAAATGTCAACGCTTAAGGTGACTCCAGCCTTCACATTCAATCACTTGACTTTACATTTTTTCAAGGCATCGGATCAAGTTCATTTTCTTGTTGCTCATTTATGCTGCTAATATCTTAAGTCTCATGCAGCAACTTACAGCTTTAATTAACGCACCTCAGCCAAGATTATTCGATCGTTGGTTTGTCAACATTAAATCGGAAAAGAGCTTAAGCCAGCATCCCATTCATTCATAATGTTATCATGCAAGTTCAGTGAACTCATTATAACGCTCGGTAAGCCACACAACTTAAACACTACGCAGAGCGCTGAATTTTAATGGGTGACAGCTTATGACAGACGATGGCGAGAAAGCCTTCTCCGCATAGGGACTCGGCCAAAGTGCCGTCAAAAAGTCATAAACTTGTCACACACTTTGTAATCTACAAATGCTATGCAAACGTTCCCACCAATCTGCCTCTACTCTCCTTTTAGCCAGCTGCCATCACGTTGCGTGCGCAATTTCGCAAAAAGAAAAAGAAGATATATATTTATATATATATATATTTCGTTAAGGCAGTGAAATGCTTGAAATTGCCAAGATTCTGGCAAAAGGTTGACTCTGCTTGGATGGGCAAGGCAGCCGCTAATAGCGGCCTAGCTATACTTAAGGATTCAGTTTCCAGTACTTGTACAACTTTTAATTTTATATGCTCACTAACTAGCACCTGGTGCAATTCGTCAATGCTCACGCGACTCGAATTAATTCAGAGGGCATTCATTGGATGTTGCTCATTAGCAGTAACTAACCAGCTGGTTGCCTTCTGGCCAGGATGTGGCCTGCTGTTCATTTGCCACGCAAATTAAAACTTTTCGCACAAAGTTCTCATGATGACTGGCAAATGGCCAAGGGGCAGAAAGGATTCACGCTGCATAATCCATTTTAATTTGAATGCAAATGAGCTAACTATGCGGACAGGTGTCAATCTCGTAAATCGTGTGGCCAAAACATACTTCGACAACTTTAAGAATGCACATCGAAATGTAGTTTAGAGAGAAAAGACTTACAATTTTTGTTACAGCAAAAATGCTCTTAGAATTGCATAATATGACAAACTATTGTTGTTAACTGCCTTTTTTATTGAACACAATGTTGTTTGTTAATGTAATAAATTTGTAATAATTAAATGGAGAACTTTAAATTAAACAGACTCAAAAGTAAGGCATAAAACCTGAAGAGGCGACAACTTTAAAAACTTTCCATGCAGCATTAAATGTGGTTGCACCATTTACCCCTCAAATATATATATATATGTGTGTGAGTGTATGTGAGTGTGAGTGTGTGCATATGTGCAGATGCGTTTATCTCCTAGCAAACAGTTTGCCATGCATTTGACGCAACGAAGTCTGTTTTATTTTATAGTACAAAACTTGTTGAACAAGTTTTTCGCACAGTTGGATTGCATTTCAATTATCATCAGAGCCAACTGAATTTGAATTTGAATTTGAGGCAGTCTCAAAGGAAAATTACGCATTATGTGAATAACTGTGGATAGTTCATGTATAACAATGGTGATCCAAATATATTTAACAGTAAGCAATTAAGAATAGATAAATAAATAAATTTAAAATAGACTCTATGATTAATAGTAAACAATAGTTATTGGAGATCAAGAGTGAATAATTATATATGAAAAACAGATTATTATTTATCACATGAGAGAAGCTCAGTGTTATTCACATTATTATGAATCATTAAGTCTGTAAGTCTTCAATCGCTTTTAAAGTACACATCAGCATCATATTACGCTAAAATGGTTTTCAAATTTCAAACATTCAAATGAAAGCGTATAAGTTGTAAGCATAAAACAGTTTCGTTTATATAATAAATACTTGTTTACATTTGTTTGAATGCAGAAAGCTTTGAGTATTTGTTTATTTTCTTTCATATTTCAAAGAATTTTCATTTCATTTTATGCGTTTTGAGGGCTTTATGCAAGAATATTGTGTAACCGTTTCAACTCGCTGAGTTGCAAAACAAAACCCTAAATAATCAGACCGTCCCACGGGTCGTATACTTCATCACATAATCCGACTTGTGCCAAAAATTGGCACATGCCAACAATATGGGGGCACTAAGGTCCAAAATGAAATAAGTTGACAACCAGATTGTCCCCAAACGGTCCAAGAGGCCAAGAGTTGGTGAAGTGCCTTAACTGAAGCTGAAGTTGAAGCTAAAGCAAGAAGCAGAAGCTGTAGCTCAACTGGAAATTCAATTAACCCAATTGGCGGACTTGAACAACAACTCGAACTGCCCAATCTACTCGGTGGCCTTAACAATTCCCCCAAAAATATGCTCTTCAATATAATGAAAACGCTGTGAAGGAAGCGACAACACAGCGCAAGGTCAAAGAACATTAAAAAGGCTTAAGATAGGCTACACCCTAAATACCCCAACAACCAAAAAAAAAAGAAAAAAAAGAAAAAGGGTTGTCATGACCCATTGAAAGTCACGAGAACTGGGCGTAACAAATGCCTGAAATGCAATAAAAAATCGCAGCATAAAAAGAAACGGCGAAAAAGTGGCAAAAATAACTTGCTGTGCATAATTAAATTTTTGTGTGTATGTGTATGTGTGTGTAAGTGTAAGTGTGTGAAATATGCGCTAGAACGGCAACTTAAATGCGAGACTATTTGTAGATCTGTTTGGCAGCCATAGCAATGTAATTGAAAATGTTTATGGTCGCCACAGGCCAACAAAAATACAAAAAAAAAAAAACAAGCAAAAGAAAAACAAGAAAGAACGGCTTTCTTAGGCAAACCGAATATTTCATATCCTTTTAGACCTGAGCCAACCTGCCACTATCTTACTTTCACTATCAAAGAAAATCCAACCAATGGTTCCTCTGAAAACTATATGATTAAGTAATATCTTTCCAGATTTTACTAAGATAGCTTCGAAACTAAGCGACTGGGTTTCTTCGTAGCAGACAGAGAGACGAGCAGGCCTATATCGATTTATCTGATATTGTTGATCAAAATATATATATACTTCAGACGACTCCTTCAACGTATTACAAACTTTAGGATAAAATTAGAAGACTCAGTGCAAGTGTATAAGAAGGCAACCACAGCAGCCACGACTGGTCAAATTTATGCGCAGACTTTGCTCTACAAATTTGTCTGCATAAATTTTGTTAGTCGGGCTCATTCTGTATAGTTTGTGGCAACTTAGTGTGTGTGCATTTACATATATGAGCGTGTGTGTGTATGTGCGTGTGTGTTTGTGGGTTGTCAGCACATTCGAGTCAGTTAAGATGTCAAAGAGGACAAATGGAAAATCTTTACTTGCGACATTTTTGTAGGCATTCTTAAGTAATTTGGTAACTTGGTTTTGCCAAACTATTAACTGGAGTGGCTTACTTTTTTTGTTGATCGAGCTTTGACTCTTTTATAGAGCAATCATTTAAAGAGAATTGAGAATAAATGCCAGGCAGAAAATCGGAGCTCGATTTCAAATATGCAAAACATGGTTGATAGATGTCCTACAAATGCAATCAACAGCAAACTGATTTCTTCTACCAAGCCAACATCAAGAAAAACACAACAACATTCTAGGAATTCTGCTAGGACACCAGTCAATAAATTATACATTATGAAAGAGGTTGCTTTGGCTTCCGAAATGAGTTCCACAATTGCTCAACAATAATATCAGTAAGGGGTATATATAATTTTCTTGTAAATTCATGATAAAACACGTCTAGCATATTTTTGCCACCCCGTCAATTAAATAATAATGGCATAAATTATAATAATTTGACTTGTTAATTTTAATACGCGAGATACTTAATTTTGATTGTCTCCTTTCTTGTCTGCTACACAAAAGCAAAAATAAGTAGAATAATACAAAATCGAGTATATTTTCGAAATTGTACCTAGAATTTTGTACAAATAAAGATTTTGGCTTTGACCGCATCATATTCATGTCAGCAAGTCAGCAAGTCACTAAATTACTAGATTTGATCTGTCAAGCGCATAAATTAAACGTCTTCTGTCAGAAATTAGACACGTGCTGCTGAATTCCTGGCTTCGGGCCACGTTTAATTAATATTTATAGCCTACACTTCAACGTTGGCATCCGAAGGACATAACACAATTAATTTAATTGGCTGACACTATGCACAAATAGTCATAAATCATTTATCACCTCATTCTAAGTTATACATCTATATATATATTTATATACACATATATATATATATTTATATTAGCTCATATCGATCTTCTGTGAAGAAAGCCAATGTGGCACTTGGCAAACGAGTTTTCTGTGATTTCTCTTTTTTCTTTTATTACCTTTACACGACTCAAGTGACGAGTGTCTTGGCGAGCCCCCAAACTTCGCTAAGTAGCCATTGACAATGGTGGACCGGGGGGACGGAAGGGCGGATACAGGGCTGAGAACACTGGCAGAGAAGGCTTTGAGCTTAACGCAAATCAAATAAATTGCGAATAAAAATGTTAAGTGGGAAGCGCTCGAAGTTTTCGTATACGCGAATATGCAAATTGCTTTTAGCTCTGATTTTTGCTTCACATAAAATTTATGCCCGACACCGAGCTTAAGGCAGGTGAAACTGTACAAAATACATATACATCCACATATACATATATATCTTTATGTATAAGGGCTTTAAGCATCTGCAAGTTTCTGTGCCCGCAAGTGTTTTTCATTAAAATGTGTGGGATCCAACATTAAGCGGCAAAGAGAAATTCATAAACAGGCTTAAATGTATATACTTACACTCTGAAAAAAAAAAAACACTTTCAATTTTTGAAAATCGCCTCAAGAACTAGAAAGCCTTTCTTGTTTATACAAATCATTTCTAAATTAATTAATTAATATAACAATTTTCTTAAAATTAGCAAGCCTTTTGACCATTCTTCAGAAGTTTATTTTTTAATAACAAAAAGTTGTTCTATGAAATTGAAATGGAAGTACACTTAGAATAAGTTCTGAAATATGAGAAATATTATAATAAATCTTTATAAAAAAATTATACATTTCATTTATTTATTTAATGTCAACTAAAGTCATCCGACACAAAACGTAAAAAATGAATTAAATAAAATTTAAGATTATACATACATAATTTAATAACTAAGAAATAATTTTAAGATTTCTCGAGGTATTTAAATGTATAATGGTCAAACATTTATTGCAAGAAGTAAAACCTAGAAGTAAAACCAGAAATACCAAATCGGACTAAAAAAAAAAATTAGTAAATTTTAGAAATATTCTTTCAGAATAATAGGATGGGATCGATTTTTTTCTGAGTGTATATATGCAAATATGTTTAGGCGTATATGTATATATGTATATATGTATGTATGTATGTATGTATGTATGTGGCTGTTGTTGGCTAAAGAAATTATGACATTATGCGCAGATTTTGTGCTTGCCTCTGGTTGGGTCACTCTTTCCTCTCTCTCTCTTTTTCTTTCTCTATTTCTCCCTCTCTCTCTCCCTCTCTCTCACTCTCTCTCTCTCTCTTTCTCTCTAGGCTCCCCTGCCCTCTATCTCTAGCTCTGTGACAGCCTCACATTCATTTTGCCTTCTCCGTTTGATATGACTGCGGCAACATGGGAACGTATTTTATTTTTATTTTCTATATATATTTTTGGAAGAATTTTAATGATGAATGGGCACGTCAGAGTGGGTATGTGTTTGCTGTTGTTTGTGTGTGTGGGTGTGTATGTGTGTGTGTGTGAGGGTATGTATGTGGGTGTTGTTTGCGTTTGCCTAAAAATCTACATAAATTCGTGCAAATATGTAAATGTTTTTTAGAATTTTTCCCATTACTTTTAAGGAAATTAAATTTTCAAACAGTGCTGCCAGAATATAATGTGGGTTTTTCGAAATCAAATGCCAAAAGTTAAACACAAATTTCGCATTGATGCTTCTTGGAATAGCTTTGTCAACAAATTGAGCAATTTTCAAAGAATACTTGCAACACAGCGTAACTATGGCAGCTAAATATCAATTAAGATGAGAATGAGAACATTGCAGTTGAGCATAACCGACTGCGAAATACTCTAATGCCATAAGCAATACCATCTGATAACAGGTGCCGCAGAACAGGGTGGATGTAGCCGAGAAATGCACAGAAATTGAAGGAGAATTTTAATCAAATGTTGGAAGAGTTTCCTAGCAACCTACCTTAAAATATTGATAACTGTAGCTCTTAAATTGCGGAAGATACCAGCTTCTGAGAATTTTGTTGACGTGAGTGGGCGATTCAAAATGCGTATAATATCTGGTATGGAGATATCAATCTCTTAGGGGACTTACCAGTAACACACTTTTTTAATTTATTGACTGAAGCCTACGCGCATTTCAGATTTCTAGGGCCCAAGTGCCTGGGGGCGGCAGGTGTAGGCGTGGTCTACAATTCTTTTTATAGTTTCTTAAGGACAACTACCAGTAATATACCTACGGATCAAATTCAAAACTGTGGAAGATATAACCATATAAAAATATAAAATATATTGCTGGAATTGGCGTGGCATATGCCGATCTTTGAAGGACAACGGACTGTAACCTGACCATTGTGGGAGATATGTGCTTTTTTGATTTGCGATTATCGATTTTTACACTTTTTTTTAACGCGGGCACAGATCTGTATATTTTCCAAATGTCAAGTCTCTTTGGATGTAGAAAAAGTTGAGTTCATACAGACGGACGAACGGACAGACGAACAGACAGCATGACGGACATTTCACAAGACCAATATCAGAGTATAATGAATCAGTTTAAATTTTAAAATTAAATTGAAAAGGCTAAAATAAGATATTTATTAAAATATTATGAGAAAATCTATGAAATGCAAATACATAATCTTTGTCATTTACGTGTTTTCTGTGTCTGAGCAATTATTTGGCTGATTTCACAATTCAATGGTACACACAAAAAGTAGTAGGCTCTTTTTGCTTAGATTTGATTTAAGCCAAGGTCAAAAGCATAGACATTAGAGCCAATTGACATTTACGGCAATCAAAAGCACACGCACAAGTAGAAAGCCTGAATACTCGAAGACTATTGCCCCAGCTACAATCAGAATAATCAAGCAACTAACAACAGCAACAGCAACTTAAACGACACAACTTTTTGAATACAATTACAACACTCAACGGCACATCAACAACAAAAACATCACGAGGCTAAAATGTATGAGCATTGTATGTATCCAAGTACTCGTCTATAGATGGGAGAACATATTTATATGTATGTGTCTATGTAATCTACTTCAGCTACACACATACATATGTACATACATATATACATATGTGTGTATGTAAGCTACATGTACTCGCATATGTATGTGAGGAAATTATGCCAACGATTTCAAGTTCATGTTGCGCCTTTGCCACATTCCACTAATTTTTGCACAAACAAAAAAATGGGGTTGCCTTTTACTTACTTTATAGAAAATCACACACACACACACACTCAAAGTGAGACGTCAACAAAGCACAACCAACAGCTGTAACTGTAATAAACAACAAGCAGTAAAAGCAGCAACAACAACTGAAAAATTGAAAATCTTTTGCTCGGCTCGTATTGCGCAAGAGATTTTTGTCGCCAAAAAGTAGGCGACGCTGGCACAAAAGCAAAAAAAGCAGCGACAAAAACACAGAAAGAGAAACAAGCAAATGAAAGTTTTATTGCGATGCTGCAAGAACAGTTGCAACAAACACACTAAATCGAGTGGATTGCTGTCAGTTTTTTGGGAAAAAATGAGTCTGGAAACTTAAAAGATTCGCTTTTACATAAGTTTTGCATGTCCAGCAACCAGAAGAGACATGCAATCCAAACCAGACATGAATGCATTTCAATGCGGCATTAATTTAGAAGCCAAAAGTGATTTTCTTTTGAAAATCACCACAGTTTTGACAAATTTATGGCTGTGGAAAATTTGGAACTATCCCAAAACTTTGAATACTCTAGACAAAGGATATACCCCGAAGCAAGCTTCTATATACACAATATGGTTTCTTATTATGAAAATGCGTTTTGGTTAATTAAATCTTTTGTTATTTACATTCAATCGTCAATTAGTTGATCTGGATATGTTATACATCAAATGGATAATTGATATCGGAAATCGATTTGTATTGAAACGGGAACAGTTATCGATAAACTGATATAATCTTGATGAGCATAACGAGAACTTATATTTGAAGCCTTTGAACATGTCTTAATCGACTCGACTGTTTACGATGATCAAGAAAAAATATATTTTATATATTTCCTTCTGCCTGGTACTTTTTAAATCAAATTGTGATAACTATTTAACCATTGCTGAGTAAAAACATTCCTCGTTCACTCTTCCCATTTCTTTAATGTGTACTTTCTTCAAGTTCTTTAATTATGGACTTATGCAAATACAGTAGAATAATAATATACTGTCTTTAATTTGTCCTTGCAATGTGAGCTTGAAGTGGAAGCACAAGAGACTTGATTATGCAAACAATATTTCTTGATTAACAGTTTTGTCCCGAACACCAAACTTAATTTTCATAGAATCTGACGTATTTTATTTATCCTGTGGCACCAAACTCGGCGCTGCTAACCAATCAACTTTAATTCAAATCCAAACGCAAACCCCAAAAACCAAAAACCCTCTCCAAAGCCACTGTTAGCCTGACCACAATCAAAGAACGAATGCCGGCAGCGAGAGTTTTGTTATTTCAAATGCCGTGCACAAAGTTTGCTATTCCGACAATTTAAATTTAAATTAGTGCAGGAAGGAGTGCAGCAGCATCCGCCGCACCGCCAGCACCACCAACACCACCGCTCCACTACCAAGCTCAAAGGCTCGTCGTCCAAATAAAATTCGTGCTGCGTTGGTTCATGTGAAAATGTTGATGAACACGCCAAGTGCGACACTTAGTCAAATATTTATTCTAATAAAATTGGAAAACGTGCACACCACGAATCTTAGCAACCAGCACTCGCCTGGAGCCCAACTCAACACCAGGGCTGTTCTCTGTCGTGATATGTCTCTAGTTGAGCTCAATTAGTACACAGCCTTAAGGAGGCTTAGACGCGCAGCAGTCTCGTCCTTTGCCCATCGCAACAGCACACGTTTATTTACGACAAACAACCAAAACAAGAAAGAACGCCTATCTGTAGTCACGCCGAACATTAAATACTCTTGCCGACCAAAGTCTAAATTTCAATAAATTAAATAAAAACCGATCGCTGCTTCCTTTGACAGCTGTATGATGTAATAATCTGATGTGGTTGATTACTTGAACAACTGGTTCTGTTCTGATAACTTGACAGCAATATATGGTAATGCGATCCACCTGGTTCCGAAATTTGTACTGCCTGTTGATGTTGATATATAGACATAGCTTCTGAAGTCATCTCCCTCAATGCGTTACAAACTTAACGACTTAAACACCCTCATTAAGGGAATTAAAGAGAAACAACAGGGAATCATTTGACAGCGTAACCAGAACAGGCAAATAATTGAGTTGCTCGAAAAACAATGTTAGACTGTTCGACTAGGAGATATCCTGTGCATATACATAATAAGAAAACATCTACGAAAAAATAGTGAGGAATGCAGTGGAAAATATTTAACATTTTAGTAAATCCAAAGTATAAAAAATACCCACGAATTATAAATAGGATGAAATACGATTAACAGATTTAATAAATAAAGAACATTCAGTTGACCATTAAAGCATTTCTAAGTCATTGGAAAAGTCATATGAAAAAATAAATATGTTTATTTATTTAAGTTTTTAATCTAAGCCGAATGCAAAACTGAATTTGGCATAAGCGATTTATTTACCATTTCAATTAAAATATCGAAATCGCATTTAGATTGCTTTTACTTTATTTGGAAATATATGCAAGTCTTAAATACGAAATTTTAATTGGTGCAAGCTGCACTAGTATACAATAAGTAGGCTTACCAACTAAACCAACAAACCACTCAACAGATCCTTATCAAAGTTGATGCCACAACTTGAAGAACTAACACACAAGCGATTCGGCAAGAACCGTTTCATATCTTTATGCCATTCACAGCATATGGTAAATAAAATACACACACACTTAGACACAACTCAGAGAGACACCTAACAGGTCTGAGTGGCAGCTTCTTTCCCTGCCCTTCCCTTCCCGGCTGGCCACCACTTACCGCACATTGTTAGTTGTGAAGATGCCGCCGAACTCAGGCCTCGAGCTTCTTGGGTCCTCAATGCATATGTATGTACATATGAAAGATGCTCCAGATAGACCAGCAAACACACACACACTCTGACACACACACACACACACACACACACACACAAACACACTGACACACATAAACACTAACTGCCGTTTGCTCTGTGTCAATATGTATGTAAATAAGCGAGAAAACAAGTGGCTATAAATTTACAAGGATGCTGCCGTTGCCCAAACAACATTGCGAATACGCCATCGAGGCCAAAAGCCGTCAACCAAGAGTAAATCCGCACGCATGTCTCCATCTCGGTCTCTGTGTATATGTGTGTGTGTGCGATTCGAATGTGTGTGCTTGTGTGTGTAGGTGTGCCTTACTAATAATGCCCTTAGGAAAGGACACGCCAGCTGAGTGTAAAAATATAGGCCCCAACAAAAAATTGAGTTAAATAAAATAAATGAACGTAAACATGGCGGCCCAACAAAAGAAACTGAGAAACTGAGAGTGAGGAAAAGCGAGGAAAAACGAGGGAAGACGAGGGAAAGTGAGCCAGAGCTAAGAAGACCGTCGAGGTGTGCTCAAGTATGCGTATCCGTATGCGTATGTGTAAGCCTGAGCATGAACACAATATATCTATTAAGTACACAAAAGTACACTACTCTAGGCTTGACCCACCAACACCCACATACACCCACAACCAATCCACCTCCCCACAGGCGCGCACTCGCATTTGTTTTCTATGGTTTTATTGCCGACATCCTTGAAAGTTTGTGATATGTTTTTATTTATATAAGCGTGCCACGTCGAGCCATCAATGCTGTTGTTTATCGCCCGACAACCAATGTTGTTAGCGTCCACTGGTAAGGGGTTTATTACGCTGCTCATAAAATGTCATCAAATTAAAAGCAATTTTGCTGTTGGAAATGCTCTTACTTTTCCATTTTGGCTCGTAACTAGCTGCTCGTGGCTCTGAAAAATGCTCAGATTATTCATCTGCTTCTGCTCCTCTTTCTCTTTCTGTTCGGCTGCATTCACAGTTATTAAAATTTTAAAGAGCTTAAAGGTCAACCGGAGAACGAATGTCAAACCATCAAGTCTGCCAAACCCATCATCAAATTTCAGACCATGTCCAGTAAAACTACATAAAGACGAAAAAGTGCCCACTGAGTGTCGAGCTGAAATACTCCATAACAATTTAATAAATTCTTCTTTGTTCCAACTTTGGTATAACAAAGGTTGAATGATTTTTAAATTTAAATTGAAATGCACTTGGAAGGAAAATAATAAAAATAATTTTAAAACCATTTTGAATGTGATACAGTTTTGCAGCTCAAAGAAAAAGTGGTTGTTTTATCACTTTAAAGAGACGTTTATGACGAACAACATTTATTCGCGATTTAGAATGCTGCTTACAAATTTTAAACAACATTTTCCTGCACATTTTGACAAGAAACGAACAACTAACAGTTAGCAACCACAGATAATAGCTTAAGTAACCACAGAGATAAATGTTTAAAAAATGGTTACACGTGACTTATAACATTTTGCCATCAATAAAAACCAAAATTCTATTGTGTTTTGACAGTAATGTTCTTAAGCAAAGCACAATGAACCCATTGTTTGATTGTAATTTTTCAAATGCGCACTTTGAGCATCTTCATCAGAAGCTTTTCAGTCCCGCGTGTCCCTCGTTTAACCTTCACACTTTTAACAATTGGCGGCCTCAAACGACAAAAATATCAAGTGCTTAAGCCATAATCATTGGCCTACACATTGTGTGACAATTTGCCTGCCAGCCTTGCTGGGGGTACCACATTATTTGTGTTGGCCCATTGGCAATACAACAACGCACAATGATCAATCATTTCCGGGCAATAGCCATAAGGCGCAGAGGGTGTCAAGACGACGGGAGAGTGCCAAATTTAATATCTAAATGAAAGTTTAGATTGGCGCCATGCCTGATGAATTGAAATATTGCCGCACGAATGCGTTTTGCAGGTAGTCAAGCATGAAGTTGGCTCAAAGTACCAACTGAAGGGGAGGGGTAACGGAGAAGACCGGCTCTCAGAATAGATACAAAGCGGCCTGAACTTTGCGTTTTAAGCTTGAGGCTGAGGTGGATGGGGCTGTTAAAAAGTTGTCTATTCACAACATTGCGAAATATAGCCAAGAGTAGTTAACTGTGAGATATCCTTGAAATAAATTACGCCCAAAAATTTAACGATCGTCTGGAAAATTGATTAGGGTACAGCAGAATTGAGAATTGAAAAAATATGTCACAGATATTTTAGTAGATGTTGCACATAAATCAAAGTGTACATTAGACTGACTTAAAATCGATTAATATTTGATGTTTTTTAAGCAACTTAATCCCACGTCAACCTGATGTTTATTATGCCCCAAACATTTTGATTGGTGCAGGGTATGCAAATGCGAAGCAATCGAGGCGCAACGCTCAAAAATAAAGTCAAAGAGTTGAGAGGAGTTGGGAGGTGCGATTGTGTCCCTGGAACCAGCGCAACAAAAATATACAAAATATTTATTTAGGCCCAATCAATTTTATGGCAATTCGCTTCTTATAGCAACAGCAACAGCAACAGCAACAACAACAATAACAAAGGCAACCGCCAATCGAAGCTGCTAACATACGCCCTCTAAGCCAAATTTGCGCCGTGAATTATGCAGAGCTTCTCCCTTAGCAAAGCGAGTAGGTGTCTATCAATGTGTGTGGGTGTGTGTGTGTGTGTACTTAAGTGCTTCCTGTGCGTGTGTGTGTGTGTATATGTAGCAAGTGTGGGGGAGTGCTTAAACGTGCATGAAAATGCTGTCAGCCAGCAGTAACCACAACAACAACAACATCAACGCGTGCATGGCAAACTGTGGTGAAGTGTGTGTGTGCGTGTGTGTGGGTGTGTGTCGGTCTGAACTTTTAAACTAATTTGAAATTTTAATTTAATTAATTTGTGTGCGTATTTTAAAACGAATGAACGATATCCGCTATGTGCTGATGTACTGAAAAATTGAAAAACAGCAAAAACCAAAGTATCTATTTTGAGAACTGTACAAGACAAATAATCTTGTCGAATTTTGAAAACGCTAAAATCGATATTTATAAAAATGCATATCTTTAAATATTCAAAAATATTAACCTTTGAAAAACTGGAGCAAATTTTAGCAGTTGATTTTATTAAGGCGACTCTTTAGAAAAACGAATAAATTTAAACGTAAAAGAAAATGCAAATTATAAATATATATTCAAATAGTTACTATCTTTTCAATTTTCATTGAGTGCCATTAAATGTTTAAATTGTGCGATATTTACGACACTCGAAGTATCTCATTACATTTCAAATGACAAATTGAGAACTCATTTAAATTCAGTTACGACATTATGCAACAAATGACAATTGCAAAGAAATTTGATTAACTCATCTGGTCTTGTTTCTCAATATATTTCCAGGAAGCTGCAATTTGCCAGCAATAGAAAAGCAATTATAAACAAATTGAAGGCAGTGCGCGTAAAGTTCGTTAACAACAACAGGAAGAACAACAAAAACATAAATACTCAAAAACAGCAACGGCTGCAAAATGTAAACGGCTGAAGGGGACTCGAGAACTGGGTCCATCAGCTCTGCAGCTAGCAAAGTTAAAGGCATCACAAAAACACAATAGCAAAAACAAAAAGCAACAAAAAAAATCAACAAAAAACACAACAAAACAGCCAAAGACATAAAAAGTACAACAACAACAGCAAAAACAACAACAAGAAGAAAACAACCGCAGCACAAGCAAAATACGCAACATAAATGAAGTTAACAATCTGTCAAATTGCTAAATTATTTCTGCTGTTGACAGCCTTCTTCTTTCTCAATTCCCCCAACGTCACCTCGTCCACCTTCATATCACCCAACAACACCTTGGCCCACCTCATCAACAGCAACAGCAGCAGCAACAGCAACAGCAGCAGCAACAGCAACAGCAACAGCAGCAGCAACAGCAACATCTTGACGCCAGTTTTCTTGCCTGTCCAGCAGAACTCAACGCGAGCTGGCAGATTGCCCAAGACAACTGCAAGAACGACAATAACAACAGCAACAACAGCAGCCACAACACTTGAAAGCAATTCAATTTGGAGCACAGCAACAGCAAGAAAACAGCAGAAACAACAGCAATCAAAACAAAAACAACAACACCAGCGTAATGCGGGTGAATTTGAGCGTGAGGCACGTCAAATGCAAAGCCGAAGAAAACAACAGCAACAAGAGCAACAGCGGCAACAGCGGCAGCAGCGGCAACTACGTCAACGTCAACGCCGACAACAACAACAACAACACCAGCAACAACGCCAACAACAACAAGAACAACCAGCAGCCGCTGCAGCATTGGCGGCTCAGCGTGTGGCAGTTCTAATACCGTCATCATTGCACATGGATATGATGCATGTGCAACACGGTTTCCAGTATTTTGTTGAGTTTTTTCAAGCGCATTTATCCAATGCCAGCGTCGATTTTCTACGTGATGTCGGTGAGTAAGCAACAACAACAATAACAACAACTGGGAACACCAACATCCCAACACACACACACACACACACACACACACACACACACTGAGGCAGTGGTTAGCCATTTTGTATATTTATTTAAGGCCAGCCACTGAATCTTGCTCATTCAGTTTCTTTCCGATTTTCTTTTTTTTTTTTTGTTTCCCTTTAGTCCTTCAAATCTTTGCATTAACACGTCCTTTTATCGATGTTTTTTTTCTCATCCGACTCACTTGTAACTCAAATGGGATATTTAAGAAGATAGATTGCCAAAAGTGGCAATGATAGCTGTGAAAACTCATCGAAAGAATGATTATACCATATGTAACAACTTTACCAATCGAATAAGTATCGCATTATTTAAGCAACTAACTGATTACATAACAAACGATATAACAAGCAAGAAGATTTATTAGTCGTTCAAGCAAATTAATTAAATTACTTGTATAATATGATTGTTGTTATTTTGTTAGCCCAGCCACTGCAGTTGTCTAATTAGCCATTACAAGCAGCAGTAAAAGAATATTAAGTGTTTTTTTAATTGCATTTGAAGCAACAGAATTAGCAGAATATCCGAGATGGGAGACACAGTCGTTGTTTAGATATCGATATGAGAACTTATATGCCATACATATATATGAATATTCCGAGATCAGCTAAATTTACTCTATGTTCATGCTGTTAAAGAATCTATATCCCTTATGCTATCGGAGATGCTTTCTTCTGTGTGCAACATATTCATGCTTAACTTTATTACACTCTTTTCCCACTCTTAATGAGCTCATGTCATAAAAATAATTTGCTTACAAATTTAATTTAAAAATATACAAACTTAATCTTAATATATTTTTATATATTTTACAAACATTTTTTTTCGCTATTTTACGTCATGCCCAACTTGGTTACTCAATGCATCATCAAAGGCATTTTGTATTAAAGAAAATGCCGAGTGTTTCTCTTGAAATCTCGACTTGCTGAAAGGGAAAGGACGCATGTACTACTACGAACATATCCAAATGCAGTTTTCTGCCTTTTTGCTTTGCGAAATTGTCCCCAATGCAAACTCAATTTGCATGCATTATGCGCAGCCTGTTCTGAGGAAAAAAAAGGGAAAATGCTGCTTTTTATGCCTTTTAAACTAATTAAATCGCAGTAAGCAAGTTTCTTGCCACGTTCTCATACTTATGCCTTTGGCTCGAACGACTCATCAAGTTGGCAACTTTGCTGCCCTTCTATGTTTTCCTGTGTACTTACAACTTTAATTACATTGCCTTCAATTACGGGCGCGTTTGTCCCGCCAAAGAACTAGCTTCCATCTTGAGTTTCTCCTCCGCCAAGCATCGATGTCGTAAATATTCCTGTCCGGCAAGTGACAACTTACAATTTCCGCTTGAAAACTTTGCGACTGCAACTGACTTATGAGTTTTTTTATTTTATTACAGTGAACCGTGCCATAAACTTAACCCAACCATGTTGCTGTAATCCTGCCTCTGACCAGGCATTTGTCAAGTCCATCTCCTTAGATTGCTCCCTCAAGCATTTTATGATTTTTTTTTTTTGATTTTTTTGCTAAATTCATGATAGAATTTATGCTTTTAAATTGATGGAAAGCGCTTTAATAAATAGGAAAGCCTAACAAATCTACCATAAATGAAATCGAAACCAGACTCTTGTCAATTGTAAGCAGCTGCAACTATAATAAAATGAAATGAACAAATTAATTATTGAAGTGCAAAAATATCTATAAATATGTCATATATTTCTTAAGCTGATAATAAAATTAAAACTAAAAAGCTTATACATAATGCTCTCATGCTTAAATTAAATGGTTTCTAATTTTTTTAATCGCAAGATTTCCTATTTTTCTGCCAGATAAACGATTAACGATTAATTTCGCCAATTTAAAATTTCATGCAATTTTTAAAGAATTCCATCAAAAAATATTTCAAAAATCGCATTTAAAGTTCTTTGAATATCTGCTATTATGCTGTTTATAAGATAAATAAATTCGAAAATAATAACTAAACTAAACAAATATTTTGTTTTTTGATTCTTTAGATTCTTATGAGGGATATTCTTAGTTTAAGTTAAAGCTATAAATTTTGTATAATAGTGTCACAATTAAATACTAAACTAAACTAAACTATATTTTTGTTTTTGATTACTTATGAGTATCTGAGTTTATTGTTAAGGATAGTTTTTGAAATGAATTGCGGTAAATGGCAATAAGCTTAAGTTCTGCCAAATGGATAGTTTAATCTGCGACCAGTGCTTAACTTGGTCGGTTTTCGCCAAGTTTTCGCTGAGTGTCTGGTTTTCTCTCAATCAATCTGCCAGTCGCGTTGGCTGCTGGTTGTATTTTTTCAATTTGCTTTATTTTAGTTAGTTTCGAAGTAAACATGGACGACTTCACATGGTCAAGAAGAACCTTCAAGTTGGCTGGCGTAAAACTTGCACAATTGCTCACTTATTTGGCGCCAAAGTTTTACCAATTGCAACAATTTTTGTGTAGCTCTGCGAAAGTTTAAATTTGATACCTTTAATTTACACAGTCTACCGTTGGTTGTCATAAATAAAAGTTGTCACTGTATCACCTGCTCATCCGAGGTTGAATCGTATAAATTGAGTTCTTACACAGGAACTGCATAAAAAGCTTTACAAAGAAATTCAATTTTCTAACTCCCTTGTAAATCCATACATTGTTTTTGTCTCTCTCCATCTGTCTCTCTCTCTCTCTCTCTCTTTCTGACTCTTTATCCCTCTCTCTGTCTCTCATTTATGTTGTCCACATGCAAAATAAATTCTATTTGCCGCAATTTCTTTCCAAGTTTTTATGTTGCAAGATATTGAAATTGATTTTGGTTGCATATGTTGCAGTTAGGTCCCCCCTTCCCTTCCACCGACACAATTTATGAGCTGACCACATGAGTATAGCAAAGCAAAACCTATTGTCCTGCATTCCCATTTGCATGACCCAGTAAATACAGTTTAGTTTATGCCCACAGCCAGCATTCTCAGCATTTGTGGTGAGCCAACAAAAGGCCGGACAAACTTATAAATTGTATTTCCATGCAGCGCCTACTAACCAAATGCATTAAAAGGTTGCAGCATGCACCAGATCGAAAATAAAGTTTGCCTCATTCATTGTGAATATGGAAAATGCCAAAAAATTGAAAACAAAATGTTCTTACATATATGCATAGTATACTTGTACCCTGAACCCATTAAACATAGTAAAAATTATATAATGAAGTTGCGCAAAGGTATAAAACAGGTGGACGGAAGCATCGCCGATTCCAAAATATATAAGGTATATGTTTGCGCTATCAGCTTTTGAATAGCTTTATTTTCCAATTAATAACGCAAAGTTTATTTGAATGTATATGGTTAGGCTAGAAGCCAAAGCTAACAATAAGCTATTTAAATTAAGCAATTAAAACTTGTTTGCTGCTGCTGCCAACAGTATACAACTGCATGCGCATCGAGAAATATAAATATATACATATATATATATATATTATATTTATCTGTGAAAATGCAGGGTATATCCAAGTCGAGCAGCATTCAAACTTGTTTGTTGTAATAAAGTTCGATTTAAGTTTAATTCGGTGACTGTTGTGCGATAAAACCACCAAATTATATTACGAAGCTTTAAATTCAATTAAATATGCGAATTAATGAATCGCGGCATGTGCTGCATCGAGAAAAAGTATGTATAATGAAGTTAATTGATTAAAAGCATTTGCTTAACAACTCATTAAATTAAATAGTTTGCTTGTTCAACTCAAATATAAATAAATATTGAGAAGAGAATGTTATATTAATTATATGTGATTGAATTGTATAAGGAATAAAAAGCAATTCTTTGTATGCTGTGGGCACTTAACTAGATTTTTAAAAGGCCAGACTATAAAGCAAGTTTCTTTTTATGGAACACTGTAAATTCATGTAAATGATGGCACTTATAACAACTCACAGCACATGCCAGTTACTGTTGGCAGGCACTGTAGTGAACCGCAGAAGCACTTCAAGGGGAGCCGCTTTTAGTCGACTGCCTTCATCTGCAGTTACTGCTTCTTCACCTCTCAAGCACACACATACATGCACGTACATATTAAATAAATAAATATATATACATATATATATACACACACACACAAAGGGCTTAAATATTCAACAGTTTTTATACGATACATAAAATGTTTCTGTTTCTTTTTCTTATTTTTTTTTTTACTTTCGTTTGCATTTTGCCATGTTGATGGCGCTGCTGACGCACAGATTTAAGTGGCTTCATTAAATTACTTGAGCTACCCAAATACACGAGCGTTGTAAAGACTTTAAATGCGGGCATTAATGTGGACACTGACGTGGACTTCGATGGCAATGGAAATGGCGTTGGTGATGGCGATGGCGATGGCAATGGCGTTGACCCAACAAAGCAGCCGCGTCAGCAACAAACCAAAATGAAACAGTTGTCAGCAGACACTTTATCAGCATCCACACAGATACCAAAGCAACATCAAAAACATCAAAAACAGCAACAGCAACAACAAAAACAACAACAAGGACAAAAAGAACAACAGGAGTGGCAGGAGAAACACTCGGATACGGGCAGCCTTGGGGACTGTCATCAGCTGGCTGAGCAGCTTGCTCACGATTATAATAAGAGCATCGTCTTTTGGCCCTGTCCGCATATGAAAGTAAGTACTTACACAAATATATTTACATTTAAAATATTTTTTGTCTTTTCACGTTTTAATACATTAATTTTGTCTCTGGCAAAGTTCTCTGAATATATACATTTCTATGCAAAAAGAATATAATTGCCGAAATTCGAAATTACTCTATGTAATAAATTCCAGAGAAATGAGCTTAACATGTATTTTATAATAAACTTATTTTTGACAGATTTTTATTAGATTGCATTTTATTTCTTTAGAATTGCACAAGAAAATTGAGTTAATTTGAATACAATTTTATTGGATATTCGATTTAACTTAAGAATTCGAAGGAGTTTAGAGAAGCTAGGGTATTTGAGCGAAGGTTTTTAAATAAGAGCGTGGTTTCTGTTGGTTTCAATAATAAAAATGGTCCACTTTATATCATCTGTTGAGTAAAATGGAGAAAAATTTAATACAAGAGATTTTTTGTACTTTTATAATGAAAGATCCGACAATACAAATTAGGTACAAATATAATGTTAGCTGGTTTCCTCGTTGCATTAAGTCTCTATAAAAGTTAAGCTCAATTCTTGATTTCCCTGAGTCGCATTATTTATTTTTATTTTTTATTTATTTTTTTTTTATAACAACTTACGCATCAAGTAAATCGCAATTGCTTTGTGCGTTAATTAACCAAAGCTGCAAACCAACCCGTTGCGAAACGAACACTGGCAACGAAAGGTGGCTCAAGCTGACCATTAGATATTTTGTAACCAAACTTTAAAATTTTGCAAAAGCACCCAGCAGTAAAGTTTAGCAAGTCAAGCTGGGAAGGGTAAGGGCACACAAGGCACATGCAAATCCAGGACAGAAATTGCAAACACACTCAGCTCAAGAGGACGATACAGAGAGACCTAGAACTAGATAGAGAGAGTGAGTGAAAAACCTAACCGAAAATATGTTGCAACGAAATTTTTCGATAAAAGTCGGCAAGGGCATAAAATTACGTTCTGTCGCAAAATGCAAGAGAACTCGTTAAAGTTGTTGTTGCGCCTAATTTAAAAGTGTATGTCAAAGTGCACTGAATTTTTCACATAATTTGTGAATAGCTCACAATTTGATATCCTTCTGGGAAACTGTCATAAAGTCAAAAGTGGAGGGGTTAGTTTAGTTTGTTCACCACTAATGTAAGGCAGCTTTGAAAAATAAAATACAAAATATACATATTCCACTCTTCATATATGTATTTCTGTGGCCAGTTCACAAATCAAACCTGATTCAAAAATAAATATAAAAATAAATAAATAAAGAAACTTTCCATACAGGTACAAATTCAACATATGAAAAATTCCAAATATTTAATTGTACATTTTCATATACAAAATCAGTGAAAAAATCATTTATATAAAAAACTTTCATAAGAAGGTATTTCATCTTTAGCATACCAAAGATAACAATTCGCTTTTCCTAGCATATTTAAAGAGAAAAAGTTTTGACATATGATTGACAAAGTCTTGCAAACTTTTGTGGAAATTCTGACATTTTATTAATGAAAACTTAAAGTTAGCAAAATATGCTGACAAATTGTGACAGACTTGCTGACAAAACAGAGTGATTAAAACTAGCTACCCAAAGCTATGGATTTTTAATGAGACTGGAAATGGAGATGGCTCAAATATGCAGCTGAGACAAAAGGCAATTCGTGCTGCATAAGAGATACCAGCTGGGGAAAGCCAAAGCAAGCCAAGGCAGTAGACAGATAAAAGGCAACTGGTAAACTGAAATGCATATCATTTGCATACAAATCATCCAATGAGACCATTCAAACTGGTATTGGTATGGCATGGCATGGCGTAATGGTGATGGAACAGCAATGTCCTGCAATTGATGGGTAAAGACAGTGGCAAAGGCAGCTGGTAAGTGCACACTCCGAGTGCTGCAACAATATTGCACAACGTTAAAGCGTCATAATTTCTGATTTGTATGCATGCGAATAGCCGTTAGCTGCCAGAGCATTTAAATCACTCAGATGTGGATAAGACAGGCGATTCCGTAACTACACAAAACCGTAAGCATGTGCCCCAAGAAGTTGCAAGAAAATCTCGTATATCTCATCTTGCCACGTGCCGTCGGGTTTGCCTCCAGCCGATAGGTGACACGTCTGTTGTTCACGTTTTCCCTTGTTCAGAACTTGGCACTGTGCTTGATGCTTACACAAATCTGCTGCACAATCTTCAGCAAAAAAATTGTGTTTAGCCTGGCAGCTGTCTGATTTTTATGTGCCGCTTTTGGCGCCAGCACCTGAGCTCAGACCGTTTCATGGAAATATTTAATCGCAACAAGTGCAGCTCTAAGCAGATGCATGCAAAATTGTTAAAATAATGCAAAATTCACATCAAATGCAGCTGAATATGTTTGAGAGCAAGTCTGCAAAGTCGGTTATCTGCAGCAACTAAAAGCACACCAGTGCTAAGGGGACGAAAATTCAACGAAACTTTTTAAGTTTAGCTTAGACACTGGCACTGTAAAATACATAGTAGATATAAATATATATACTATTTATATGCTATGTTAAAACTTACAGACTGTATCTTATGGGCGATAAGCGAACAATTATTCTTATAGTAACTAAGCATTTCTCAACGAACTTTAATTAAATTTGATTCTTGTTGGCAAAAACAAAATGAATTACAAACAAACAAGACAGGAATGCCTGTTAGATACTGTTGCATACATTTTCCCATTTTGTTGCAAACATTCACAATTTATTAAATTTTTTGTACAAGTTATGAGCAGAAGCCAACTTTACGGCTTTACACACTAGCTTAAATACTCACTCGGCTGTAAGAAAAAAAGATGGGGGCCACTGAAATATAGGACATTATTCGTCCACTCCTCTTTGGCAAAAATGAAATTGAAAAACAAAACAAGAAAAACTACTGACATAAACTGTAACAGCATATTCAGCACAAACTAAATAGTTCTAAGCCTAATGACCCACATTTACAACCACAGCAGGAAATTTATATTTGGAGAGCGATTATTTTCCGCGAGTGTTGCATAAAAATAAATTCCGCGTTTAAATATTTACATTGTTGTCAATTTATTTGAATGTTGGTGTTCAAGATGTTAATCCACAAATATATCTAAAGCGCGAAACATTTATTTGAATAACGCATTCAAATTAAATTATGCATAGATGGGAATGGAATTGATTAAATATGTGTGTTTGCTTTGCAGCAACAAAATTGAATTAATGTGGCTTGAAATCTATTGAATAAATACAAATAATCCTACAGTCCAAGTTCTATCAGCTTGTGCTTTCTATGAGATACCCTGCACTTTTCATTGGCAACATTGTTGTTAGAGCTCTGCAAGGCTACGAAATTTGCCCAGACTTTCAGGGTTAGCAAAAATGTTTTATTTTCCTCGAACATATTGTTCGAGACTAGACTTTAAATTCCACTATAAATTAAGGTCCCACATGAGCACATAAAAGTAAACTGCACTAAACTAAGCGCTTGTGTATACCTAAGTAGTATTTAAGTGCATGCAACGCCCACACATGGACTCCCATTAAACCGCACCACCAACTTGCCCCAAGCGCTGCCAGCTGTGCCCCGAGCTGCATGCTGCTAGCTGCTAGCTGCAAGCTTTAAGCCCGCAAAACAATGTAGCTGATAAAAGAGATTCTAATTGACAGACAACACACAGCGAAAACAAAAAGGAAAACACACACACGGAGCACCACAAAAATGCGCAGCAAAGTATGCAACGCATGTGAGGCAAGTGCTGAACTGTGCCACTGCAACTAACTAAAACCACCATAAAAGCAGCTACCGTGGACAACTATGTAGCACAGCGAGGAATTAACTCCGATTTTAATGCTATGTGCCATATTTATGCGCCGAGAGTCCAACAACATACGCCTACTAACCTTTCCCACCGGCCAACCACGCCCCAGATCAGCGACAGCAATGAAAATGCATTTTGCAAGAGAGTTGAAAATGTGCAATATGTGCTGGAGTCGCTTTGGGAGTGAAAAAAAAAACAAACAACAAAAATCGCTCAGCGAATCCCATTCAAATTTCGTTTCAGTACACAAGCTCAAAGCCGCATTGCGCATACGACCTGCAGTCCAACGCTGGCACAGAGTACGAACTAAAAATGGCGAAAAACCAATTTGCAAGTTTCCAATTTGCATTCTTCATTGTGTCGTTGTGTCAAGTGAACGTTATCGAAACTTCTCTTTTGTAACCAGAGGCTTAAAGTGCAATTGGGTATTAACGAAAATCACCGAAACCATTTTTTTTTTTTTTTTGTGATGGCTAAAAATGTCGAATGAGTTCAGAGATAAGCAGAAAATATCTTTCATTTAAAAATGTTTTTCTTTTTTATATTATATTCATACAAAAACAAGTAAGAATAGTCCAAAGGAGAGAGCCCGCCTAAAAGTTACCCTGAACTCAATTCTTTATTTCGTATTTAAAATATCTGTTTTTAATTATAATTTGACAAAAAAAAGTTATTTTTAATTTGAATCGTTAAATTCTATAAAACCTCGGACCTAAAAGTTTAAGTTGTAAAGATACCGACTATTTACTTGAAAATAATTCAGCTTGTGCATAAAAATAATATTTATAGTATTCACTTAAACCCAAATAATTACCTCTCACAAACCGTACTCAATTATTACAATTATTTACATTTACATCAACAATCATTTTTTGTAATAATAGCGAGCTTAAGGCTTTAAGACAATCATTATTTATTTGCAAGGACGGTCTGCATATTTTGATTTTTCCAGTTTGTGTTTAGCGTTTGAGCAGACAGCTGTGAAGATACCGTCCAAAAAAAGAATTTTGATTTTCAATACTGCTTTCAAGCAAGATATTTTCGTCTACTCAATGCCCCTCAATCCCTTTTTGCAGTTGTTTGTTTGTGCACTGTTCAACAGAGCAAATACGATGATGCATTCAATCCACGCAATTCACAAACTGCAAATAGTACAAACAGAACATAAATCCGGCATAAAACATCTTTTGGTCTTAGTTTTCCATAATGGTCATTGAATTTGAAGTGGCAGGGCAACAACACACTTTAGTTTCATTTTCGTTTTTGCACAGAAATTTCATAAAATTTAAAGCACTTCATAACTTTGATACACTGTGCTCAACTTTTGCGGCAATTTATACTCATTGCCAAGCTATAGCTTAAGGGTTCACTTAGTTGTAAAGAGCAAAGAGAATACTTCAAATGCCCTATGACTTAAAATTGTGTCTTGCTTTTACTAAAATAAAACTTACACTTACCAGTCTGCCAAAATTATTGCACTTTATCTGTCTAACCTTGAAATAAATTTCACTTCTTGAAAATTACACTTTTCCATTTTAAAACTTCGGCCGAAGGAGGTGAAAACAAAAATAAAATTAAAAAAGAATGAATGCTATGCACTTTATACCAAATATTATGAATAAAAAAAACAGGATATGTCAACTTTGAGTACACGAGTAACCAGTTGCTGTACTGTTGTTGTTATTGTGGGTTTGCGCCGCTTGAATTACTTAATACGGAAAATTGAGTTTGACCCATTTAAATATGCTGTCAACGGTGGGATTTAAATACAAATAAATAATGCGCGCATTCAAATGTTCCATCTACCAATACAACATATACGAGCACTTAATCCCAGCGCGAACATGCAAACAACTTAATGAAGATTAATGCATTTCACAATGCGAGTCCTCCGAGACAAGCAAAATCACAATGAAAAATAAGTCATTGCAAACTGCAAGTTGGCAATAGCTGCATGTGATTTGATCAACATTCCCATTTAGCTATCAATTTGCAGAGCTTGTGTATCAGCAGCGTCAGTCAGTCATTCAGTCAGTCAGACTGTCTGTCTGTCCATCTGTCTATCTGCCAGTCAGTCAACCAGTTAGAGCTAACCACTACTCTTTATCAGCCGAAAGTTTACAGATAGATAGCAATACACTTCTGCACACTCAATCAGTTTGACAAGTGACAATCGCACTGGCAGCTCAGCGCTGCTTGGCTGATGACGATGATGCCATCCGACACAAACTACAATTGTCAATATCAAGCGAGTTGTGCAAATGCGTTGACACATGACACTGTTTATCCGCACAAAATCAAACAATTGTCTTGTTTAAAATAGGTTGAGAATCATTTACCAGAACGCATTTTTTATGACATTCTGAGTAAATTCTATTAAAGTTCTCGATTTTTTCTCAAACTAAGTGTTTGCATTTCTACACCTAGGAAATGTCTTCTATTATTAAGAAAAATATAAAATAATATATATAGTGAAATATCCAAAATATTTTAAAACAAATTACAAAAACTAAGCTATGTTTCGTCGCTATGCGAATTGAGAGCGGTTGACTGGCAATCGAGGCGATTGCTGCTTGTTTTTGTAGTACAGTTTGTTTAATGTTGTTATTGTTGTTATTATTGTTGCTTAGCCCCGTTTTCTGCAATATGATTGATTGCTGTTTACTGGCAGCTGCCCCAGCTGCACAGCTGAACAAAAACAGGAGCCCCTCAAACTGGCACATTTGTAATTCGATTTCGCAAAGCTCGCATGCACTCAGATACCGTTGCTATGAATATTTTCATGGGATGTCAGGTGGCAGTGTCTGAACTGCAACAAACTGGATTTATTGCAGCGAAAGGCAGCAAAACAACACACTCTTCCACGACATTTTAAATTACAATTTCGCTTTGTGAAATACCATCGCCAATATGCAAACAGGATCGGGAAACTGCAACCAAGCTCACCAACACAACTATGCCGCTGACAGAGTTCCGAGGAGACGAACAAAACAGCATTTAAATGTCGATTACAGTTCAATCGATTATACTTACGATATTCAATTCAATATTATTATTGGGATTATGTCATCAGATTTGGATTTTTCGTTGGAGATTGGTTTTTGGAGTTTTGAAAATGTGAATGGCGAGCTTTAACGAGCTACTAAATCCGTTAATGGTGCCCCCTCCTATGTTACCGACAATGCAATGCAAATCATACTGAATAATAACACAAGTGTTCCAGAAAAAACTGATTTAAATAATCCGCATCGGAGCTCTAAATTCCTTCCTGTGCCCAAGAAAAAAATTATTTTTATCATTTACAGAACAAGAAAAAAGTCCATGTTGGAGATTTGAGGTGATGGGTGCAGGCTTACTGATCGAAACATCGGGCCCATGACCATTGATAACACGAGGAGTTTTCTTTAGAGGTTATGTTCATATATATACGTTTTAATGTCTTTTCGACAAGCGCTGCGCGACCTCCTTTGCTTAATGTAATGGAACGACTAAATTACGCTAATCGATGTTATGCGCGTCTTTACAGTGATCGGTTAAGAGACTCGCATACAGGATGTTATGGTAACTCTATGTACATTGTGCATACAGAACTATGTAAACATTGTTGCTTTAACATATTATTATACTAATCGCTATAATAACAATACGCTCCCTTAAAGTAACAATACGCTTTACTTAAATATATGTAACTCCCAAACTGGAAATGCATTCGCGATGTTTGGTCCCGCTCAGACCTTTCGTCAGGACGTCTGTTCTGGCATCTGTTCTGTTTGCATATACTCCACTTCAATGTCGCCGCTCATGTATTTTTGCTTGATGAAGTGGTGGCGTACATCTATATGTTTCGTAGGCGAGTGAAATCCGAAGCCAGTAACCAGTTTTTGTGCGCTCTGATTGTCATGATAAACTTCTCTAGGTCGCTGAGCGTATCCCTTGGACACCAGACGCACTTTCTTTTTGCCTGCAGCGCTGCCGTCATCCTTCGTGCGAAATACCATTCTGTTGCCGATAACTTTACGATCAGCTGGTCGTTCTACGAGGTCCCACGTTTGTTTAGCACTTGAGCTAAAAACTCGTCCTCGACTGCTTTAGTCCACGCGTCTGCATCCTTAGAATTTTTAGCTTCCTGCAACGTAGACGGACCGTCTACGATTGTAAAAGCCATTTCACACTCCTCAATGATTTCATCCTGTGCCTTGGCGTCTCCCGCTTCATCATTGCTGCTGCTGCTGCATCGTACCTCTTTGTACAATTTTCGTGGCCTTCCGCGTTGACCCGTCCGAATAGTTTTTGGACGCCCCCGACCACGTCGCGAATTATGTAGTTCTTGCATTTCCTCTTCAGATTCGCCCATCGCATCCTCACAGCGCTCACTCGGCTCATTTGTCGTGATGACGAAGTCAATGTCATCTTTGCCATAGAATTCTTCATATTTCGTTTTGAAACCTGGAATATCCAAGAATTTTACATCGTTAGATATGATCACCTTGCGCCTTTCCGGCACGTATAACCGATACGCTTTCGAGCTTGTTGCGTATCCCAGCAGAATGCACTCTTCAGATCTGGAATTGAATTTGCCTTTCTTGACGCCTTTCTCAAGCGCAAATGACTTTGTGCCAAACGTCCGCATGTAGGCCAATGTCGGAATCTTATTTGTCCACATGGTGTAGGGAATCCCTCCAGATAGTCCTTTCGTTTGCCATCTGTTGCGAATGTAGCAAGCTATGTTTACAGCTTCAGCACAAAACATTGGAGGCGCTCCCGCTTGTCTCATCATGCACCTGGCCATTTCCACAAGGGTTCTGTTTTGCCTCTCAGCCGTTTTGCAGCAGCGTATATGGGGAACTAAGCCTACGCCGGATGCCATGCCTCTTCAGATAGTTGTCAAACTCCACGTTGCAGTATTCGATTCCGTTGTCCGATTGTAGTACTTTTATTTTCCTTCCGGGGAAGTTTTCCACTTCTGCTTTATATTGCTTGAACATTTTAAACACCTCAGACTTTTGTTTAAGGAAGTATATCTCGCAATATCTTGACTGATCATCGATAAAGGTTACTTAATATCCACATAATAATAACCACTCATGGACTCTTTCCTCATTGGCCCGCACACGTCGCTGTGTATAATTTCGAACAAATTAGTCGTTCGCATATCAGTTGTAGTTTTATAAGTTTTTACAGTTTGTTTCTCACTTATACATACTTCACATTTCGACAACTTTTCGTTGTACCGTTGTACCCTTGTACCGTACACTTTGCCGCTTTTCGCTCTTTAAATCTCCTTCGTTTAAGTGTCCCACACGGTAATGCCACATGTCAATATTCTTTTGACGGCGCCCTTCTATGCTGTTTGCTTGGATCCGCTCACTGTCTAAGTAGTATAAGTTTCCATATCTTTTTGCACGCAACCAAACTATATTATTGTTTTTTACTATTAACGCATCATTTTTTCGGAAATGAACTTCGTAACCTCTGTGATCTTTGCGATCGACAGCAGACTTTGTCTCAGATTGGGCACACAAAGCACTTCACTCAGAGTTACATTCTCTTTTGTTTGATTTTCTTCAACTGCGATTCGTACATCACCGACTCCACTGATCTGTATCGTTTCATTGTTTGCCAAATGCAATGTCTTTTCGATCATTGCAATATTTTCAAATGAATCCACATTTGAAGTCATATGCGCTGTACATCCACTGTCTAGACACCACATATCAACTTTATTTACACAGAAATTAGTCCGACTAGCGAGCGTGGCTTCTTCAACTCTCTTTGCTCTCTCTCTCTTTGGTTCTCTGGCTCTTCGCCTTTGCCTTTTGCCTTGTTACGACAGTTGCGCGCTATATATCCCGTTTTATTGCAAGTAAAACATTTTCTGTTCTCTCGCATTTTTGGCGGCTTATCGCGTTTACCGTTTTGTCGGTGAGCGAACATTACGTTTTGCTCTTCACGTTCACACTTAGTTTTACGCGCATTTAGTTCTTCTAGTATTTTTACTTTTAGAACATCTGACCTTGAAAGATCATCTCTTGCTTTCAGCTACATTCATTAATTATCATAATAATTCGCATATGCAAAATATATAATATATATATACAAAAAACATTTTTAGTAACAAATATTACATATTATATTATCTGTAATTCGGTTGTGAGATGAAACTTCTCGAAAGATTAACTTCACTCTGGAGCTAAGAGCCAATTTGTGCTGCTCATCACTGACTGATTGTATAGTCTGAGCCATAACCAAACCACTATCATCATAGTCAGTTGTGTTCATCAGGCTCATTCTAAGCAGCTTACCTGTGTATAGACCACTCTGTCCTGACCACTCTGATCGGATTGACTTTCCAGAACACCTTTACCTTCGTCTTTTAAATTTAAGAAAAAATGCAAATTTGTGCAAAAAAATGTAGTATTCTTTATGAAACAAGAAGTTTACTGCTAGAAAGTGGAATTTTAAAAATATTCTTAAATTTATTAGTCACATCACGTACTTGATATAATTATTTTCATCAATAGTTTCTGTATATAAAATTAATCAAATATGCTAAATTAATAATTTTTTATGTTTTCTATTTAAAAAATGTTTAATCGGATTTTTTAATGTATTTATTGAGACTGGCTGCAAACTGAATATTCTACAACTAATATTCAGTTTTGGTACAATACAAAAACTATTAAAGACTTCTCACATTTAATACTTCATGTCGTTAATTTCAACTCTATTTCGTTTCAAAAAGTAATTTTATGTAGTTAAAGGCACTTGCTTAATGCGGTAGGCCAAGTGTTCTGGGTTGTATAAAGTTAAAATGAACTTATCTAAACCGATTTTGACCTTTAATTCTTGAATAGTATATTTTGTGCTATTCAGTTTCAATTGTAAATAAGTTTAAGACCATCTTAAATGTTGTAACAGTTTTACTCTTATCATATCACAATGTGTGTTAACAAACCCCAAACAATCAAGCTGCTCACATTAGGGAATAGATATCTTATTCAGTTTGCTAAGCTTTGTCTTATGGCTAATAAAGATAGTTATTTTAGTGTGTGCCATATTACTTATTCGCCGCATTGGTTTTAATCAATAATATTACCATCGTCGCCCGTTTGTTTTTACTTTGGAGACACTTGTGCAACTTCAGCAGTTGGCGCTCATTGTGACGCGCCAGACACAAACACACAATTAAGTGCACTCGTGTGTCCAATGTCCCCAATGTGCCCACAACTGTGTGTGTGTGTGTGTGTGTGCAAAAGGATAACTTGCAACGCAGTTGCCAAAACACATCCCACCATTATATCATTCTCTCACGCTCGCTGTCGCCTTGGCCATGTCGCTTGATTGCAGAAGAAAGAACACATTACGTATACGCAATATTTCGCAGTAAATGCCAAAACGAATGGTGCTTTGTTTGCCAACATCAACAGCAACAACAGCAGCAGCAGCAGCCGCAGAATCAGGAGCAACTCAATGTCGATATTGGCTTGTTTATTGTGGCGCTACGATAAGCTCTCGGGTCATTGCACCTCATGCAACAACAACAACAACAACCCTAAACCAATCCTCACCCAGGACCCACATGTGGTAAATGTTCTCAGCGGGATCGACCAGGCGACTTAAATATTAGGTTGAGATAGCCAGTACAAATTCGAGGCAAACTGCACTGCTTTTCAAATGGCTGTTTAATGTGTGTTTATTTTGGCGCACAACAGCTACAAAGAGTTTAATATGTCATTTATTTACTTTAAGAGCTTTGAGCTTAGTTTGGCCGAGTTGAGAGCTATGAAATATTACATATGTCTTTCAGTTTATTTAAAAATACAATTAAAGAGATAATTTTTTTGTACTCTTAATACTATATATTTATTTTCTTGTTGAACAAATAATAATATTTGAACTTGAGCAACATATTGCCACACATTTTAACACATGATAAACAGCATTTTGTCCATGTTTATGAACGATGACAACTCAACTGGTTACTATTTTAAATTAAGCACACAGCAGAAAATCATTCTAACCCAAGCAAGGGTTTCTTTTTACTATTTATCTATTTTTACTTATCTTTATAATGATCTCAAGCGGTCGCTGCTGCAGTTTCAGTACCTGGTAGATATGTTTAAGCATGTGTTACATAGATTTGGTTTCTTAAAACAGTGTTCATTCGTCAACATCTGACAAACAAATGCTCTTACTACAAATGCAATTAAAATACTTATCATAACTAAATAAAGTTGTGTTCTCTTAGGCTTTATGCAAAACTCAAAGCAAGTTTTGTAATGCAATCGATGAAAACAGCGGCGACAGTAAAAATATATCAATGTACCAATGTGGGCTGGAAATTAAATTACAAATTTAATTTACTATCCATTTACATGCTTAACTCCATGAAATTAAAGTGCAAATTTACGTTTTAAAAATTCCACACTCATTTCGTGTACATGGAAAATTCATTAATTGTAAAATACATTGCACATGAGACGCAGGCTGCTGCAGTTCGAAGGCACAGCTTATACGTAAAATTTAATTGGAAGCAACACACCAGATATATTCTGTGAGAAAAGCCGATGGAAGTTGAATTTGATGGTAATCAATTGGTTGCTTTGTTTTATTTGGCTTGGAATGACTGGTTGGTCCGGTCCCTCCTGGCCAAGATCTAATCAAATATGCCAATCATGAGCCCAGTCGAATGAAAATGAAATTGTTCTTAATTTGCGTGATACGCATCAAAAATCAATTTAGCTCCGCAAATCGAAAAAATAAACACACACACACAAGTAGCCAGATAAGTCACCCACAGGTGAGCGAATCGGCGACATATGCAGGTGTAAATAAGTTGGCTGCCCGTTATCCATGAGGGAGCTTTTGCTTGTAGGGGTGGGTGGGTGGAGGTTATGGCATGCATACTTAATGCGGCATATGCCAGATGACATAGCGTGCCTGCCACTTGCCCCTAAAGGTGTGCATAACCATTCAAAGGACACCCACTCGGGCACACGCCCACACCTGGCTTGCCTTGGGCATTGTTTTGATGGTCAATTTAATGTTTCATTAACATATTTAAATATCTTTAAATAATAAAGTGACAAATTTACACTGGCCTAAGGTGAATGCTATCAGTGTTTGCATACAAATATTTATTTGCTGAGCCCATTAAAAATGAAGAAAGTGAATAAAGCATTTCAGGGACTATAAGAGCTGGGTACTTCAAATTTGGAATAAGTAATAACAAGCAAATGGAGTTAATCTAAAGTCATCGATAACTATCCAGTTTCGCGAAAATCAATACCAATCGAATTCAATAGCAATAAAAGACATTATCGTAAAGCAATATCTTTAATAAAGATAAATATATGATAGATATGATGAACTGGAAAATTTTGTTAATTGTTCAGTAGAAGATTGTCAATAAGACTAGAATCTATTTGAAGCAAATTATTCTATTCAAGGCATAAATCTTAGTCGAGATCTTCATGCTTAAATATATTTCTTCTAAAATTATGAGTTATTATGTAAATATATTTATATTAATAATGTTACATTTTTACTCTTCCACAAACTTTTCTTATTAATATATATTTTGAAGTGAAGTACAATCAACAAACTGTAAAAAAAAGATGTAGCACAAAGGGAAATTAATTTCAATTCGCCCTGGTTACCTGGTAAACATCTGTCTTTACCAATCAACCAGCTTCCATCGATTGTGCACATTATTGTTTTCAGCAATTCTTGTCGTCTTTTGATAGTCAGTTGACAGCTGTCGAAGCCTTTATATATTTTGTTTCCTCACTGTTTACTTTTCAGGCTTAGTTGAGTGCGGTTGTGGCCAAAAATATTCACGCTGTCTCCAATTGCAACAGGCAAAAACAGAGCTGTCTACTCAAAATGTAGTACATGTACTTCTTACTGCTTGAAAGCTCTTTAGGAGCCCAGTCAAAACTCTGCTCATTAATTGCATTTATGATGGGACCGTTGGGAATGCGGGGCAAGCCTAAGCAATTTGCATAAAAATCATAATAAATGAAATGATCCTTTTTGTGTAGACCTTTTTGTTGGCTTTTCGACTCATATAAAAAGGCACACAAATGGTCGGTCGCTTATGTGTCGCTCAATTATTTACAAAGAGGCGTCAAAATATGAAATACAAAGATAATCAGGTAGCAAAAAATGTGCGTCTAGTAATTGGGGAGCATTTTTTCACAAATATTTTGGCAATTCCTTCATTATAACGAAATGCTTTTAGGGCAAATAATTCATAAAAGAAGTCCACTCAAATTGACACAACTGCGCTATGAATCCTAAGATGGATACTTTCGGCATTTTAATGATGTAAACATATGTAACAATATGTACTTAAGTCAAACAAATACTGATGTAATTGTTTTCACATCATATTAACACTATAATTTTCGTTGTCGTAAATCGAAAAAAATCAACATTATAGTTATATATACACATAAAATCAAACATGTGCTTGGACTCTTACAGTAACCAACATATTAATTTACCAGAGCCAAGCTATACATTACCCAATTGCTGACAAGTCAAATAAACTTTAGGAACGAATCTTAACATATACAACAACGTTTCATAAATATGCATATAAATTGCAAAAGGAAAATGTCGTGGGAAATAAAAAAAAAAACAAAGGCATAGTGGACTGGCATTAAAAACCAATTTGACCAACACTGAAAGACATCCAACAGACATTTCGTAACTCAAAGCATATTCAATTTAGGTTGGAGAAAGGGCGGAAAACCGAAATTTGCCATGTGCTTAAGCGAAAGTGAAAACCATTCGGAAAAAGCAGCACGTTCGCATTGTGTGTGATTTGCATTCGCCAGCAAGTTGGTATTGGAGATGGTGTTGGTGTTTGCCTGAGTGAGAGTTGTGTGTCAGCCTTGTGTAAGCGTGTGTTTGTGATTCATTCTGAGAGCAATTTGGTTGGACAACCAGGCAGTTGGCAGCTGTGTTGTGTAACTTTATAGCACCTCAATGTTTGTTGTCACTTTTTCAGACAGTAAAATCGGTTATTTTTCTCCCACTTTCTCATTTCTGCTTCAGCAAATCGAAATCTAAACAAGATAGAATGATCTAGTCGAGAGAGCTCGACTTGGAGATACCCTGAATCCAGCTGTGAATTACATGGTAGACTTGATGCCTGATGAATAAATATTCAACTTATTTTAAATATAATCTAGAACATTATAACTTAACAAGAATCGATTTGTATCGGAGGCAGTTATCGATAAAATAACGTTAACTTTATCTGCTTATGGCAAATGAGAATTGTATTCCACATTTGTAGTCTATAACTCCATAGTCTCTGAGATCAGCTTATTTATATAAACAGACAGAAGATCACGCCAAAATCGCTTCTTTGGCTGATTCTGATCAAGAATATACATATTTTGTGAAGTTATATATACTTTCTGTTGCCTGTTGTATACTTTTGCACAGCTTCATTATACTCGTTTTCCAATTTGACTTAAGGGTACAAAAAAACAACGCTGACCAAAGTAGGCCAGGTCCAAAAGTTATTTCCCTGCTGCTATTTCCCTTGTCATTTAATGGTGTTGATTCGGCTGCTGCTGTTGCTGCAGACGCATGTTTTGGCCATTCATTTTCAGTAAAATGACAGAAAGTTAAGTGTCCGGTCCAACTTTTGCTTTTCATTGTGTATTGATAATAATGACTTTATATATATATATTTATGTATATATATAAAACTGTGGACACATTAATTTTTATCTGAAAACGACAGCTGCTTGTTATTGGAACCTACAGAATGCCGCAACACAAAATATTACGCACAAATTTCTAAATAATTGACATATTCGTCTCAATTTACCATTTTCATTTCATCTTAGTTCACTTTTGTTTTCAGTGCGCACCCTAAAAGAAATCAATGGCCATCAAAATAATATCTTTAATTTGCTCACAATACTCATAAATTAAAGAGAGTATTTATGCCAAATAAAATTTCTACCTCTTTAATCTTTAAATGGTGTTTTGAGTGAAACAGCAAAAGTTGATAGAAATATAGATTCCCTATGCGAAATAATTTTGAGACAATTGTATATTTGTTGCTTAGTGAAGTATTTACTTTCATTAATTTTTAAAAAAGATTCGCAAAATTCAAACTAATAATTATTGTAAATTATTTACCTTCATTCGCATATTTTGCCAAATTTTGAAAAATAAAAGAAAAAGAAGATTAAAAAATAGCTTTCAACTATGTTTACATTACTGTTTGGCAAACTTTAAGATTAAAAAATATTTTTATATACATATGCAGTCACCTTTAACTAAATTATTAACATTTGAATAAATATGCAATGTCGTCGCTGCTGTTGTCGTGTTATAAGGACTCGTCATAGAGAAGGAAAAAAAATGAAATGAATGACAAAAGCACTGCTTAAGGATAAGCCAACGGCAATGTGGGCCCTCGACAATCCAAGGAGCGTACAAATGTCAAATATTTGCTGAGCTGTGATTAATGTTGATTCTACGCACGCTTCTGGCCCTTTGCATGGGATCTTTGCCTGCTTAGGACAATTCACCTGTAATAGCAAGGAAACGACACCGGAAACTCATTTTCTTTGCACAAAGACACAGATAACAAAACATAAAGAAAACGAAAACGAAAAGCAGAAAACTCTCGATTGCTTGGCATTTATTTCATTTTGCTTGGCATTTGTATGGCAATTAATTAAATTGATTGAATGCTTAACAATTTACCCAGCCATGAAAGAAAGTGCCAGCAAATCTCCAAGCAACAAAAAAAAAACACTAAGACTAAACGACACCATGAACTCGATTCCCCATCGAGTGGAGTGCACTTAGCAGTCGGCAAACTGGACGATTCGAGTAAATGCCCGAACTGCTCGGACTGGTCACGTTGTGTCAACAGACATCCCAAATGCACTTTGATGTCCAAATTGTTGCAGTTCCTGCCACAATTTACAGCATGGTTCCCAGAAAATATATACCAGTTGCGAGGCACAGTTGCTGCTCTTAATGCAGGCTTTCGCTTATACAAATATTAAATATCGATTTTATTTGCTAGCTTTCAATATAGAATCATTTTTGGATTTTTTATTTGAAAAAAAAATTATAGCTTCAGTCAAGAATAATCGACTGAACCGTAATAAATATCGTGAATATTTTAAGCACTTTATTTATTAGTAGTTACTTACAGTGTAAGCATAAACCAGCTTTGGTATTTGGAAGTGTTAATAGTTCAATTTTCAGATTAATTGGAGAGTGCTAAAGTTTATGTAGGGGTGGTCTACTCGGGCATGTTTTTAATGTTTAAGGTGGGCAGTTAGCCAGGACTTGTAGATATGACGCGAATTGCTCTGAATGAAACCCAACTCTTAAATACATTATGGCCTTTTTTATAGTAATTTCTTCAATACCGAAATACGTTTTATTAAGCAATATCTGTATTTTTATCCGGTCTCAATGACATTTTAAAGTTGCTCATTAAGATTACACAATATAATTTTATTATTGTGTCTTTTAACGCCATCGGATACCGAATCGAATCAATATTCGCAAACCAAGGGCAGTTGTCGATAAAACGAAATAATTGTATACAAATATTATATTCAAAATGTTAAGTATCTAGCTCTTAAAGTCCCTTAGATCGGCTTTTTTATAGGGATGAACGGATTGACATAGCTATTATACCACCTCGGCTGCTTAATCTAAACGAGAATTTCCACACTTTTTGGGGTGAAACATGCACCCTTTTATCTGTTACATACCTTCTTCATTACCTTTATCCATTATCCATTTTCCTTTACCCATCCACATACATTTTGCACCACAGGCTATAAACCACAAATGACATGTGTTTTCATAACTCAATGCAATCAACATTTTCACACAACAATTATATGTGTTTTCATAACCCACAAATCCATTACTTATACGCATAGTTGCACAACAACGCAATTTAATCGACATTGTGTTTCATATTTATGTGTCAAAATATATAAAAGAAGAAAAAATGATAGGAAAAAATGGCAAATCATTGCCTAATCAGATCAGGCAGCCCCATTGAGTGGGGTGGCTCAACTGATTGCATCCGTTGCTCGTGTTGCCTGAGTTTTAAATTCAATTTCGCAGAAAATTGTATGTGCCTAAACGTATTTCAAACGTTTTTCAATTTATTTCGTCTGCCAAAATAATGAAGCAGGCAGCACCAGAAGAACCAGAGACAGCCTGGTCAGACCTGTTCAGGGCGCAAACTCAAATCAAGCCAACAAATGACTGCCCACAAAAAGTGAGCATCAGCCAGCAAGAAAAATTGGAAAAATAAAGGTCAAAAAGGTACCAAATAACTTTAAGCTACGTGCTGGCCCTTGGCCAGCTTCTACCACCAACAACAGACTAGCCCTCATTATCAGCGCCAATACAAAATCGAATATATATTTTTTTTCGTTCAAAAGGCAACGGACAGGGACCTTTTTATGGCCGACTGTGAGGATACTTTTGGGGTATGAGGCTTGATTATTGATTGAGCTTTGTTGTGCGTTGCGTTTCACTATATTTATACACAGACACACACACACACAGATACTCACGCACATCCACTCATAAGAACACACATTGAGTTTAATGCTTTGATTAAACCTGATTGAATTGTCTATTGTGATTTGGACGATTTGACTGTCTGACTGTCTGGCAAGACTCGTAAATAACTCACAGCAGACATAATTTAATGCATGTTAAACTTAACTTATGCGCTTAAGCTTCATTATAAATAAATAGTAAATAAATTTTAAGTTTATTTGAATTTTTTACATTTTTAAGACAGAAGCTAATAGATTTGCATTATTAGAGACTAGGATGTATATTAAATTTCTTAACTAATAAATATATGACCTCTATTCCGATCTGTCCGTCCGTATCATTTTAAGCAGCTTGGCACATATTCTCTGATTAATCAACAGTCGGCAGCTTTCAACAGCAACGTGCTTACTGTACTAAGCAAAGTTGCTTTCATTATACATATTAGACAATCTGCTGAACCCATTAAAGCCTACCTGAATTAACTATCAGCAAGCTTAAGCATTTAATTTGTTTAAGTCCAGCAAACAGAACAACAACTGTTGAGCGTTAGTTAGTATTTGGCTTTGTATTTGCGCAGCTTTCAGACAAATCAGACAAAAGGTAAACCGAAATAAGAACAAATGTTGGTTCAGCCAACAAAAGAGCACAAAATTAAATGGTTAACGTTGACGGTAAAGTCCTTCTATATAAATATACATATATAGGCAATAGGGCTAAGTGGGGTGTTCTTTTTTTTGTTATTTAAGCTAACTTAAAGCTTTCGTTTTTTTAACATTTGCCATATCTTGCTTTACAGATCTCGAGCAATTTTCTGCCATCATTCGAGGCAATTTCCCTGGCCGTGCGGAGCATCGCCAGCAAGTTAAATTGGACGGAGGTTGACATCTATGTAGGCGGTAAGTGAACGCTTATTTTCCGATTAAATAGCTGATAATTTCAACGATTTGCAGTCGCAATGCGACCAGACTGTCATCATTTAATTTGCATTAAATTGCTTCAAATTCTCAACGCCTGTCAGCGCACCAAAAATAAAAACAACAATAATAAAACAAGGTGATGAAACGTAAATTGAATTTAGGAATATTCATTTCCGCTAATGAATGACTTTAAGCTTGCAGCTGAAGTGTTCTATTAGAACACTTCTATATTATATATATATAATACATATATATTTAATAGGACTAGGAACGCAATTGTTAAATAGTTGTCCAACTCCCTTGAATAGAGAATTTCTTCCACTTTCTATACTTGTAAACGGTATTTTAATTTTGATTTCAGATTCACTAGTAGATCAAAGTCTAGCCTCATCCTAATTATCTGACTTATATACGCAGAATTATATTATATATCCTGCATCACTATATTATATAGTTGCGATAGGAATAATTAGTCGAAAGATGAGTTTGAAGTGACAAGTTTACTGGCAAAATTGTAGAACGAAGTTAATCTGCTGAAATCTCAGAGTTCATAATATTATGTTTTTGTTCGCCAGAACTTGTGAAATATATGTAATATCGAAAAAACCAATGACATACATATCACCCCCTCTCTGAAGCAATCTAATTATACATAATAAGTAATTAGTTCAGTTCCAGACCCCAAGCCGGAATTGTTAAAAGTTAACCTTATTTGCATTCTGCAATAGCTCTGACATTTTCAAGCACCATTCTTATAAGAGTTTCTTAAATTACAGAATTCTAGCTTAACATATTAATTAAAAACAACTAAGTCTTTGGCAAGTTGACTCTGCAGCTATATCGCCATTTACAGCCTGCAATCGGCAGACGCTTAACATAGTTATTATCCTTAAACAGGCAAAGTTGCCTGCATTACGTTAAGTATGCCCACGAAGGCACTAGGACAGTGCAATGGCTCTCCAAGGGGGCCCACCTAATGCCGAATTATGGTATGGTTATTAAGACAACAGACGAGCTGTGCCAGCAAACCAGACGAAGTACACGTGTGCGTATACGCAATGCAATTAGTGGTGACATTATTATGATTAACGTTGAGCTCCAGTCGAGCGTGTATCCTGTCTGTGTATGTGTATGTGTGTGTGTGTGTGTGTGTGTGTGTGTGTAGGCGTATCTATGTAACCGAAATGTGTGTGCGCACAAATGTTGACGGTTGGGTAGACAAACACACAGAGCTACAATTAGATTGTGCCGCGGCTGCATTTGAAATTTAATTAGGTGGCAAGAGCTAATCGCATGTCCAACAGCAGACAGCAAATAGCAGCAGTCAAGGCCACGAGCTGACTGCATTTTGATGCAAGTATCAGATGCTTAATTAATTTAAATCACTAACGAACAGCTGTTGCAGTGAGCAATCAATTAAAGACTTCGAGGCAAAAGGCACAGTAAGCGTATCTCTCTTAATTAATTAGTCAGACATCAGCAAATGTTTATGGCAAGTAAACAAGCCAACAAATGACCGATATTTTGTTTTTGGAATGGGCCAAGAGTCGAGTTCAGTGTGTCACTTGTTTACACAGTATTTGCCCTTATCTACATACAAATGAGGAGCCATATGTGTATTGAGTAAACTAGTTGCTTAAGCTGTTGTCTGATCTCAAGCGTTTGACATTTCTGAACTCAGTTCGTTGACCCCATCGGCGAAAAATAACAAAAATTTGTAAATTATGTGACAGTCGTTGAGAAATTGGATAAAAACAAAGTTATAAAATAAGCAAAATGGCAACCGGCAACTGGCAGCAAGCAAATCCAAGATGTGCGCAAAGCTGTAATAAAAAAAAAAAAAAAAAACACTAAAAAGAAAACGGAAAATGTCAGGAAAAAATGTAAATTTGGCAGCCAAGCAGGCGAGCGATAATAGGACCCACATCCAAACGTCATAACTACACATAAAAACAGCGACAGTAAGGGTATAAAACAGGGATAGTAGTCAACGTAGCAGGCAACGCATAAAATTTTCCAGGCAGCAGTTAAGCTGCTGCAAACCACCGCAGAACGTATAATAAAACTCGGCAAATAAACGTAAATCGCCCGACAAAAAAAAAATCGCAAGTCATTAACTAATTAACTGAAAACAATGGGTGAGCAAAATGTGTGTGTGAGCAAAGACAAATGATAAATTAGCTTTCATATTTTAGTCATGACGAATATCGACAGAGACACAGTGTAAATTTTTAGAAAACATTAAATTTAATTAAATTTGTGTCGAGTTTATTACCACTGAAGTACATACTTGGTTATGACTACCGTCAATATGTGTTCGAAGCGACCCTTTTTCCGCGATGGAAAATCGATATTCATTTCTACGGCCAACACTCAGCACACTAGTTCAACAAGCAACATCAGGAATGAAAAGATATCTTAGATATGGTGGCTTGTCGGGTGCTCCTGATCAAGAATAAATATACTTTATAGAGCGCTTTTCAAACTTCAAGACAAAATTCTAACAAATTCTGTAAGGATCTGTGGCTATAAAAAATACTCAAAATTCTAACCCAAATATCTTTATAACATAATTTATATTATTAGCTAACTTTTGCAAGCTTTCTTAGTATATAGGAAGTATTAGCATATTTTTGTAAATTATTTAAAAAATACGCCAACATTTTGAAAATTATGTCTAATTGAGCAAAATAATGTTTCTTTATAAAAAGTTTAAAAGGTGTCAAATATATCCCACTCAGATATATTTCACATAAATCACATACAGAACTTCTAAAGCCAACCTCTAAAGTAAGGTTTGCTTTACGTGAGTCAGTCCGGTTCCCCAAAAGAACACAAAGCTGTCCGATAAAGGAGTGAGAGCTAAGGTCCTGATGGCCGCTAAGTTTGGCAAACGGAGGCCACATATACACCCACAAAGACACACACACACTATCCGCTAATTTATGCGCCGACACATACACAAATACTTGCATAAATAGCGAATAACAGAACCGAACCGAACCAAACTGAACAGCAATTCTTATGTGGGATGTGCGTGCGCATTTTGGACAAACATTTTTATGAATAATGTGGCAACATGTTCGTCCAGAAATGGCCCATAAACACTACTGGTGAGCAGACAGAGGACATAAGCGATGCCAGGCACAAGGCATAGATTTCATTTGTGGCACTGATATTAATCTCGAGTGTTCAACAATTAATGTTGGCTGTTTTTGGCTCAGAAACGTGGCAGGCAAAGCGCCTTAATTTGGCTTAGCAATATCATTTAGAGCTGCTTTTTATGACAGCGTAATTAGCTCGAGTTGTTCGCCAATTGCTTGTCATGGCCGAAACACAATTTTATTTATGATTTGTTTTACGCTAAGTGACAGCTAATGGACTTGCCGGCCATAAAAGGTGGCTCAGTATTGAAGGGCAACCAAGCAGCCATATGCCAGAATTGATTGCGCCAGTTATGTGCTGATTGGTTTGACTTTGAATTTGACTTTCACGTTGAGTTCGACTTTCACTTAAATTACGCTCAGTTGGCAGGTCATCAGCGCAATATTGAATTTCCTCAGTTCACAATCGGTCTTGGCAAGACCGATATATATATATATATATAACCAAACAACAACAATGGACAACGACTCAATCATTGGAGCTATGAGCTCAAAACTTTTGCGCCAAGATTATATCTCATGAATAATGTAAATTGCAAGTAAATGGCGACAGATGCAATTTAAACTTTAATTGCATTTCAATAGATTGCGTAAAAGTTTTCTTTCAAAAGTGAAAAAACCTCAACACAGCAATTTACATATCTCCGCCAAAAACTGTGCTGCAGATTCTGCCAAGCACACACATATAATAAACATAATAATTTCTTGCATAATTATTGTCAAGTTTTTATGCGGCATGTCACCCACTGATAAGCACCAGACACCATCAAGTTTATGGCTACTGTACCCTATCCACTTAAATAAATAAAGGCTTTGGATTTTATAACTTGCGACAGCTCCCACATTTAATACTCTCATATGAACTATTTTAGCTAATTACACTTGCAATTGCTTTGGACAGCACTCAAACTTCTAAATGTTCCCCGCGGGTTAATTGCTACAACAAAACCAACTTCAACTTTAGTTATTTTATTGTTATCTTGGGCGGAAAACATTGCATTTTAATCATCATCAATTATGCGAAAACTTACGAACTAGGCAAGAAATAAATTCAAACCGATGTCAATATAATACTGGAATTAAATCTGCTTATGAGTTATACATTTATAAATATTTTTGGTGTACTTTTAGTGAATTGCTTTAAATTTCTACTTTTTAGAATCTGTCAACATTTGTTGCTCCCATTTTTTTAATAAAACTATTTTGCTGGAATTTTAAATACATCTGTCTTTTTTCTTTGATCAATAATCAGATTGTCTCCGATCTACAGGGATCTATAATCTTCGGTGTACCTCAGCTAGCATTTTATTTTATTCTTTTATTCATATATCTGGCGCATATCTTTTGACCTTGGATGTGCATTTTGTCACTCGTTAAGTGACTTGTAACTTAATTTTAATGTCTCTCCCCCGTCGTAACTTTAACCATGAAATTATGATTTTAAAATTGACTGTCGGATTTGTATTTCAGTTTAGCTCTGAAGCGTTTATGAAGAAACTTTAATATGTGGCATGTGCTGCTTCCGTATGTAAGTTCATAAACTTGGGGCAAAGTTTATGGTGAACACTTCATCGCAAACGGGTACTTGCAAAATTTTATCAAGTCTGTGGAGGTGATAGCACTAAAAAATGTATAATGGTTTTATGGAAATATATGTCATAGGCAGAAGGAAGTATCTCCTATCCCATAAAGTATATATATTGATCAGGATCATCAGCCGAGTCGATCCGTCACGGCGCAGATCAAGTTTGCCATTTCTCGTTTTTAACAAATGTCTTCAGGGTAAATCGTAGTCGAACTCACTCGACTACAGCAATCTTACTTGTTTCTTTTTCATCTTCAGAAAATTAATTCTTTACAGGCAGATAGGCAACTTATGAAATCATTGTGAGTTTAGAAGGTTGTTCCAAAGGTGCTCTGGCAATGTGCAGTGTTATTCAATAAACAATAGAACACTGATAGAATAACTATGTATTGGGTTCCAGGTCACGTCCTTGTCAGGAAGGAAACCCACTCACCTTTCTGAGCCACTAACTGGTCTATGATTGCATAGTTTTATTAGAGACTCAAGAGTGAAGTGGAAAGTATTATCAAAATTCTGAAGAAGCTAGTTTGTTAAATTGGTTTTATCCTTAGTTTCCCCAATAATGGCAATAAATGTTGGAATATTTTATATTTTAATACCTCCAGATATTTATTTATTTTATTTTCATTTTACAACAAAAATAACACTTTTTCTAGTTATCGTAAAACATTCTAAAGAAGAATATATTTATATAAGAAATATTGGGATATATATCATATATTTTCTTAATTATAAAAATATTATGAGTCTTTGGCTAATTTCTTTTTGTAATCGGTATTTAATTGCGACAGTTTAAAAAACGCAAAATAATCATAACCTTAGTTGCATTTATTATTTAAATAGCTATTTTGAACAGAAAGAGCTCGGCCAGCTTCTGACTTGCATACCGCAATCCTTTGTAGATGTGTTTAGCCCAACTCAAACACACACACGCACACACACACACACACACGGGCGCAAATCCACACACATAAAAGAACATAGCCAAGGCCAAGGAAAGCCGCTCTGAGGCCAGCGTTGCACATACACATTGCCAAAGTTGCATACTTAGCGCCAGCTGTCTGCACTTTGCATCTGCTTACAGACACGCCCCCACACACACACATACATGAGCTCATACATAGGTGTAAATCCCTGTGAAATAAAGTATAATGTGTGCCCGCTCACACACATTAGCATTTGTGCTTTTTTCATGCTGTGCATTTAAATATTCATGCGCTGCTCAAAATTTAAATTAAGCCAGCTGGCAGGCGTGTTTATTTGTTTGTGTATGTGTGTGTGTTTGTGTGTGTGTGTGTGTGTGTGGGAAAGTGTGGCTACCAAATGCACAAACATTTAATGAAAATGCCTTTTTCAGTTTTAGCATTGTTACGTAGCGTTATTGTGCTTGTTTGTTTGTTAGCCAGCGTATTTGGTCAACCAAGCGATGTTATTTACAATCAAATCAGAAAAAAGGATACAAATATTGTAAGCGGTAAAGGAAAAATATCCAGTGGAAACCCAGTAGATTTTCCGCCGTCGCACATCAAATTTCAAGCTTACACGAAATGCGACGTGCTGCAATATTACCTGATTTAGTTAGAAAATTTTGCTTGGTCAAGTGAACCAAGCACGTGCAACAAAAAAAAAAACAGAAAAACATAAACAACAGTTTTATTTTTCTTTCTGTTTTTTTTTTTAGCAATGCATAGCCGCATAAAATAAATGGTCAGTTAGGCAAATAAATTGGGTAGATTGGCCACATGGTCAGTGCCATTTTTTTGTTGGCAGCCTTTGTCAATTGCGGATGGGTCAGACACGCATCCACAAAAATGCAATCAGAGCATGTCACACGTGGCGTATGCGTCATGTTTTTTGCTGCGAAATGCATTAAGATAGTTGTAGAGTCAGTGTGTGTTTTTGAATAATGGGGTTGCTGGTTGCGTGATGAAAAGACAGAGAACCGGCAATGGCTTCCATCGGAAAGTACTGAATAGCGACTAGTCAGAGGAAGCAGGTTGAAATAATCGACTACAAGATACCCCATTTAATTCACAGTCTAGCACTACTTTATTACATCCATTTTCCCATTTGGAATGGGTTCAGGGTATAAAAACAAATATTAGGCAGCTGAATATCAATAGTTTTAATTAGCATTCGTAATAGTGAAACTCCGTTGTGTAATTTTTGTTAAGCTTTGACGATGATTATGCAACTGCAGTAGTCGCATAGATAACCAAAAACATAACTGCTAAATCAAACAAAATTCAACAGCTACTATTTAAAGTGAGTATTTCGCAATTTGTTGATGATTAAAAAGTGTCCTTGCCAAGTGCAATGTGACACCAGCTTTGAACTAGGGTAGGAATAAGCCGCAGTGCAAGAAACGAATGCCAAATTGCCTTGTGTCACAACAAAAAACTTTGGGTTGGCATAAACAAAACTAGAAAAACATCTGATACCAAAAATCATGTGCAAAATGCATGTGTCCCAAACTGAGTGGAATATGTTGACAGGAGCGCGAAGCGAGTTGCCGTATTGCGTAATTGCAGAACTGTGCACATGAGCAAACAGGCGCGAAACAACAAGTTTGCAACTTGCCACACATGGCAATGCACTCACCCTGTGGATGCTCAGCGTAGGTGCAGCATCTGGCCAAAAGTTGTGCAAGTTTTCATCTCACATCTGAGTTAATTAGTCTGTCAGCTGCATTGCTAATTGAGTTAAGGGAAACAGCAACAGCAGAAGCCACAGCAACAGCAGCTGCAACAACAACAACAACAGCAACAGCAAGTGGCAAATGGTATTTGTTAAGAAAAATAGCCTGAGGATCTTGAACTCGCATGTCTCACAAACAAAAACAACAACGAGAACAACATCCGCTTGTGCCTGAGCTGAATGAATGTTATAAATATTTTATATAGCTCAGGGAGCCACTCACTTTGGTCTTGGCAGCCGAGCTGTCAGCCAATTTTGAGCACCGACTTAATTCAATTTTTTTTTTGGTACGCACACAAAACGTTGCCTGCAATTGCGTTAAATGCTTATGAACAGTACAACGTGAGTATGTGTGTGTGTGTACGTGTGTGTGTGTGTGTGTGGTGTATGTGTAATGTCTCATTAACTCTCACATTTTCGCCAGCTCATTGCCAATTAATGTACAACCATAAAATACACAAATGAGCACCGACACTTGCCTCCAATTGGAATGCGACGCCTCCTTCATGCCCATAAATTATGCACTTTCAGTTTTCCACGAAATCTGCTATTCAGCATGATAATGCAAAGAACTGTTTATCTTTTTGCCTTTTGTGTTTACTTTCTATCTGCATGGGCAGCTACTTAAATTAACTACTTTCGTACTTCCTTTTTTATGGGCAATGATTTTTACAAAACATTTTTATGGGTTGCTAGGAAAGACTTCCAGTATCCTGTTTATATCTGATAAGCAGAGCGGATATTTATATGCTCGAAAAAATTTCAAATAAATTCCTCGAATAATTAGAAATTTGAAATAAATTAAAAATGCTAAATAGTACAAAAGAATTTTTCTCATTTTAATTCCGAGAATGAAAAAATGTACTTTAAAATGTCGACTGCTTATCTCTTTAAGGGCAGTAAAATGTAGATTTTTTCAACATTTAGATACAGAAATCTATCAGTTGGAGTATTTTTTATGAAAATTAACAAATATTTCACATAGCACAGCAAAAGGGACTAAACAGAATATGGCAACAATAAATAAGAATACATCAATAAAAAAAAAGGGCATTATTGCCAGTCATTTATATTAAGTAACATTTCTTTGGCTTGTACACTTTATTCTTGATACTATCTTGAGCAACATATCATACACCCTAGCCGTGTTACTAAATCCATTTATCAAAACGATGGCAAATCGACCAATAATCTACATTAAGCCTTTTAAAAAGACTCAGAAGGTGGAAAAAAAGGCATTGGGTCGACCGACTAACCAAAAATGCTCTACTCTTCAATATCTTAATTGAAATAAGTTTATAGAATCTAAGCTGAAGATTAATAGATGAGCTCGCAGACTGTTAGCTCCTGCACACACATTTATTGATATTTGATCAATTAATCGGTTGCTCAAAATTCAAATTGAACACGAATATTGAGTGGCATCAAGTTGGCTTGGATATATAATAACAAAAGTGAATATTGAATGTCATCAAGTTAGCCTTTGCGAATAGTACAGAAAGTGAAAACGGAATGTGAATATGAAATGTCATCAAGCAAGCTTTTAGAAATAGTACTCGAAGTGAATGACACTCACATTCACACAAAATAAATTGACAATCTGATTGTGCTGCGTATAGTTTTCTATTTATTAATTTGGCAACATTCCTATTGAGAAATGCAGAATCATGGCAAGGGTGCCGAACACTTTTGGTTCATGCAACTCACAGACCGGAAGAGTCTTCACACGCAGATTGGATTGCTTGTGAAGAAGGCGCAGGAGACGGCTAGCGAGGATCTGCAGGATCGAAGCCGCCGACTGAAGACGCTGCTCGACGAGGAGGACAAGGGATTTGAGCAGGAGTTTGCCAGCAAGGTGAGGAATCGCCTCGACGAGAACATCCGTTTGCGTCAGGAGCAACTGCACGAGATCAAGGAGCAGCGCGATCAGCGCCATAAGAAATTCGTCGACATGAAGCGAGTGCAACAGTTAATGGTAAATTGCTATGAGATTCGCGAGGCGTTGCGCCAAAAGGATTGCAACGAGACCAAACTGTGCCAGGAGCAACAGATGCAGGAGAATCTGCGCAAGAAGCGACGCGAATGCGAAAGGGACAACTATTGGCTGAAGCTGAACGAGAGACGCTGGGCAGACTACGATCGTCAGCAGAACTGTGAGATGCACAAACGGGAACAGGTGCAGGAGCAGATCTGTCAGGTGCTGCAAGTGCAGCTGGCCGAGCATGAAGAGAAGCGACAGCAGGAGCGCGAAGAGAAACGTCTCGATACGATCAAGGTAGACAAATTGATTGAGGAATTGCGACTGGAGGAATTCGACGAAAAACATCGGGCAGCCAACAAGGATAAGGAGAGATACCGTGACGAACTGCTCGAGGATATTAGACGGCACAAGTGTGAGAAGCTCGCCGAATGGACGGCGGACAAGGCGGAACATGAGGAATTCATGCGGGAAACACAACATCTCGAGGCCGAGGCCAAGAAGCGCATCTGGTGCACCAAGAGGGAGCTGTGCCGTGCCACACACGAGTACATCGCCTATGTGCGACGGATGCGCAACCTGGAGCTGGGCATCGAGAAGATGATGAACGATCGCATCGATGATCTCTACCACGTGGACACCTGTTGCAAGAACAACATTGCCGAGCAGACGCGCCTCAAGGGCCTGCAAGCGGCACGTTGTCATGCACAGCTCAAGCAGCAGATCTGTGAGGAAATCGAACGCAAGATGCGCCTGGAGGCCGAGCACCGTGAGAATGGAATTATCGAGAATCGATTTGTGCATCCACCAGTCACACGGGAAATGATCCTCTGTAAGTACGCAAAAAATCGCGCCGATTTAGACGCCCAAATCGATGAGATGAAACGCATTCGGGCCGAGGAGGAGAAGGCTTTCGAGCAGAAACTGCTGAAGGCCGTCGATGATCCAGAGATTTGCATACAGTTGGCAGCCCAGTATATGGAAAATGGCACAGACTATCTGCCACCACATCCGAACTGGAAGATCCATGCCTGCCCCAAAAACAAGTATGTGGCCAAGGCGCCCATGGCCCAGCAGCAATTCGATGCACTAATTGCAAATGCCGGCATTGACAAGTGTCCATGTCCAGCGGCTGCTCGCCACGATTGCGCCCTTATGAATCAGGTGTGCGACACTGCACCACCAAAAGCACCAGCAAAGAAATTGGAAACCGGAGCCGGAGACAGCGAACCACAGACCCAAAAAGATTCATTCAAAAGCTGCTTGTGCAAGTCACATTTTGCATAAAAAAAATTGTATCTTAAGACTAGCTTTGAATCAGAAAAAATACTTGTTTATTGTTAGTATTGTATCAAATTCCTACAGGTAATTAGTCTTAGCCAATTATGTATATAAAAAATTATTTCATGCTGCACTAAATAATGTGCGTCAAATACAAAAATTATGTGCTGCAGTTTTTTGTAACTGGTACAAGGAATTCATGATAATAAAATAATAAGTTTTCCAAACTAGAACTCAGAATAAATAACGTATTTAGGAAAAGTCTTAAGTCAACCTTACCAATAGAGATATAAATCCAGTTCAGTTATTGAATCCTACGGAAACAGCTAATAATTTAATAATTGCACAATTACTGGAGGCTTATTCTTGACATGTTGCTTATGAACCCAGATGTTAAATATATAGTAAGCTTGCTGATAGTTTCTTTAACATGAAGATATCTTTTGATTACAAAAATTATTTATTTATTTGTTTAATGTCAACTAAAGTCAGTCGACACAAAAAATACAAAAAGTAAAAAAATTTAATTGAATTAAATTTGAAATGAAATTTAAAATGATATATATAAATTAAGAGATAAGACATATTTATAAGATTTCTAGGTTATTTTCGTGCAAATTGTTGCATGAATTGGAGAAAACCCAGAAAAAACCCAAACCAAAAATAATAATTAGTTTGAATTAGTTTAGCTCCACCACAAGTGCATGCGAAAAAGTTGTTCACGAGATAGAACGTTTAAAATTGAGTTATTAACTATAGAAATGAATTGATTACGTGATGGAGTCTGTTATAATCATTACAGAGTACTCGAAACGGTTCATGCAAGGAACAATTAGTATTACAACGATGAAGAGAAATTGAGAAGATGGAACGAGACGGCTTAGAAGGAATAGAAAAATATAATTGGGTCATCAACGCAGCTGAATCGATTTCACCAATTAGTAATTTAAATACAAAGCATAACAAGATGATTAGTTAAGGACGGAAGGTTAATAAGCAAAAAGTAAGAAACTCTTCTGCAAAGATTCCAATCAGCTTTGATGAATATGATTTTGCGGAGATCACACACAAGATCCATATTCCAGAATTGTATGTATTTTATTTTATGTGAAAAGTATCCTAGTCGTATATGGGTGATCAAATTCCTTTGACAAACGCTTAATAAAACCAAGAAAGGCTTTGTTGACAATGAATTTTATTTAATAGGACTATCGAATTTTAACTTATATTTCTTACTCGATATTGATAAAGCTTTTGCAGTTAATCAATAAGGTGTAAGGCTATGTTAAACATCAATTGGAAGACGATGTCTTAACAATCGTGTCTTTTATTGCTATTGGAAATCGATTTATATCGATATCCGTGAATCTAGAGCAGCTATCGACAAATCAAACTAACTTGAACTTGAACATATATTCCAATATGAGTTCTGCTTGTTCAGGTAAAATTGCACTGGTTTATTAAATACAGATCCAAATTAGGACACTCCAAGCATATATTTTTTAAATCGATAATTCTACGTAGTATATTCGGCACTGCTATTTGAATTGTGTTTTCACAATTACACATAAGCAGAGTCTGGCATAGAATCAATGTCATAATCAGATTTATGTTAGGAAACACAATTATACATAGAGAATCTCCAAACACTTCTAACAGAATATTGAACAGTCAATTTGAGTGCAGTATACCACTTTATAACACTAAAACAAAAATCCCTATAAACTTCAACACTACTCCAGCTCACTTGTTCGAAAAATTGCACATATCAATTAATTTGCTGGAAAGATTTAATCGATTTTGCCCAGACCAATTCGCCTTAGGCACATCTTTTCCTAAACAAGCCTAAACTGTCCCAATCCAGTCGAAAAAGTACTGAAAACAATTTAAGCATTCAAGTCACTCAAAAGTCCTTGATGCCACTTACCCAAACAACCTCCTGTCAAACCAAATTGCAACCGTCTCCCAAGGATTTTGTGCAATAGAACTTGAACATTAATTTAGAGCAGAAATCGTATTGCTAAATTTAAATGCCAAGCCACGGGCTATTGTCGCTTGAATTAAAAACTAGCCACAGAAAAACCTGCAACACTCCCAATTTGCGACTCAGTAAACTGAAATGAGTTGAAATGCTGTCTGCAACATGCAACATGCACAGAAATTGTCACAGCTGCTCAGTGCCCCACTCAAATGCAGTATGCCAATTCTCTCTATTTGCAGACGACAATTGGGGTCTACCGCTGGCAATTGCATCCAAGTTGCATTTACCGTATCGCATCGAAGTTGGCAACACAATACGTGACCTGCATGAGCAGGATAAGCCGGGTAAAGGTACGTGAGTCTATTCTCTGGCTTATTGTCAGTGAAGTTTGGCTACCAAAAATTAGCATACAACCAAACTAATCACCTCTTTCTCTCGATCTCTCACATCTCCCGCTGTCTGACTTTAGCAATTATTATTACGGCACCGTTTAACGATGCCAGCACGCTGCGTTGGCTACGCAACTCGAAATGGGCAAAGGAGCAATCGCTGGCACAGCAGGAACAGCAGGAACAGCAGCATGCCAAAGTATTGCTCATCGACATTGTGGCCAGTTCATTGAATGTCGAGCATCGACTCTACAAATATTTGGCACACATCAATGCGGCCACTCGCAAGGGGCATGGTAATCGTAATGGTAATGGTTATTGGCCTGGCAACAGTAGCAGCCAGCCACAGTCGGGTCTGTTGACCAGCAATCTGTTGGTGCTGACACTGCTAAGCGATAAGCATCGCCACTTGCTAAATGCGGCCGGAATTGGGATGGGCATGGTGCATAATTTTCGCACACCAGCAGCAACGGACCAGCAACAGCAGCAACAGCAGCCGCAGGATGTGGGGAGTGCTGAGCAGGCACCATTGGAGGCTCGTCAAAATGCCAGCCTCGATAAGCTGCTACCCTTTATGAATCTGTTCTCGCTGTACGATCTGTTGCTTTCGCACATTGCCAGCGGGGGCAGCGGAGCAGCGGGGACAGCCACACCCAAATACGATTTTGTTGTACTCGACATTGTTGTGGATGCTGCACTGGCCACATACAAATGGCGACCGTTGCTCATACTCGAACAGCATGGCATCAAGGGTATGGATGGCCGAGGCAGTTATATAACGCACTCCATTCAGCCCGGATACGATGAATGGCTGCTGGTGAGCACCGTTCAAATGTGGCATTGTGGCGCCATCTGCTGGACAATTGCGGCCATTTGCATTGGCCTCCTGCTCATCATTGTGGTTGCCAGCGTCGCGGCTGGTGTTGCTGTCAGGTGAGTGACTTACAAATACCCTATATTGTATTGTATTGCATATCATTTTCAGTGTTTAAGAAATATGTAGGTCATAGTTATTATCTATAATATCAATGGAATTCAGTCTCAGTTAAATATTTATTTTTCTTAAAATGCTTTAAGAATGTTATTAGAAATCAGTTTCATATAAATATTTACTTTGGTTAAAATAGCTTTAAAATATAGTTACAGACTAAAAACTTTACAGATGTCTTAGTTTTATAATAAATATTGAAGCAATTAAACATGTTGATTACCATTGGTTTGTTAACGTTAGAAGATTTCACTGAATTCAATTCACTGAATTGCGGTATTCAGAAATAAATTAAACAATCAATTCATTTCCTTTGAATGATTAAAATATTTGTATCTACCAGTATCATTTTAAAAACATATATTCTCATAACCCAACTCAGCTTAAGTAAAAAAGTGTTGAAATATTATTTCATTGATAATATTCTCATTTTTACAAGCTTAATTTACATTGGGGTTATCAGTATAAAATTTGTGCCCTTGAGGCAATAAACATTATTCAATTTTACGTCCAAGCTTTGAAACCGAGCCAAAATGTTTTATTACGAGTATTTATACCCTGTACCCACAAGAAAGATATTTTGAACTTGTGCTAAAGTATGTAAAAGGCAGAGTTCAATTTATCGATAACTTTCCCCGTTTTGCAAATATCGATTTTCAATAAAACCATAACTATAAAGATATATCTTTTTAATCGAGCATATACATATATACCCAGATATCAAAGATGCGTATGGTTGTTGCTAGGAAAGGAATTGGATTCAGGGTATCTTCCAGTTAAGCTGTAGCATTCTTACCTGTTTATTTTTTTTGTTACCTTTTGGCCTTTTTTTGTATTTTCGGAGCAGATTAGCCTAATCAATTAGCAGACCTTAAAGGCGGTTTCAGATTTCGAGAGCTTCCCACACACAATCCAGGGCCATTCACCTGAGCGCAAAATATTTGGCGCGTGGAAATTTCCATATTAATTTTCATCATTAGGATTTTTCTCGCTTTCGCCCCCTTTTCCACCACGGGGAGAGGAAAGGGGGCCTGTTAATTGCCTTATGTTATTGTAAATTGTAGAGGCAAAAAGTTAGTTAGTTTGGTTTTTGTATAGAGCATAATTAGATAGCTTTTAATGTGATTAAGTTAGCCCGAACACCGACAAGCTGTCATTTCAGGCATGCGCCAAATGAATAATTTAAATTTATATCTGACTCAGCAGACACAGACATTATAAATTTAAAACGAAATGTGGAGTTAGTGATTTCTTGACATGCAGCTCATTAGCATTAATCCACTTTATAATTTATTATAGTCCTTGATCAATTGTGTTAATTGCTCGCATCAAACAGATGCTGGTTGCCAATGCTTTCATTTTGCGCATTTTAATTTGCATCAATATAAAAGCATTTAATCCACATTACAAATTGGTTAGCCAGCAATCATTTACAGAAAATCAATACACAAACCGCACATGAATTACACCCATTCAAAGAGGGAAACCAACTCACTCACACACACACACAAACACACATGCACACACACACGCATAGGTCGTCCATTTTAACAAGCATTTAATTAATTACTTTCATCAAAGCGTAGCATAAGTTAAAGCAACTCAAACTCGAAATGTTTCCTGGCAGTTGACATTTATTCACCGCAATCACACAAACACACACAGATTCACACACGCCAACACACGTTAGCATTTCCATGGACACCTGCAATAAAAAATATGTGAGAACGCTGCAATCGGGGGTATCCGACTGCTCAATACTCTGATATCAGTTTAATAACAGCTGGTGGCAAAAATGCTTCTTGCAAGGAGCTGCCTCAACTAATAATAGTAATAAATGTGGTGACTCTAACTCTTTTACTTTCTCCATTTTTTTGGAACTGTCATTTTTATTAGGAGTTTAATAGAATTTACCTTCCGAATTTAGTAAAAGTAGCACATAAATTGAGGGAGATAAAAGGTTTCAAAATCTTTTTGTCTGAGGTGTTTTTTTGTGGACAATTATTTTTATTAACAGTCTGCAGAAGCGATTATTAAAATCTACCATCCAAATTTGCTAATTGTGGGTCTGAAATTCTGGCCTGATTGGATTTTTTTTTTAGCATTTTCCCCAATTCACGCTACAAATTTTGGATCATTTTGCATTTAAATACCGCCAGAAATCTTATAAATATTTTTTATTTTTAAATATTTATTTATCATTTTAATTTTTATTTTAAATATAATTTAATTCAATTTGTTACTCGTATTTTTTGTGTCGACTGACTTTAGTTGACATTAAATAAATAAATAAAGGCTTCCACAATTTTTGAGGTATAGGTTGGGCGTGGCCCAAAACTGGCTTACCAGTATAAGTAGAAACTTCATAGTAATCTAGCTTCAGAGTTTAGTAACTTAAGCTATACTTAACCCTCCTTTAAGAAACATCAACGATTTGTGTTTATCGATAACATATCGACTTTACAGCATTTCAATTTGAACACTTTGTTCAGATGCGTGCATATCAGATTATTTGTGTTTAAGAAGTCTCTAGATTCAAAGTTTTTTACATTGTCGGTCAAAATTGGAAAATACTCTCTTACCCTTGGCAACAGAGTACAAAAACAGTGTTAAGTGCGGTTGAACGAATCATTTACTGTTTGACAGGTTAAGAACTCTGCCCGCGGTAGTTTGAGTTACGCCCCCTCGCAAACTGAGCTCAATTATATTTGAGAGTGTTAGCTTAAAGTTAGCTTTACATGTTCAACTTTAAATCGAAACAATCATAAACCCACAAAGTGCAACTCATGAAGTTTTAATTAGCGTGTGGCGCACATAATAGCAAAATGAAAATGTCCACGGACATCAAACAGGGAAGCGTCAGGATAAACAACAAAAAAGTACACGCAAACTGAGGAGCACCGATTAGTGAATACACTTTCAGACCGGACCACAGAGACCCAATATTGGCAATAGTATATAAATTAGCTATTGTTGATAATGATAATGATAATAATTTCAAGTCTCATTGCAAAGAAACTGGAAAGTACTTCTGCTAAAGATACATTTAACTTAAATGTATTAAATGTACTAAAAACGAACTAATTCAAAACGATAACTTGAGTAATGTTTTGTGGCAACAGCTTAAGTAGATAATAGATGCTTTCAAAATAGCGCAAGTCATCTTCCGGCAGCAGCAGAGGGTGTGGAAGTGAGGCAGACCTGCAGGTGTTTTTATGCTGAACGATGCCGTTGATTATCCTGGCCTGGTTAACACAGCACAGGTAAAAATGTTGTCTATTATTAAGGCCGAAAGCTGTAAGGCGTAAATAGAAAAACTCTAATGGCTTTGGGGCTGGCTACTTAACTGGCGTTACACGTGTGTGTCGCCCTCAAAGAGTTTCGACTTGGTCTAGATAATGCCCATTAATGCGCATAATACATTTAACCTTACTTGGGGCTTTTGGCCACGTGGCAAATTTCCTTGTGGCTTAACAATTGTTTGTGCTTTTCCTGCCACCGAATGTTGTATTGCCCACCATAAGTGCGTATGTATGTATGTATTGACGTAACTATATAAAGTTTTAATGCTCCAAGTGCCGACAGGGTTGACTATGCTAATAGATGCAGATTGGAGCATGGGCCAAGGGTGGAAGTGGCAAGCAGTCTGTGTGATTTCAAGCTACAGTTAATTGAGCAAACTGAAAAGTAGTTTTAAGCTCTTGTTTTTGCTACGAAAAGTTGCTCCAGGTCAAGCTTGGTGCTTCTGCCCCCTGACAATAGAAGCTAACTAAGTTGCTTGAAAAAACAATGCAAATAAATCAAGGAGCCATTGATAAGTTAAAAGCTTGATAAATGTTGATAAGCTGAGAGAAACTTGAGAATTATTTACATAAAATTCAATTGAAAAAAGATATATTTTCTCAGTGAGTCATGGGATTACTAACTCCAAGCAGAAATTGATATTAACAAGTAAAAATATAATTACTTGATAGTATTTTATACGATTTTTTAGTTAAATACTTGTTGTGGAAATGTGAAATATGAAATTTAATTCCTCGTTATAACTGAACAATTAATAGTATATATTTAATCTGAAAAGTAAACAAAAACACACATTTAAAGTGTATTACTTAGTATTTTGGTATTATAATATGAGATCCCTGTGATATCTCAAAATATACATATTCTTGATCAATCTGTTTTTATAAAACTCGAAAGTTATCGACAGGTTGACTCTGGTCTGCATTTAATCTTAGCTTTTTAGCTATGAATTATCTAGTCTCTTATAGACGGTTTCTTCGCATACTCTTCATTATACAATATTTCAAATTTTTAACTGATTCAGGGTCGAATAATTATACATTTATATGTGCTATTATTATTATTATTATTATTTTTTTTGTAAATATCATAAAAATTTCAGCTTTCAGATTAAAATCAGCGAACTAAATCTCTTGGTATTAATTAAGTCAACTGTTAAAATGTTAACTATAAAAGTGGCTGTTTACTCTGCATAGTTGAGGGTAAAATAAATAGATAAATAAGAGATCAGTGAAATGAAAGCGTTCAAACTTACTCATATGCGCAAAGATAGATAAAATGAGTGAATCAGCTGTTTAAACACTAAGCGTGACTAGCTGCTCCGCTGCTTATGATTATATGAATAAATAATGTTTCCATAATATTTTGAACACACCAAAAGACTTTCTGCAGCTGTGTAAACTGCTGGTTTTACGTAAATGTCAGTCAACTAGAAAAAGCCATATAACAAAGTGTCTTAGCCATCAGACTTGTCAATCTAACTCGAAATGCGAATTCCAATGCTGATCTTTTGCTGTGCCACTTTGGCCATGTGCCTCATAAAAAATGCTGATGCGGTGGCCTGTGTTTCAATAGCTCCAAATCTGCATTCTCAATGCACTGATTGCACCAATCCGGCAAATATTGGACATGTTGACTGTACAGTGACAACTAAAACAATAGCAACAGTGAAGAAAACAACAAGAAAAACAACGGCAGAGCCGACAATATATATACCCGCCTCTAAATGGAGAAAAATGGGCGAAATTATTAATTTTGGAAATATGGTGCTTGAAGCAGATTAAATTATTGTCTAAAGTCAAAAGAGTTTTGTATCCACTTTTTTGAGACAGTTTTCTTAAAACTCTTTTTTAAAAACAATGCAAAAATAAAATACAAAATTTATACAAATCTCAAAAAATCGTTAAATTATCGTCAGATCGATCTTAGTTGTATTTTTATAACTGCACATCAACAAATATATGAACAAGACGATCTCAGAGACTATAAGAGAGAGAGAAACTTCAAATTTGATAAATAAGTTCTCAGCTTTTAAAAAATAAATATATATCTAATTTTATACATTGACCTTAATAATGGTCAGCATGAAAGAAAAATTTAATATTTATCAAAGTAAACAGCAGCAAGTGAATAATAAAGTTCCATAAGTAAAACGTATACGCTTTTGAATAGTTAAACACTTCAGATTCAGGATTACTTATTCTTACAGTTTTCAATTTAGTAAACTTATTTAATATTTTCTTGCCAAATTGTTCTCAATTGACAGAAATTACTTTTTGCGCAAAAGACTCTCGAAGGGACCGAATAAGATTGTGCTCTCGGCCAGTGATTTTGTGTTTCCCGTGGATTCGCGACGGGTAAGCAAAACGTTTAACTAAGTTCAGAGTTCATAATGCAAGGGAGATAATTTGCAGGTGGACGAGGGCATTGAGGCAATGCTTTGCTGCTGGCTGCAGCAGCTGCAGGAATTCGGTGGTCCCGAAGTGGATAAGCCAGATCTGCTCAAGGGCTCCATTGGCTCGTTAAAGAATTTAGGTTTTGTGATACCAGGCGCGGCGCCAGCGGGCAACAGCGGTGGTGCCATTGCCGCTGGTGGTGGTGCTGGTGGTGGCGCCACAACAACAGCTGTCAATGGCAAGAGTGGCTCGTATGCGGCAGGCAGCCTGGCGCGCCACAAGCCGGCTCACCTGGACATGCGAGCGCGCTACAACGGTGACCTGGTCCAGCTGAAGGAGATTCAATTGAATGGCTCCGCAGAGTTGCGCTCCAAAGCCATGGATCTGCTGGTGATGGCACATGGACTGCGCCACGAAAATATCAATCCACTGATTGGCTGGCTCTCAGATCCGAATCGCACGGCTATGGTCTTTGACTATTGTTCACGGGGCTCCTTGCAGGATGTGCTCATCATGGATGAGATTAAGCTGGACTGGTCCTTCCGGCTGAGCTTGCTGACGGATCTGGTGCGTGGCATGCGCTACTTGCATGCCTCACCGTTGCGCGTCCATGGCGCCCTTACGTCCAGGAATTGTGTGGTGGACGCCAGATGGGTTCTCAAGATCACAGACTATGGGGTCAGCTCCTTCTATGAATCGCAGGGCCTGGCACAGCTGCCACGCAGCACCAAGGAGCTGCTGTGGACGGCACCCGAGTTATTGCGCAACATGAAAACACCACTGCAGCCGCAGCATCATCATCATCACCATCATCATCATCAGCAGCATGGACGCATTCAGATGGGCACCCAGCTGGGCGACGTCTACTCCTTTGGCATCATCATGCAGGAGGTGGTCGTCAGGGGCGAACCCTATTGCATGCTCTCCCTCTCGCCGGACGACATCATTGCCAAGATCAAGAAACCACCACCACTGATAAGGCCTTCGGTCTCCAAAGGTGCTGCCCCACCAGAGGCCATCAACATTATGCGACAGTGTTGGGCCGAACAACCAGATATGCGACCTGACTTCAACTCGTAAGTCTAACAAACAATTTGAATATAGTTTTTATGCAACTTGACGTCATTGGTCTGAGTGAAAGAGTCATAAAATTAAATGGATTTTTTACACACATTTTTGGTTTCGATTTTATTCAGTCTCATTCAGAGTTATTCATATTTTCTTAAGAAAACGAGACCTTTCTATTGTGGCCTAGAATAAACATAGTATTATATTAAAGCTGAATACAATACTGAATCTTTTTCTGGCTATTGCCTCACATTTTGCAAGAATTTGTTTATTTTTCAAACTACTTGAAATTAGACTTTTGAGCTGTTCATCATAAAAGTTATGAATTACATTTGCTTAAAGTGAAATCTTCTCTTGAGCAAGGTTCAAAATCTTCGTGAAAAATGTATGAACAAATAAAAAATAATAACAGTGGAAACTGTCCTGTATAATAAAAATGCATTTAAAGTAGGGAACGCAATTGTGAGTCAAAATCATGATTAAATTATATACAAAAAAAAAAAAAAATAGTAATGTAGACGGTTCCAAACTTTCCGATACCATCAGAAGTGATCTTTAAATATGCCTGTTTATATCTCTTTAATTGACAGCGTTTACGAGCGCTTCAAGATGCTCAATCATGGACGCAAAGTGAACTTTGTGGACACAATGTTCCAAATGCTGGAGAAGTACTCGAACAATCTGGAGGAGCTAATACGCGAGAGAACGGATCAATTGGATATTGAAAGAAAGAAGACTGAGCAGCTGCTAAATCGCATGTTGCCGAGGTATTAACTGGAGCCAAAGTACAATCAATATTAACAATAATAAAATAATGTTGTACAATTTCGCAGCTCGGTTGCTGAGAAACTGAAAATGGGTCTGGCTGTCGATCCAGAGGAGTTCTCCGATGTCACAATCTACTTTAGCGACATTGTTGGTTTTACAACAATCGCCGCCCATTGCAGTCCCGTTCAGGTTGTGGACTTGCTGAACGATCTCTATACGATATTCGATGCCACCATCAATGCCTACAATGTCTACAAGGTGAACAGCGATTATAGAATAATAATTCCAATAGAGACCAACTCAGATTTCAATTCCAACGTTTATTTTCAGGTCGAAACGATTGGAGATGCTTATATGGTGGTCAGTGGACTGCCAGTGAAAATACCCGATCATGCCGAGCAAATAGCCACCATGGCGTTGGATCTGCTCCATCAGAGTGGCCGCTTCAATGTCAAGCATTTACCGGGTGTGCCGCTCCAGCTACGCATCGGTCTGCACACGGGTCCCTGCTGTGCCGGCGTTGTGGGTCTAACAATGCCACGCTACTGCCTCTTTGGAGATACCGTGAACACAGCCTCCCGAATGGAATCAACAGGTATATACTAAAGACTTTAAATACATTGTACATCTGAAAATGATATACCGTCTCTGGTAGGATCCTCGTGGCGCATTCATATGTCGCAAGAGACACGCGATCGCTTGGAGGCCCGTGGTGGATATTCAATTGAACCACGCGGACTCATCGATATCAAGGGCAAGGGCATGATGAACACATTTTGGCTGCTGGGCAAGAAGGGTTTCGATAAGCCGTTGCCTGTGCCTCCACCTATTGGGTAAGTTCATTATAATTTGGCTAGGATTGTTATGATGCGATAAATTTATCGATAATCAGTAGTTAAAGTTAAAGTCAGCGAGTCCCAACTTGGAATATAGTATAAAAGTTTTAAAATATGTTTAAAAATGTAAGGTTCTGTTGAAGAGAGAGAAAGTGAGCGAGAGAGAGAGAAGGAAAGAGAGAGACCTCATCTGTTATAATTAATTTGTATCATTTCATTTTTTAACACAACACTAAAAACTATATTGCATATAATTCCTACGATATCTTAAAATCTCTTGCAAAAAGATATTAAAATTACTTAATTTAAGTACTTGTAAAACATATGAAATCATGTGTGACATCACGACTGCCTCAGATCAATTTACTTACACCTTAAACTGCAGCTTTTTGTCTCTTTAGATTATATTTTTGTACATCCTTAACGCGATTAATGATCTACCGATCGACCGATCAAATGTAAGCCATAACTGAAGCTCTCTCTCGCGCTTAGTCTTATTTTCCTCTTGAGGAAGATCATTTGCAGAATAATAGGAACATTATATATATAGAAACACTCATTGTGTGTATATATGTATTTATATATGGATAAAAAATATACCGTTAGCACTTTAATTGTAACTTGACAACATTTTTTTAATCATTTAATACGCACCACCAACTCAGGGAGTCGCATGGGTAGGTAAACGAACTCAATGACTAAACTCTTAATATGAAGCTAATTCAACATTTGGATCATAGGCTGGATGAGTCGCTTATACGCAACTCGATTACATTGAAGGCGCAGGCGAATAAATCGCGCACCAGCACAAATCCGTCATCATCGCAAAGCTCATCGCTGGCCGGTGAATCTGTGGAGGTCAAGGTGGAGATAACGCCGCCTGCGAATTCGGAGATGTGCTCGAGCCAGCTGCCAAACTCCTATTCGCTGGACTCCAACTCCACCAATACCATTAGCCCCAATGCGACGCTGTGCCCCGAGTTTCCCAACAAAACGCCGAGCAGCACGAGTCCACAATCCCGTAAGTTATCGGAGCTGACGCCGGATAGTCTGCTCAATCCGAATAGCTTTAATCGTTTGCCCAGCTCGACGGGCGGGTCGAGTTCGCGTCTCTACAAGAAGATCGAGGAAATGATGGATCTCAGCTCGCCGTATAATCACTACAAATGCCTCAGTCCCAGCGAGAGCAATCTCACCCAGTTCTATGACGGCAAGTATCTGTTTAGCAATGTGGGCGGCAGCAGCGTCGCTGGTGCCAATGGACCTGGTAGTGGTGGCTGTTCCATCGCCGGCAGCACCTCCAAGTTTGACAGCAAGCCCGGCTCCAGCCGGCTGCTGCGTCGCCAATTCAGCTTGGATCGCGACGATCAGCAGTCGAAGGTGTCGGAGCAACAGCATCAGCTCTCGCTGCAGGCCAACAACTATGCGGCACTAATCAATGCCAGCAAGAGCACCATGCTCGACATACCCGTGCTGCACGACGCGGCACGCAGTCCCAAGGTTACCTTGGCCCGCATCCACAAGCAGAACTCTACCTCCATTGCCCAGGATCTGGAGAAGATCGAGGAGATACCATTGTCGCCGGCCTCCTCACAGCATCACAGCAGTCTTGACAGCAATCTTAATCGCAGTCCACCCTCCACACTGGAAGTGCAATCCCCAACGCTACCATCCACCTCCACAGCGGCACCCCTCAGCCCGCCGCTACTGTCAGCGCCTTCCTCGCCGGCACCTTCGCGCTCCTTGAATGGCCTCAATGCGCATAGTCGATGCACCAGCAGCAACAACAACAGCAACAGCAACAGTAACAACAACAACAACAACAACAGCAGCGGCAGCAGAAGCGATAGTCCAAATGATGCACCAGATAACAGCCGGCGGGGTCCAGAGATAACGCTCAATGTGGAACAGCTGCTGAGCAGATAGGGCACAGTTTAGGCCCCAGTGCCAATTATATAATATAAACTACAGAAATTAAAGCTTTAGGTCTGAGAATTTTTGAGTGTTGTGATGATGATGTCAAGTAAAGTACCTCGATGCATGCAAACTTGGTTCCAGCTGCGAAATGAAAGTACAATTTAGTTCAAGATTAGTAATGTCCAAAGATCGAACACAATAATGTATGTATTCGATACCGCTTTCCAAATCTAGTCAAGTTCAATGTGGCACTTTAACCCCTTAACGTTTGAAATACATTTTCAAAGACTCGCCGATTGTAGAATACAAAAATTCATCGAGAATCTAGTTAAAATTAGCGCAATTGATATTATTCTACAACATGGATTCGCTTTATAGAGAAAGTGTGTTTGCTCAATCATGTTCCAAAATGAATTATATTATTTAAAAAGTGTTTTCAGTTTATAGCAAAACATTATCTCCGTATAAATTGAAAATATTCATATTGTTTATTATTTGCAAACCAATATTCGTTTAAAATATTTAAAAGTATATCTTTTATCTATAAGAACTTGTATTGAGTTGCTTAACCTATTCATAAATTAATTTCAGTTTGAAAAAGCATTTTTTAATATTAACTTAACTTCGCCGAAAAACGTTATTTGGGTTTATAAAATCTATTTATAGTCGGAAAATTTGAAATTTTTGAACGTTAATCGGTTAAACTTGCCAAATTATTTGTATCTGCTTCGTAAGTCTAGAAATTTGGGAATGAACCCAGCGTAAGTTAATTAATCAATTTTGTATAAGCCTAATCAAAGGTATATTTAACTATAATCAAAGCATGAAACTCCTGAACTGAACTCAGCAAAAAAAAAAAAAAACAAACAATATCTAATCAAAAAGTTTTGAGGGCTGATTCTTTCATCCACTACTCGCATGTGTTTTCAATTCTACGTCAAGTTCCTTTCAGATCTACAAATACCTATATATACATGCAATATATGTATGCATATGAGTAAGTAAAATATTTAAGAACGTATTTGATGAAAAGCATAATATCAAATAAGAATTATATACGTGAATTTAGTTTTCTAAAGACAATCGTTAATAATTTTATAAAAACCAGAAAGAAAAACAAAATATATATGTATAAAAATGAAAGCTTTTATTTATTGATCTACAGTAGTTGATGTTATTGTCTATATAAGTAATTTGTAGCAGCTCTACAGTAGTCTAGTCGGATTGTAAACCACTTATAATCTGTGTCAAGTATTAACTGATATGATAGCGAACAGCTAGAAAATCAAAAATATCAGTTGTCAAATATATAAGGCTATAGCTAATTGAAAAGGAATATAATTCAAATTTAAATCGATCCCACTAAACCAAAATCTTTTGTAACTTATATAGGCGTAGCTCTAAGATTAAACAAAAATAAACTGTTCATTTCAAATGTTTCTAAATATTTTATTCTACTTCTGTTCTATGTTCGATGTCAGTAATTTATCATTATTATCAGAGCAATTTTCTTTTCTAATTATGACACTGTCAATTATGTCAAAGCCAAAAAAGCATTAACTTTTTGGCTCCTGTTCTGTATTCTAATTGATTTTAATTGTGCTTTTTAATTGAGCTGTGTTTGTGTTCGTGTTTATTTTCTAAATACGAGTACTTACCTTTAATATTGGCATGAATATTAATAAACAGAAATCTCAAAATAAAACTACATAAATAAATGGAAAACGCAATTTTTAAATCATTTTACTGGGAAACTTGGAATCAATAATATAAATCACTCTTCATGATTTTATATCCACTGAAGATTTATAGCCATGGGTTCATATAAATATAACTTTTGAAATAAAATACTGATAAGAACAATAAGATTCGAGTGTTATAATTATATTTTATTCCTGAATACATTTTTAAAATTAATATTTCACTCAAAACTCATCATTCGACCGATTCTTCATACGACAGCTATATAATATAGTATCGGAAATAAGAAAATAAGGTTATATTATTATAGAAGTAGGTGGACAAATGTTGATCAAGAATATATATACTTTTTGGGATCAGAGACGTCTCCTATAATGCAATATAAGCTTCACAACATAAAAATAATAATAAACTATAATAAATCTATATAAATTTCTTCACAACACATTTATAAAGAAATACTATCCAATTTTCCATTCTTTTAGAATATATAGGACTGACATGAACTTCTAATTTGTATACATTAATTATCTAGAGGAAAATTCTCGCTTACGATCCGCAAACAAAGCATCTTTAGTCATATGACAAGTAACAAATTTAAAAGAGACATCGATTTCCAGAAAATATAAACAATGCTGAAAGTGTAAATAAAATTCGACTTAACAGTTGCAACAGTTTTTGCTTAATTTGTAGGATTTTATTATTGGAAGTGTATTTGCAGTGTTGTTAGCATTTTGGGTGTCTGTGTGTGTGTGTGTATGTATTCGTGTATAAGTGCATAGGTGTGTGGCTGTGTGTATTTGTGTGTGTGGGCAGCTCAGAGAACGGTCTGCTCGTCTTCCATATAATACCTAAATAAATGCTATTCATCCTCCTCTTTGTCCTTGCGATGTGATTTTTTCTTCTCGGTTCGACTGGAAGAACCGGAAGTTGAGGAGCTGCTTTGCTTGCTACTCCGCTCGCTGCGTTCCTTTTCGCGTGACTTGGATTTCCGGCGACTCGATTTGTCCCGGGATCGCGAACGAATCTCACGTCTTGAACTATCCTTCTCCTTCTCCTTGTCTTTATCCTTATCCTTCTCCTTCTCTTTCTCCTTATCTTTGTCCTTCTCTTTTTCCTTCTCCTTCTCCTTGTCCTTATCACGTGAGCGGCGGTCGCGCGTGCTGCGTTCCCTATCGCGCTCCTTGTGCTCGCGCTCCTTGCGCTTCTCCTCCTTCAGTATGTGCAGATAGTCTTCGAAGTACTCCTCGCGATAGGCTGATTCCAGTGCCCGATATCGCGGATCCGTTTCAAATTTCTTCTTAATGTCATACCAGCGCGTATGGCGCTCAATGTCGTGCCGCTCCCGCAGCATGTCCAGAAAGTCTTTGCGTTGCTACCGAAAAAAAATCACACAGTTAGCATATACATAAATAATTTTCAAGATATTTCATTGCAGCTCATTAAAAGAGTTCCCAATATGACAATAATTTGTTTTTATATTATTATTGTCCTACTACCTAGTTCGATACATTCTGCGCCCATTTCGAGTCTTACTTAAGCTCAACAGCTAAATTTAATTATATAAAAGGCTTAACAGAATTTAAGTCTTCTAAAATACTGATTGGATAGCGAATTTTGTGTTTTCAAACATGAATTCGGCATTAATTTAGAAATCAAATTTGAGCTTTAACATGAATTCCAACAAAAAGCAACCATTTTTAACTTAAATGCAGCGTTAATCATAAAGCCAAACCATGATCTAAAAGCTATTGCATTTAGAAATCTGTTCAGTTTTGACAAAGTTAAGGCTGTGAAAAGTTTCGACCCTTTTTCTAATGACAAGAACTCAACTCTTAACAGATCGTCCCTATTCTAGCTATATGACATAGCGATCTGATCCGATGCACTCTGACATATTTTAAGTTTCATCAAGTTGGCTTTAAGTTGGCTCTGGACTGGTTCCCATAGAAACAAACAGACGAATGAATATGGCTATATAAAGAATATATATATGTATATACTTTAAGGGATCGAAGACGTCTCCTGCAAGTGCTTTACGCACTCAAACTAAAATATTGCATGAGTTTCACTAAAATAATAGGAACTCTCTGAGAGATGGTGCTGGCTACATCGACATGGATCTTGATGATGTATAATATATATATGCTTTATGGAGTCGTCTGCTTCAATGCGTTATACGAATAATTTGGAATAATATCCAATGAACTACAAATTACTTCGCCAGAATTATAAATTCTAGATTTACAAATTTCCGTCGAATAAAACTCTATTAAAAAGACTGCAAAAGCTGTAAACGGTAGCTCTTTAGTTGCTGAGATTGGGTTACTCATGCAGACGGACCTGGCTAAATCGACATGGCTTTTGGATGATGATCATGAATATCAGTAAAATAGTTTCCGAAGTCGTCGGATATGCTTTCTGCTGCCTGTTACAAACTGTAGCACAGATTCAGTATACCCTTTTAAACAATTTTTAATGGGTATATGGCCTCAATCTTGGAATCTCTTGGGCATTCTGTACCTGCTCTTTTTTTAGCTGCTTGTCCTTCTCACGTCGACGGCGCTCGCGATCATCATCATAACTATCGGATCTGCGATCTGAGGAAGACGACGACGGCATATTGCTGTTGTTGCTGTTACCACTGTTGCTGCCACCAAGTGGCATACGTGGCTGTGGTCCCATATCTGCAAAATGTAATTAAATCAGTTTAGTGTTTTAGGAGTCATCCTGCTAGGCATCCTTACTCATGTTGTGCGGCATGCGTATCATGCCTGGCGGTGGACCCATGCCTGTAGGGAGAGGAATAAATATCAGAAATGAATATGAATTGCATAGAAATAGATGTACACTCACCCATGTTGTGCGGCATGCGCATGTTGGGCGGCATCATGCCGGGCGGCGCATGCTGTCCACGTAGCTGTGGCGGCGGTCCGCCCATTTGTGGCGGCGGCACATTCAATTGTGGCGGCATTCCCAGCTGCGTCGGCGTCTGCTGTTGCTGCTGCTGGGACGGATGGTGTGCGGGTCCTGGCGTAAGTTCCTTGATGCCGGTGGGCACCCAGCCGGCATTGTCATTGCCCCACTGGGACTCCTGTGTCGGCTCGTAGCCATAATCAAAGGGTTCCGGCTCGTGGAAATACGGCTCATCGGAGGCGCCTGGTGGCGGAAAATTGGGCGCCATTGGACCAGGGCCACCACGTGAATACTCGCGACACTCGGCCGTCATCACCTGTATGGCGTTCTCCTTGACACCACCCGTTGTCGAGATGGGACGTGGCGGCCGGGCCATCATGCCCATGCCGGGACGTGGCTGATGCTGCATCATGGGTGGCATGCCTGGCGGTGGCATTTGCATGGCTCCATCACCACCCATCACCATTAGCGGCTGCTGTTGCTGCTGTTGGTGCTGGTGATGATGCATGGGGCCACCCATGCCCATGGGTCCTCCCATAATGAGGTTACCGCCAACGCCACCACCACCACCGCCGCCTCCTCCGCCGACACCGCCAGAGATGCTGCCACCGCCGCCGCTGCTCCCGTCAGGCATCATCATGGAGGCGGCACTCTGATTCACATTTTGGGTGAGACTGGCCAAACCGACGCCGCTCTCCGCAACCCGAAAACGCTTCTGTCGCTCACAATAGGCGCGCCACGTCTCCTCGTTGAAGCCATAGTTAAAATAGTCGGTGATATCGGCGCCGGGCTTGCGCCACGGCTTCTCCTCTAGCGAATCGATGCTGAACTCGTGAACGGCAACACCATTAATTGTGCCCGCTCCCTCGAAATCCTCGATGCTGAATTTGCCAGCCTGGGCCGATGGTTTCGCCTTGTCCGTCGCCGTTGCGCCCGCCAGCAGATTGGGTCGCTGCTTAATGTTATATGTGCTCGGCGCTGACTTGATATCGCCAATGACCACATTGATATCATCATCCGAATCATCATCGTCATCCTCCTCCGAACCGGAACCATTGCGCTCCTTGCGCTGCACCGTTGTACTGCTCGCCCCCGCCTCCGTCATATCATCTGCCATTTCAGCATCGATGTCCGGAGAGCCGACTGCGATTCGATCATTTGATGCGCCAGCGGAGCCAGCATCTGGGGCGGTTGCCGGCGCAACGGTGCCTTTGCTGTTATCCGTTGTGTCAGGGAGCGCCTCCTCGTCCTCCTCCATTTCCTTGGCGGGATCCTCGAAGTCATCGGCGAACTCGAGCAGCTCCGCCTTGGGAAAGGGGGCCAGCAATCCAGCCGTTCCAGGCTTCTCGCCGGTCACCGCTGCGAGCGCCTCGTGTTCCGCCGCCAATGGATCGCTGCCGTTTGTGATTTCGTTGGTCGTCGAGTCCGGATTTGAGGTGCCGTACAGCCAGCTATCCTCATTCGTATCGTCGGCCATAATTGTGTGCTCTACTTTTTGTAAGCGCGCGACCACGAGTTATTTTTTTCTGCTTGTTAATAGAAAAAAGAAACTTGCAGATGCCGAGCGGCTAACTCAGGTAAACACTGTTTATCAAACTCAAAGACTTTTTTGCGATAATTTCTCATTAGTGCGTTCTGGTCACACTGACACACATACTGAAAATGAGCTATGCTTTATCATTCCAAATGTATCGCTGTGGAATGCATGGAAATGGAACGCAACAAATCAGATGTTAAATTGGCGCGAATTTTGATATAGTTCAACATGAATAAACCAATTTTCCCCTGGAAAACATCGAAATTTGTGCTTTTTAAGCTGTTATTGAAAAATATTTCAATTGCACAGGCGCGAATTATGTCAAAATAGTTCAGTCAGTCTTTGAAAAAACATCAAAAATTAATGTTTTTAAGCTGCTAACTTAGTTAATATCTGTATATATTTACTAATGAAACTTTAATTAAAGACGTTACTTATTAAAAAGCTAGTCTAAATTGAAAATATGAAAAAAATTAAATATTCAACAAAATCAATTAAGAATTTCAATAAATGTGTCTTTTCACGTATGAAGAGTTTTCTTATACCGCAACTATGAATTGAGAAAATATTTAAATTATGATATAAATAATAAAAGCATAATAACATAAATATTAAAAATATTTCAATTGCAATGGTGCAAATTTAAAGTAATTCAACATTTTTAAAGCTGTCTTAAATTTGCAAAAATTGAAATTTACATATGTATTTAAGTTGATAATTTAAATAATAGCTGTGTTTCTTTTGATTTTGTTGATTTAATTGAAAGCTTTTCTTATTCAAAAGCAAGTATGAATTGAATATATGAAAAATAATAACAATTTCAAAAGTTCCATATATTTAATTCAGTCTTAACATCGAAATTAATGTAGTTTAAAACAATAATTTAGATAATTACTGTGTGTGCTTTAATTGAAGTCTATTACTGTAAACATAACAATTTTAATAATATATAAGTTAAATAAAGCAGATTAATATTTAATCATAGAAATAGTCAACTTTTCTTTGTCGCATTTCAATCGAAATATATTTTTCAATCCATAACTCTTAAATTTGTACATTTTTTTTCAAAACTTTATTAACATGATTTCTACACTCAAAGTGTTTTCAGAATATCTCGCACAACATTTCGGAACATGCAGGAGAGGGCGCAATCGTAGCGCCGCAAACAGAGTTGCCGTAATCCGAGCAGCAGTTGGCCAAATCGCAGCCAATGTGATCGGTGCAGCGTATAGCGGGCCAGGGAGCAGAGTGCTCCATTCGAGTGTGCCTCCAAAATCACGGCATAATCCGCATTGAGGGCCAGTTCTGCAAGGAAATAATTTATCAGAGACAATTAACTATAAGTTGCCCAAGTTATGCAAACCTTTGCGGCACAATATGAGCGTCTCCAGAAAGTTGAGTTCCATGAGATCGGCACGCAGCTGTTGGGCCTCGGCTAGCAGCCACTTGAGCTGAGCATCTCCACAGGTGTCGATCATGGCGCTGATGTCGAGTGACCAGTGCGACGCACGCAGAATGAAGCACTCACTCCATACCACCTGCAGAATGGCATCCTGCTGCGCTCGCTCCAGCAGACGGAACTGTTCGTTGAGCTTCGCCTGGCGCAGACACGTGACTAGAATTTGGGCGAGTATCTGAAAGTGCAGTGTCTGCCCGCCAGCAACCGGAGGAGGAGGTGACGGGGTTGATGATGTCCGCGCCAGCAGCAGACGACGGCAATGATTCGAGCTGCTCGGTTGCGATTGGTGTTGGGTGCGTGGACCACGCTCCTCCTGGACGGCAGTAATGTTCATACCGGCGGCGAGACAGCGCTGGAAACGACAGAAGGGACACCAATTGCGACGTGCCTTGTCCACGACACAATTTCCCTTGCCAGCAATGCAGGCATAGTTGTTGCCCTTGCGTACGCTCCGCTTGAAGAAGCAGGAGCAGCCGTCGCAGCAGGAGACCCCATAATGTTTCCCAGAACTCTGATCTCCGCACACCTGACAGCCATTGTAGAGGGACACGGACATGCCAAGGATCTCGATGCAACTGAGCGAAAAGGACGAGCTATTGGCGGTTTTTATAGTGTGTGTAGTATTTGTCCACAAATGATATGCAAATCAAAGACACTTCAGCTCCACATGATTTGTGCTTTTTATTTATTTAGCGAATTCCTTTGCCAACGCCCACATCGCTGGAGGGGGGCGTAACACGTCAAAAGTGACAATCATCGTGTTAACAATTTGTAAACAATTATTGTTGTGCTCTATGATTGGTCAGCGCCAGCCGGCCACTTGAACTCTGAACTGACATTTTGTGTAAACAATAATAATACAAAAAAAGACGCGTCGCGTAACGTCAACGTCCAATATGACAATTAGGGGTTGTAACCAAATTTCTTGGAGTATGAGTGCGGCTTTTACACCAACTTAAACATATTTATTTGTAAAATACTTAATTGTATGTCAGTTATTTGCCCGCCTATTTCTGAAGGTTATTTAAATGGCTTAATACTATTTATCAAATATAAGTTTAAATTTTCAACTGGCGCTCATGTTTTTAAATGCGAGTGTTACCAGCAGCAAGCTTTTTGCTGCGATTTTTTCATATATATCGATAACTAACAGCAAACCAGCCAGGCTTGAGCAAAAAATTTATTTGTTTAAAAAAAAATAATTAAAGGTTCTATGAAGACTTATACAAAATAATTTATTTCTTAACTGATTGAAAATAATGTTCAAAAATTGCTTGGCAACCCATGTTGCTTGTCAAGTACTATTTCAAATTGTAAAATTAATCGATATAGTCTGTTCAAGATTGTTTTCCAATTGGGATAATAATCACAGAACTTCCCTAATGTATTTACTTCTCCTTATCAAAATGCTTTGCCTCTATTATTACTTTACATATTCATAGATTCTTTTCTTTGTTAAGCCGCCCAACTGCACTTGACTGCATTTACGACTAAATCACGTCACCCATTTAAAAAATAAATAAATTAAGTGATTAGAAGAAAATAAGTGGGAGAGCGATTAGTAATCATGCTACTGCTGTTAATAACATTGCAGACAAAAAATGTTAAGCGTAGGTCGCGTATGTTACGAGCGACATTTTTTATGGGGTATTTTAACGACAACCGCTTGCGGTCACACCATTTACATGTGTCATGTTTTTTGTATTTATTACAAGAAACTTTTTTTAAAATAAAATGTAAGCTTTCGTATCGCCAATAAGCGGCAACAACGCGCGTATTTAAGGCACACAAAAGGCCAGCCAGCAAGTCGCGTCCGAATCCGTTGTCAAAACCAAGTGTTTGCTCCAGTTTTGCATCGCCTGCTGCCGCAGCGCTTTTCTTTCTCTCTTCCCATGTCGGCCATTTAAATCCAGAAACTACAAAATATTAGTGAAAACGCGAAAACGTGAAAAACACAAAAACGTTGCGCGGGCAGTTTTTGTTACACACAAATGCGCCCAGCAAAAGTGCAGATGCAGTTGTAGTTGAAGTGAAGTTCATCTAAATTATCAACAGAAGAAGAAGAGGGAGCAGAAGAGTTGCTTAGAGAAGGAGAACAAGGAGAAGTTGGGGCGGCTGCTCAAATTGTTTGAACGTCGGCAAACAACGGTTCTGCTGTGAGTTAGTTTTGTGTTTCTATTATTGCTTTAAGTTTCATTCATAAAAAAAACGCATACACTGCAGCAAATTCCAATTGGTGGTGAATGCAGCTGTTTCGTCGACACCTCAGCACACACACACACAGATACGCACACATGTGGATTGATTTTTCCAACATTCATTTGAGTGCGCGCCGTGTGTGTGTGAGTGTGTGTGTGTGTGTGCCGTCCAAGTGGTTTTTATCTCATTTTAGTTTTGGATTATATGCGATTAATGCATTGCTGCTGCTGCTGCTGTTCCATATCCATTTTGGTGTAAAAATAAACCGCTAACCCAAATCAAAAAAACAAAAAAAATATGTAGAAAATGTCAACAAGCGTGTGCTGCATACAGGGTGCCTACAACCAACACCCACCCCACCCCCCCAGACGCACGTGCAGCGTGAAGCGCCAGCAGTGCAAGCAAAGAACTCAACAGCGAGAACAAGCAAAACGTGCCAAAGCGCACCAAATAAAATATACATTTAAATGCATATGCATGTTGTGTGCGTATGTGTGTACACACTTATGCACGTAATAATTACAATGCTAGACTGGCCACACTTTGCAGTCAATTTGGCATTTAACGGTTAGCGTCCTCTGCATTAACGGCATATGCCCATAAATCTATTTGTATTTGGCTAGGCCCAACACCGGACAGGTAAAACGTAAAACGGAAAGCAAAGCGCCAACTTGCAACACAAAAAAAGTAGGAAAGGAAGGGAAAAAGAAATAGTGGAAGACACATTTCCGCTCCGTAGCGAACCAAACCAAAATAGACAACAGCGCACAGTGGGCGAGAATTGTTCCCTTTTTCGTTCATTTTGAAATATTGAAATACGATTTAAGCAAAATAAGCAAATTGCAAAGAAAAAAACATATATTTATTTAATTAATTTGCCTAAATGCAATTCGTGGCTAATTTTAGCAAGTGCATTTTTCTTTTTGAATGAAATCATAATACCAATTATAACTAAGCAATTTATTAGCTATGCATTAATTGTATAAATATTTTCTGTGCTTAAGCACGAAAATTAGATGCTAAAATATAGAATTTTTAAATAAACTTTGATATATTATATTTTATTAAAATATAAAAGATAATCACTTTTAGCATATTTTAGAATTTTTCATAAATATATATATATTTTTATATTATTTATATATACAATATATTGTTTACATTTAAATAGTTTGATGATCCCACAATGCATTCATTGCTGACGTCGTCGTTGTCTCTCTATATGCCTGTGTGCGTGTGTGTGAGTGTGTGTATGTTTGTGGCTTCTCTCAGCACTTGGAGGCAGCGCACTCAATGCACTTGCAGTTGTTGTTGCTGTTGTGCTGGTGTTTTCTTTTTTTTGTTGCAACATGCACCCAAGTACACATATATGTATGTATATGTGTTGGTTGGCCCACTTGATCAGATATAGGGGTAACGAAGGGGGGCAGTTGGGCGTCTGCCATTCCACACACTAATCTGAATGCGGCAAGTGTTGTTGAGTTTCCTGTAACGCTGTCGCTCATTAGGGAATAATTTGCATTAGCTGCAAGAACTGTTTGCCAGATACATACACACTTAACATAAATAAATATATATATATATATATATATATATATTGATTTTAGTTGAACTTCAACATCATGAGCAAAAACCAATTATAAAACAGTATTTTTTATGGCAGCTCCCGACGGCGAAATACCCTGGTCTTAACACCAAGCAAAAATATCTTTTTTCTAGATAGAACTTAAAAATTATAATCAAGATTATAATTTCCTTCGTTTTTCTCTCTTTCATATTATTTGTTAATTTCTAAGAATATTTCTTACTCTTAAATGCAAAGTTTTCTACAACTATTAAAAACGTTCAATTTAAAATGCAAACTTTTCTCTATTTGTAAAGTGTATTTGACTATCCAATATACTCAATTTTTGTGGGACCAGGTTACATAAAAATAAAAACCCAAAAAAAAAACAACAGAAAATGTAACCCAGTTCTTGGCGCCCACTCGCCGCACTCAGGAGTTGTTTGGAGTAGCCGGCATGGATCAGGAAGGGGAGTGGCTGAGCGGAGGGGGAGCTTATAAACCAATAATTACCTATCGACGGTGTTCGTCATCATTGCGCTCTTGATGATGTTGGGCAGACGGCCAACAAACACATATATGCACATACAGTCTACACAATGGGGAGGGAAGGGAAAAAAATATCTTGTTTGCTTACAATTTTCACACCCCCGCCCCCCAGCAAAGGCTTACATGCTGTTATTGTAGTGTTTGCTGCTCTGCTGCTGCTGTCTCTCAGTCGCTACATTGACTTTTGACGCCTGACGTTGATAAATGAATCACAAAAGCAGCGCAGTCAACGGCAGGCAGTCAGAGCGCCACCGGCAAACTTGCACGCAAACAAGGAACTAGTGAAAACGGAGAGAGGGATAGAGGGAGAGAGAGATAGAGCAGACATGGACGCTCTCAGCGTGAGTGATATATTTTTTGTGCCCACACATTATTTATCTCTTTCACATTCTGAATTGAGATTGAAAGGCGTGAGTCGCATTATTGTTGTTTTTATTTACGTGCTAATCGATAACAGCTGTGCCGCTATTGCTCTTGTTATCGCCCAAGTTTTCCCCGCTGCCCACAACGATCGTCCGTCTGCTACGCTCTCTTTCACTCTCACCATTTGTCGAACAGAGTTGTTGTAGTTTTTCTGCTGCTTCTGCTTCTGCGGCTGTTGCTGTTGCTTTTGCCGCCGGGCAGTGGCAGTGACACTCAAAGCGAGTCCGAGCCGCGGCAACTGGCAGTCAGAGTCAGTTCGTCGGTCGGTCCATATTGATATTAATTACATATGTATATTTATTCTGTGTGTGGGTGTTTTTTTTTTTATATAAAAAAGAAAACAAAAATATGGTTTTTTGTGTGCCAAAAAATAAAATTGTTCAAATGAAGAGCACACAATATTTGAAGTGATTTTGCAGATAATCATAAAGCACAAAAAACAACAACAAATCAGAATAAGCAGAACTCAATCGCGATATATATATATATATATATATATATATATATATATATTATTTGCTGAATATATTTTATACAGTGTTGCTCACTTTTCGTATGACTAAAGCTAAAGTTGTATGAAAATATGAGAATACAACAACAAAAAAGAGCGTAGAAATGAAGAAGTAAAAGGCAACCGTTGAAATCTAGTTAGATAAGCGTTGTTGCTGTAGATAAAAGGCCTTGTCCCTGCCCTTGCCTGTGTCTGTGTGACGCATGCCACCCAATGGATGAAAGAATTTGTTGTTGTTTTTCTTCTTCCTTTTTATAGCAGCAGCGGCAGTAACTCAACAAGTTGAGCATTCTTTTTACATTGATTGTTTTTATTATTGTTATTTATATTTGCAGCCGTAGCTAGCTTCTTACTATCAATCCAGGCATTTCAATAGACAGACATCAACAGCAGCAGAGATGTCCAGCGAGGAGGATAAACCACCAGCGCCGCCAGTGCGTCTAACCAGCAATCGTGGCGGCGTCGGCATCGAACGTGTTCCCCTCCCCGGCAGCGGAGGAGCGGGTGGAGATGCGCCCTCAGTTGACATGCGTCCCTTGCCGAAGGGTAAGTATTACCATACTCAATTACATATATATTTATATAGAGTTATTTATAATTGCCTTCAAAGAACCCGACGACTCGGATCGCAAGAAGAAGACGCTGAAGAACAAGATCAAAGGCTCGAAACCCTCGCACATGGATTCCAAACCAAATATCTCGTATCCCACAAACTTTGAGCACACCGTGCATGTGGGCTTCGATGCAGTCACCGGCGAGTTTACGGTGAGTTCATGTCCCCATTGCAATTGTTACAATTGACTATTGATTTAGTTTGTTGTGCGCTTTGCTTCTGGTCTCGCAATCATTATTGTTTTATGGCCTAGCAAAAGCGTTATCACAAATTCGATTGCCAATCTATCTTTTGCCAGTTCCAATTGAAAATCAATACAAGAAACGAAAACATTTCAATATGCATCACATCAAACGTAAAACTACAATTCAAGGATTAACTAAAAAACTAAATGTTAGTTAAAGTTAATTGGAATTTGAATAGCTTTCAAAACAAAGCGAAACTTGCAAAGATTTCTTAGGAATAGTATTTGTAAATTGCTCTATGTTCAATGTTCAGCGTGAAAATCCAAAATTTCAGTTGATTTTAAGATCAAAATTCGACATTAAATTTAACTATTTACTCCAATATGATGGTAACTTTATTTTTATTGTGATTATAGTCAAATTTTTGCCAGAGTTCATTTCTTTTGTGGCTTTTACGCTTCTCTGAATCATTGATTGATTTTGTTTGATATCATGCCCCCTATTTAAATACTTAATTGTACATTATGTAACTTAACTCGCGATATACCAATTTTGTATTATTCATTATTATTTCAAGCTGCCAATGAAAGTAAGTAAAACACCTCGTTTAAAGCAACGGTACTTGCCTTCATTAGTTTTCTAATCGAAATTCCAATCATCTATTGTTGTTCTTCAGTTGTGTGTGTTTCAATCCATTTCCTTGTTTTCTGAGATCGGCTCTTCTTCCATAGTTACACATTTCGTTTAGATTTGTTCCTTGAAGTTGTTTCTTTTATCTACACTAGTCTAGTCTACACCAAAAAACCCCTCAACACACCACACACTTCGACTATCACTGAGGGCGCCGCGCTTAAGTATATATATATTATGAATATACTCCCAATTGATCCTAGATATATATAAATCCAATTCACGCTTCTCCTTGCTGTTCTTCTTTCTCTCTCTGAGTGTGTGTGTGTGTGTTTTTGTAGCTGGCTGCCTTTTAATTGAAATTGTTGAGATCTTAACCGGCTAATTGGTAATTCTGCATTTTACAGGGTATGCCGGAGGCGTGGGCGCGTCTCCTGATGAACTCCAACATCAGCAAACAGGAGCAGAAAAAGAATCCACAGGCCGTGCTCGATGTGCTCAAATGGTTTGACAATACAACCAAACAGAGGCCAAGTTCCAAGTACATGACAAATGCCATAACGACGCATTCAGGTGAGCTCTTCTGCATACGAAACCCATTAATAATAGTTAACTGAATCAGTTCTTCAACAATCCCCGTTAAGAAATATATAAAACAAAAAAAAAAACAGATTAAATTCAATGAATATTCATAAAGAGATCATTTTGTTTATAACTGATTCAGTGAACGAAAAGTTGTAAACATTTGTTATTAACATGCTCTACTCCGATTTTAGGTTCATCGCTGAGCCGCGTGAGCAGCAGTAGTCCCAGCAGCACGCCCACAGACTCGGAGCTGCATGGCTCGAATAGTGGCGGCAACTTAATTGGCGTCCAGCTGGGCAGCATGACACTGGGCCCGAATGCCAACAATGTGTCCGCTGCGGGGCAATTGCTGAGCAATCACTACCAACAGCAGCAGCATTTGTTACAGCAGCAACAATTGCAGCAGCAGCAGCAACAGCAACAGCAACAACAGCAGCTTCAACAGCAAGTGCAGCAGCAGCAGCAACAGCACCATCATCACATTGGATCAATGAGTCAATCGCATTCGTACAATTTCGTTGGGCACACAACCTCCTCAACCACATCCACATCGCAACATTCATCTGCCAATGAGAACGACATGTATGTAGATATGGGCGCAGCGCTGCAGCAGCCGGCGCCGCCGCCAGTTGCCTCGCGGCCGGAGCGCACGAAGTCCATCTATACGCGACCCATTGAGGAGTTGCAGCCAGCGCCAATGGCAATGCCAATGCCAATGCCAGCGGCACCGGCAACAACACCCACAACGCCACTGCAGAACCACAAAGCGACGGCGGCATCATCACCTCTAATTCTTAACAATGCCACAACGACGCTGGACAAGAACAAAAACAATGAAAGTGAGTTTAAATGTCTCCAAGCTGTCAGGCAAACTCAGCAAAATTTAGCTCTTGATTTTACTAACAGTGCTTTGCAGTATGTAGGAATTAAATTGCTTTATTCAAATGCCTCAACAGTCTCGATCATAATCCAAGTGTCATCTGCGGATTATTTTTGACAGTTTTTGCTCTGTTTAGAATTTTCTATTTACATATATTATTATTTAGGCTATTATATACTCTAGTATCCGTACACTAGTATCTTACTTTCTACTCTGAACCCACTTAAAATAGGAGAGGGGGTATAATAATTATGAGCAAACATAGATAGAAAGAAACAGGTGTATATATTCATAATTAGCAGTAATAGCCGAGTCGATCTAACCATGTCCATCTGTGTGTCGAGTCGATCTAAGCATGTCTATCTCATCGAATATAAGATAAATATAAATATTGATATAAATCGATTACTAAATATACATAAAAACAGAAACACGAATTTCGTTAACTCAAAAACAGATATATCTCATACATATATATATGTACTCAGTAAAGAGTGACTGTAAAAAAGTTAGCTCATTAAATGAATCAGTTGAAACCCCACTCAATTTTCAATATTCATATTATTTTTGATACCAAATCTTTATAATCATAGTCATATTACAAGTTCTTGCTAACAAATGACAAATATATAGAGTTGATATAGATCGGTGAATACGAGTTTACATAAAATGAAAGCAATATCCATTTAACTGCAAAGGCATTAGGAGACTTCGGAGTGCAGTTCGAAGATGGTTTCAGTTTACCTTGTTGTCTTAGTTGAAGTAATGATGCACTGATGCATTGATGTGTAATGTGTAATGTTAATGTTAATGTTATTGTCATTTGTCATTTGTATCGCCTCTGTGTTCTGTTTTGTTCTGTTTTGAAATTGCTTTTGAATTGCTGCTAAACAACCAACTGAAACATCAGCAACAAGTGTAACTGCAACAGCAGCAGCAGACTGCAGCTCAACAGCAGCAGCAGAAACAGAAGGCACTGGGGCAACAACAACAACAACAACATCAAGAACAACAACAACAACAACAGCTGCTACTAATGCTACTCGTATTTTGTCTGCTATTGCTACAAATGCTACTACTAATTGTCCTCCCACAACCCCTACAACAGCAGTTGCTGCAGCTTCTAGCAGAGAGGAGCGGCAGCTCGTTGAATGCAATGCAGCAGCAACAGCAGCAACAACAGAAGCAACAGTTCTAACCGCTTTAGCAGCAACAGCAACAACGACTAATCACCACTCTTCTGCTTCCTCCTTTTCATCGTTCACCTCGTTCCATGATGATGCGACGCCGCCGCTGTCCGCCAATGCCCTGCCATCGATCCACTGTCCAACGCCAACGTCTTCCGCACGCAACTCCGGCGCTGTGCCGCCAATGCTGCCCACAATAACGATGGTAACACCTGCCACACCTGCCACAGACCTCTACCATTATCCGGCGGCGGCCAACAACCTCAATGCCTCCACGTTGTCAGCAACGCCAGCGGCGGGCACACAAATTGCAGTGCCGCAGCAGGCAGCAGCTGCCACAACAGCAGCAGCAACAGCAACAACAACGGCGGCGACGACAACGACGACGACGCGAGCCGCCAACGCCAAGAAGAAGAAAATGTCGGATGAGGAAATATTGGAGAAACTGCGCACCATTGTCTCTGTGGGTGATCCCAATCGCAAGTACACCAAAATGGAGAAAATTGGCCAGGGTGCCTCGGGCACAGTTTACACAGCAATTGAATCATCCACGGGCATGGAGGTGGCCATCAAACAGATGAACTTGTCACAGCAGCCCAAAAAGGAGCTCATCATCAATGAGATACTCGTCATGCGAGAGAACAAACATCCGAATGTCGTCAACTATTTGGACAGCTATCTGGTGTCGGAGGAGCTGTGGGTGGTTATGGAATATCTGCCCGGTGGCTCATTGACCGATGTCGTTACCGAGACCTGTATGGATGAGGGACAAATTGCGGCCGTTTGCCGTGAGGTGCTGCAGGCGCTCGAGTTTCTGCACGCCAATCAGGTCATTCATCGCGATATTAAAAGTGATAATATACTGCTTGGCCTGGATGGCTCCGTCAAGCTGACTGATTTCGGTTTCTGTGCGCAAATCTCGCCGGAGCAATCGAAACGCACAACAATGGTCGGCACACCCTACTGGATGGCCCCAGAGGTAGTCACACGCAAGCATTACGGACCCAAGGTAATAATAACTTGCAATATATATCTGATAACAAAAAAAAAAGCTATCTTTTAATGGATGTGAATTGATTTCAGGTCGATTTGTGGTCGCTGGGCATTATGGCCATTGAAATGGTCGAGGGTGAACCGCCGTATTTGAATGAGAATCCGCTTAAAGCCCTGTACCTCATTGCCACAAACGGCAAGCCGGAGATTAAGGAAAAAGACAAGCTGACGGCAGCATTTCAAGATTTTCTAGATCAGTGTCTCGAAGTGGAGGTGGAGCGGCGCGCCAGCGCCATGGACCTACTAAAGGTGACTAAAACTCAACTTTTATTTAATGCTTTCATTGTGTATGCTAATTTGATATAATTATTTTAGCATCCCTTCTTGAAATTGGCGCGTCCATTGGCCAGTCTGACGCCTTTGATTATGGCCGCCAAGGAGGCAACTAAGGGCAACTGATTGACAACCAAAAAGCAGCAACTTATTTAACCATTACTAATGAATTACTATTACAAGCAACAGCAGCAGCGACAACAACAGCAACCACAATAACAATAGCACCAATTTATGCGTATGAATGAACAGATGAGAGATAAATGATTAGAGTTTATGATTATTTATATAAACGTATTTATATACATACACATATATATTCTTATTATATACATTATTAACTACTCTATAAAAACAATTCAATGGGCAACTTCAACACACATGTAGCCAAAATACGCAGATTTCATTATTTAACACCACAATTCGGTTTCCAGTCGAAGTTTAAGATCATTTAAAACGACAACAAGTACTTTGTTTCGCATATATATATATATATATACACAAATATATATTAAAAGCGGTCAGCAAACCATTTATTCAATTTTGACAGTTTTGCTGCTGATTTGTTATACCAAATTATCGGGCATTTTAAATGCCTTGGAAAGTTATTTTAAATAGTTTCGACACAAATTCATTGAACACATTATCGTAAAAAACATTACATTTAAAAATTGGCATTTGCATTTAAAAATCATATGAAACTAATAATAATAATAATTAAATATTATATATTATAACAATTGTATAAAGAGGAAAAGCACCTATAATTTCAATAATCGTTTTTCATTCATTTTCTTTAAGAACATACTGAGTAGAAGAGAGAAAACACACACACGAAATTCTTGCGCAAAACGCTGTAACACTAACTTTAATCACGTAAGAGTATTATTTAAATGTTTCATTTGTAAACTTTTGCTGCATTCAGTAAAAGTTTCAACTAGATTCTTAAACTGCTTTATTTAATAAAACAAAACGTAAATATATTTTTTTACAAATGAGCTTGTGAACTTTTATTTTGTACATCTTTTTATTTATTTTTTGTTTTTGTATTTGGTTTTTAGCTGCTATTTTGAAAATAAATTTGAGCGTTCATTTTGACTTTCACAAAGGATCTGTCCAAAAACAAGTTGCAACTAAATACTATCTTATCACGCTTTGCCCATCGCTCGATTGCACCCAAGACAAAAAAGCACACATCCAACACACTCCGAGACACACACACACACACAACACCCAAATCCCTTTTGTACTATGTCTGTAAATGTTAGCTGTAAATCGACTTCGTAACATTTAATTGTAAAAGAGTTTACCTTGATATTAGAAGAGCCTATATATTTTTCAAATAACAACAATGTGGTTTATTGAGATAACAATATGTAGCAATTTATTGAAATATAATAGACATAGCAAATAGAAAACTAAACAAAATGAAGAGAACCACTCTTAACTGTTCAATAAGTTGGTAGTAGCAACTAAATATAACTAGCAATTAAATAGCGTGTAAAAATGATCGTGAACCATGAGAAAAACAAAAAAAAAACAGTTACTTTGTGCCTAACCAATAAATGAAAAATCAAACAATTGAAATGCATTCAATAAGAGAAACAACAACAATTAATATATAACTAATTAACTAACTGATATAGATTAACATAGCACGTAGCGTAGGAGAGCTAACAACAACAAAAAAACAGCCACACAAAAATAATTTGCATTTCAAAATTGATTTAATTTATTTGTGACACTGTCATATGAAGTTTTCTACTCCCTTGATTATTTCTATATTTCAACTTTATTTAGATGGCCTTTATAGGTTTTTGAGTAAACCATATATGAAAGAAAGTATTTTATATTTTATACATATGACAGTTTATACAAATGGGTCCTATTTGCGGAAACCTTTTGAATTACCCTAGGGGTGGCAAGTAGCATAAAATAGTTGGTAGATAAAATGCAATAATGAGAGTGGGATAGATCCGGCAAACAATTAAAAAAGAAATGGACGAAATGAATCATTTTCAAAACGATCAAAACATTTATTTAGTGGGCTACTTTTTTGATTATATCTCAAACACAATTTGGTTGAAGGAAGTTGTTTCATTAAGCATATGTAATTTATCGAAGAAATACAATAATCTTCTCATGATAACTTGAAAGATATTTGGTTATTTATTGATCGGGGTTACATATGAGTCGTCATTGGGAATAGTTTTACACATCCACAACTGTACATGGATCATTACCTCTCGAACGGTCCACAGCGGTCCGATTTGACTAGTTGAAATTTTCGTTAACAGCTCAATAACACCAAAATGATAAATCGAAGAAAACTGTGGAAATTATTTTGTACAACATACACGGTGCGCATTATTTTCGCTATTAGTTCCTAAAACAGACAAACACAGACATTTACATTGAAGTACATCAAAATGTATGGATGTATCTACAATAATTTGAACTATGCACTACGGAGCGAACGTCAAACTACTTGGCGCTGGCAGTTGAAAAACGAATATGAATACGAAAACATCAAATATAGAAATTATTGTATTTTTTAGTATTTAGGAACCTAAAACAGAGGTACAGAATGCATCTGTATTAAACAATAATGGTAGCGAAGATTTGGAATCTAAGTACATGCGTACATATATATAGAAATAGAGATGAAATTACGAAATTAAATCGAGTAAACAAAAAACAAAGATATATATATATATATATATAGATACATATATATTTATATATATATATATGTGTTCATGACAAATACAAATTTAATATAACGTATTAATGATCAATAAAATATATATACACATATATGAATAAAAAATGGCTTTTGGGCTCCTCTTTTCATTATCTGTTTATTATATATAGTATATTGCATACTCTTGAAGGGATTAATATATTTTTTATTTAGGTGCTACATAAGTTCAATGCTTAAAATAAATGGGGTTTGAGTTATTTTTTTTGTTTATGAATAGTGTTTTCCGGCTTTACTTATTGCGACGTGTGGACTCGGAGGCTGTTGGCGGTGGTGGAGGACCACGTTTGTTCATCTCCTCCAAGAAGCCCATTAGGATACTACTGCGGTCCTCCTCCAAATGATCCAGCACCAAGTAGCTGCAATAATATCATACAATGATTAACTAATACATTTACGAACAATCTGAATTTGAGCTTACCGCTTGTCGTTCTTGAGAATGTCCTGGATTTCCTTAAGGTGATTGGCATTTTCCTTGATGAGATCGCTGCTCTTGTGTGTAATGAATTTACATTCCTGCAACAATTCACGCAGCGCTGTTTTAGCCTGCATGGTTTTGTCCTTAATGTAATCGCGATACTCGCGCTCCCCTTTATCTGAGCTGTATTTGAGATATCGCGGATCGTCCTTGACTAATTTCTTGATCTCCTTCCAGGTGCTAGTCAGCTGCAGTGTGCCAATCTCGTCAAGCATTTCGCGGAACTTTTCGCGTTTCTTTTTCATCAGATTGTCAATATGCTCGTTGAAGATTCTGCAAACGGATGAACGAGATTTAAGATTAAAAAAATTCCAATTTAACAGAATGTCGCTGGGGTGGAAGACTTACCGCTCGCGATCATCGCGATCGAGTGTCTCAATCAGTTCCCAGCGATGATCCTTGCGTAGCTGCCGCTTGACCTCCTTCCAGGTGAAATCGGGCGTGCGAACCAGATCCGTCAGCAGCGCCATAAAGTGTCCAATGCACTCATCGCGCTTGTGATGCTCACGTTCCTTGTCCCGATCGCGCAGATGTCCAGCCAGTGTTCGATGCACCTCCTTCTCGCGCTCTCTGATGCTCTGCTCGGCACGCAGCTTGCGTTCCCGATCCTTTTGCTTCTGTTCGGCTTCGCTTTCGCGCTGACGGGCCATTTCACTATCCTCGCTATCAGCCCGGTCGTCCGGATCAAAATCGTCGCAGTGTTCGCCCTCCTCCTGTAAATTTTGTTTTTTTGTTTTAGTTTTCTCCTAATCAATAATCACTTTAATCGTTAATTCTCGGTAATTACCGGTGAATCCAGCCTTTTGCGATCCGATTTGCTCTTTTCCCCCTTATCTCTTGAGGATTTGCGTTCGCGATCCTTTGAGCGACTGCGCTCCCTTCGACTATCTTTGCGACTCTTTTCCTTCTCCTTGTCCTTGTCTTTGTCCTTGTCTTTATCCCTATCTCGGCGATCAGATTTACGTTCGCGTTGTCGATCCCGATCCTTCTGGTCACGCAGGTCACGCTCTCGGCGCTTCTCTTCCTTCATGATGTGCAAGTAATCCTCGAAGAACTCCTCGCGATACATGGAATCTACAGCGCGATACCGTGAATCCGATTCAAATTTCTTCTTGATGTCATACCAGCGTGTATGGCGCTCAATATCATGACGATCCCGCAACATGTCCATAAAGTCCTTGCGTATCTAGGGATTCGAAAAAGGGAATTCAACATGACAGCCATGCGGAAGAGAAGAGAAATTGGTTGAACAAATGAATTAGTTACGTCTTTGGCAATGATGCGTATTTCACTTAAATCTTAGCTCCAACTTATTGCACTAACTTAACTTGCCTTAACAACTAGATATTCTTAAAACTTATAAACATAGTTACACGCTTTGCCTTGCTGTAAAAGAAGAGTTCGATTAGCGTTGTGAGAGACATAGCTGTAAGCAAAATTGTTGGGATTAGTTTTGGCCGTTTTATCCGTTTTAGAAGAGAATGTCTAGATCAGTCTAGGTCCAGGTCTGATTCGAGAAAACAGACTATAGCGGAAGGGAAATATCATGGCTCAATAAATATTGCTCGCCACTAATTAAAAATTGTGTTTGCTTGGTTACTCCAAATTTAAGTTACTGGTGTTAGCAAAAATGTAATAAGTCAGTTTTCAATAGCTTTGCGTTGATTTAACTATTTACAACCAATATTATTGGTGATTCTATTGGTTAAGCTTATGAAAAATTCTTGGTGCAGATAATTTGCAAACAAAGTGTACTCAATATTGGAAAAGCGAGACGATCCGGTAGTTAGTTCTATTGTCTATGAAACCAAGAGTTTTGCACAGCTAAATGAGTAATCAAAGGAATTTAGATTCAAAAAAATCTTTAAGTTCCAAAAAACAATTTACACATTTTGTGGTGCTAATTAAAAAATTGTTTTTAGCATTGATAAGATCAATAAATGATGACTAGCATTCGCTATGAAAAATTTGTTGTTGTGGGATTTCAGTTCGACGGGCCAGGGGATAAGCTTCAGCTGGGCCGAAGTGCACAATTCATAAAACTAAAGTAAACATACCAAATACATAAGATACAATATATAAAGAAACTGAGAGCATTTCAACGTTCTGTTGCCGTTGCCTGAAGCTTGTGAGAGCAATGTGAGAAGAGAGACAGAGAGAGAGAGAGAGAGAAAGTAGGTGAGTGAAAGTGATTCTTAAATGCAGTTCTCACCACATTGCTCTGCACAGGCTTACATTTGGGGTAATTTATTGTGCTGTTGTGGACGCTGCCATTTACATGTTTTTTTTTTTTTGGTAATTGGTAGAACAAAAAGAAATATTGGTTTAATTAAATTATGCATTATTCATACTGTTTGCTCAGCCTCGAAGCCACCTGTACACGTTTCGTTGTTGTTGTTGTTGCTGTTCTTGCTGAATGGCTGTTGCTGTTGCGTGTTCATTGATGAGTGGCTGCTTCCGCTTCCAATAACCCAATACAATTGATCATCTTCCCACATCAACATCACATCTCAATGCACAAATAACATCATCACCATCATTGACCATCATCTATCATCATCATCAACATCATTCCAAGGCGACACGTGCGACGCAGGGCGGGGCGGGAAGTGGAAATCACACCAACGATTATCAGGTAATTTTTAGATTTTTGCATACCATTTGATATTTAGTGATTGAGATTGTTTTTTTTTTTTTTTTGTATTGTTTGATTCCAAATTTGTTTCTTATTTGCAGAAAAACAAATTTTTTTTGTTTGTAAATTTTTATTTTTGTTTTTGGTTTTGAACTCACCACACAGACAGATTGCAAGCGTGTGCGTGGTGAACTTGGTGAACTATCAACTTTCTTGGCCTGGAACGGGGACCATGACGACGACAACGATGACGACAGGAACAACGGCTGTGTGTGATTGATTTGGTGGTGTTTGCATTTGTTGTTGTGGGGTGCTGTTTTGTGCTGTAATCGGTTAGCTAGTAGTAGCTAAAAAATTTGGATCGTACCGAAACCACACAAATTGGCAATATCGATCGATTGCAATTGTCAACCGAACCGGTCAGGGGCAATCATTCAGATCAGGGGAGGATCGGTTCATGTTGTCATAATAATTAACAAAAATCAATAACATTATGTAAATACATTTGTATACAAGTATTATGGTAAAGTCAATAACACATATAAAAATAGATATGGCATATATATGAAATATGGATATATACGTAAGTGGTCACTGGCCAGACATCCGGCCAGACAGACAGCCACACGCGACGCCAACACATACCTGCTCTTTTTTCAGCTGCTTATCCTCTTTCTCACGCCGACGCACCTCAACGATGAACTCATTGAACAAACTTTCCCGCTCGCGCACCTTCTCAATGGCCCGATACCGCTCCTCCTTCGCATTGCGCTGGCTAAACTCCGAAAACGAAGACCTACAATCCAATCACAAAGTAATAAAATTAATTATGATTGCTAAATGCGTGCTCAGAGATTTGACAACCACTTACTTGCCGTGCAGCTTGGCTTCCTCCATGAGTTTGCGGAAATCGTCGCGTTTCTGTCGCATCTTGTTGCGCTTCTCTTTGCGCTCCTCCTCGGCGCGATCCTTCACATACTTTTCAAATACCTGTTTGCGTTCCTTCGATGTGAGCAGTAAATAACGCGGATCGAACACAATTTTGTGCAGCTCCTTTTCCCAGGTGCTAAATGCGGACACATCCTTTTCGCGCAGCATCTCCTTGAACTGGGTGACGCGTGTCTCCAGCGGCACCAAAGCGCGCTCCTTGGCCGCTCGCTGCTCAGCCTCCAGCACGGCATCCTCATTTTTCTTCGCCTTGGTAACTGTGGATGGCAACAACCATTAAATATTGCTATACATTTCAATCCAGATGCCCATTCTACTTACATGTGCGCACTCGCTTTGTGGGCACCTCCTCTACGCTTGACTCGGACTCGGTGCGAATTTTAATGACCTCATCCTCGTCATCTTCGGCATCCAATCGCTGCACCTCCGGCTGCTGTGGCTGCATTTGCACCTGATTCAGCTTCTCCAGTGAGGCTGCATTCTCACCAAGTTTCTGATCTGCCTCAACGGATTTCTCCTCTGCCGTTTTAAGCTGCTCAGGTCGGTCATTGACCGCTTTGTCGACATCCTCACGATTCATCAGATCCTCGGGACGATCCCAGACAGAAGTGCGCGTTGAGGGATTGTAGAAGAAGACCCGAGCATCGCCTGTCCAAACCACACACCAGGGTGTGCCTGCAATCGGTGTGCTCGTCACGGGACGCGATTTGTCCGTTTGCTTGGCAGTAGCTGCTGCTGCCACCGCCTGTTTCTTTTGCTCCTCGTCCTTCTTGCGCTTCTCATCGGCCGCCTTCTTTGCCTCCTTCTCCATGGCAGCTGCCTGGGCCACTTTGTTGTTCTCGCTGTTCGCCTTCATGGTTGCCGCTGCAGCGGCAAACGCCATTTGCGGATCGAAACCGGGACCGGCACCAGGCGGCATATGCATTAACGGATTGGGCAGCAAATGGGGCGGCATGCCAGCCGGCATTCCAACTGGTGGTGCCTGTGGTGCGGCGCCGGAATGGGCGGCCATGCGTGCCGCCTCCATATCGCGCAGTGCCTGCGGTTTTTCCCACACACTCTCGCCGCGTGCCGCATGGAAATAGTAAGGTCGGCCATCGGGCGCCCGATGTTCAGACCATTCAGCTGCACGGGCAATCACCGCCGGATCTATGACGCCCGGCTTGATGATCAAATTCTTAGTGGGCTTATCCTGTGACACTGAAGGCGGCGCATGCATATGTTGCTGCTGCTGTGGCTGTTGTTGTTGCCATGGCGGCACGCCAACGCCCCAGGGCCCGGCTTGCGCAGCGCCTGGAAAGCCGTATGCGGGCGGCGGCATACAGAACGGTGGGGGCTGACCAAAGCCCGGCGGTGGCTGCATACCAGGTGGCTGCTGAAACATCGGCGGCGGCTGTTGTCGCACATTCGGTGGCGGCTGACTGAGCAGCGGTGCCGCGGCATTCGGCGGTGGTTGATTCAATAGGTGCGGCGGTGGCTGCGACGTCAAATGCGAATGTCCTGGCACTGCAACCACAGCTCCTGCTGATGTCGCTGCTGGCAAATTGGCACGATCGTTCGTTTCGGTCTTGCCAACTGCGTTTGATTGACGTTTGGCCAGCTCCTCGACCTCGACTTGTGTCATGATTTTGACATTTGGACCATCGGGTCGAGTCCAGGTTGTCTCACGCGTCACAGCATGATAATAATATGAACGCCCGTCTTCGGCTTTAGTTTCGACCCAAATTTCTGGCGGCTGTGCCACCCCATTGACACCCGATAACGGTTGGGTGTTGGCCAAATGCTGAATCGCCACCGCCGCCTGCTGCTGTTGTTGTTGTGGCTGTTGTGGTTGCTGCTGTTTCATTTGCGTATGTTCGCCAATGGGACGACCGCTGAACGCATTGAACGGCTTCGACCTATAGGAATTCAAGAGTTGACGCATCATTGGGTATATGCGCTGAAAGAGATGCATTGTGAAAGTACTTACCAACTCACATCGCTGGGCTGATTTTGGTTCTCGCTAGCAATTGCCACCCCGTTGGGGCCGTCTTGACAACCGACCCCAGCGCCACCAGATTTGCCATTAATGCCCAGCGGCGATTGGGTTTTTGAGTCTTGCGGACTTGGACATGCTCTATCCGCATCCACGTTCTCTTCTAAACTTGTTTCCATTGCACAATTACCAGTTACTCTACGCTCTATTCAATTATCATTTACAAGAAGTCCCGAAAATTTTTTTCACAACTTTTTTTTGCCGCTATCGATAATCATTCGTTTTCCGACTCTTTTTCGTTATCAATTCTAGGTTGTTAGGTGGCAGCCTTACAAATCGATTTACCACTCAAAATTCATTCCCCACTATTGTTTGTTTATAGTGGTAGCACAACATCGATTTACCACTAATCGATAACTTCCGATAACAATCAGTCAAGCAAGTAGTTGCGTTTACAAAAATGTATAAACCAATAAAGAAGTACTTGTGTATTGTGTTTAATCAAACGATTTTTTATTTTCTTTTAACAAACTGCACAACACCAAATATAGTTGCGCAATCACACAATTGATTAAATTTAAAATTTAATAGTGGCATTCAAAGTCGGACCACCTCTAATATTCACTGACATCTCTATGTGCAGAAAGTTTGTCAACACAAAACTAAAGACGAGCACAAAGTCAATTTAATTTTAATTGTCAACGCGTCTACAAAATTATGCCAGCTGTTAACAGTAAGCATTTATACTATATTTAGATAATCTAAAGCCTCTCGCATTAGCAATCTACAGTCAACGCAACATATAGTTGCGTACATATATAGTTGCGCAATCACACAATTGATTAAATTTAAAATTTAATAGTGGCATTCAAAGTCGGACCACCTCTAATATTCACTGACATCTCTATGTGCAGAAAGTTTGTCAACACAAAACTAAAGACGAGCACAAAGTCAATTTAATTTTAATTGTCAACGCGTCTACAAAATTATGCCAGCTGTTAACAGTAAGCATTTATACTATATTTAGATAATCTAAAGCCTCTCGCATTAGCAATCTACAGTCAACGCAACATATAGTTGCGTACATATATAGTTGCGCAATCACACAATTGATTAAATTTAAAATTTAATAGTGGCATTCAAAGTCGGACCACCTCTAATATTCACTGACATCTCTATGTGCAGAAAGTTTGTCAACACAAAACTAAAGACGAGCACAAAGTCAATTTAATTTTAATTGTCAACGCGTCTACAAAATTATGCCAGCTGTTAACAGTAAGCATTTATACTATATTTAGATAATCTAAAGCCTCTCGCATTAGCAATCTACAGTCAACGCAACATATAGTTGCGTACATATATAGTTGCGCAATCACACAATTGATTAAATTTAAAATTTAATAGTGGCATTCAAAGTCGGACCACCTCTAATATTCACTGACATCTCTATGTGCAGAAAGTTTGTCAACACAAAACTAAAGACGAGCACAAAGTCAATTTAATTTTAATTGTCAACGCGTCTACAAAATTATGCCAGCTGTTAACAGTAAGCATTTATACTATATTTAGATAATCTAAAGCCTCTCGCATTAGCAATCTACAGTCAACGCAACAGTTGCCCCTGTATCACACTGGGATTGACAAAGTTGCTATCGAAATTGACTTGTTTGTCAACAAACAAGTCTGTTTTGGTATCGTTTTGTTGCTTATTTAAAAAATGAATGTACAAATTGAAATTCTCTCTGACTTCGAAAACGAAAAAGATGAAACAGTGGAAAAGAAAACGAGGCGCGGCAGAAAATTGGATACGTATTGGTCTGACGAAATGTGCCATAATTTAATTGATTTGGTGGAGTCAAAGTCAAATTTGTGGAACGCTACAAACAACGATTACAAAAATCGTAGGAAACGAGAAAGCGCTTGGGGAGAAATCGCAGTAAAAATGAATCTTCCAAAGGATGAAGTTTCCAATAAATGGAATCTATTGCGCCAGCAATTTCGTGTAAGTGAAATACATTATTAATGAAATAAAGAAAATTTAATTAAATATTAACTTAAATTTTTTTTTTTTTTAATTGTCAAATAGAATGCTTACAATAAAATGATGGAAAGTATAAGTGGTCCGGGAATTACTGTGCGAATGCCTCCAAATCCTTTCTACAAGGCATTATTGTTTCTTCGGCCCATTCTAAGAAAGGAAACGGTCACTCGGACATCAAATAATGTGAGTTTTCTTCAACAATCGACAATTAAGTTTTGAAAACTTCCAGCAATTCTCAAAAACATTCGAGATTATTTTTTGCATTAAAAATCTAAGAAGAGTTTGTTTGTTTTAAATTGTTTTTTTTTTCATCATAGATAATGAGCAAAGAATCGGAATCGAGTGTATCACCGTTCACCACTAAGTCTGAAGTTTTCCATTTTGATCAGAGTTATGATAATTCGGACCCATTGTCATCACATGAGCCGATTCAATCACCATCATCCAATTCAACTCCAACGTCGAAGCGACGTAAAGTTGCTAAAACTTATGTTCATAGTAGAGCATTGATAAAGCAAACAAGACATGAAGACGAGTTCGAGCTCTGGGGCAAATCCGTAGCTGCCACTTTACGTAATTATCCGGATGAGCATGCTGTGCGTATAGCTAAATCCAAAATGAACCAAGTTATGGCATCTCTCGAGGCTGGAGATCTGGACGGAATACGGAATATTCGAACCAAATCTACAAAGCGATTAAAACGCAGTGAAATATAGCTGGATAGAATATATAACTTCTTTTTTTTATTTGAGTGTATCTAAAGTATATTATTTAAAAGGTTTTTTTTAATGAAAATAATGTTTATTGATTTATGTTTCAAGATATAGTTGTTTCAAGACATAGTTATTACTTTGTTCGTTTTTATATATATTTTAAAGAGTTGTAACTGAAGGCGATTGTAGCTTATATTAGTTATACCATCGATAGATTAGAATCATTACTTATTTAGTTCAAAACAAAATGAACATCAAATGTAACGGGCCAAGTTCAAAGTGCCTGAAGGAGATGAATGTGATCACTATGCTCATGACTATGACCCAGTAAGTGGTTAGCTAACTGGCTAACTATATCTGTTTATACATTTATATACATCTATTAAAATTTTTGAATCTTAACATAGAATTTAATCTCGCTTGTTAATTTTTCGCATTTAAAATGCGATATACACGTATGTTTACATAAACTATACAGTTTATTTATATTTTTCACTCATACATATGTTTCTTAAGATTCGCTTTACTTAATTGTGTATAATTTATTCTATTAGTGTACTAACATTACTATTATTGTATACAATTACTGAATGAAGGATTGAGAGATTTCACAGACATACATTAGGTATTACGTCATCAATTGCATTTTCTTCCATATGGCATCCATGCGTAATCGTCCTTCGCGCAAATGCTTGAGCAATGCATCTGTGCTCAGGTCATCTTCAGATGTAGATGCAGGTGCAACCACTGACTTGCAAAGCATTATGTGACGCTCGAAGCGCCAAAGTGTTTTGAATGTCTTGCTGCAATATTGGCAGAAGAGTTCCTCATCTTGATCAGAATGCGGACTTTCTCGTTTCTTAATTGCTCGTTGTATGCACGGCTCCGATTTGATGAGTAACTGGGTCTTGTTCTTGCTCTGCAGCTCCTCCTGATGATTGTGCAGTATGTGATTGTACATCTTGGACATGCTTGTCTTGGTCCGTTCGCATAGGCGGCATTTTAAATACGATTGATAGGGCAGATGTTTGAAGTAATGCTTTTGCAGTTCGGACCGTTTGGTTGTGTGCAACGGCTCGTGGCATTGCAGACAAATGCTTTGTCGATCTTTGATCTTAAAGCTATTCTCAATGAAGTGCTCGAAATTATGCTTCTTGAACACGTGCGTACGCCAAGCAACCATGGAGTCAATTTCCTTGCCGCACTTTGGACACAAATACGAAATTAGTTTCACCAGGCCACTGGTGGAAAACTCCACTCCTACATCCACATCACGCTCGGGTGTTGTTGACATACGTCGACGCTTATGCGCCGTTTTCATGTCTGGATGTGTTTCTAACTCCGTTTTCATTTTCTTCTTGAGATTATGCACTTCTTCTTCGCCAAGCACATCGATTTCAATAGTCACCACTTCCTTATTGGGTGCGGGACTTGCATCAATTGGCTTTGTGTCCTTATCAGTGTCCTCAAGGCGCTCCTCAAAGAATTCCTGACACAGTGCCTCTAAATCGACTTCATACCGCATATCCTTTTCCTTGCGTACAATGTCATCGTAAGCATCCAAGCAGCGATCTAGCGCCTGTTCGCTGGCATTCGGCTTGGCTTTGGAAGCAGGCACTGTTGTCGACTCAGTCTCATCGGGATCTTCTGCCCGCAGATCAATGTCCATCAGTGCCTTTTGCAACAGATCATTGCGCTTTCTCGGCAGCTTTACACTTTTCGCTTTCGCTGCCTTATTTTCCTCCTGGCTACGCTTCACATGCTTCAACTTTGCCTCATAGTTTTCGATCTCTTTCAAATGCGTCGACAATAGATGATCATTGAGCGCTCGCCGCCGTGGATAAGCCAACTGACAGTATACACATCGGTACGTATCGCGACGATCCAGATGCATGAAATAATGGTACTGCAGCAGAGCAATGGTCTTGTGAGCATTCTCCACCCACTGGTAGCAAATCTGACACTCGTGAAACTGCTCATCGATTTGAATGAAATTGAAATCACTGTGAGTCTTTTTGAGGTAATCGTGCTTCTGCAAAAAAAAAAGTGCAAATTGAGAAAAACATAAAAGATCAATCATTAACAGGAACGTACAGTATTTAAGTGCTGTCGCCACTCGACTTGTGTGCGGAAGGCTTTACCGCACTCGGGACATATGTAGATTATGTGCGCATCCAGACGAGCATTCAGTTTGTTTTGCTCATCGGTCAGTACGCTACTTCGCGGCATTCTTAACGAAAATTATGGCCAAAGAGAAAAGCAAACAAATATTAATTGTAATACACCCAAATGGAATTCGGCTAGAGATGAAAGTATCGGCGTCAAAGGATGTGAAAAACATAGATATATCGCTGTGTGAATAGCATGCTCACTTTAGCTGATAAATGATTGAATCATATTATGAGATCCTTAAATTTAAATTCACGGATTTTTATATGGGAAAATTAATTGAAATTGAATGCAAGAACACATTATTTTTAAACGTGTAATGGCAAAACGCCAATTTTTGTTAGTTATTAATTTCAAATATTCAACAGAAAATATCGATTATGTATCGACAATTGCAAATATTACAAAATGGTAAATTCAATTTGTTAGTATCGATACATAGATACGACATTCACTTCAAACTTATCGGCCGGGCAGCAATTTCGTTTTCCGAAGAGAATCAGTCAAATTAATATAAATTTCACAAATTTCGCATGTCAAGTGCTGGAAAATCGTCGGTAAGTGCACGGATAAGTACCTGATTTGGCTCGACAACTTTTTACATCGAACTCAATTTCATGCCAACCCCAGTCGAGCAGCAGTGGAAATGCTAGTACCACGTCCGCAAATGCAATTGGGTCGAGCTCGGCATCACCATCGAGTAGCGGGAATGTGCAGGAGTTTAAGATTCGTGTGCCCAAGATGCGCAAGAAGCACCATGTGATGCGATTCAATGCCACGCTTAATGTGGATTTCGCACAGTGGCGCAATGTCAAATTGGAACGTGAGAACAACATGAAAGAGTTCCGCGGCTTCGACGAGGATCAGCCGAAATTTGGTGCTGGCTCCGAATACAATCGTGACCAGCGTGAGGAGGCTCGCCGTAAGAAATTTGGCATAATTGCGCGCAAATACAGACCAGAAGCTCAGCCGTGGATACTGAAAGTCGGCGGCAAGACGGGAAAGAAATTCAAGGGCATACGAGAGGGTGGAGTTGGTGAAAATGCCGCCTTCTATGTGTTCACACATGCCCCAGATGGTGCCATTGAGGCTTATCCGCTTACCGAGTGGTACAACTTCCAGCCTATTCAGCGCTATAAGTCGCTTTCGGCGGAGGAGGCCGAACAAGAATTTGGACGCCGCAAAAAGGTGTTGAATTACTTCTCACTTATGTTGCGCAAGCGGCTGCGCGGCGACGAGGAGGAGGAACAGGATCCTGAGGAGGTCAAACTTTTGAAGGCCGCCACCAAAAAGTCGAAGGAGTTGAAAATCACCGATATGGATGAGTGGATTGACTCGGAGGACGAATCTGACTCCGAGGATGAAGAGGAAAAGAAGAAGAAGGAGCAGGAGGACAGCGACGATGGAACTGGCAAGAAGGGTAAGGGTAAAAAGGGTGTGGACAAAAAGAAGAAAAAACGCGATGTGGACGATGAGGCGTTCGAGGAGTCTGACGATGGTGACGAGGAGGGTCGAGAAATGGACTACGATACTAGCTCCAGTGAAGAGTAAGTTGCAAGCAAACATAATTTTCAATATGTATTTATCATATATGTTTCAAGTTTGACTCTCAGCGTTGTTCATCTTGATGTTGAAATAACAATATTAATTCCTCTTCAACTTGTTACAGTGAACCCGATCCAGAATCCAAGATGGTAAAGGATATGAAAGGTGTGGCTGAAGAGGATGCATTGCGTAAATTGCTCACTTCCGATGAGGAGGAAGATGAAGAAAAGAAATCGGATGAATCAGATAAGGATGAGGGTGATGAGAAAAAGAAGAAGGAGAAGAATAAAGATGAGGCCACCAAGGACAAGAAGAAAAAGAAGCAATCGAAAGACGATAAGAAATCAAAAACAAATGGCAGCGATTCATCAACGGATCTCAGTTCAGACAGCACTGATAGCGAAGATGATCTTAGCAATGGACCGTCCAAAAAGAAATCGACTACCAACAAAGATAGAGACAAGGATAAGGATAATAAGGTCATCGCAAGTGGCAGCAATTCAAATAAATCACGCTCGGCCACGCCCACTCTGATAAATGACGCAAGCAAACGCAAAATGAACAGTTTGCCAAGCGATCTCACCGGCTCGGACACCAGCAACAGTCCCAGTAGCACGCCAGCCAAGCGTCCCAAGAGCGAGCTGAGCAACTCGTTGCCATCGTCATTTGCCGGCGTTGTCAGCAACAAAGTAGAGTACGTATTGCATTGCAGCAAATTGCGATACTCAGAGTTTTGTTTTTTTCTTTTTTATGAGTTTGCGTTTATTTTTGCAGAGATTATGGAATCACTGAGGAGGCAGTGCGTCGATATCTGAAGCGCAAGCCTTTGACAGCCACTGAGTTGCTGACCAAGTTCAAAAACAAAAAGACGGGCGTTTCGAGCGATCGCCTCGTTGAGACCATGACCAAGATACTGAAGAAAATCAATCCAGTCAAGCATACCATACAGGGGAAAATGTATTTATGGATTAAATGATTATATCGGCAGCAGTTTAAGCTGCTTTCATCAAATATCTTTTACTGCTAGCGGATGAGCACAAATTTAACTTTAAATATTATCAATACTTATTAAAATTTAATTTTACAATTCAATGTCATTGGCAGCCTTCTTCATTCGGTCATTTATTGCATAGCTATTGATGGGTACCCGTAAAAGTTTTTCTTGGCCAAAAAATTAATTTATTACAATGGCGCCGAAAGATGTGGCCAGACGAAAAAAATAATACTAAAAACAGCCAGAAAACATCGGCACTAATTCCGATAAATTTTGCAATACATGTAGCTTCCTGAGAATTGAAGTAGTCGATTCAAAAACACAGAAAATTAATGCAACATTACAAAAATCAAAATAGGCCGTACTAAATATAGAACACATTCTCAGAAATTACAGAATATTTAATAATATTCTCAGAAATAAAAGATACTTAATAATAAGATTTTTATAAAAGCGTAGAAAACGATGTTGACAACTGCTTTTAGTTATTCAAAATAGATTTACATCATTTTTATTTGTCTTAAAAAAAGGAACTTGTATTAGCTGGGTATCGAGCTAAAAATTATTGCAAAATATTAACATTTATCGAAATCATTTCGCAGAGAGGGAGTCCCCATAAGACACAAAGCCACAAAATATGCTTCGATTGATTTGTATGTGAAGTCATCGGTATTAAAATGGTCACACCGAACACTGCGGGCACTGTGCTGACTTCTAATCCACGATACATCTTAAATAAGAAAAGTTAAGGTCCTGCCAAATGTGTAATCAGCAATATTACAACAATATTCGAGCCATTTGTTAAGACTTGCTAGGGATGGTGCGTGTGCTGTGCGCTAAAATCATAATTAGTTGCAACGCAATTGCGATGACGACGAGTGCGAGCAAAAGCGAATGAGAGAAAAAAGAGCGAGTGTTACAAAGAAAAAATAATAGTACAACATCGACTAGCAAAAGCAAGCAGCCAAGTTAATTAGAATTGTCACAAGAAACAACAAATACAAGTGAGTAGCAGCAGTGCCAATTGTAACGATTGTAAAACTTCAGTATCAGCTGCTTTCTTGGTTAAATTAAATCACACACCAAAACAGACACACACCCACGCATACATTCACATTCATAAGCATGTACGTACATCTGAAAGCATAACAATAGCATACGCAGTTGGAATTAAGCACTTCTGATAATTTGTTTTTACAAATATTTTAAAAAATTGTTCATGCTTTTTACCTGTTGGTGCAATTTTGTCGCTGCAGAGTCCTGTACGGTGAAAACCTTGACAACAATATTTGTACGTGTGTAAAGTTCAAGGCAGTGTTTGCGTACAAGTGTGTGTGTATACAGTGGGTGTTGCTGCCTTAATCGTATTGGTGTGCGTAAGGTGGTTTCAATGCTATTTGTTTTGACATGTCCAGGAGATTAGAGGTAAAGGAACAACCAAATTATATGCTTTCAAATGTTACCAGGTTTTATTTATGTTATAGCAGCGATTCTGAAGCCAAAAAAGAGTGATAAGAAAATAACATCAGACTAGGATAAGCTGCCAGCAGCATATATGTTAATTACTTGCTGAACTATTTTTTAAACTAACACGAAGTTACTCATGTATTTATTCGTGTATTTCTGCAGCGATTGTATTTCGTTTTTTGTGCATACAATAACTATAAAGTCACGTTGTCATCAATATTACATTTGTGTAGGTTCGATGTGTTAATTACATGTGAAATTCTTTATTTAATTATACATTTAATACACAAATAAGTGTCACTTTTATGTATGCGAAATTTATTATCAGTTGCGATTTTGATTTCAAATACAATTTTCCTAAATTTACTTTGGGGGTCCGTCCAAATCGGGCAATTAATAGTTCGGTTCTGAACCTTATCCGCTGACTGGCGATGATTCATTTCATTTTGCCGGTTGACCAAAGCTCTTCACTTCTGCTGTTGTTTATTTGCAAAGCATTTCATTTGCAGACGTAATGGGAATTTGTGGCAAGGTTTCAATTGATACAAATGAAGCTCAATCATAATAATGCTTCGAGTCGAGTTATTTATTAAAGTCGCTGCATAGAATTAAAATATCGCTCAATGTGCCAGCACTAAGGATTTGTCAACAAACATCAAAACAGCTGAGTGCCCGGGCACTTGACAAAAGGAAAAAATCGTAGCAAAAGAAAACAAAATATTTAATGCACACATACAGAAAAAAAACACACACAAGAACCGATTATCTTATCAGCAGGCAATGCCGTGGCTCTGGTTGACGTTGATGTTTTTGTTTGCATTGAGTTCAGTTTGTCTTTAATGGACTTTCGTTTACAGGCCACAAGCAAGCACAAGCAAATAAAACGAAATAAAACACAGCCAGAGTCAGGCCCATATCCGCCCAGATGAGAAATGCGAATACTGCAAATGGTAACAATTACAAGCAGCAGCAGACGAAGCAGCACAGCAACAGCAATCAACCAAATCAATAACAGCAAATCGACAACTATTTAACAACTGCTCGCAGCAGCAGCAGCGCTATTTGGCTTGAGCAGCAGTAATCGCAGGAGTCGCAGCAGCATGGCTTGGAAGCGCTGTCCCACCCTGGAGCTGGCTCTGCTTGGGCTCTGTTTGATATGCCATCAGGAAGTCGTTGGTGGCCATGTGCTCGTGTACAAACGAAATTCGTCACAGGCAAGTTGATTTCAATTCCGGTCTCTGATTGTTTTTTAATGCCAATATTTGCCTCACAGCTAATTGAGGAGTTCAATGATATGCCTTCAACATTCGGACCTTCGATCGTTGGCAATAATCTTCGCGTTTTTGCGGTGCCGCCGGAGCCGAAATATGCATTTGGTTGTGATTATTTAAATTTACCACCACGCAACAGTGACTATCCCACTGGCGCCAAGTTTGTGACGATTTTGTCTCGGTAAGCAAACTTCTCGCCCTCAAAGCTGATAAGAAATCCAAATAAATATGATTATAAATATATTTATATTCTTTTGCTTGCACAGCGGCGGCGATTGCACATTTGAGCGCAAGGTGCGCGTGGCCCAAAATGCAACGTATTTTGCTGTGATCATCTACAACAATGAAGGCGACGAGCTAGGTATGCTCTGCACTATTCTTACATTCACACATAGTATTATGGAAAAGTTAATTAGCAGGCAGAGACTACAAGAATAGACCATAGACCACAAAATTGTAAAGATACCATATCGTTTATAGCTGTCGCTTATCTTGTTTATATCTATTAATCAGAGGCCTTGACTTAGTTACTTAGTATTTGTTGTTTTAATTATAGTCAAAAGAGGTGATTCAAATTCGCGAAAACTTTCTAAAAGTATTTTAAATTATTTTGAAAATTTTGCATTGGAAATGGCTATTTAAATCTCCAATGAATAACACACCTGAATTTCAAATCAATTTTCTGTAGCTAATTCAATTTCCTTTAACAAATTACACTAAGCAGAAGAATAAACAATTTGATTATTTATATTTGCAGAACAAATGACCGCCAACAATGCCTTAGGCATATACATACCCTCCGTTTTTGTTGGCCATACGACCGGCAAGGCATTATTATCGTTCTCTACGCCAGGGTTGGTGCTAATCATCAACGACGAGCTGCCCTTCAATATCAACACACAATTGATATTGCCGTTTTCCATACTGATTGCATTGTGTTTTCTCGTTATGGTATGTCACCTAACTTAACCTGCATTGATTTTGTGTCTAACCCAAGCCAACAACTGTTTCTATGCTTTTGTTTAGATAGTCTATATGATATATAGATGCATAAGAGAACAGCGACGTTTGCGTCGCTATCGATTGCCCAAGAGTATGCTCAAGAAAATTCCAGTGCTGCGCTATACCAAAAATAATACGAGAATTAAGTATGAGACCTGCGTTATCTGTCTCGATGACTTTGTCGAGGACGATAAGCTGCGCGTATTGCCCTGTTCGCATCGTAAGTGGAATGTGTACAGTAAATATCGTAACTGTTTCGTTAATTTAACAATGTATTCTCTCATTTGCAGCATATCACAGCCATTGCATTGATCCCTGGTTAACGGAAAACCGACGCGTCTGCCCCATATGCAAGCGGAAGGTTTTTTCGAAGGGCGAAATTCGTGCGAGTCGACTTCGGCAGCCTTCTTTAGATATCGTCACCGATACTGATGATGATACTACACCACTATTGCAACAACAGCCGGAGGAGTCAGCTGCAGCTGCAGTAGCGGCCAACGCTAGTGGCAGCAACAGCGCCAGCATCAATTCTGCCTCCTCGGCTGCGGGCACAACAAGACACGGCACATTTCGACGTGGCGACTCCGTGCGAAATTCCACAGCAGCACAAGAATATCATAGCTCTGATGATGAAAATGGTGCGTATTGAAGATAATGCCAAATAGATAGATAGGCACTTCCTTTGCTGACGAAACAAAGGATTAAGTCGAAGCCAGAAAAAAACATAGCAAAAGTTCAGCTCCTGTATAAATTACTTAAGAATAACTTCAGTATTTTTGCAGCTTACTTTTTTTTATTTCCCCAATATCTTTATACCTCTTAATGGCACTTATGACGCTTTATTAGCAATTAAGGGGCGTTTCAATGATTACGTTGCACCATATTTATAGTCATATATTATAAATTTGTTGTATAATTCTTATCATTTGTGTGTCTAAAACAGCGCTGCTGGATTCTACCACAACTCAGGCTAATACATCGTCATCTTTCCAACGGCGTATTAATCCATTTGATCGCTCACCAAATTTACCTGCGCATTTGGCAGATCAACTAAACCAACCACGGCGCTCACTTTGGTCGCGTATTAAATCCAGGTGAGTTGTTTTTTCTTACTCATTGTAAGCTTTAATGCTGATAATTGTTTTTATTGCTCCTCAGCTTTCCATTTCGTCGTGAGCCGGGTGGTATCAGCGTGGCAGCGCCACCTTATCTCGAGCATGTGGTGTCGGGAACAAGCGAGGTGACTGTTCGCGGTGTGGCAGCGATTGACACAAGTGCTGCTATGTCCACGCCTTCATCGAACAACATACTAAACCCGAATTTAAGCGGCTCCTTCAAGGATGATGACGATATGCCACCGCATCGTTCCATTTACGAACCAATTGCTATCAATACGCCTGCAAACGAGCTGGGAACGCCTTCAGGTGCAATCGCTGCTTCAGACTCGGCGTTCCTGCAGACTCCCACACAAGGGGGAATTGGAGTTGCAGCGCTGCCGCTTAGCGCCGACGATCACCAGTTTCTCATATGAAGTAGAAGCGATTTAGTGAGTTTAGTTTTCTAGGCATAGTTTCCACCCACAGCAGGCAAAACCAACTAAAATAAATCCAATTTTTAGGAATAGTAAAGTAGATGTCGCTTGGAAGCGGCAAATCTGTGGCTGCCCGCTGCTTTGTTTTAAACAATTAACAAATGTTTATCCTTAATATACATAATATGTAAATGTAATTGTCTTTGTAATCAACATCATCGTGCATCATGCATCATGCATCGTGGATCCTGGATGATTATGGTTTGCATTGCAAAACAAATTACATTCATACATACACACACACACATACATAAATATGCGTATACAAATTGTGATTTATTTTATATACCTACTCTTAACCAAATTGGCTTGATTAACTAAAGTCGTACAACACACAAAACTAAAATAAAACAAGAAATTAACATTTATCACCGCATAAGATTGTTTACCTGTTTCGAATTCCATATTCGATTTATGTTGGTTTTTAACACACTCAACTCTACACTCCAAAATAAAAAAAAATATATAAAAAACAAAACAGTAAAATCGCTTGCAAGGAAAATGTTCATACAAATAAGTCAATAAATAGAATTGATAATGTGTAATTATACTATTTGATAAACACTAGTTTTATTAAGCACTTGCAATTTGTTTTCAAGCGTGAATATAATTTGTATAATGTTACTGTATATGATGCTGGATTTATCTAATTTTAAGTTTGCTGTGTAATATATCCAAACTCATCCATTCGTTTTATTTTCACTGTAAATGGCAGGAAATAATACTTTTAAAAATAGCTGTATGCAGCGAAGCAGTTTTCAAAATTTGCTTTTTGTTTTTTTTTTTTACAAATAATATATATAAAAAAAACTGCAATTGATAAAAACCGTTCACAACAATAAATATAAATATTTGTAAAACGAAATCAATTAAATATAAAGACATAACTTGTGTGTTTCAACGTGTAATCTAAAGTTAATTTACAATAAATTAAACATAATTGAATACAAAACAAGCGTCATAAATGTATTGATTGCTCTCCTTTGCAGATGGTCCACAACGTATGAATCCAATTCAAAATATTAGTAAAACTAAAATGTAATACTGGGGAAGGTCCTTAACTGTTAGGTAGACGGAAAATATAAATGGCTTGCCGTAGTAAATAATTAATAAACACAAAAGAACTCCTTGAATCCCTTCAAACTAAAATCGTGTTAAATAAGCTTTAAATTTCGAATTTATTGGAAAATATATCATGTTTAGCCAGGAGCCCATTAAGAACATACACAAGTTGTTTAAGTAAAGTTGATTCATTTCAGTAGCAAGTCACATATTAACATAAATAGTAAACATTTTAACGTAAATAGCTATTTATTTAATCACTTTTATCTATTTTTACAGCTGTTGAAATCATTTTAAATATACTTATTCCCTTGTACTTGTAAATTTAGGCTTTTAATCGGTTTAGTTGACTTGTATAACCCACAATAATAATTGCTACACTGTTGCTAAAAATGCAATTTGAGAAACCAAAATGAAATGCAAATAAAGTTTTGGTTTTGTACAAATACAAACGATTTTAATGTATACGATAACTATAAATATAGTTCATATATAGTATTTAGATATACATAGTATTTTATAGTATTGAGTAATGCACAGAAACATGTCAGCATTGCAGTTATTAGACTAAACCTTTAGCAGAGCTTTTATATCGAATTTCGCTATATAGATGTATACATTAATGTATATTTATATGTGTATGTGAGTATGAGTGTGTTTAGATGTGTGCGATATTGTTTTCAGTTTTGTTTGTTTGTACAACTTGTATGCATCTCGCAATTATGCGTGTATCTATATGTATATGTATATGTATAATGTATATGTGAGTCGATAATGTGATGCGCGTTTTATCTTGTAACTAATTAAATGTTAAACTATTACGTTTGTGTATTTATAAGCTATATACAAAATATGCACTTTTCAACTTAATACTATTAACATTAAGAGTCTACGAATTTTTAACATGAGAGGCTCTTCACTTGACCACCAGCGACTGTTTGAGATGCCGCACCAGCCCGGCGCCTATATCCTGCACATCCGGCCACTGGCGTATCACAAAGATTATAAAACAAATCGTCAGAAATGTAGTCAGCACACGAACCCTACAATTACCACAAAGTTAATTAGTATAATATAAATAATAATAACATATATGTATTGTAATCATTGTCATCATTAATCACCTCGTTTTGAGAAAGGGCATTATGATGCCAGCAGCGGTGGCAACCAGCAGCAGCACCACTTGCAATATCGTTAACACCACATTGATGAGTTTCACAACCAGGGCGCGAGCATTCGAGTTATCAATGCCCTCGACGGTGACATATTGCTGCTGTGACATGTGCTCCATTTTCGATATCTGTGCGGGTGGGTGCGTTTTCAACATTACAACAATTGTCGGCTTAATGTCTGCGTGTGTGTGGGTGTGTGTGAGTGTGTGTTTGAACTTACCCTTGTTTGACAATTCTCTAGCACCTCGTTGACGTCACGTAGTCTTTCATCGCTTTGGTATTGTACTTTCTCTTCCATGTCAGCAATTGTTTGCTTCAGATTCTCGATTTCATTCTGCAACAAAAGACACAAGTATAAGTACACACATATATATAAATATATCTATATATTAGTTGGCAAACTGCCAAGCGCTACTCAACGAACCTGATGCAATTCCGTCAAGTCATTAATCTGCTCCTCCAATCCCTCGGCCCGAAAGCGTTCGCCTTCGAGCGTGGAGGTCAAGTTGTTGAACTCCTTTTGGCTCGTCTGGAAATTTAATTAAATATAAAGATTAAAAACTGTGCGCTTAATTGCCATTGCACGAGCAGATATATTTAACACCTCTTTTTAATATCACTTCAGTTTATCCTAGGCAAGCATAGTAATTGAAAATCATTTGGTCATATTTACTTTAGTCATAGTGATTTAAATTGTATGTATTTAATGGTATTTGGTAGTTCGAATAATGTTTCGAATTTGAAATCTCGGATATCTCCTATACTCGTGTAAAAAACTCAAGATCAAAAATTAGACCAGCCAACCGATATCGAATTCGACGCTATTAATATATATGTTGACATTGCCTGGGCTGACTTTGAGCCCCTTTAGGCTCCTGAACAAGACTCCTTTTCAATCTAAAGGTTTTAGAGTAGGCAAATCTAATCGCAATTACCTCAAGGCGTTCGATTCGCTCCTTAAGCTTCTCGTTTTCGGCCTTGCGCTCGGCCAGTTCCGTCAAGAGGGACTTGAGCACAATGTGGTACTGACTGGCACCGGACTGACTCTTTCCCGATCTACATTGAAGAGATAGCCATATTACATAAACACATTAAGATAGTTAGTGCTTCGGGCACCACTTACCCGGCTGGTATGCTTTCGCTGGTGACGCTGCTGCACTCGCTGCCGTTGTCGCTGTTGAATTTGCCCGTGCCGCTGCCACCACCGGTGTTGTTGTTGTTGTTGGTGCCACAGCCAGAGCCGGTTGAGTTGCCAATGCCAGGCAGCTGCGGCAACCGCTCACCAGCCGCTTGCAAAGCATCCGCATTTGCCTGCATGCCCTGCAGCTCGGCCTCGCTAATCTGATTTATGTTGTCCGCACTGCCAAATTTGTTCTTGATGAGATGCGCAAATTCGCGCGGCTTGGACATCACCGAACCGGAGAACCCAGTGATGCCGTCACGTATATTGCCGCCCACATTGCGGAGTCCCTGGCCAACGTCGCGCAACACCTCGCGCGGCTGCCGGTGCTGACTCTTCGTCTGAAATTGATGATTCTGCAGATCCTTAGCCCTTTTCGTATAGTTGTCCAGTTTCTTTTGCAGCTGCGAAATGCTGTGTGCGCTCTTCTGGTTCTTCTTCTCGAACACCGCCTGCAAACAGACAACGGCCATTAAAATCCCTTTTATTGTATTTGTGTTGATGTCTCAATCTTACCTTGATGCGCTGCAATTGTTGTTTGTCGGCGCTGGCTGCGAGTTTGAGATACTCGTTGACATTGTCTAAAAGGGTAAATAATCAGAGATTATTTCTGGTTTTAGATGCATACAAATCGAATACTGTTTATTTTATCAGCTTTCTCTAGTTTTCATGGAATAAATGCTGCTCATAAAAGTATGCTATGCTAAACGGTTTCGATTTGGTCTCGCACTACTCACCATCCCGGGCAGTCTGCTCCTGTCTGATGGACTCCTTGGTGCACTGTATCTTCGTGTTCAGGCGGTCGATGGCCTGCACACTGGAGCTGCGCTCGTGAGTGCGTCGATGATGCAGCTTCTTGCTGCCATCGTACTCATCGGAGACGATCGACAAGTAATAGTCCTCGTTGCCCGATAACCGAGAATCCTCGAGACCGCTTCCAGTGCCGGCGCTGCCACCGCCACCGCCGCCACCACCACCGCCTATGCCACCGCCAATGCCACCGCCAACGATGCCGACGCCACCAACACCACCACCAAAGTCCGTCATATCGCCTCCGATGATGCCGCTGTAGGCGAGCAGACCGCCCTGATCGGAGCCATGTGTGCGTCGCTGACGTTCGCGACTGCGACGCCGGTGCGTGGGGCTGTGGCTGCGAAAGCCGCGCACCGCCACGCCCCCGCTGCTACCCAGGCTGCCGGTCACCGTGTTGCCGCCGCTATAGACAGCCGCCTGTGCAGCTGCCACTGTGCTGGACGAGGCCGACGAATTGCTATTGTTGGCTGTTGTCGACGTTGCTGCTGCCGACGCTGCTGCTGCTGCCGCTGCTCCTGCTGCTGCTGCTGCTGCTGTTGTTGCTGTTGTCGTCGTGGTTGGCGTTGCTGTTGCTGCTGGCGTTGAGTCGCCGATGCGCTCCTGGACACTGATGAGTTGTGGCGCATAGAAAATATGTATGTACGTTTATTGTAGGGATTATGGCTAGACTCGCTTCAGGCTTTCAAGTTTGTCAAATTGATGGATGGATTTGATTGCGAGCGAGAGGAGCGAACGATAACAACCAAAACAATAATAATAATAATGAATAAAAAAGGAAAAGAAAAGAAAAACAACGAATGAGCACACACAAAGAAGAAATAATAATTCAACTCGCTGCTGTTGCTGCTGATTTGCTTCTTGTTGTTGCTGTTGTAGCTGATGTTGTTGTTATTATTATTATTATTATTGCTGTTGTTGTTGTTGCTGCAGCGCTTGTAAGCTTTTGTGGGTGCATTTGTGAGTGTTAATGACAGCTGAACAGGCAGAAAGAGAGAAAGAGAGAGAGAGAGAGAGAGAAAGAGAGACGTACATAGAGAGACACGTGAGAAAGCAGCAGCAACAAAAAGCCAGCGATTAAATAGCGTTTAAAATCGCGTCAAACTGTGCCTTGCCTTGCGCTGTGGGGAAAATAGACAATGTGAGAAATGCAAGCAATGCATGTGTATGTGTGTGTGTATATGTATGTATGTATGTATGTATGTATGTATGTGTGTGTGTGTCCGTTATGTGTACGCAATTGCTGTAAATAGTTTCTCCTTTTGGAATACCTTTGTTTTGATATGTATGAGTGCTGTTGGATGTATGGATTGTTGCAGTCGTAGTTGTAGTTTGCGTAGTCAACGTTTACAAAGCTGTTTCGAAGACAGAAAAGAAAAATAGAAAGAGAAACGAAAACAAAAGGATAATCAACACACACAAGTTATAAGCAAATGCAATAAACGATAAACGATAAACGATAAGCGATAAGCAAAACACAAAAGCGAGTATAAATACATTTCAGCAACAAATAATCGAAACAATGGAAGCAAGCGAGAAACAAACAAAACAAAGTCAAGCAAAACACACAAACAAATGGCAGATACATTCACAACATGACAGGGCAAAGAGAGCGCTTAAAAGCACACAACACATATTTGCACTTGCCACGAGCTTTTAAGCCATTTGGCTGCAAGCATGCAAACAATATGTTTGGCTGCCATATCTCTAAAGTACTACACAAAACAAGATGATGGTAAACATAAATAATAAATAAAGTAGGGGAGCTTAAGTGCATTGCATGAAGGGAGACATTTGTAACATGGCATTATTGCCCAAGCATAGCTTTTTCTATAGTTAAAGCTATGTAGTAAACAAGTTTTAAATTAAGGCAACATAGGAATTATCAACATATTTCAACTTTTTAAGTACAAAAAGAGGCTGCTTAAATCTATGGATTAAAATTGGCGCGAAAGCAAACACAAATACTAAAAACTCGCTTATCATAAGCATTAGCAGTGGCTGCCAAGTCAAACAAGCGGAAGTGCTAAGTGAATAAGTCGCCGACATTGGTTATCATTCATAGCAACATGGATGCCACAATTCACACACACACACACACACACGCACACACACAGTGATAAGCCTCTGTTGATGAGCATATCGTTAGAATCCAATTATGTGCCAAGTGATTAAAGCTATTAGACTACATACAACACACACACACACGCGGAAACAGTATTATCAGTTATCAGTTATGCGTGGATAGATTATGAATAGCTATTTTAATTGAATATATATTGTGAAATTTACTTTGCTCACTGCTTCTGGTGGCTGAGGGGGAACGGCTGAGCCGCAAATTGGAATTGGAACTGGAGCCGCGAGACGAGCGAAGCGACTGCAACGTAAGCTGATCCCGGCACGTGCTCGGACCACTGGTCACTGGCAACGAATCCATTATTGCATATTGCTGGCAATAACCTCGAGCAGTTGCCTCAATAGCTGCAATGACAAAAACAAAAATGAGAAAGAAGAAACAAATGCGGTCATTATTATTAAATATTGTCTCTTTCAGCGATTGAGATTGTGCTCAGTGCTAAAATAACAATAACAACAGCAACAACTCTCAGCAAGGCGAGTCCAAAGTCAAAAGGTGAATCAACTTAGCCCACTGATAATCCCAATCAGAATCATTCAAAAGTGGAGCAAATGCTCGCCCGCCCGGCTGCCAATTTGACATTCCAGACAGCTGAGTATTTCATAATAATATTTCATACTGAAATAATTAAACAAATTTCAAATACTTCACATATTTGTGCGCCTGCTGCCAAATTCAAAACGCCGATAGAGCAACGAGGGCAGTTCTTAAAGTAAATATTCTTTGCTCGCTCTTATGATACTCGTTACTTAATATGGAATAGTTCTTTTATCTGAGTTCACCTTACAAATGTCAATACTTGATTCACTTGTTTAGCAAAAGCTGTGCTTCTTATTCACTCTTAATTCAATTTTGTAAAATAAACTTGATCTGTGTATGGATTACGAGAACTTATATCTACAATTCGAAGCCTCTAGCTTAACAACTTCTTTATACCCTTTTCTTTTTTCTTTTTAATGAGTTCAGTGTATAATAAACTATCTATTTTTAGCATAGATCTAAAAAAAGGATTTTCATTATATATTCCACACTTTGAATTAATAGAATTAAGTATGTGTCTATAATAAGGACGTGTGCCTAAGAAAAATCCACCAGGAAGAACAATTTTTCATATAAATATATATATAACTGTCTGTATATATATATATAAATTTAGAGTGAGTAAGGCTGTTCGATCAATACTTAAACAATTGGCTGTCGTTAGTTGACGTTTTTCGGACGCTCAAGTGTCTGATGCCAGATATAAATACAATCTAAAAAAAATGTACAAATATGCACCTGATAAGGTTGTTGTTCTTTTTTTATGTTCATGATAATGTGATTATGTACATATAGGTATAAATATATATAGAAATGTATGCACCGGAATCCAGCCTTATTTAGAGAGACTCTCGCATACAATTTCAATTCAAGTGCTGTGCATTGCATGTCGATGCGATGTGTTGAGGATGAGGAAGCGATTGCGATGCGATGATGGCATACAAAGATAACAATTGTTTATAATTTACTATAAATATTTATATTACAACTTTGTTCACCTCCCCTCTCTCTCTCTCTCTCTCTCCTTGTTGCGTTGTGTGTGCTATAATTGTGTAGAAGCATATGCTGTGGTTCCCAATACTTGTGTGGGTCGACAGTATTGTGGGCGACCCGACCCTTTCAGGACTCCCCAAATGCCATAAAAGTACGCTCAATTTTCATTTTAAATTAAGCTGAAAATGTGTGCTTTTTTCCATCCCAAGCGACCCTTCCAAGAAATCTAATATACCTTTCTGTTTATACAACTCATTTAGAGTTCTAAACAGACTCGAACCCATTAAAATACCTCAACTGCATAAAGTGTATTATGTTACCGAAAATTAATGAAAATAATTACACTCGAGTTGGGCTAAAATTAAGTGTGACTTTGAAACAAAAATGCAGAGGTTCAATTGCTGCCAATATCGGTCAGGTACATGCAGTTGTGAACCTTGTATTTCTACGACTCTTAAATGAATACAAATCATTCCTGAAATAGCTAAAGAAAACAATTAAAAACGCAATACGCAGGCTGCTTTTTGTTGACAACAAATAACAAAATAACTTTGATAAGGTTCACACTCTGAGTTTCATCTATTTTTAAATGTTGCTTAAATTTAACACACGCTGATAAAATACTTTTGTTCCAATTAGCAAAATCCATGTCTCTTTTGTACTCATAAACAGTTGACATGTCGCAGAACCCACCTCACTCTGACTCGCTCCAAGCTATTTATCCAGCTTTAACTACGCTGATGTTTGGTAATTTTCCATTTCAAGCGACTAATCCCATAAAGCTCTTTGACTTGGCACACATTTCAAAAAGTTTCTCTATTTTTACTTTGGCTGCACTTGCAACCCAAATGCTCATCTGCAGTTCACTGCGCCCCAACCATTAAAGCCAACTCTCCCAAACCAACCAATGACCAGCAACTTAACTCAAAGCCAACCAACGACCTACAACGATTTACTCCCATTTTTCTTTTACCTCCATTTGTATTACCCCATGCAGAGCATATTATAAGTTTATAACACATTGAAGCAGATGGAAGTGATTTCTCCAAGAATATATATATATATATATATTTTATGAGCATATATATAATATATATAATTTATAGCATGACTTCGCTGTGTAAGGGTATGTTAACTTCGGTCTGCCTATAATAGCATTTCTTACTTCTTTTATTACTATTTTTTTTGTTAAATTTAATCATCGCATTTTGTAACCTTTTTTTATGTTGCTTTGTTGTTATTCACCACTCGTCAAATTCGCTTTCTTCGTTGTTGTCTTGTTCAAACAAACAGACGATCATAAAGAAAATTGAAAAAGTGAATAAGAAGTGAGGGGGGCATTGGAGGCAAAAATAATAATCAAACAAATCTTAAAATGGGAGTATATAAAATTGTGCTTAGGGTTAATGCACTCGGAGACACAGCACTGTCTCGGTTTGAGATGGGTTGGAGGTGTACGTGCCATTATCAGGAGCTAATTAGATTTCGTTGCGCGATAAGTGGACGTTGTCAGTTAGGCAGCGATTAGGTCAGCCTTGCATGCAGTGCACATGAACTCGCTGAACTAGTTATCAATTGAATGAACGCAATTTCCGCGTGTGCCTCAAGGCTGAAAGGCATTTCTTGCTTATCGTTGTGAATGAGCCATAGTTCAGACAGCAACAGAGATGATAATTTATGCTCAACAAATATATGCATATAGTTATATATTCGTACTACATAAGTACACATAGTATATATATATATATATATATACATATGCATGTATGTCTTTTTATGTACATGTGTCTGCGATCAGGTTGATTTGCATTTATTAGATTCAATTATGCGCAGTCACAGTCATTTGCTAATGAGTGTCGTCATCTTAGGGAGACTTGTTGCCCACATCTGGTTCTATGTCTACAGATTTGTATGTGTCTGTGTTTGTGTGTGTGTGTGTGTGTGTATAATACGTATAATAAGTACTCAGCCGACTTGCGGCGCCCGCAAAAATAACAAAAAAAAAAAAAAAAACCATTTGTGAAGGTCGCGACGGGCGTCGCTGTGTCGACTGTGGCTAGTTTAAAAATACAAAAGCAGCACAGTAGTTGATTATAAGTAATGCATAGCAGATCTATCATTAGAATTACAAAGTGCTAATGCGTCGTAGACGACGACGAGCCAGAGCAACCAACAGATTACTTTGCCAAACCTCAAAGATGCAATTTTACTCAGTCTCCGACTTAGTCCCCAGAAAATGTAAGCAACTCGGAAATAATCAAGCTACAGTCGAGAAAGCTCGACAAGGACACACACTGAGCTCAGAAAATGCTTTCGATTTTTTCTGTGTAATTTGTTAAATATAAATAAATTATTTCGCCTATGTTTTCTAAACGATCTTGATATATATTTATCGGTAATCGATTTTTATCAATATTGCGTAAAAAGAATAAGTTATCGATGCAATTAAATAACCTTCCTCTGCGTTTGGAACGACAACTTTCCGTCTTAAGAAAGCTAAAGTCTCTAGTCTGTTTCGCTTGTTGATGCTTCTTATAAATATATACATAATTTATGTCCCATTCTGTGTAAGGAACAGTAGTCTCTATCCAGACCTTGGTGTACCTGACTGAAGTAGTTCCAATCCACTGAACCCACTGCTGAGATCACCAATAGAGAGAAGAAGGCCGATTGAAATGATGAAAAACATTTTTCTAAATTATGATCATTATCAAAATATCTCTTTTTTTATTACTAAATTTAGTTAGAAAGCACATAAATTGCGTCTAATAACATTTATGGCCAAAACTGACATGGAAATTAAGGTTGTGAGTATTAACTAACGTTAATAAAATTGGTTGTTTTTGCTTTTGTAATTCGATTTGCCATGTGATGATGTGATGGTCGACCTATTTACCTATTAAGTATACACATCATTAACTTAAGCACTTGACTTATGTAAGAGATAATAGTACAACTTGCATCTCGCTGTGTTGGTCATAACAGTTAGCTAGGTCAAAACATTGAACTTGGCTGGCACGTAGATGGAGACGTTAAATTGCTTAGCCAGCTGTTTTATTCAAGACTCGCTTTGGATGCTTATGCAAAATAAAATGCAAACTTTGCGCAACAGAAGTTCAAGCAGTTGTAGCCATAATTGTTGATGTTATTTCAGCTTTAAAAAGTAACTTAAATGTTTGTTGTGCTTATTATTGCAGGTGTTGAGACCTAAACAGAACAAATTTCCATTAAGTTTGAGGTATATTAAAGAAAATTCTCATTATTAATTTTTGAGCGATTTTACTCAAGTTAATCAATTGAAATTGAAGGCAATTGAAAACACTTAATTCCCAACTTCAAATCAATTGAAACACACATTAAATTGATACAGATCAAGCACGTAATGTAAATAAATTAAGTACAAAGGAAGCAGCACATAGGAAGTTTATCATTCGACAATCACACAAATGAGTGTTAATTAAATGAATAAAAGAATCAATTGAGTTCTTAACGATTATTATTTAAATATCAAATGACAAGAGCCAAATAAATGGGGCTTAATAACATATTCTATTCATAAATGAAAAAGTTCTATTCACAAAATATGTATTTAAAAATATACTTTTCCATAAGAAAGTTACTCTCAAGATTGCAATAATTATATTTTCTTATTAGCTTTCAAAAATATAATTTTATAGTTTACCCTTGGATCGCAGACGGCTAAATGTGTTTAGTTTAATTTAAATATAATTAGCACGTCGTGACTTTTAAGCTTATTCTCACTCTTGGCTAATTATATGCTATTAATTAGTTGACTATTTTAGATGCGACATGTCGATTGGGGTAGGCGTGGCTTAGGCTCTGTGGCAGGTGTCAAACTTGGCTATGAATTCCCCCTGTAAATTCATACCTGGCACTAGAATGTTGTGCAACATTCTGTTGTTATTGCTATTGTTGTTGTTGTTGTTGTTTGCTGGCTTAGATAAGCACTTGAACATGTTATAAGCGTCGAGTCGACAAAGTGTCGATTATTTAGCAAGTGAGTGTGTTATCACTAAAGAGAAATATTTCGCTTGCATTTCGTTGATATGTTTGCAATTGCTTTTTAATTACCCGCCTTCTTATCAATCAAACATTCCATGTTATGCTGATTTAGGTGGTATTCACAAAGTGCTGGCAATTATGAACATATTGAAAGTATGTGCAAAGAGTATGATCAAGTTGTGCATAAATATGTAACAGTCAGAAGAAATCATTTCCAATCCCATACAGCATATAGATTGCTGATCACAGCACCAACTTCCGAGTCGGTTGTCCGTCTTTCTGTCCTAAAAGAGACTTTTGTTTAGGATATCTTCTAGTCGAGCTCTCTTGACTCGAACACTCTTATTTGTTTTCAAATCATGTAGCCCGATATCAATCACAAGGCATTTGTTGCTCGCACAGTAGCCAAAACTGATTCACGTACGGAATGCAATTTCATTGATTGTTAAATGGATATTACTGTTTTAATGATTAATTATATAAAGATAGAAAATTGCGTAGCTGTGTGAATCAGCGTTTTAAAGCGAAGAAATGAAGTAAAGTTGTCTAGCTGATAAGTGGACTCTTTAATCCGAAAGTGTCTAGTTGCCATAAACAAAACCCAAATGAGTCTGCGGTTTCCAAACTAATCGTTAGACACATCTTTCCAGCCGTGCCAGGTAAAAATGTAATTAAAACGTGAAATTCAAGAAAAGTTGGCAACCGGAAAATTTGTAGCTGGTAAGATAGCTGGCAGCATCGTAAATGTCTAATGACTTGGGACACAGTAGCGGAAGAGCGACAGAGACGGGGACAGCGAAAGTGAAAGAGAATGAGAGAGAGAGAGATTTTGTGCTATGGAGATGTGATATGCGAGTTGCTTGATAAGTCCGATGATTAATTGTGTAAAAAAAATCTACATTTACTACACAGTAAACTGGTTGAGGTTAATTATTGTTATTTTTAAAAGTCTACCAAGACAATTTGAAAAAAACAACAGAAAATCTTAAACAAAATAATTAACCTTATACGTATTTCTTTGCTCTACAAATATATTTCGTTTTACTGCATTACGAAATTGTAAACTTTCTAATATTTGCTAGCACCTGCCAATTACCTAGCCCGGCTGACCATTAAAGTTTATTATCTGATTAGCCCTGAACACCTGGCAAGGGAACGCTTCCCTAAATGCGAAGAAATTGCCAGATTTAGTGGAATATGGCGCTGATTATAAAAACCATGCATTCATTTATGATAACGAGTTTGAATCAACCAATGACGAATTTGTTACTCCACCTGCTGATATCTGATATCAGAAAGAAATCGTGCTTCTGTTGTTGGATGATGCATGCATGATTCAGAACGCCAAAGCCAAAGCAGTTTTTCTATATTTGGTCACAGTTATTTATTTACTTATTTTAAAAATGAAAACAAAACATTTCCTGTAAATAACTCGAATGCCAACAACACAAAGTGACGATTGTCGTGAGAATCAGTCAGAGTCGCCTCTATCCCCCTATCTCCCCCTATTTGGGGTTTCCATTATGTGGCAAACATCACTCAATGAGCACCCACAGTATTGTTGTGAGCAAAGAGCCATGCCGACCACGCAGTCTCTGATTGCCCAGACAATCATCTTGACGAGGGCGGAACTACGCGTATCGGTCATTGAAAAATAAAAAACCATTCATGTTCTGCCTAACAAAGAAACCTATATTATATAAAAAAAAAAACAACATTATTTATCACTCAGCTTTCAACGAATCTCAAGCATTTTATTGTTTGTGGCTCCATCAAAGCAACAAATAAGTAAGAAAGCTCTTTTCGAGAGAGCTCGACTTGATCTGTGTGTGGCAGACTTGCAGAGTACTTGCATTCCAAATTTGGAGTCGACAGCTTCACAGTTCATACTGACAAACAGGTCAAAACTGACTCGATTGTTGATGGTGATCGAGAATATATATACTTATGCTTTCTTCTGCTGGTACAAACAATAATAAACAGTATATTTTTTGTTATGTACACAATACACAATACGAGTTTCTAGCGCACGTTCAACCAGTAGAACAATATTAACTAAGAACTCGTTCTATTTGCATATGTGTGTCAGCATGTATATGAATGGGTACATGTGATGATTCACCTTTCCAATCCAACACACACACCTCGAAAGCCGAAACCAGCCAAAGTTGAGCTGAAAGTTCAGTTTCAGTTTCAAGTCATTGTTGTTGTTGTTGTTGTTGTTATTCTTGTTGTTGCTGGATGTTGTTTTATCATCATCACATTTGACAAATGTCGTGGCACACATTAAGTGTTTCGAAAAGTTATTGACCCGCCTGCCAAGAGTCAATTAGCTGATCCGACAGTTGACGATGATGCAATGCGGCATCCTCTTCCTCTGACAATTAAAAGTGTTGCCAATGTCTCGTCAAAATTATGCATAATTTACTTACTCACATATACATTTATATATATATATCTATAGTTTCTTCACATTTATACAGTTACTACAGTCTCAAATTCCAAATACTTGTGCAATTTATTGTGTTGCAATAAGCAAAAAAAAATGAAATTAGTTGACTTTGAAGTGCCACATAAATGGCGTCTTAAATTGTCATTGAGTTCGCTGCTTTAAATCGCTTACAATTGTTTACTTTGGATGCTCGGCATGCTTTCAAAACAATTAGCCATACACGCTAAATAATGGGCAATCGAAGGCCAAATTGCGAAAACACTCAAGGTTAATTATACACAAGAGCAGTCGGGAGAGCAGAATATTAATGTTTAGGTATCGAAATATGTTTAGAAAATTCTTGCCTTAAATTTGCTTGCAAATTATATAAAAATAAAAATGAATTTGAACTTGTTTAAGCAACTGGCATATGCATATGCAAATAAACAAATAAGAACAGCCATCTGCAGCACACCGAAGATTACACACCCTTCGAGTCAATCAAACTTTCAATATAAATTTAAAAAAAAAAATAAACGATTTTTTCAATGAGATATCTTTGACATAGTCGCCTGATGATTGAGTAACTAGTGAGCTGGATCTGAATAACTTGATAAGCAAAAAGACTGTGACCTTATGGAGTCAATGACGCCTTCCTCAATTTATTACAAAATTATTCTGGTATATATATAAAAAAAAGAAAGCATTGCGTTTAATATAAGGTTTAATATTTATAGCAAATTACCCACTAAAAATGAATGCAGTTTATTGCAGTCACAAACACTTGAAATAAATAAATTATTACTCATAGTAAATAAGTTAAAACGAAAAGAAAGCTTACTTAACTCATTTACTGATTTTATGAACTCACAGTTTGCTTTGAAATTAAAATATATTCAGACTTGGCAATCAACGCCTCCAACAACGTAATTTTTACACTGCAAACAAACGATAGTAAAAAAACAAATACATTATATAAATAATACTTTAGGAAAATTCAGTTTTAATTGGTTTTTTTTTTAAGGCTTTTAAGTTGAGTTGTTTATGACCATTTTAAGAGTTTAAACCACGCAAAACCAATTTGGAGAATTAGCCTTGCCTAGCGAGAAAGCTACAGTTTAATTTCAGGGTAGTTAGGTGCTGTGTGGGTGATTTTCTCGATTTTCTTTGTTTTCATATATAGATATGTTTAGCCACAACACTACCTGAGGTCAAGGTTTAGAAGAGCACGTACCTAAACAAGCTTATGCTACTGAATTATGGCCAAAGCAGATGACAAACGAAAACACCCACATGGCCAAGCATTTTTTGCTACTTCTTCTTGTTTTTGTTGACCAGTCAGTGGCCGGCAGTCATAAACAAGCCAAACGTGCCAATGGCCAATGTCCAAGACAAATTTGAGAAACTATAGCAGCTGATGCTGGTCGCCTTTTTTTTAGAATGTGGCACAAACCAATTGCGCTAATAGACGAACAGAGCGAACCGGTTGAATTGGATAACTATCATGGAAGTAATAATTGCCTCTTTGTTCTGATTACGCTTCTAGCTAATATCTTCAGTCTAAAATTAAGGACGGCATACATTTCTCCAGATATGCTGGAGTCGAAGACTAATAGAAATCAATTCGATTACATGCACTGAAGTGAAATCGACTGGAAAATACTCTATCCAAAAACTAAAATGAATGTAGAAGGAAACATCGCTGAACCAAGAAAGTTTAGCAAGTAACAACTAGATTGGATCATCTTTACTCTCAAAGTCGAATCGTTTATTAATATTTCACAAATTTTAAAAAACGAAAATAAATTCGATTGGTTCAAAAGACAGCAACTCAAAATAGTAAAACATTTATATTTATATAATCAAGTTTAGTTTCTTGATAAATTTGTCGTTTAATTTAATCAGAAATATTCATTCAAATCTGCCTATTCGAAAAACATGTTTCATCAGAATTTCTTTACTTCTACGGAAATTCGTGCGAAAATCGGATACGCCAACAACATTTTGTCATCTGTGCAGACGATTGAAATATAATTTGGTTATTTGCAAATTCGTTTGCAAGATATATTTAAATCAAAATACTCATTGAATTTCCCACCCAAAGCAAGAAGTCCCATTTGTCGAGTCAGCTGCGTTGTCAGCCTTTTTTTTTCAGATATATGCAGACTATGCACATACATACATATCTATATAAAGATGTATTCATCGTACAAAGATCAACCTGTTTAACATTTTTACACCGAATGTTGAATGAGTGACGCGGAAAAAAAAGACAAACGACGCCCCATCGCATGACTGAAATGCAAATAAACACACAAAGTAAAAATAACTAAATAAATAATAACACATTTATAAAAACAAAGCAATAACAACAAAAAAAAAGCAGCAAAACAAAAAACGACATTTTCAGTTATTTTGTCGACATCGTGCTGGAAATACAAAAAAAAAAAAAAAACAAAACCGAGAAACCGGAAAATAAAAAACAACACTGCGAAAAAGTTGCAAACTTTACAAATTAAATATGCAATTACATAAAAACATACACATAAGCATATATATATATATATTTATATATATATATATATATATACATATATGTTTATAAATCAAAGCTAAACTCAAGCCACCGCTGGGGAGACCGCCAATGTGGGGTCTGAAACTGAAACCGCGTTGTGTATGCTTTTGATACCCTGAACATGGAAAGCATTGCAAATGGTTACAGTGCAAAGGGTATATTAAAGTTGTGCAAGCACAAGCAACAGTTAGAGGGTAGTCACTGCGACCCCATAAAATATATATACATTTCTGATTATCGCCAACAGCCGTGTCGACTTGGCCACATTCGTCTGACCATCTGCATGAACAAGCCGACTTTAAATTTGCTATAAAAGTTCTCGCATATTAGAAGCAGATGAAGGATTAAAGATTTAGTTTTCTGATTGATGTACAACGTACCCAGAAATGTCATTAATCAACTCGGTACAAAGTTCATCAAGATCGGCGAAGAAACACAGCTGTTGTTAACCGCATTGGTTTCATATTGTACAAACCACAATCAGTCAATCAGTCTACTATCTATTTAAAAGGTCAGCTCAGTCAGTATCTCCCAGTCGAGCTTCTCTCGCCCGCCTAAAGCAATCCAAGTTGTTGTTTTTTGTTTGGTTTGCGGCCCCAAAAAACAAACGATGCTCATAATGACGAATCATGTGAGTAATGCCTGAGTTGAGTAAAGTTGTTGTTTAGTTTTTGCTATTGTTGTTACCCTTTTGAGCTGGCGTTCCGGCAGCCAAAGAACATTAATATTCTTAAACATGAAGAATAAGTTAAGTCTACATATCATTATTTATACGCATATCACTTAATAATGCTTATCTCTATTAATCTCAGCCGAATGAATTGCACTTTTCATTCTTTTGCCAGTCACATACTTGTACATTAAAAATATACATTTATTATTCAATTTTAAAGTAATTGTGTTTGCCAAAAAAACACACGAAAAAAATGTGAAAGGTCAAATGTTCCCAAGGGGAATAAACTTGAGTGCAAAAAAAAGCGAGACATTATGAACAGTTGGAGAGAAAAGAAAGTTAGGATATGGTATTTAAACAATGATATATAAATAAAAAATAGTATGAAAGTAATAAGAATAAAATTGGTTATTATTCACAAACTGTCTATCTGGCAATTTATAACAAAAACATCAATTCCCCCATCATTTGAAAAAGCAATTAATATTCATGTTTTGTTTGGAAAGTTTATTTAGGTTTCAGCTAATATTTGCTATTTGCATTCAATTTTTACGCTTTATCTTCTCGCTTTTTATGCACATGTGTAGAAAAACAAAATTATTGATTGACAAACGAACTTGGCCCCTGCGGACTTCCCCTTCAATCGAATCAACAACAAACAAGCAAACGGAGCTGCCCCTTTTGCGGGCATTGCACAAAGGTGAAAGTGAAAAGTTGCTGCTCTTGTTGTTGTTGCTTTCACACACAAAGTTTTACAATTTATTTATTTATTTTTTGTTTTTTTTTTTACACAAATTCGTTCAATTTGTTTGAGTGCATAAAGTGAGCAACGGAAGTTGTTTAAGTTGAGTGGCCAACAAGCTACGCGTTGTTGTTGTCGTTGCTGCTGCTGTTGTTGTTATTATTGCTGTTGTTGTTATTGTTGTTACTTATAAGGTCAGTGTCAGATTTGGTCATCTACTAGATGACGAGCGAACGTTGTTTCTGTTGCCGTGTGAGAATCGTGTGCGTGCTGATGAGTCACAAACTGACAATAATTCAGCAGCAATTAAGATGAAGGCACAGTTCGCAATATATATATGTAAATACTATATATGTGTATATATATATATACACGTATGTAGATAAGTAGAATCGTAAGAACTTGAAATACCTTTGCAGTGCATTCGATTGAGTCATTAAAATGTCTCAAGGGAAGCCACCTGAGCAAAAATACAGCTAAGGATGTAAAAATATCACCAAATTAGCAAACTGTCTTTGTTAGCTCATTTTTTCGAGCGTTTGAAAACGACAAAAAATATATATAAATTGAAATGAAATATCATAAAATAAATAAATAACCACAAATCTAAACTAACACTGAATATCAAATAAATGTTCGTTAAGTCGTATTAAAATGTACTTTTGTGAATAAAGATACACTTTGTTTATAGATAAATATTTAGTTCGGGACAAAGTTCTTTGTTATTCATTGACTTGCCATCCGACCAATGTTTTTTGAAAGTTAGTTCGTAATATGCTTTATGGAGTTTAGATCAGAAGATTCTATGACGATAATCGAATGGTCCTCAAACCACTTTGAAGCCTTCTTGCTGGTATGTTTATGATCGTTTTTCTGTTCAAATTATATATCCGACACATTACAAGTTAAGAAAATCGAATTAAGCTTCTCGTTTATTTTGTGCATTTAATATTCGACTTATCTAAAGCCAGCAAAACAAAGCTGAGTCGAACAGGAACAAAGTTGAATTGATAAGAGTACCATTTGTTTAGCCGGCACTGTATAATTCCGTACTGAGAAATTAAAGCCGATAAGCGGATTGAACGAGGGCGGTTCTAGTTATATTTAAGTCATTACTTTGGCAATTCCAAAGTACGCTTTGAAAGTATTTAACGATTAGTAAAAATAACAGACGACTTCTTATGAATTAGGCAGAATCCTAATGCTCGTTGATATCCAGTTAGTTTGACAATTTTAATTGTTTTTTATCAAAATTAATTTGTGTTTAAATTCGTTCTTGATAAGAAAACAGACTCAAACTGATTTTTCTTCTTTTGTATGCACCTCGGCTTAAATCTTTTCGGGTAAGTTCAATTTCCCACGAGAAAAGCTGATTAGGAAAACAATCAAAAAGGTGGCAATTGCCGATTCTGCAGAGTAATTTGAATAGATGATTTATTTATTTATGATTTTTCTGTATATAAATGGACAGTAAACATTTTTCATATGCATAGTCATCATTTTCAATGAAACAAATCATTTGATCTGATTATAATGTTGAATCAAAATGGAAACCATCAGTAGAAAGGACCCGCATTTTATTTACTTGATTAATAGTTGACTTCTTAATGTCTTCAAAACTCAATACTAACATTAATCCAATGCAATTACAATTGTTGCTCAGCTTCGCAAGATAAACTCTCAACTGATGACGCTCATCAATCAAATTCAATTATTAATTAAATAAGCCCTCAGTTTCAGTTTCAGTTTCGATTTCAATTTCAGTTGACTTTCTGTTATTTTCTCTAATAGTCTATTAAACCCTGTCCTCGTTCAACTCATATTTGGTCGTGTATTATACAATAATTTGAGCATAAAGCCAAATAAAGCACCAAAAGTCACGCAAATATTTGACTATATAATTAATTTTGCATAATTTCGCTGCGAGAACTGTGTTTGCCAAAAATCACAAACAAAAAAGAAAATCGACGTTTTTTTTGCAGTTTATTTTGTTTTTTTTCCTTGAACTTTTTGAACGATTAAATTGTTGTTGCCTTTGTTTTTGAATTTTGTTTGTTTTCTTTTTTTAACGCACACTTTTGCCATGTTTTCCTCACACGTTGTTGGGCGTGTGTCCCAAAAAGAAACAGACGCAAATGAAGGGGGCACCAATACTACAGTAGAGAGAACAAGAGGGTGGCAGAGAGTGGGAGGAAAGGCGCCGCAGGAAAAAGAGGAAAGCGTACACGTGCTCCCCAACTTCCAAAATAAACAATATAAACGAGACAACAGAAATTGCTGCGACCTGGCAACAGTGGCCGCACCCAAATCGAAAGCACACCTTTTACGGCATTAGTAAGTTGCCCCTATATAATATTTAATATTTCGCATTTTTCATTTTATGATTTCAATAAGGAAATTAATTCATGAGATATCATTGCCGTATATGCCTATAGTCTTCATCGTGGCTTTAAAAAGTAGCAGCTTGGATGAAGTCAAATTTTGGATCTGCCAGTGAAATTTTAATAAGAGTTCATTTGTGGCAACTCCACAAGAAAAAGTAACTTGTCAGGCGTAAGTAACAAATATATTTATAATCTTACAACTTGGGGAAAGTGTATTTTGTAGTCGGTAGAATGCCACATAGGAATGTCTGAAAATATGTATCGTTTTTGTTTTCACGTAGAAAGTATTATGAATTTGTTGCTGGGTGGGGAATCTCGTGCGGCAAAAGTGAGATAAGCATATCCGATTAGATTTGTGCGGGGCAAGGTTTTTATAGAGAATCACTTCTGTTACATAAATTCGATTCATATTGGACAAGTTGCTAGGTCAATACATAAAATGTGATTTATGTATAAAAATGTTTACGTATATCACTTTAAGGTGTTATTATCTTTTATATATTCTTTCATTTTAGTAATTATTTAATAATATTTTTGTATATGATATTTATTTGACATATATATATATATATATCTGATTATTTTTTATATTTGAAATTGAACTGTAATTTAGTTATTTATTAAAGTTATATCGAATGTACTTAAAGGGTATCTTTTGCTGCGACTTTTATTTTTGTTTCCTAGCTAATGTTTTGGACGTCACACTCTTCAAATTATCACAAATTTGCTTTTAATACATATGCATAAGTAAAAGTATAAATATGTATATGTATATGTAGGTATATATATGTATATATATGTGTGTGTATGTATTTATCTACTTAAATCTCATTGTAGCACTTTTTGGCCAGCCGGGCAGCTCTTAGCAACTAAAATTATTTAATTGGCTGCCATTCTCAAATCGAATAACCGAATAAATGTCAAAAGAACGCATATATAACATATAACATATTGTGTTCGATGAAATATATGAATTCCCCAAACACACACACACACACATACATATACACATACAGACGTGTTAATGGCCGCCCAAAACAACATGAGAAAAATCTTTGGTGGGAGAATCATAAATAATTTCATCAGTTGTCAGGCGAAGAGCGACAAATGTTCGGATTAGTTGAAGGAGAAAAGATGAGAAGCATACACATATATATATATATATATATATATATATATATATATATGTATGCTATATATATATATATATATATATATATATAAGCACATATGTGTTTGTGTATGTTTATAAATTAAATAATAAAAATAAAATGTACAAAAATTGCGATGCTCGGGCAATGAGCAAAAATAGCAGCAGCAACTAGCGCCCGTAACAACAACAACAACAACAGCAGTAACAATAAATAAATCTTTTCGCTTGCTGTTATAATTTTTATATTTTGTAATTTAATTCAATTGCAGAGTGTTGTTGTTGCTGTTGTTATTGTAACTGTTGTAGAATAAAACGGTGCCTGGCTCCAAGAATATTAGCAACAACAACAAAGGAAGAGTAATCAAAAGAAAACTGACTTGAGACAGCTTCACACACACACACACATACATAGCTATGTATGCATGTATGTTCTGTACTATTTACACTCGCATTGAGAGCAACTGCAGCTAATTCAATTGAGAGACACTCGAAGATGGCGCGATTGTCCAATCAGACTGTGTATTGCATGCATTTCGCTATTGTGATGAATTAAATTGAAGTTGTTATTAACTGTAATTGCACGACCCAGGCACGAAATACAGATAGAGTGCAAGAGGGCGAGAGGACGGGCGTAGAAGAGCAGACCAGAGAGATCTGGAAACAATACTAAAAAAATGCAGTACACACATACACACACTCACACACGCATGCACGCACGACTGTGAATGTGTGCGTCAAAGGTACAAATCGAGTTTGTGTGTGTGTGTGTGTGTGTGTGTGTATGTGTAAATTCGTTTTAGCTACATCACAAAAAGCAGCGTTTATAAACACTAATCGGCACGCACCTTTGGTCCCTTGTGGTCGATGTGTATGTGTTGATTTGCTTTCGCTGCATACAATTTTAACTGTGACGCCCTTTTTTGTTTGGCACATGAACACACACGCACACACACAGATCGACACACGCACACAGGTAAACTCAAACACAACACTCACAGAGTAACTCAAAACCTGAGCAACATGAGAACAAAAATCAAATACATATATTTATATTTTTATATACATGTGTTTATTACCAATTATTTAAAATTTTCACTTGTGTATTCGATTTTCTTCAACTTTTCATTTGCAATATTTTTTTTGGCCTTTTTCTTTGCGCTCAAAAGTTGCGCTCTGTGCGCATCACAAAATCTGCCGCACGATTGCCATAGAAATTGGGAAATAGTATTGATGTTATTATGATATTATGTCGTTAAAGTCTTGGCTGCACGGCGCGTCGCTTTTAAATATTTCTTTAATACTATCTGGCTGCACTCAAAGCTTTGAGCCAAAAAAATTTGTTATGCATTTCTGCTATGCGAACCGCAACGTGAGCTCCTCTCAGCGCTAGTAATCAACACACACTAATTACTATGTCAATCTATCGATATCGTTAAATAAATTTTCAAGAAGCAGCCCTGTTGGTGCTGCGAAAAGTCAGTGTTAATAAATATTCGATGTCATCCATACAGAAGCTGTGTGCTATGACAAGCAATGCCCTTAAATGCTTGTTCATTTGTGAAAGACAATAACATAGCTATCTGAGCAGTGTTATTAAATTAACTGAAGTATTCGTTGGTTGCCCAATTGATTATTTTCAAGAAATACATGCTTTTCACGTTCAATAACAAACTGGTATTTTTATCGGGAATTTTTAGTAAATGTATCTCATAAAATGTACGGTCACACTGTCATCCTTCTCTCTTTTTCACATTTTCTTTTATGTTTTGTTTCTCGCTCTCGCTTGAACGGTACGGACGTTACTGCCGCTGCGCGTGTGTGTATTTAACTTGGCTTAAGGAAAAAAATACTTAATTATACAATACAGATGTATTTTGTTCTGAAATATGCAACAAATTGCATTCAATACACCAGTGCAGTGGGTCTGACATACATACACAACGTGCGGAATGGCAGGGAAATGCATCAATAAGCAAAATACATCAAGTTTAATTACGTGAGTGTTTTGTATGCAGTGCACGCGATAGAGCGAGTCAGCAAATCAGTGCTCATCATAGCTGTGTAGCCGTGCGAAAGAGAAGCAGCGCATCTAAATTGCTTGTGCTTCTTTTGCTGTAAATGTGACGACGAAAATGGCTTAAAGAAAAAAAGTAAAATATTCGGAGTCGGCACGCGTGTGTTTGTGTGCTGTGTGTTTTTGTCTGTGTCTCTGCCTATGTGTGTGTGTACGTTTCGTGTTCGAAATGAAATTTACAACAAATTGAAATTGAAATTGAAATACAAATTGCCCCAAAATGTTGATCAAATATATATGTATATGCAGCATCAGGCAGCAAGAAGCAAAAGAGAAATAAGTGGCAGCGTCGTCTGTTGTTCAATAAGTGCAAGAAAAAAAATAAGAAAAAGCGGTGGCCGCCGCCTCTGTCAACGTCAACGTCAACGTCGTCGTTGTCGTCGTTGTGTGTACGTGCGAGTGTTATATATATATATATATAAATATATATATATATGTGTGTGTATAATATCTGTGTGAATGTGTTAGTGCGTATATATGTATACAAAAGCAGCAGCAGCAGCTGAAATTTATTATCGCGGAGAATATCGGAAATTAAAATTTAGCCAAGCAATGTATTTCAATTATTGTGTCTCTTTTTTGCAGCGCATGCTAAAGCTAAATAATAATCACTTAACAACAACGAAACAAATATAATTTAAGTGCAAAGTTGAAGCAACAAAACAAACTCGAGGTTTCGCCAATTCGTATTTTTGCATGTCGTCTTTCTTCTTATTATCAACAACAAGGCGTAGTTTCGCCCGCCGAAAATGTCACATAACTGTAATTACGAATGGAATAAGCGCTAAAGACTCTGATCAAGATAAAAGTACTACAACAAACAGAGAGAGAGAGAGAGAGAAGCGACCAGCAGTGACGAGGTGGCTAGCGGAGATTGGAGCGAGGGCGGCTTGAAATGTGAGTACCACCTCTCTCTCACACTAGTACACATACGTGTTTATGTACTGTTTCCTTTTATTTTTGTATGCGACATATCAGTAAGCGGTTCTGTCTTTAATTTTTTTTTACATTGCCTATGCATTCGCGAACTGTCGATCAAATTGAGCGGAAATGAGCCTCTTTAGATATTTTTTTGTGGTTATGTGTGATCAAATGGTGGCAACACAGCTGATAATGATGGGCGGATGTGGGAAAGACCTGAGTGGAAATGAGCTAAACTGTTGAGAATGCGGCAACACTTTTATTTCTTTCAGTGTGAGAGGAAAAGGTAAACGCGAGTTTGATTGCAACATTTAACAATTTACATGGAAAAGTTCTGTTAAACTGTCAATCATACATGAAATCCAATTAAAAGCCAAAACACAAACTAAGCAAAAAATGCCAAAAGACCCAAGTACACACACACTCACACAAAACAGACCAAAATAAAACCAATTACGGCAACTATTTAGACTTGCTCGCAGTGTTGTCAGTGTTGCTAATTTTTGCGAAGCAAAAAAACGGCTAGTTTTAGCGGGAAATTAAAGAGCGAAAGTGTTTCGAATTTATAGTATTGCCAAAATCAAAGACAATAATTCAATACATACGTGGTTTTTGTTTTATAATAAAAATTAAAAAGAAACACACACATATTTGACTTGGCAACACTGACACACAACACACACATGCGAGGCAATTGGCCATTTATGTTGCTTGATGGCCGTCTGCCTGCAGTCGCCTGTCAATTAAACGCTCGCAAATCGTTCTCCTTTTTTCTCTCTGTTTATTTTTCTATGCAATGCGTTTTTCTTCATATTTTTTTAGAGTGTGTCTCTCTCTCACACACACTCTCTAAGCACAACCCACGCAGCAGCATGCGTCGCCGACTCCTTTTGAAAAGCCTTCAGCTTTGCTTTGTTTGCTGCGGCTGCAAAATTCCAAGTCGAAAGAGAAATCCATAAAAAAAAGCGTACAAAGCACAAAACAAAATCCGAAGAAGCAGACAAACAAAAAAAAAAAAACAAAAAAAAACGAAAAACAACAAAAGAGAGCGGACAAAAAACGTGGCAGCAGCTAAACAAAAATAAGTTGCTCTGTTTTGTCGTTGGTGTTGTTGTTGCAGCGTTGAATACACACCAAAAACAGACAACGGCCTCAGTCGCCGTCAGCAGCAGCAGAAACTTTACTTGCGCTCCGCTGCCTCCATTCTGTCTCCTTCTTTGTGTTTATCACTGTGTGTGTGCTTGTGTGTGGGTGTGTTTGTTGTTGTTGTTGTTTGTTGTCTGTAATGTTGGTTTTTTTTTTTTTTTTTTTTTTGTTGCTGCTGCGGTCTCTGCGCGCTTCGCTGCATTCGCTACTACTGCAGCGACTCATCCTCAACAGCTACAATCACAATAAACTAGCGAGCTTCAGACTTCAGTTAGATGAATACATATACATATATATTTTAATTTTAATATTAATATAAAATACCGTTGAATGTGCTTCTTTTTTTTAGTCCGTTTGTCGATAATCATTTCATACAAAATTAGGTATCAATCCATGTTTTCTGTTTTCTTCTCATTCTTAAAAGTAAAATTATAATAAACTAAAATAAAAAATTAAAGAAAATAAAGCTTTAAATATGAATTTTGCTCAATGTTTACACAAAATGGAAAAGTGCGCCATATGTTGTAAGCATCTCTTGTTTCTGTATACATCTGTCTATCTAGCTGCATATTAGAGTTACGTATCCGTAAGATACAAAAATAGTTTTGGTGTATCTCATTAGCATTTTGGAGGTCTGCCTGGCGTGAACTCGCCAGCAGCAAGCAACAATGCTGAAATATATATATATGTATATATTTGTATGTGTGTATATGCAACTAAAATAGAAACCACAAAAACAACGAAAAAGTTTTACACAAAATGCATTTGTAACAAAAAAGATGGCGGCGGGGGTGGGTGGGGGTGGTCGTGAGGGAATAAATCTCTGCCTGCTGCTGCTGCTGCAAAATGTTGTTGACTGTTTAGAATTTAAAGTTAAATTTAGACAGGGGACAACATGTAAAAGTCAAAAACGCAGCTGCAAACAAGAATCGAGACTGAAAACAGAGCAGCAAAACTTTGAGGAACTGCGAGAAAAACAACAACAACAACTACAACATAAACAACAATCATTGAAATGCCATTCAAAAGGCAAAGCTCATAGAATATGTATGGGTGTGTATCTGTGTTATATATATATATATATATATATATGTGTATGTGTGTGTGTGTGTTTGTTGAGTGTGTATACAAATGGTTAGTGTTGCCAGCCAGCAGAAGCTACTTTTAATTTTTTTCTTTCTATTTTTCTTTTTTCATTTCTATGCGCATCGCGAGTGACTTTCTATGTGTGTGTGTGTGTGTGGGTCTCTTTTTTAATTGTTTGTATTTCTTTCTATTTTTTTGACAGTTGAATGAACTGTGAGCAAGCACAGCAGTAGCAACAACAACAGCAAGTCTGACATTTATTGTTGCGTTATAATAAAGAAGGAAATAAATAAATAGAAGCAATGGGCAAAAGGAATACAGAAACAAAGCAAAAACGGCATTAAAAATAAACGGCTCGACCCACCAAAAGAGTTGTAATTGAGGTGTAGTGTAAAGAGAGGGAGAGAGAAAGAGAGATGGAGACGAGTCAAAGCAAGTCAAAAGTGTGGCTGTAAACTAGAAAGAAAAAAATCAGGAGAATAAAATACAAATGCATGCCGGTTGGAATTGGGAATGCTTGGGAAAAGAGAAAGAGGAGGGGGTTTAGATAGATAGAGAGAGAGGGAGATAGGATGCGAGCAGACGTTAAACAAAGTTTACGTAAAGTTGCCAGACATATTCAATTAAAGAGAGTGTAAAAAAGCATGAATGCAACTCTGTGTTTACAGTGATGAATAAAAAAAGAAAAGCATACAAGATATTCACACAACACAAAGAACCAATAGATAAGGGTATTATGCGGCATGAATGTGCCAATGTGCATCCATATAATGTTGCCAGTTTTCTATTCAATGCAAAAATATGTCGTGCATTTCCACTCTCTCTTATTGTCTTTATTTGGAAAATGCATTTGTTTCGGAAAATCGATTCGATTGCTCATTGAAGAAATCTTTTATTTTCTATTATCCATTTGCCATAATATTTGAAAGTATAAATGCCCATTTAATTGCTTATTTGTCGTCAATCAGCTGTTCGATAATCTGACTTCTTCTGTCTCCAATTATGCTTCGAATATGGCGAATATAATTGCTGTTGTTGTTGTACGATTTTTCTGCTTCCTCTTTTGTGCAGATACTCCAGTTGTTGGCGTTCACTCGTTTCTTCACTAATCCATTCAATCAGCTTCAATCAATGTCAAAGCGAATGAGCCCCCCTCTGCCATCTGCCCACCTCACTCAATCTCAATCTCGATTCTCTTTCTGTCCTTCGTTCTACTATTTTTGATTATCGTCATTAAGAAACGCTTTGCTTAAACCATGTGACGCGTACAATGCCCGTTCCATTCCACGGTATTCCACGACATTTCGTTCCACTCTCAATATGGAGGTCAAGTTGCGCAGTTTTAGTCGCTCGAGAATCGCACGCGGTTTGCGTTGAGCTGCTAATCGATCGACATTTGTATTTTGTTGGTTTCTCACGCTGCTTGCTGTCTGACAGCGATATAGTTTCTCATATATCACACCTGCCCCAAGCAACGAGCGCTCAATTTGAGACTTTTGCTAATGTTGCAAATGTCTCTAGTTTTTCACGTTAAAAATTACTTTTCGTTTTTACCTTATTTGTTGTTTCTTTTCTTTGACAGCAGCTGCCAGAAATGAGAATAGAAATGTGCTCGAAAACGGAGCCAAGACAAACTGGCGACGCTGTCACTCAAAGGGGACCCCTGACAATGGGGCTGCTTCATTTTGGGGACGCTTTCGTGGGCCAAAAAAAAAAACTAATATAGTTGCCTTTTGTGTTGTGTCCCTTTTTTTTTGCTGTTTGGCACGTGTTTTCTTTGCAATTTATGCTCAATTTTTCAAGGGGTTATTAATGGCATATTGGCATTTCTTTTGTGTTTGTCTTCTTCTTTGCCTTTTATATTTATTATTAAATTTGTGGCAATCTCTGTTTGTTTATTAGTCTTGTTGACCTTTGTTTTTTCTAGCCAAACGCTATTTGTTGACATATTTTCGTTTCATTGAAAAAAATGCCATGTAAATAAAAACAGGCAGAGTTGATTGGATTTGTGCCTTGTGCTTTGGAGTCCAATGTTTGCTCGAGTTGCGTGATTGACTGTAATATGCCGAGTGTCCTTTTTAGGGTCAAAGTTGACATGCTGACGCCTTGACAAACAAACAGGCCAAGATATAAATAGCCATTTTAATATAGAATGCCCTAAAAATGGGTAAAGAATTGTGCAAAATGTTGTAATAGGCACAAGGAAGCATTTTCGTCCACCTAAAGTATATATATTCGTGATCAGCATTAATAGACGAATCGATTAAGCTTTGCTCCAATAATCTTCTGTCTGTCTGCTCTGAAGTGTCAGAGACTTGCTGTTTAGAATTTCATTTTATCAATGAAATTGATGCTTCGCTATAGAGGCACACCGATATCCAATGGAAATAAAGATATAGATATTTGGGATAATATTGAACAACTGTAGAAATTTTATAATGATCGGATAAGAAAAACACACTTTATGAATAATAATAAACAAACTAATCAATACAGCTGGGTGCAGGGTAACTGCTAGTTGAGTTCTCCCAGCTAGAGAAATCTTACTTGGGTCTTATCAAGTTTCGATATTAATATTTTTTTGATATATTGAGTGAAAGATAAATCATATTTTTAGCAAGAAAAACCCTTGTCATATATGTATAAAAAAAGTATATATAATAGACTGTTGTCATTACTTCGATAATGTTGCATATTTATTCACTAAAAAAGTTTTGTTTATTTTGTTAGTTTCCTTATCCTTCGTGATTAATATACAGAAACTAAGAAAATATTGTCTATTTTGTGTGTTTCATGTGACTTCTTGTCAACTTTTGGGCTGAAAGAGACACATCGAGATAAAATGAGTACAAAAATAAGAATTACTGGCAATTAGCCCGCATGGAAACTTTGGCAAAGTCAAAATATAGGCAAAGACTTACTTCACTTCACACACAAATAACGCTCGTCGATGCGAAAGATAGCAACTAAAGTTGACGGGTTGCTGCTGGCAAGCTATCCATTTGGATCCATTGTGGCGTGAAACGGTTATAACTAACGTTAGACACGTGTCCATGTATATATCCATGTGTGATACTTATGCATATATATACAGACACACACCTACATATACACATACACATACAAGCATGCATAAAATAATACCGTAAACATAAACACCATGTGAACCGTCAACGTGTGCTAGCAAACCCTAATAAAACTACCCACCACCCTCCTCCCCACACAACAACACCTGCTCTCCTGAGCAGTTGAAATGCTTTTACATGGCAACAGAACAGAAAATCGATGGCAATTTACCGTGCGTCTGTCACTTTATGCATGTATTTGTGTGTCTGTTCATACTCGTTTATATATATATATATATATATATATATATACATACAAACATATCTACGTACTTCATGTATTATGTATTTTGATGTACATGCGCAAAATTCCCACATCATAGAGAGCACAAGAAGAAGAGAAGAAGAAGACTGTGCAACTTTTTTTCGTAGACAAAACAAAACAAAAAGGCAACCAACGACACAAAAAAAGGAGAAGAAGAAAAAAGACAACATCAGCAAAAACAACAAAATGGCACAGTGGTCGTTTAGCAGGAGTAGCAAGCATAAACATACATTTTGGAGAATACTTTCACTTCGAAACATTCGTATTTTTTAAAAACCACTATTTTAAAAACCATTATTTAAAATTATGAATTTTAAAATGCATAAGTTATTAAGTTACTAATTCGCAGCTTAAAAACAGCTGTAAGACCACTGTACAACAAATAAACACTAAAGAAAGGAAAAAGCAGAACAGAGAGACAGAGAGAGAGAGAGAGAGAGTGAGAAAGGAGCACAGCTTAACACCCACACCCCTTACTACCCCAACCCACGGCTGCAAGGCGTTTGCTTCAAATGCTGCCTAGGCTTTGACTTTGTGAGCCGTCTCGCTTCATCTCTCTCTTGCACGTCTCCTCTCACTCTCTCTCTCTCTCAGTGTGCTATCTGCTCTTCTCTTTCATGCTTTCTTTCTATCTTTTGAAGCCTCCCACTCAACACTCTCGCTCTCCGCCCGCGCCTTGCTGCTACTGCTGCTGCATTATTTTCATTTTCAACTTTTTCTTGTTGACTGTCGGCGTCGCGGCCCCCTCAGCAATCACTTGGGCGGCGACCTCATTTAGAGGTAGGGTGATTCTCTCCCCAATCCAAAACCCCCATGTCGTTTAGGGCCGCAGCTGGCAACGCACATTTTGATAACATTTGTGATAAAATAATGCGGCAACAACGCACAAGCGGCACTACAGAGAGTGATAGAGAGAGGGAAGGGGATGGGAGGGAGGTGGTTGACGCAAGGGGCCAAAGAACGTGCCAGGTCAGTGGGTGGCATGGCGCAGACAAGACGCTATCCCAGGCACTGTCTAAATGTATATGTATATATATGTGTGTGTGAATTTGTTTGTGTGTGTGCGAGTTTAGTAACTAGCATTTTTATTTTTTGCGCTCGTTTTTACTTTGGCATTCTTTGTGCGCAACGTTGCCAAACTTCAGCTAAGCCAAAGCAGAAGCCGTCTGTTGCCCTCTCGCTCGCACACAACGTCAATAATTTTCATTCATTCTGAATGAAGATGAACGCGTGCTGGCGCCCAACCCAACATAACCCCCTCCCCTCCACCCGAACTCCTCTTTTCAACCTCTTCCACTCTTCGTGCCTTAATTTAAGTTGATGCTGATGCTGCTGCTGCTTTGCTGCTTTAATTTGTCCAATTTATTTAATGTCTGTGATTTGTTTACCTAATTGGAGTTGTCTGTTGTCAACTTTGACAACATTTTGGCTAATTAAACATTTGCTTCAAATTTACCGTTTTAGTTTGTCATTTGACACCTGACACTTGCGATACCTACACAGGTCGTCAGGTGAGCAAAACTTTTAAGCATTGCGTTTTTGCTTAAAGCTCCGAAAGTCAGAAAGAAAGTAAGCACAATTTAATAAGGTTTAAGGGAGATTTGTGCAACATTTGTGATTGCAATCAGACATTCAAATAGAGTTTGGCACATTGAGAGCAGTAGGTCGACTTTGTACTAAAGCTGAACTTGGCTTTAAGTGTCGTAAATCTGCTATTTGAATACAACTTTCTTTAAATAGTTTGTTTATTGCCCTGCTAACTATAACTGCGCTGAGTTTAAAAATATATAATTATGTTTAAAATATTGAATAATATGTTATTTAAATTTTTTTGTCCAGTTTCTTTTCGATTCATCTAAGCTCAAAATACACATAGAAACTTGAGAGACACACATAATTATGTAATACTTTTCTTACATTAAACTTTGATTTTGACACAGAGTTTTCTCATCTCTCTCATAATTCTAAGAAATAATTTATAAATAATAATAAATAACATCAACTAGAGTCAAAATCCTTTTAGTTATATTTATTCTTTCGTTTGTAAAGCTGGCTGAAATGTATAAATTTCGAGAAAATCGCTTTATTATATAAAGTTCAAATTCATGGTAAATAATCTTATCTCTTATCATGTGTCTCACATTCCTATGCATAAAGTAAGTCATAAATCAATTACAATCAATGAAATCTGGTCTAATTATCCGTACCGGGTATAAGGATAATATAAAGTAAAGTAAGCCTTTAATTAAAACATATTGTTCCTTAAATCCACAGCTTAAAGCTGAAAAAATATGTTAATGCTGTTAAAAAATGAGCCTGACAGGCCACGCCCTGTGTATAATGGGGGATATCGCATTATCAACCCCCTTCCCCCACTCGCTTCTCTACTATATCAAACATTTGACAATTCACATTAAATTAATGCGCCACAGCAAAGGCAAAAACTTCAAGCACAGCCACAGAAACAATAACAATAACAACAACAACAACAGCACAAAGTCAATAAAACAAAAAGGCAATGCACACCCCCTAGCCCAACCCTTAAGGGAGAACGCCAGCCGACGCCCCAGTCAGTTCAAGTTTCGTCCTTGCTGTGAAATTTAAATGCAGACGCCATTTCTATTACTCCACACATTAAATTATACCACGCGCTGTTGCCAAACCATATCCTGGCAATATACCAACCCCCAACCCCAGTACTCCCCTCCCCCAGTACAACAACTCAACCCAACCCAACCCAAATGGCAGTCGAGCCGAAAATACAATCATGACTCGCACAAAAAGCAAACGGAGAAAGAAACAAGAGGTGCTTCTGCTGCTGATGGCGCTGGTTCTGCTGCTGCTGCTCCTTGGCTGCACCCAAAACGAGGCGCGGCCCCACAGGCATATATATATATATATATAGTTGGCTAAAACCTACCATGCCCAAGCTTCAAGGGTTATTTACAAACCCACACACACATACACACACACATATATATATGTATATATACAATGTTTACATATATATTCTTGTGTGTATCCACATACATATATTAAAGACGGCTTCTATAGTTAAAATGTATTTTTGCCAGGCACCGCCCCAAAAAAAGAAGAAAAAAATCATGTTTCTGCAAGTAGCACATTTTAGAAAGACACCCGAATTTGGGGGACAGGAGAGAGAGAGACCGATAGAGCGATAGAGAGAGAGAGAGAGAGATGGGCAAGAGTAGGTGCATGATTATTTTTCATGCTTTTTCTCATTTCATTTTACTGCCTGCCTGCTACCGCCTCGCACAGAGCAACTTTCACAAAGCGGCTGCCTGTGGGGGTTGCTTGCTGCTGGCGTCGCACTCCAACCACACCACCCCACTCCACCCACTCGCTCAGTGTGCAAGAAAAATTAAATGAATCGAGCAGAGAAGAGGAAAAGCAAAGAAGAAGCAGTAACAGAAGCCGTCGCCTCACGTGCGCCTAAAGTTGCTTTTGTTGTTGTTGCTTGCTTGCTTGCTATCTCTCTCTCTCTCTCTCTCTTCTCTCTCTCTGTGTTTGTCCGTCGCCTAATGGCCGCCTTGCCGGCCCAACATATTGTCTGCCCTTGATTTTATCGATTTTTGCGCTCTTTGCTCTCTTCTGCATGTTTTGTTCGCTCTTTTCTCTCACTCTCTCTCTCTCGCTCATTCCCAAAATGATGGTATGCTCACAAAAGCGCGCGCGCTTCTGTTTTATGCTAAGCTTTGCTATTTCTTTGTTGTTGTTGCTGCTGCTGCCAGTAAATACAGCTGCGGTCAAAATAATAGTAGTGCACACATATGTTTTGTCAAATGTTTAAAAAAATACTTATAATTTGGTTAACAAATTATGAACACTTAATTTCAACACAAGCAATAAACATAAGTAAATATTAAAACTTAACTTAGCTATAAATTTTATTAACAAAAAAATTAAAGTCCATAAATTTGATAAATTGTATATTTATTAAAAGTATTTTAAAACATTCACAGTTGAGAAACCAAACATAATTTGTTTAGCAGAATTAAATTTTTCTTCAATTTGAAGATTTTGAAGAGGTCTCGATTTTATCAGCATTAAATAAGTAAATTTATATTAAATGCTTTGACAAGCAGCACAGCTATTATCTTGACCGGAACTGTATGTATGTCTATGTATATATGTATGTGTGTGTGTATGTGTATGTATGTACGTACTCCGGCCGGCTGCTGTCGCTTGCACATTATGTGCTTTTGGCTTTTATGTGATGACTGCTCTGCTGCGTTGTTATTTATTGCATTTAAACCCAAGTCCACCCACCACTCACTCAAATTGCTTATATGTATGTGTGTATACAGATACAGTTGAATGTATATATATATATATATATAAATGTGTGTATATATTTAATGTGGCGTGGCTTTAATCTTTTGCCGACCAATTTTGTACCATTTAAATTTACTCTTATTTCAGAGTTCCACTTGTGTACATTTTTGCTGCATTTAAGCTTTCAATTTTCAACTCGACTCGCTTTAACTGACCCACACCCACTCACCCACCCAGCACACATTGCTGCTGCTACTGTTGTTATTGTTGTTGTTGTTGTGCGAGGTCGTCTTTTGGTCTTCTCAATTAATATTAAATTCTTTGGCTGCAATCTGTTTGTGATTCTGTCTGACCATTTTGGGAATTTATTTATATTGCTTTGCAACTATTTGTGTGGTTTAATGTTTATAAGTGTTTGCTGTGTTTATGCTATGTGTACGTATTTTAGAACCTTAATTAAATTATCATTAAATATGCGATTAGTATTATTTAATCTATGAAATATCAGTAAGAGAAGACTGAGTATATCTTGTTAATTGCTCTTCTAATATCTTGTATTTCTACAATATAATATTTTGCGAGTTGGGCATAGCCTGGAAATATATATGTCAATCTTTGAAGGACATTAACAGCAATCACTACTACACATTTGTTGACTTATCGTTTTATCGATTTGCATTTATCACTGGTATTGAAGCCCAGAAGTGAGCGTAGCTAACCAATATTTAAGGAATATATATATTACATGTTTTTCAACTCAGCTTTAAGGAATATATATATATATATATATAAATATCACCTTTATCTTCCCATCCAACATAAGTCTTAAGTTATAAATTATTATTTGTTTTGTAATTTTTCTAATGCACTTGGAATGTGTTTCTGCATTAAGAACCTTTTAGAAATCTATATAAATCAACATTTCCATTTAAAAAGAGCACTTTGCTGTTTGTTTATTCGGTTTGCAGCTCTTTTGATAATTTATTTATTTATTCTAAGGGGCGCAACCATATTAAATGCGCCACATTCCACATTATGTGTGGCTAAACTCAAAGGGTGTGTTGCAAGTTTGAGTAATGGGAGAATTGAAAGTGAGCCAAGAGAGTAATTTGGGACTGTAAATTCGATACGTTAAAAGCAAACATATGATAAATTGATTGACTAATAGAAATAACATTAAATGCAAAGAATTCGAATACATTAGCGATTATCGATGAGGGGAAACGTTGACATTTAGTAACTAGGCTGCATAAAATAATAACTGGAATATGCCAGATCATATTATATGATAAACAAAAAGGATTCTTTACTTATTCACTAATCATCTACTCCCATATGAGTAAGAACTCTACCGACCACTCAATCTGTCTCTTTCCCTCTCTCTTCCAATTATGTAATTGTTGTAATCAGTTCCCTTAGGTCATCTACTCGTCGGCCTGTGAAATTCCATGCGACAACAGGAACTGTCTGCATGCAGAGGCGGTACACGCCCATTTGTGCCAGGAAGGCTATTAGCACCGTTAAACTGTAAGCAACAAAGTGTGTACAAATACATATGCATTAAATAGGTACTCCATTTCGTGGCTCAAACCGTCTTAAATTTGTTGCATTTTTTACGGCATTTTGGGGTGTGGCAGTGCGAACAACAAAATGAATGGTCGTAAAAGAGTTGTCGCGTGCTTAGACGTCATGAATTTAACAACTGGCCGAGAAGTGCTCGTAAACCACAACACCCCCCTTCATCATTGTCGTAAGGTTTAACTCTTTCTGTCTATGCTCGGGTCACGTGAGATTTAAACATAGGAAATGTCCTTAAACTTTTAGCACTTAATTTGGTGTTGTTGTTTTTTTTTTTTTTTTTTGTGTTTTCCGTTTTGCATTGTCAACAACTTTTGTTTTGTGCAATTCTGGGCGACGCTCAGTCAGCAGCAGTCATTCATTCGACTCGTTCGTTTAGCCGGCTGGCTGCCAGCTGACAAGCCCTTTTTTCACGCTGCCACTTTTATTTATGCGATAAAAATAAAGCGATAATAAATGGTGGACAGCAAGCGCCAAGTTATTGCACTCACTCACACTCACTTTGCGCGTCATGCTCTTGTTTTGGCTCTCTCCCTCTCTCTCTCTCGCTCTCTCTCTCTCTCTCTCTCTCTGTGTCTCCCTCTTTCGCTGTGTTTTCGCTCAGCAACAGCTGTTTGTTTGGCTGTGTCTTAAGAAAGTTGTTGTACAAAAGTTCAATTGCCTTGCCCTCGTACCGGTCGCCACCCCAACCCCGACCAGTGGCCCTGCCCTGGTCTCGACATCGACTGCGCTCTCCTCCACGCCTTCTCTTTGTCACCCTCTTTCGCGATGCATTTGCATTATTTATGTATTTACATATTACCGTTGAATGGTTTTCAGTTTCTGCTTTATATCCATTTTGCAGGTGTTGCGCAATTTCCCGTTGCTAAAAAGTGCAAGAGCGAAGATTGCGCCTGAGTGAAAGACGGGGAGAGAGAGAGAGAGAGAGAGAGAGACACATCAAATTGAGCGGCATTGAGGGAGTTGTAAATATCAATTCATGTGTGTGTCTGTGTGTCTGTGTGTGTTTGTTGTAGGTCAGGTCCAAAAGCTAAAGCTAGGCAAAATGCAAAATGAAATGAATGAAATGAAACCGTAACGTGATCATCAAGCAATAGAATTATAAATTCTTACAGAAGGAAAATAACTATTGCTGTTCATACAATTTAATTGGACTCATTTTAATCGGGAAATTACAGTTAACTATTCTCGATTCTTTGTTAACTGTGTTTGTCAACTGACCCCAGCACGATTTCAAGCAAAGTCCAATTTGCATAAAGGATGAGTCCACCAATTTTCCTTCCGTAAATTTTGAAATTATGTATAATTATATATGTAAAAGCAGCCCTGACTATATAGTCATCCATTGATTAGACCTACTTGAGTTTTTTATACCCTCTTTTTTCTTACATAGATGTCCCCTTTCGAAAATTACTCAGGTGCGTCAAACTCGGCTCTTCTGAACTCTATTATTAGCACACAAACACACACACAGAAATAAACTCGAGAAACGTCGATTGCTTACTTTCCCATTTGTAGTGCAGTGTTACCAAAGTGAAATCTATTTTGTTGTTTATGTTTTCGCGCCTTTCAACACCCTGTAAAAACTGTATTTTTATGTTAGCTTTGAATGATTTGTAAATACCATAATAATACACAATAAATGATTTCATAATAATGATGCATAATAAAAGTAAATTGCAATGTTGTATTTGAAATAATTATATAACACGTAGCTAGATCATTATTCATACTTACGTAAAATAAGATATGGCATTCAGACTATAAATTCTTTGGTTATCTATAGAGATACAGATATCTCGGAATTGGAAAAAAGTAATTGATAAAATGAAATAAATTAAAGCTGATCAAGAATAAAAATATATACATTAGGGATCGGAGAATCCGCAAATTATTGTAATCTAGAACCGTGTAGTAAATTATATGGAATTTTTCTATATTGGAATTTCTTAATAGTCATTGTTGTTTGCTGCCAATCAGTAATTCGTAATTTTTGATTAATATGCAGTTTTCGCTGAAAAACGATGAGTGCTTTAGAAAGCCCCCTTGGAAGACGGAACTAAACAGGTTGCAAAATGGGAAAACTCATTGGAAATAACACTGGAGAGGGTTACCCTGATTATCCGGATTGACTGATCGAAATAGCTTTGAATAGCCGCATTTTAAATTATCTAATAGATTTTCTAGCTATCCAAACTCTCAACACTTAAAAACTTAAGAATATTTCATTACTTCTGACAATTGTTTTGATTCACGAGGAGCCAACACTTCCGTAAAAGATAATCGTGGCCAATCCAATCAATTCTTATCAACGATTAAACAATCGCATGTGTCACAAATTACTTCAGAGGTTCGTTCCGCCTTTGCGATAGGAACTCAAATGAAAAAAATAAAAAGTAAATAAAAACAACAAATAAATAAACTTATTAATATGGCTCAAGTGCAAACAAGAAGAGTGGAAAATGCTTTTTGTTTTGTGGATTTAACACTCGGTTCGCTTAGCACTCGAGAAATCCGAGTAAAACGAATGGGGAAACGATTCTCCCACACGAAACTAACGGTAACGTAAACAAAAACAAACAGTACACTTTATGCTGTGACACAATTACTACACACACACACACTCATACAAGTGAATATACTTTTCGGTATTTTGTACATATAAATAAAATCTGTGTCAAATAAACTTTGCATGTTTACGTCGAATTTTTCTGCAATGCCATTTTGTTGACATTTTTGTTATTATTGTTGTTTTTACTGTTGATGTTGCTGTTGCTGTTGTTGCGTTTTGTGTCTCATTTTGTTCGTAAGAGGCGGCGGGGATTGATGACCCGCTTTTTAACGGACCGCCGCATGATTCATGAAGCGGTTCCAAGTTCAGAGGAAAAGAAATGTGCAAATAAAATTGCAATAAAATTACATTTTATGTACTGTGTGTGTAATATGTGTGTATATAAATAAATGTATATAGGCGGCGGCAATTTTGTGTGCGTGCCAGCTGCAAATAAATAAATATATATGTACATTCACCGACACTGAGCAAAAAGAATGAGTGGCAAATGGGAACATCATGAGCAACAGTTAATTTTTATTATTATTGCAAGTCGCTGCTGCTGTTGTTGTTGGTTTATTATTACACTGGCTTGCAACGGTAAATATTAAGTGACGATTACAGCACACACTCTCTCTCTCTCTCGCACACAAACACACACACACACATATGTGTCGAGAATAGACAGCAATTTAATGTGACAGGTGCGCAAGCGAGACGACACTAGAGGAAGAGAAAACTTGTATGCAGCACTTTAATTGAAATGCTCTGGCCAAGCAAAAGACAAACAAACCAAACGCAAACCATAAAAGCAAAAGCAAAGCCAAACGGGAAAAACATGCAGAAGCAATAACAAATGAGTGGAGGCATCCATCGTCTGATTGAGCATGTGTGTGTGTGTGTGTGTGTGGAGTGCAGTGGAGTATTAGTATTAGTATTAGTGTATTAGTCGTGGACAGGTTGCGTTATTTTGAAAGTGGCTGACTGAGAGAGCGAGCGAGGAGAGAGAGAGAGAGTGTGAGGACAGTGTGCATAGAGGAGACAGTGAAACACACAAAACTCCAACTCAAAATTATTAAATTGCAGACGCCCGGCTACGTGTGTTGTCTGTGTACCTTTCTCTCTCTCTCTCTCTCTCTCTCTCTATGTGCGTGTGTCTGAGTATGTTAGACAGGGCGGAGGTGTGTGGAAAACGAGCGGAAGAGTCACGCACACTGATGAACATAACAACAGACAAAAGCGCTAAAAACAACGTCTGACTGTGAAACGAGTTGAGTTGCTCGAGTTGCTGTGGGGAAAAAGAGCAAAAAAGGAAAAAAAGAGAAGAGCGCCATACAAAAACGTGAGCGCAAGTATCAGTGTGTGTGTGCGATAAAGGTCGTTGGCCATGCGACGTCGTTGAAGTCGCACGACTACGCCAGGAAACAACAGCAACAAACAACAACAACAACACGTTGGTTGGCAGAGAATAAATGTGGCGAGGCAGCAGCGGCGGCGACGTATTTAGCCTAAGGGCGGCATTAAATGTATTGCAGGTTTCTGCTGGCCAACACACACACACACAAACACTTATTGTAGACTATGGCTACAAGTTTATATATCTCTGTGAGTGTGTGTGTGTGTATTTACTATAGGCGGCCTCATCAGTTTTTAGCTGCATTTAAAAAGACTAAAAACACGTTTTGTGCACAGCCTGCGTCAAATAGACAAAACGAACAAAGCGTTGAGGGCAAATGTGGGCGGTTGTGCATATGTGTGTGTTGTGTGTATGTGTTTATTTGTTTGCGATTGCATTGGTTGCTGCTGCTGTTTTGCCTTTAAGGCCGTTATCATCTGCCCTGTTGTCTGTCGCCTGTCGCCACTCGTCGGTCAGTCAGTGCGACAAGTTTAGTGGGCTTTACAATTGAAACAGAGACAACGAACTGATTCGGTGAAAACAGCCAACCGAATGCAAAGGAAGTGGAAGTGTGAATGTAGCTTTAAATAATTCAATTATAAATAGATTTCGAATTATATATGTATGCTTGTGAAAAATCTATCTGTGGATTATTTTTGTGCATTTGAGAAATCTGTAAATGGCGCTCAATTGAATACCATTTGCATGATCTAACACAAATGTTCCTGGATCGAAAGATAAATAAAAAAATAAAAACAATATTTAAATAATTTCTGATGATTGTCAGAGTTGTTATAAATTTGAAATAAAAGCACTGCTTCTGAGTTGAACAGCATTTTAATTCCTTTTGAATTTGAATACTTTTCAATATTCATTGATTCTTATAGATAGAAATATTGATGTATAGAAATTGTAGTTTGAGAAAGATAAAATGTTTAGAGCCTGCGCATCCATTGAAACCAGTTGTTTTAAGGTAATTCAACTCTTTATCTATAAATATAGAACCAAGAACATCGAATCTGTTGGAATTTTAAACACTACCATCAACATGAATTTACTTTGTTTATTCTTAGAAACATTGGTTTAGAAACTGGTTAAAGTGTTGACCAAACCGCATTTTGGGATGACCTCATGCGTTAATTTAAACACTTAACTCAATTCAGTTAATTATAGTAATAGACAGGGAAGCAGCTGTTGCAAGTTCAAAGCCAAAACCAAAACGATTAAAGGTTGACCTTTTGCGAAGTGCTTAGATTTAATAGTATTGCATAAGCAGCCTTCGCCCAATCGCATTGCATAACATTGCACAAAGCACAAATAATTTAATACCCCTGTGAGAGACAGCGACAATTACAGCTAGAACTTGTTTTATTACTGTATTTTGCTTTAATCTTTGTTGTCATTTCCTTATTTAACGTGACACTTGTAAAAAATTGCATTGAAATTGAGAAGACAGCGCTGATTTGCTCTCTTTCACCTCTCCTCCTCTCTTTGTTGGCCTTATATCTATCTTAAGTGAAAATGAACACCTGCTCGTTGTTGTTTTTGTTGTTGTTGTTAGAGCTGTTTGTTTTCCTTTTCTTTTTTTTCCTCTCTTTTGCTTATTTTTTTGTTTGTAGTACGTTTGTTTGTTGTGGCGTACGTGCCAGTGCACTTCTCACTCAATGCAGTTATGCAGCTATTACGTCGTCTATGCTCAGACACACACATATGCACACTCATACACACACTAATAGACACGCACTGCCGAACACCTGTCAAACGCATGCAGCCGAACGCACACAGACAAAACTCACTCTAATGCCATCTACACCCGTCTCGCTTGCATGGCGAGAGGAGGCCACCATCAGCAGATGCTTTTTGTTTCATTTTGTGCGCTCTTCTCGTGCATAGAGTATGTACCGCTGCCTTCTAATGTTGCTGTGTCACGTTCTTCTTATGAAAATGTTTGAAATTCTGATTGGATATTATGTGCACGTAGATATATAAACAGAAACACACATGCATACGTATTCAGCTCAGCCAAATGTCTACAATTAATAATGTGTGCGTTGTTGCCATATTTCACGCGCTTACTCACGCAATAGCATTAAATTGAAACAGGTTTTTTTTTTTTTTTTTTTTTTGTTTTCTCAGACAGCTGGGAACAGAGCGACGAGCGGCTGAGCGAGAGAGAAGAGCGATCATGATCCATGATGGTCATGATATTATCTTGTTGGCTTTGCCAGCCTGCCTTTCATTGTGTTTCACTTGTTGTGTCTTTTTGTTTTTTTTTCGGCTTGGCATTCTTTGTTAAATATGTTCACTGACCTTTGCCGAAATTTCCAGTTTTTATTTGTTTTTTTTTTTTTTTTTGTCTGAACGACTTAAATTTGACGACGTTACATATGTTCAAAAAAATACATATACATATTTTTGCTATCGGTATTTCTTCTTTTGTTGCCATATTTGCTTTTGTTGTTAATCATTTACTACGAAAACAACTGTGAACAAGAGGAAGAAGCCGAGGAAGAAGAGGCGTACGGCATTATTCACGCAAATGACCTTCAACTTGATTTTTAATTAAGTTCGGTTCAATGAACTGAAACTGTCAACGACTCGTCGCCATCGTTGCCGACTTTTTCGATTGTATGTATGTGTGTGTGCGTGTGTGTGTTTTATTTAAATGTTTTCTCTCTTTTAGCGTTTACACAATTGTTGAATGTTTTTGCTTTCACATACATATTTACCGTATGAAAACACTTCAATTTTACGTTCTTTGTCCTGGTTTTTGGTGTGTTTGTTTATTTATAGCTGTATACTTTATGTATGTTTAATGTGAGTGTGAGTGTGTGTGTATGTGTATGTGTATTATATTAAAGAAAAGAAACAGTTATCTTGCATGACAAATTCAACTGTAATTGCTTAGAGTAAGTGATAAGTCTGAATTGCATTAGAATTGTGTTTCTTTTTCTCATAGCCAGTGTTGCCAAATCTTACAAAGTTGACTCAAACCCCTATTTATTTATCAATTTATTTATTTACTGTCAACTAAAGTCAGTCGACACAAAAAATACAAAAAGTAAAAAATTTAATTAATTTAAATGGAAAATAATATTTACAATTATATATATACAAATTAAGAATAAAAAATATTAATAAGATTTCTGGGGGTATTTAAATGCAAAATGGTCCAAAATTTTGTTGCATGACTTGGGGAAAACCCAGGAAAAAACCAAATCAGATTAAAAAATAATTAGTATGAATTAGTTAGTTAGTGGATAGGACATATAAAAATGAGTTCTTAACTATAGAAATGGATGACTCTGAATTGATTACTTGATAGAATCTGTTGTAATCATTACAGAGTAATTCATGCAACGAATAATTAGTAGTACAACGATTAAGAGAAAGTGGGAAGAAGTAAGGAGACGGTCTATTTGCAAGAGAAAAAATTATTTGACTCTCCAAAGCAGCTAAATCGATTTCACCAATTAGTAATTTAACTACAAACACAACACGACGATTAGTTAAGGAGGGAAGGTTAATAAGGATCAGTCTATTGGTGTATGGAGCAGACACCACTCATAACTCTTCTGCACCGATTCCAATCTACTTTGATAAATATGATATTGAGGGGACCACATACAAAGTCCATATACCAGAATTCTACGTACAACAGAAGCGAAAAGTATCCTGGTCGTATAAGGGTCGTCAAATTCCTTTGAACTACGTTTAATAATACCAAGAACTTCAAAGGCTTTGTTGACAGTGAACTTTATTTAATATGACTATCAAATTTTATGTTCATTCATTCAGTCTTCAGAATGGCATCCCATCGAGCGTATTATTATGGCACAATAATTATTATTATGTTTATTATAAACTTCTTGGATATTTAACTAAGCTAAACTCTGTGTAAACGTTGCCATATTTATCTTGATGCTTTGTTTTGTGTACACAGTGACTTTGGACTGTTTAATGTCAAACTTTGACTTTGACTATTTTCTTGGTTTTATCTTTACAATCGATAAACTGCCAAGGGCAACGTTGTCGCATTTCACTTTAATGGCATTTTGTTTTTATCTGGCATCAGCTTAAAGCTATCTTCTCCTTCAACTGTTCAACTCATTGTTCACTTTTTTTCCTTCTTATTATCTATCATAGCTCATCTCGGGCCTTACAGCATCCAAGTATGATGTGCTAGTCATAATTTATGCAATGTAATCGCTTTTCCCCATCTACCCTACGTCCTCGCCTTTCGCAGTCTCACCGTACTTTATCGCTGCTCGTTATACATAAATTTTAGTGGGTTTCCTTTTTCCCGGTATTTTTTTCATCTGGCGCAAACAACAAATTTTTTTCAATTTACATTTTTATCATAATTCATTCGCCTTTTTTTGTCTCTTTTTCTTTTGGACGTCACTGCAAAGTGCCCAACAGCTTTTGTTGCGTTTCTCGAGTTTCAAGTGCGTTGCTCCCCCATCCTCTAACGCCCACCCCCCACAGCGTTAGACAGATTTTATTACCAGCTACCATTGCTACTTACCCGGAAATGCTTGTCGCACCCTTTCCACACAATAAACATCTAAACAAATAAGAAAAAAAAAACTCTGGCAACCCTCTGCGCAGCTATGTAGGATTTTTCTGCTTCTTTTCCATGGGTATTATTATTATTCAGGTTTGTGTTCGCCCGACTTGCTGGCTGGCAACCCTTGTGGCAGGTTCTTTCGTATCCACTAAAAATTGTTGCATGTCAACTCACCCGCACACCACCAACTCCACCACCATCACCATCACCACACACATCAAGCATAGTTTTTTTTTGTTTCCCATATAAATTGCCACAAGGAGAGTAGTTTGGGCAACCAACCCTGCCGCGGAGCAGACCAATCCTAAGCCAAATCCGCTGGCAGGAAGGATGTTTCAATTTCTATTTTGTTCTACAATTCTCTTCCCGGTTTTTATCGGTCGTTTGTGCTCTCACAAAACACAAAACCTCCTCAAACCTCCCCAGGTCCTGCATCGTCTCTAGGCCTTTGCTTGTGAAAATTGGCAACGTCGCATTGCTCCTTCTTTTTGACGCTTTTGTTATCGCTGCTAGCCTTTGCATGTGTGTATGCGTATGTGTGTGTGTGTGTGTACTATAAGAACTTTTCGTAGCGGATTCTTTTGCTACCTCCGAGTCTATAAATTAGATGAGCTTTTTATTTATTTAAGGCCCTTTGCAATTTCTTTGAGTTTAGCTCGAAATTGTTTCGTTTGTTGTTGTTGTTGTTACTGCTGCTTTTCTGTTTTTTTTTTTTTGTGTGTTGTTTTTCATTGTTTCGCCAGTCGGTTTTTGTTTTCTTATGTTTTTGGCTTTACGGCAAAACTTGATTGGGTATTTGTCTGGGCTGGTTACGTGCCTGTAACCACGTACACGAAATAAATCCGCTTGCACAGTGAGCTCTGCATTTAAATTACCCGTAATTGGAATAGGGTGGAAACTAAATTAAATTAAATTAAAGATTTAAAACTGGTATTACATTAAAATCAAATTCCATATGGAGGAGAAGAGGAAAAGATACTTTTAATACACCAAAAATGTTTATAAAATATATCAGAAAAATATCAACTTTTGCAAAATAGGGTTGCTCTTTTAGTGGAGCAACTAACTATACATTTGTTGTTAACTATTAACTTGCTGTTGTCATAAAACACTTCCATTTAATTTATAATTTGCACATTTATTTCTGATATCACATTTGCACTCTGGTCTTGTTCCCAATTGGATTTGTTGCACTTTCTATGATGCATGTTTATGTCATAGAACCTATCCTAACTGCTGCCGCCGACCTTTTCGTTTTGCGTTTGCAACACATTAAAGCCCGCAAGCGTTGCGTTTTAATTACTGACCCATTTTTGCCATGTTCCCCGACACGTTTCATTCATTGCACTGGCTGGTTGGCTGGCTGGCTGGCTGGCTGGCGCTGTTGCCGCATTTCACTGACAAAAGCTTAAAGCGCCAAGCGGCTTAAAGAGCACCTCAAAACTAAGTTTAGATTCGTATGTGTGTCTATATATATATATATGTATGTATACATATACATTATGTGCTGTGCAAGTTGGAAAGTAAATATAATTTTATATACGCAAGTACATGCAATTATGCAAATTTACATAAACATAACCTACTAACTAAGCACGCTATTGAAACAAATGCAAGCGCAGGCTAACAGTATTCGCGTACCCCCTCACCCTCCTCCCCCAGTTGGTGGCGCCCTCTTGTTCGCGCCATCTCTGTCGGACACACACACACACACCGCAAATAGTTGACCTCATTTTTTAGGACTGTGCACAATTTTACTTCAACTTTTTTTTTCACATTTACTGGGGCGCCGCCTGGCGGGCGTTTTTGTTGTCGCTCTTTGCCTCTGCCTGCCCGCTTCTCTTCATGCCTATCGAGCTGCGCTCATTTTGCATGCATGCATTTGGCAACTCTGTCGCTGTTTCTGCTGACGTTGCAGTTCGCTTCAAGCCGGGTTGGGTGGATGGGTGGAGTGGGTTGGGTTGGGGGTTCGTGGAGGAAGCGCTGTCCTACATTTTTGGGCTTTGTTGTGAGTTTGAGCCTTTATATGAAAATGCAGGCAGGTGGCGCAAAAAGCGTTTGCATTGCTTTTCAAACAAATCCGTCATTCAGGCAATGCACTTTCTGCTTCTCCTTCAGATACATAGTTGTTGTTGTTGTTGTTGTTGTTGCTGCTGCTGCTGTTGCCACATTTCATTCACAATAACGCAACAGAAGATTTTTTACATTTGTGACTGCTGTTGCTGTTGCCGTTGCAGTTGCTTTTATTTCACGTCCTTGTGCTAAAAACTCAACGGTGGCAGCGTGTAGGCAGAAAGAGGTTGAAATTCTACAAAAATCGATAAAGCAATTAATGCAAAGAGACGCTGGCAACCCCCACACAACACAACAAGAGTAGCTGTAACAGAGCAACCCTGCGTACAAAAATAAACAGCTCACCAACAACCATAAAACCGACCCAACCACCCAGCCACCCACCCACCAAAAAAAAAAAACAAAAGCCCAACCCAAACCAATTTAGCAGCGAGCGCATTTTTTCTCCTTCCATCTACTTCCTCATGTTCTTCTATTTGTTTTTTTTCTCTTCTTGTTTTTTGTTTTTGTTTCTGTCTTGCACAGCGTGTTTATTACTTTCATGCTGCTGTTGTTGTTGTTGTTATTGCTGCAACCCTCGTTTGGCGGCGTTGCCATGCGGGCTGTATTTGCACTGGGTGGCCACATCAGCCTGAATGCGTTAGAAAAGGAAAGCAACAGCATTGGATACGCTAAAGCGCGCGATTAACTTTAATAAACACTGCTTATACCCACATGAGTGTCTATGTGTGTGTGCGAGTGTGTGTGTGTGTGTGTGTGTGTGAATATGACTTTAATATATTTTAATTCATATTGTTACTTCACTTCAGACACTGGCAAGCCGCCCCTTAAGTAGCTTTCTCATTTCAGTTCTGACTTTTCCTGTGCAAAATAGACAATTTTATTGCACACTCAAATTATATGTGTGCTCCTTTGGGTTTTTCATATACATACTAAAATAAATATGTTGATACAAAGAGAAAAGAAACATTTTCCAGCTTGTTCTTCTGCTGCACTAATTCATTCAGCATTCTTTTGGTTTATATTTTGTGAAAATAATGCTGCTAAATCCGCACATTTTCTCTGTTTATATTTAGGGATTTTCTCTGTTTGGGTTGCGTGTCTGTCAGCAATATTGATTAACTTTTTGCCACGTTTTAACAACAAAATCCCAGCTAATATTCATCCAATGAGAGCTGTCAACGCTGCTCAGACTTAAAGTATATATAAAACCCCAGTTTGTTGTTGGCTTTTATGGTTTCTGTTGCTGTTGTTGTTACTGCAAATGACAAGTAAATTTTGCCGGTGCCCTGGCATAAAACCAAATATGAGAAAAGTTTTTGTTGGCCAATTCCCCCATATGCCATATGAGTGTGCTGCTCTGTTTCCCAGACATGGATGGTGCCAGCAGGAGGCATCCTTGCCACCGAAAAAGCGCCAACAACAATCTGTATTGGCACAGACATTTTATTTATTTTTTTGTTGGCAATGTGCCCAAAGTAACGGCCAAAACATACAACTATGCAACTATATTATGTGCTTGCACACATATGTCTGTGCCTGAGTGTGTGTGTGTGTGTGTGTGTGTGTGTAAGTGAAGAACCTACAAAAATACCCTGAATGAAATTAATACTCGTTTGATAAGCATTCGATAATATCGATTTGAATATAGTATTATCGATAATAATCGAGAAGACCCACATTGTTAATATTAATGAAATAATTGATATTTTTGTTGTTGTAGTATTGAAACATTCTAATTGAGTGTCGAAAGAGTGTTTGATAAACTCAAATTTGAATCCATCTTAACCAATATGAATAAGCTGTTTTGTATCTACATAGGCAGGGCCTTATAACATAGTTAGCAATTTCAAGAGAGCGTATTCGTTGGTCTGCAGGACCTGTGACCAGTGCTCCTTAGGCTCGCTCTACACATGCTTGTGTGTATGTCCTACAGAGTTTGTTTCTAACGACCCTTGGTATATGTGTGTGTGTATTCATGATTACTTACACAGATATATATATATATATGTATACATAGTCTGTCAGACTTGGCCCAACCACAATTCAGCTCCTACCATACACACACGCACATACAAAGGACGTCGTCAAGTTTTTATGCCTTTTGCTGTGCAAGTTTTCAACAACTTTTTGCATAATTCAAGTCAACACACACACACACACACACACACACACGAAACAGACACACACCCCTCCCATAACGCCCGGCACTTACCACCCACATGACTTGACTGTACACATATATTATAAGTGTAGCTCGAATGTGTTTGGAAGCCTTCTGGCTTTAGTTTAGTTATTTCTTCTAATCATCATCATCATCATCATCATCATCATTATCATCATCGTCATCATCATCATCGTCATCGTCATCATCATCATCTGTAGCCTGAACATTTTACCATTCCCTCTTCGCACTCGTCTTTGTTCGCATTTTCCACATTTTTCCCACGTTCTCAATTTCGCGCGTTTGTCTGTGTGTGTGTGTGTGTGTGTGTGTGTGCGTAGGGGTTGGGGTTGTGGAAACTCAACCCCCAAGTCAAGTGACTTGCCTTGAGATATGGCGCTCTTACATTCAGTGTGTGTGTGTGTGAGTGGGCTGTGTGTGTGTGGGTGGGCTGTGTGTGTGTGGGTGGGCTGTGTGTGTGTGTGTGGGTGGGTGATCTATGTGTGTGTGTGTGTGGGTGGGTGGTCTGTGTGTGTGTGTGTCTGATAATGTTTCAATCCCGCCCGCTTTATATCTTTTTACTTTTACTGCCGTCTCGCTCACTCTCTCTGACTCCATCTCTCTCGCTTTGTCGTGGGTGCTTGGCGTGCTTTAATATTGCAATTCAATTCGTTGCTTTAAACCATTTTGAAGCACAAAGTGCCAAGTTGAAGTCCAACTTTTGTTTGTTTGCTGTGCTTTTGTCAAATGTTATGTTATGTTTATATCGAATATATATATGTATATATATATATATATATATATATATATATATATATATATATATATATATATATATATATATATATATTTAATTTCATAACTTTAATAAAAGAAAACTTGAACTTCCATTAAAATGGGTATAAATGGAATGAAATGGAAGTTCAAGTTTTCTTTTATTGAAGTTATGAAATTAGGCAACTTTTAATGACAAATAACAGGCACTTGGAAAAGCTAAAAGAGAACTATGGAAATTTGAGCATCAATTTATTTGATTTAATAAAAAAAACAATCCGTCTTTTGCAACAATTTCATTGTGCACTCTTTGCTTGGTAAAACACTTATTTTTATTGGAGTTTAAAGCCAGAAGTGACTCAGTTGGAACTGTCTAACCAACTGTACAAGATTTAAGATAATTAGTTCAGAGCAAAGAGTGAAGAGAGTTATTATAATGGGTATACCTGCACTGCTACCAAGTAAAGAGAGTAGACGTGCCACATTAAATTTGACTTGATTATCGAAATTCCCTTCGATTTCTTAGATCATTTATATGTATTATAATACAATATTAACATATGTTCTTGTATAATGCTAAGCTAAAAGTCTGTCTGCAGGGAAAATTATTCAAGAAAAGGAACAATAATAATTAAAAAAGTTGAAGTTGGCCAGATATTTACAGATGTTTAATTTTTAAAGCATCTCGACAATATCTAGTACTAAATACAGGTTTCAAAATACACATCGAGAACATAAACAATAAACTCTATGATTAATTCCATGAATTATTCATGCCACTGCTATTTATACATATTTTGACCGCAACTTTGCAAGTGTAATTATTATGCAGATCAGTCGTTTTGGCCATGTCTCTTGTCAATTCTTGCACATGTTGGCATTACATTTTCCTGTCAAAAGCCGTGTGTTTGTCTCTCTCTCTCTCTCTCTCTCTCTCTCTCTCTCTCTCTCTCTCTCTCTCTCTCTCTCTGTTTGGCCCACGTGCTGTTACCTGTTGCCTGACGTCAGTTGATGACTGCCCGCTGCACTTTTGTCAGTCAATGCAACTTGCAACGGGAAGCGGCAGCTGTTTTCGGGGCAACCGCAACACAAAGAGGACAAGTGGAATCCTTAACCTGGTTGCTGGAGAACGAGAAATTATATGTTTGTCAGTAATGGCACTGCAAATTATATTAAACAAAATGATCGACTAGCAAATACCCTTTATGGCAGACCCATATTACAGCTAAATAAACATTCTGATAGCATTTGCTGCATAACTTTCTAGTTTCTCTATATATACAAATAGTGTATAACCAAAATATTTATTCAAGCGCTGTCAAACATGTATTTTATTTATTTTATATTAAAAATTTGTACGAAAATTAATTGCTGGGCTTTCTTTTCTAGAAAAACTGATCAAATTAGCAGTATAGAGACTTTGATAAAAATATATAAATTAACGACCAAATTGTCTTACTGAAGTTGAAGTATGTCTCCATAGCTTAAAGGATTTTAACTATGAACAATTATGAACCAATATGCAATAAAAGTTCGACTTTATTTGCACATTTAAATGTATTGTTATAGTTAAATATTAAGTAAATATTTTTTTATATAAAATAAATCTTCTAGCTGCCATTTAACATTTAAGATAAGTGTATTGTTATAACTTAACAATTTTAATTATAAAATAAAACTTCTAGCTGCCATTTAACGCCCCCCTGTTTGTGTTTTCTGCCCAACAACACTTTATCAGCCGCTATAAGTCAGCATGTGTGTATAGGGTATGTGTAAAGAGGTTCTCCCCTCTGGCACGTACCAAAAATGATGTTGCCACTGCACTTTGTGCTCTTGCATCCCCTCATCGCTACATTTCCCCCCCTCGTTTCGATCTGTGCCGATCTCAGGCAGCGCAGGTGTTTGACTTGTTTGCTGCAAGCTGTTAAATAAAAAATTCAATAAAAATACAACTTCCAATTGCGGTTCGCTGTCACATGTTGGCTGTCATTGTTGTTGTCTTGTTTTGTGTACTTTGGATGACATCAAGTCATATATATATATATATATATATATATGTGTGTATGTGTGTGTGTGTGAGCAAGTAACTAGGTCAGATAATTTATCTTATCAGAGTAGTGTTTGTTTTGTGATTATTATTAGGCCGGCCGCAAACATTTGATGGCCTTAAATTCCAACAGGTGGTGCTCATTACGCATACGTAAACACCGACATAGATAGATAGACATATTCTGGGCGTAATAATAAATTTATTATAAAGCCTTGATATTTTTTTTAGTTGCTTCTCATTTGACTGATTGAGTATTAAGTATATAAACACTACGAAATTGCATTTAGTCAGCACATTTAAGCCAGCTGACAGTTTTTGTGTTTAAATCTCGTTGCCAGTGTTGCTCAATGGCAATGATAATGGCAAAGGCAGTGTATAAAAATGCATATGAAACAAGATTTGAAATACATGAGTTTCATTATGTGTACATATATATATATATACATTTCAGTTTCTATAAATAAGGAGGCTTATCAGTAAATGGAAGGAAATCAGAGCGTTCTAATTCTTTTTTTTATTATTTTCATATATCATTGTGTACATAATACATATTGATTATCAATATTGAGCGCATGACCTCAATGATACCTTGTAATGTCTGTGAACGCCACACAAAAGCAATAACAACAAGAACAAGAACAACAATAACCATAACAAAGACAAAGGCAATTCGAATACTTTCCTTACAATCATATTTCCAAAGAATAAGTATGAATGTATATACACATATATATATATATATATGTATATATATATATATATATATATATATATATATATATATATATATATATAGGAAATTGTGTTGAAGTTTATTTCGCAGTTGCTGGTTGTGTTAACAATTCAATTATTGCATATTTTTGGATTCTTTCGGTGCATTTTTGAAATAACCCCATACAAAAAACCACAATGAACTGAAGGGAACGCATGGAAATGAAACAGACGCAGTGCTGCTTAAACTGTGGAATGTAAAACTGTTTGCTCCTTTGTTTATCATTTGCACGCTAAGTGTTTTTACACTGAGCAAGAACTCAGCGATTTGATTTGGATTGGAAGTATTCACTTACGCATTGGGGTTGACCCCAAAAGCAACAGCCTCGCGCTAATTATCAAAACAAATCGAAAACGTCAGAATTTGCGTAGCAACAATTACAATTATTAAGTACTGACAGCGAGAACAACAATTAGAATATCGACAAGAAACAAAAGCAATGCAAACCAAACAAATTAACGTGAAATCAAAGCGTAAACTTATTTAACCTTCAGTCATGCAATCTATCACAACAAACACGTGACCATGAATAATATATTGCTGCCTGTTTGTGTGTGTGGATGTAATAATATGTAATGTGTGTGTGTATGTAGAACAAAATATAAAATGTTATTGTTAGAAATTGCACGAGTAAATTATGAAACTGACAGCCAACGATTAACTAATACAATTACACCAATAGCAGCAATAAGTGCGACAAAGAGCGTGCTGTAACGGCATTTAATTGGCATGTTAACTAACTGGCATACACACACACTCGCAGACAACCACACACACACATACACACACTGGCCTGGCGCTTTGGCTCGAGGCAAACAGAGAGTTGCGCTAATTTTAATTATTTGTCGCAAATGACCTTGACCCACAGTGGGTTCTCAGTGTTCTCACTCAGTGCGCGCTGAGAGCGTTCACGACAAAGTGAGCAATCCAAAATAAATTATAAAAATAGCAATGCACACGCTAAAATTAATGACAAATAAAAAGAAAAAAAGCAAGAATTTTAAAAACAACAAAAGCATTGGAATTCGTGCTCATTTTGTAGTGCGATTTATTTTCATTGTTACTTTTAGTGTTGATATGAGTAGCAACAGCAACAACAACACCAAGCAGTAACTGAAAAACCCCAAAGAAATGCACAGCACAGACTGCGTGGCAGGCGAATAGTCGTAAAACAAAAAGAAGGCGAGAAGGCCGCCAACAACAACAATAACAGCAGCTCAAGCGAAAATACCAAAACACACAGTGTGTCAAGACAGTGTTTGGACACAGGAAACAATTTATATTTTCCAACTTTTGCAAAAAAGTATTATCTAGTAGCACGAACAAATCTCAACAGAATATGTTCACCATGGTCACAGACAAAATGCAAATAAAAATATTAAGAAAATCGCTCAATTCTAACGGGATCGGCCGAAAATGGCATTGCTAAATTGTAAACAGCCGTTGTCCAAAGACTTTCTTGACAGTCCAAAGAATGTATAGTTTGGGTTTTTAAAATTTTACAATTATTTAAATGAATGAATCTTTAAGAAGCCCGCTTAATAGTAGAAAAATTATAATAAAATAAAAGTCAATAATAAAATACACGTTTTTGCAAAAGAAGTGAGAAAATGTGAATTTTTTTATCCAAACACTTTCTTGTCATACTGTAAGTACATAAATTGTGCATGAAAAAGAAAATGTTTAAAACGTGGGCGTTGGCGGCGCTGCTTGCGTATGTCAGTTGCTAGACTCATACATATGTATAAATATATATTCTCTTCCAATTGAGGAGAGTAGAGGGAGAGAGACAGAGAGAGAGAGTGAGTGCTTAGAGTAAGCATGAAGTGCGAGTAGTGCTGCTTTTCAAGTTGATTACAAGCGCGTTCTGTTTTCTGTGAGCAACAGCGTCAAAGTCTCTGTGCTCTCTGTAATTGTGTCAACTACAGCACGCGTGTGTTTGCCTCTGTGTGTGTGTGTGTGTGTGTGTGTGTGTTTGAATGAGTGTGCTTGCAATGGAAATGTGTGTCACGCCTCCGCAGGCATGCAAAACAATTAAGTAAGTTTTACATCGAGTATGCTTGACTAACGGATACCCTGAATACAACGGCTGTGGAATATCCGTAATCAAAAATACATTCAAATTCATGCAAACAAATGTGCGCTCAGCTTTTTTTTTTTTATATATATAGCTATAAATTGGGGACTCGCCTAACTGGTCAATGATACGTTGTTTGGCCCAGTAGAGGGTATTGCATAGCGTATTGTTGTCGTTTAATTAGCAATTAGAAATGACAATGGTGCGATAAACAAGCTCAGTTAAAGTCGGACCATTGATCCGAATCATTGGTCCAAATGTGTGTATTTTTGTGGTTTAGTTCCCAAGAGCATTGCTTAAATCATTTTAATACCCTTGTCAATTGTATGCAAATTTATAGGGGATTTGCTATAGTCCAGATGTTAACTGAAATACAATCAATTGTAATTTAAAAATTCCCTTTTGCGTAAAATATGCCAAATCATTTTAGATAAAGACTTCAACTCAATATTGAGACAGAACCGTTTCAGCTGCCACTCAACGGGGCGTATGTACAATTTGCCGCCCAAAGAGGTACAGGCCAAACAAAAGTTGCACAAAATGGCGCTGAGACTGGCAAAAGTTTGACCTCTCGACTGCCGCACCGCCAACTTGTTGGCCTCTGTCCATGTGTGTGTCTTGAATATTAGAATAACGTACACACATTGTATACACACTCACTACTCACACACACTTACACACACACACACACACACACACTAGGAGCGAGAGAAGAGCTTGCTAGCCAATAAAGTGAATCGATTACAATAGGGGTCCCGACAGATGAGAGTGAGTTCAGTCGACGATTGTCTGCCCTTTGATTTTGCAGTTGTTGTCGGGCACTGTTTGCATTCAGCATTTACCACAACGTCTACTAAAAGTGTTCTTTGTGAATAGACTATGTATGATGAAAATGCGAGCATCGATGGTCAGTGCAAATAAGGAAATGTTAAATCCTCAATTATTTCTCAATTCTCTGGTTAATAATCGAATTATACCAATGGAACACTAATCATTTCTGTAGTTCTAAAATATAATTTTTTAATTTGAGTTTTATTATTTTAACCATTTGAAACAACATATGTTTTTAAAATGCGTTTCTGAAATTAAAATTATGCTTTTGTTATTTAATTTAAAGCAATAATAATTAGTACATTTTTTCTGACCAGCCTTAACTGAGCAATGCCGACATTATTTAAGTACTTTCAGCAATCGAGAATAACTTTAAACAGGGTAAATTGCTATTATATATATATATATATATTAATATATATATGTATATGTATATGTATGTGTATATGTATATGTATATGTATATGTATATGTATATATATATAAAAGCCTAAATTCTAATAAGAGAATTTGCTTTGCAATTATTCACTAAAAAACCCCCATTTTAACTCGTGTCTGCAAATACATCAAAGTCGCTTGAACTTTTAAGTGAATTTGGTTTTTAGTTGTTTTATCGATTAAAGCCAAGTTTGCTAAAAGGCTGATGTGATGCTGTCCAGGTGGTTACTTGATTGGCAGACCAACAGATAGACACACACACACACACACACACATAGTCACACACACACAGACGTAGCAGACATGGCTGGGATACATAGATGACAACGGTTAACCGCCCAAACAGGATGACTGTAGGTCGTCAGAGACGATTGAAAATGGGGGGACTGACGGGGCTGCCACATGCAACACTCTTGCTGTTGTTGCTATTGCTTTTGCTGTTGTTTTTGCTGTTGTTGTTGTAACTCTGTCTGTAGTCGGGTTTTCATGGCAACAGAAACAGATACAGAAACACTGAGCACAGGAAGGATACACATATGTAGATATGACGAGACTGGCGGATATTCGCACACGTGCATGCATAACAAATATTAAACAACGGGGATATATATATATATATATAACGGCACTTATGTGCAAGCATATATATATATATATATATATATACATGTAAAATATAGTTGCTAGACAGGATTGGGTTGGGTTTTGTGGTGTTCGGAACAGGCTGTGTTTCAATACACACACAAAACACACCACACACAAGTGAATATTTGTTGTAGCATTGCGAATGCACAGCCAAAAAGCCATTCAATTTAATGTGGCTCTCGGCTCTTGTCTAGCCAAAATATTTCAACTGCCGAGCAGCGCTTTAAACCATTTCAATGACCCATAGCTTTAATTAAACCAACATTGCGCCACTAGGCACTCGACACTTGCCACTCGCCTTCACCCCCGCCGCCCACCGCCCACAGCCCGCCAAATCGGCTGGGGGTTGTTATTGATTTTTCGCAGCATTTTCACACACCCCTTTCTCGTGTCTTGTCCATCGACGACAGCATTAAAATGACTTTAGAAAGCTGTTGTCGGCATTTTGTGCCCATGATGCTAATGAAGTCCCATTGTCGCATTGTGGGACACGCCCACCCGCATGTACACAGCCATAGCAACAAAGAGAACGCTCGAGAATTGAATTACATTTAACAGAAAGACAGTCGAAACGTGCCACGCATTTTAAATTAGCATAATAAACATTCAGAATGAGCCAAAGTAAATACAAAGAAAAATTAAATCTGCAAAAAAACAAAGAGTGTGTGAGGAATTTAAAAGCTGACTTTTAAAATCTCTCAGCCCAACATTTCAAACAGGTCCTTCTAATTTATAAACATTAATGTTTAAGTGAAAGTCTATTCAAGGATATTAAAATATTTTAATTTATTAATTTTTGTGTTTTGGGGTTGTTGCTGCTAATAATACGTCAGTCTTCAAATTATACGTATGTATTGCTTATTATTTTTATTACATACACAAATTTCAATATAAATATTTATAAGCAATTTTAAACAGATACATAATCAAATCTGAGTGCAATATGCGATACAATATTAATGCATAGGCAATGTGTATACCGTAAAAACACCAGCTAATACCAGAAACTGATTAAATTAGTTATTAGTAAATAGCAATTATATTGTAGCATTACATAGATTAGTGGATTACTCTTTTTGCAACATCTCTTCGCTCCTCGCACTCATTTACTAATAACAATTACGTATTCTGATATCGCAACACTTTCGCATGAGACGACGCTACATGTTGTGATCAGTTTTATTAGTTTTAGTTTGGTAAAACATCAACTTGAAGCACGCTCATAAACAGCATCTCGACTTTGATTGTTTATTAATTTGTTAATTTGTTTTAGTTAACTCGTTAGATTTATGATTTTATCTTACGTTTAATGCATTCAAGCCTCGTTTATTTATGTTCTACCATTTCTCTCTGTTCTATCTCTTTTTTCTTGCAGACCCCTTCAAACAATAAAAAGCATTACAAACAAAAAAAAAAACACAAACAGATAGTTTTTCAAATAAGCCGAAATCTCAATTTGAAACAAATCTCAACGTTTTGCAACACTGAGAGAGAGAGAGAGAGAGACGCGCGCGCATCATGCGTAACGGTAGTTGGCAAAGCGCGCGTGCCGTGGAACGCAGTGAGATGAAACACAACTGCTGGAACCGGAACAACTGCACAGCGATGAAATGAAACGATCGCAGCAGCAGCAACAAAAACCACAACAACCACAACAACAACAAGAAGAAAATCAACCAAAACTGCTTGTCGAAAATGTTGTCGCATATTGAGGAAAATGCATCGTTTTCTTAACATACAGCAAAATATAAAACTACGCAACTATCATCAGTTACTTTTATATTTTGTTGCTGGTCCATTAGCTGCCACTGCTGCTGGAGGAAGACGACGAAGCGAAGGAGCGAGCAGAGACGGAGAACGAGAACGGGAAAGAGAACGAGAAAGAGAACGAGATATATTTGCGGGTGGGAGCAGCAGCAGCAGCGCAGCAACAATAACGTAACGATCGTAACGTAACGCAACGTAACGTGACGCACACAGAACGCAACTAGAAGATAGATTGTTTTAGTTTTTCTCTTTTTTTGTTTTAATAGTTTTCCTTAGCCCAATACAATACACGTACACATAGTTAACCCAACGCTGCCACTGTTCCTAAGACAAAAACAAAAACAACAAAAACAAATAACCTATCAACGTAATCGTAATCGTAATTGTAACGTCTAAAGTAACGCCTAAAGTAACGTAACGCTGAACGCTTATACAACACTGCTCCTCTGCCAACGTGTTTTGTTTTTTTTTTGTTTTTTTTTTTTTTGGATCATCAGCATCAAAAACACATCTGCATCAATATATATATATATGTATATATATATATATATCCATTATGCATAATATGATACACGATATATGATCAATACTGCGACACACGCTCATATGCCAATCAATCAGCTGATACTGCAAGCAAATATATATATATAGTTAACAAACAACAAGAACAAGAACAAGAACAACTGCGAAGCATAAAACAACAACGTGTCGTTGTTTTGGTGTTTCGGTTCGCATTGACCTTTTGCCGCTCAGCTGGCAAGGGAAAAATATGGCAACACCGCAAGTCAAAGACTTGGTGTTGCGCTCGCCAGCTGGCTCCTCCGATACCCTCACCTTTGCGTGGCCACTGCAGATTGGACATGGACAGGATAAGCATGACAATGGCATCGATATCATCGATACAATTAAATTCGTATGCGATGAGCTGCCATCCATTTCATCTGCATTCGAGGAAATCAACCTCAATCACATTGACACTGCCTGTTATAAGACTATGACAAATCTTGTCGATCGCTTCAACAAGGCTGTCGACAGTATTGTTGCATTGGTAAGTTAATTAAAATCTCCTCCATTAAATCCTTCGAATCCCCCGATTGTATTAAAAAATCACCAAAATAATTCCATTAAATGATTTACAACTTTATCAAATTAACGAAACGTTGTTTTGAATTATTGAGAATTTAAATACTAATACAGAATATATTAATTGAAACTTTGAAATATTATTGAGATAGTAGATTTAAAAAAAAAAATAAGTCCCAATCAAATTCAGATGCTAAACTTCCGATTGTTACTTTTTCCGAGAGTGTTTTAACAGTCTTGTCCAATCGATATTATTAGCTATCCTTAACCAATCCCCAACCAATTCGATTCGATTCGAAACTAATTGTTTGCATTTGCTCGCACAGGAAAAAGGAACTTCACTGCCCGCCGAGCGTTTGAATAAGTTCGCTCACCCTAGCCTTTTAAGACATATACTGCAATTAGTTTACAATGCTGCCGTTCTCGATCCGGACAAACTCAATCAGTACGAGCCCTTCTCGCCGGAGGTGTACGGCGAGACGTCATACGAGCTGGTCCAGCAAATGCTCAAACATGTCACCGTCAGCAAGGAGGACACGTTTATTGATCTCGGTTCCGGTGTGGGACAGGTGGTACTACAAATGGCTGGTTCGTTCCCCCTCAAGACATGCATTGGCATCGAGAAGGCGGACACGCCCGCCCGCTATGCGGAACGCATGGATCTGATCTTTCGCCAGTACATGAGCTGGTTCGGCAAGCGCTACTGCGAGTACAAACTGATCAAGGGTGATTTTCTGGTGGACGAGCATCGCGAGAAGATCACCTCATCGACGCTGGTCTTTGTCAATAACTTTGCCTTCGGTCCTACCGTCGATCATCAGCTGAAGGAGCGATTTGCCGATTTGCGCGATGGCGCCCGAGTTGTCTCATCGAAATCGTTTTGTCCGCTCAACTTTCGCATTACGGATCGGTGAGTGATAATTTGAATGATATAAACTAAAATTTAATAATACGTTCTCTTTCTCACAGAAACCTCAGCGATATTGGCACAATAATGCATGTTAGCGAAATACCGCCACTGAAGGGTTCCGTTTCGTGGACCTGCAAACCGGTTTCATATTATTTGCATGTTATCGATCGCACTATTTTAGAGCGCTATTTTCAGCGCCTGAAAACCAAGGGCGGTGATCACGAGCATGTCGGTAAGTAAAATTGGGAATGGTAAAATAGGCCAGCAAATAACAATCAATACACACACTCAGTCACACATCAATCGCAAGTATCAGTCATGATCAGATCAGTCAGTCAGTCAGTCAGTCAATCATCGCACGATCACAATCACAATCACCTACGATCAGTCATGATTAATCACCATCTTTTTGTTTCCTTCTGATCTTAAGTTAAACTAATTATAAAAAATATAAAATTATAAGTAAATTACAATTTAAATTATAGCTGCTAAACAGGTTATAGGTAATCATCATATATATATTTTATATTTTTAGTCCGGTTATTAATTAAAAATATATTTATATATATAAATATCAAAGAGAAATCTAACATTTTCATGTCTCATGTTCAAAAAATTAAGAATAATAAGAAATCTATTAGTTCTAGGCAGTAAAAAGACGCATTTTTTATGGGTTGTTCGCACTCGATTAATGGTCTAAATTTGTCTCTTGCAGGCACTGTGCGCACCACACGCGATCGCGCCAAGCGTGAGGCAAATGTTGGACAGCACAACAACAATCACAACAACAATAACAACCACAATAACAACCATCAGCGGGGGGAGCTGCACCGGGAACAGCAGCGTGAGCGGGAACGCGAGCGGGAGCAGCTCTTCAATGGTCCAGCCTCCCAGCAGCGTCATCAATCGCAATCTCCGGCAAATGTTAGCGGTGGTGGAGTAACCGCCTCCAAGACTCGCCAACAGTTGGCAACTGCCCAGCAGCAGAAAGAGCAACAGCAGCAGCAACAACAGCAGCAGCAGAAAGAGCAACAACTGCAGCAACAGATGCAGCAGCACAGTCTGGACATGGACAGCAGCACGGACAGCGACGGCGATGGCGAGGTGAATAATGGTAATGGTGGTAACACCACAACCACCACAAACACCACCTCAACATCGAATGGACCAATGACGCGCAAAGTGTGGTCGGACTGGTGCAGCTCCAAGGGCAAGAGTTCGCAGTCCGATGACGAGGAGAACAACAATAGCAACAGCAACAACAGCAACAGCCACCAGGGACGCGTGCCGCCTCGCACTCTCACCACGTTGAAGAAGCGCAAGAAGCTCACACGTAAAGCGGCAATTGCCAGCAAATCGGCAGCAGCGGCGCAACGTGAAGCGGAAGAGGCAGCTGCTGTTGCAGCGGTTGTTGCGTCCGCCACATCCGCCTCGGCCAGCAAGGATTCGAGCAGTAAGGAGGATCAACCACGGGCGGCTAGTGCGGGTCCCGGTCGCAAGGGGCGCTTAAAGAAGGGGCAGCGTGGTCGTAAGTGCCTAAAGATTGCCGGCCTCGATGTGCTGCACACGCAGACAGTGCTTAGCACCTCGTTGGAAACGATGACAAAGAAGCTGCCCGCCGCACCGGGCACCGTTGATCAGCAGCTGACGTCGCTCCTCACCGGTGACATGTCGCACCGGGAACTGGATATACCCACTGCGCCGCAAGACACGCCGTATGCGTTGCAAATACTGCTGGATGTGTTTCGCTCGCAGTATATGACGATGATTGAGTGTATGCGGTCGAGTGCGTATCTGCCGCAGGTGCAGAAGCAAATTGCCCAGGAGCAGGAGCGTAAGGCTCAGTTGAAGAACCGGGCCAATCAACTGGACAAGCAGATCAAAGTGCTGATCGATGACAGTGTGACGCTGTTGAAGGTGCGCATGAATGAGCTGGGCATCAATGTGAATTCGCCCAACGATCTGATTGCGCAGGCCAAGGAGATTGTCGGGCGGCACAAGGATCTGCAGCATGCGGTCAGCAAGATGCGCAACGAGGTCACCGTCTACGAGAGCGAGCAGAAACTGCTGCTCAGCAAGCAGCTGAAGCATCTGCCCGAATTCCAGAAACTCTGCGGCGTCAACAATGGCAGCGGCGGTGGCAACGGCAAAGTCAAATCCGAGCTGCCACAAGAGCTGTCCGAGACGGCCGCCCAAGAGCTGGTGCTCAAGGAGATTGCCAATACGTTGAGTCAGCGCAAAAAGCTGTACGCCCAAGTCTCGACCATTGAACAGGAGACGAGCACGCTGCAAAAGACTGCCGAGGATCGCAGCACAGCTGCCGCTCTGCTCGCCCAGGGCACCAACATTAGCTTGGCTAGCAATGCCTCTGCTGCTGCTGCTGCTGCTGCTGTTGCCCCTGCGGCTGCATCGAATGTTGCCCTGTCAAATTGCAACAAGCTGCAAGCGGTCAAATCATCGCGTCGCAGTCGGGAGCATCGTGCCCGCTCCCAAGAGTGGCCCGAAGTGCCGGAGGTGGGCAAAATACAGGAGAGCAATCCGGAGGTGCTGGCCCAAAAGATACTCGAGACCTGTCGCCAGGTCGAGGCTGGCAAATTTCAGGCGCCGCCAGCTGCTATCAATGCCAGCAGTACAACAGTCAGCAACACTGTCAACTTTGTCAATGGCGGCAAGCCCAAAATTGAGCTCAAGTCAACGACGTCTCTGTACAAGGATAGCACGCTGATGCCAGCGCCAAAGCAACAGCAACAACAGCAGCCACAACAGCAACAACAACAGCAGCAGCAGCAGTTGCTACAGCAACAACCTCAACAGCAACAGCAGCAACATCAGCAACAGCCAGCGACTACTGTGCTGTTGCCCAAGTGTGAGCTGCCTGGATTGGGTCGCAAACAGGAATCACCCAAGGTGGCAAACTTTGAGGATAGGCTCAAGAGCATCATAACATCAGCGCTAAACGAGGATCAGGAGCAGCGCAGCAAGCATTGCCCATCATTGAAGCACCCGCAGTGCCGCTGCTCCAATCGCCCGTCTCGAAACGGAGCAAGCAAATGGCCCAAACGACGTCGGCCAACAACTTGCACAACATCATAACCGTGTCGACGCAGGGCTTGATGCATCTGAATGCGAATACGACCATATCGCCCATAACGCCACCATTGCCGGGCCCAAGGGCGGCTGCAGCTGCCTCGACGGCGCCGCCACCGCCAGCCAATTTGCCCTATGCCAGCGCCTACATGAGCAGCAAGCAGCACCACCAACAACACCAGCAGCAGCAACTTCAGCAGCTGTCGAGCAAATACGGCCAAACGGTATCGATCAAGGAGTCCAAGTACGCAGCACCACCAAGAGCTGGTTCGGGTGCACCACCGCCACCGCCACCACCGCCTCCCTCATCGTCAGCGCAATTGGCAACGCTGTATGCGGGACATAATGCAACAGCGGCAACAACGGCGACGCCTGCCGATTTGGGTTACCATCGACGGCGCGCCTCTGTCAGCGCCAACAGTTACGAGCACTTTATAGCCCAGCAACAGCAGCAGCAGCAACAGGCGCTTATGTTTGCCCACGTAGCACAGCAGCGACTGCAACAGCAGCAGCAACAACAGTCGCATGCACATCAGGCATCACTTGGATTACATCATCATCATCATCAGGCAGCTGAGTTCAAAGCGCCAGCTGAGAATCTGCTGCAGCGTTCAGGCAGCCGCGAGCAGCTGGCGGAGCATCAGCAGCAACAACAACAACAGCAACAACAGCAGCTGCAGCAGCAGCAACACCAGCAGCAGCAACAGCACAGCTTGGAGCTGCTGCCTCGGGCCAGTTCGGCCAACTCGGACTATGCTGGTTACCGCGTGGAGCGTCTATCCGTGCGACCGCCAAGTCGTCCCAGCTCGAACAGCTCACAGCCGGACTATACGCAAGTGTCGCCCGCGAAAATGGCACTGCGTCGTCATCTGTCGCAGGAGAAACTGAATCAGCCACCGCAGGCGTTGCCAACGCCGCCACCAATGGCACTGGCGCCACCAGTGACGGCCGGCAAGACGATTGGGGATCTGGTCAATGGCGAGATCGAGCGTACGTTGGAGATCTCACACCAGAGCATCATCAATGCGGCGGTCAACATGAGCACGGGCGCCGGCAGCGGCGTCAGCAGCGCACATTTTATGGAACGCGCCTTTCACGCCGAGCGGAATAACGATCGACTGCTGATCAATCTCAATGCCCAGCGGCCGGAGCGCGTTCACGTGCGGCCCATTGGCGATGATGCGCCCGAGCCGCAGCCCACCAACTACAGCAGCCAGGCAGCAGCGAGCAGCAGTAGCAGCAGCAGCAGCAATAATCTGGCCACATTGGCCCATGTCGCCTATGCCCAGAAATCACAGGTTGCAGTTTCCCGTGCAGCGTCATCGTCGTCGTCACGTTCGGCACGCGACTATCAACCGGTTGCTTTGCCGCGTGCCGAAATGAACGGTTGCATTGAGGCATATTTTCACGAGGAGCAGCAACAACAACAGCAGCAACAACAGCAGCAGCAACAACAACAGCAGCAGCAGCAGCAGCAACATCACCACCAGCAACAGCATCCGAAATCGAAGAGCACTGGGGCTGGTGCAAGTGCATTGCGTGCACCACGCATGAATGGTGCCAATCCGCCACTGGAAGGTAAGTGCAAAATTGTGGTTGGGTGTAGCGTAAGAGCCAAAGCGATCAGGGATCGGGAAGAAGGTCCTCACCAACAATTGTAATTTGTATCGGTATTTAACATCTCCTTCAAAACTATAAAGCATTTAATAAAGTTGTAACTTTAAAATGAATCTGTAGTTTTACAGATATTCAATAAGAAATGTGAATATTTTTACTGATTTACATGCTTTATGTTTGAGAAGATATCTGTCACTTGTAGAACATTTAAAAAACAAAACTGTAGAATATATATAAATAATAAACAAACTATTTGTATACCAATCCAAAAATGTAGAAAGAAGACTTCAAATGATGACATCAAACTGTATTTGAAGACACAACAAACTTTTTTTTTTAATTTCCCTATTTTGGGCATTGCTTTAATGTTGTGGCGCCATCTTGCGGATTAAAAGAGTAATTGTTATTCTTGATCTAGTCTAGATCTCAAAGTTAGCTCATATCACTCTAGATGGCGCCACTAACTTAAAATTTCTAATTGTTCTTTACTAACAGTCTTCGTTCATTTGTTGCAGGACTAGCTGCCTCGTTGCAGGATCATGTGCGAGCACGCAAATACAAGGAGGAGAACGAGGAACGACAACGACGTGCTGCTGCCGCTACTTCATCTCTGGAACTGGCACCGCATTTCGCGCATCAGGCGCCGCCCGCTCATAGTTATCATCAGCAGCAGCAGCAGCAGCAGCCGCCTCCGACGCAGCAGTCGCATCATCACGCAGCCGCTGGCAATCTTAATGGCACGCCACACAAAGTGGAACGTAAGCTGGAATAAATATATAGCAGCGTATTTAGCCAAGTCACTCATTCCGACATCTTCTTTGCAGTGGGCATAAAACGTAGCTCGCCACTGGCGCCGCATCAGCAACCGTCGCGACCCGCCAAGTTGCCGCATTTCGATCAGCAGCCGCTTGTGCATGCGCATCAGCATCTGTATGTGAATAGCAATGGGGTGCAATCGCTGCCGCCGCCCGCACATGAGGCCAACACCCCGTCGCCGACACCGTCGTCATCGTCCTCATCCTGTGGCAGACGCAGCAAGGTGCTCGTGGAGCCGCCACTGCTAATGAGTCCCGAGATCAATTCACTGATGGGCGATGAGCGACCGCTGCAGCTGTCGACGAGTAGTCATCAGCAGCCGCACCATCACCACCATCAGGTGAAACCACCTCAGCATGCCCAGCAGCAGCAGCAGCTTCAGCAACAGCAACAGCAGTTGCGTGGCTCCCATCAAGGTAGCCACAGCATCACGCCCACCATTGTGGGCGGCCAGCGGTCGAATGCCGCCGATGATGGTAAGCCATTTGTATGCCCAGTTATAGCAACAGCATCACACACACAAGCATTCCATGCACCACACGCACCACATGCACCACATGCACCACACTCACCACAAGCACCAGCGGCTCATGCCACATATCATCAATTGCACAGCTATCAAACCCGACTCGCCACCCAAACGGTGGCTCAAGATCTCACCACAAAGTGCAGGCGGTCAAACGTCTCAGCTGCGTCGGATGCTGATTCCGACACCGAGAGTGTCTCATCCTCCAGCTTCTCCAGCTCCAGCTCCAGCTCGAGCTCAAGCAACTCCAGCTAATGCCACACTACACCGCTTCATAATGCATGCACCACTTTTACACATTTTACACATTTTATACAATTACAATTACAATTACACTTTGCATATTATTTTACTGTCGCTATTTACAAATACATAGAAAAATACACAAAAGCAAAAACCAGATTGTTGCCACATTTGAGTTGCGTCTAACGGTTTTGGTTTAACTTATGTTGTGCGTTGTTCGTAGTTTTGCATGTTTTTCATTCATTTTCCTAGAAATATTTCATATTTATTGTTTGTTTGTTTTATTTTTTTTTTGTATTTTGTTGATTCACTTTTTTATTTTGTTTGCATCGATTTCTATTGTTTTCCTTCTCCTGTCTCACATGAAAATTACAGTTTAAAGCAACAAAAATAACAACTTTTCTTCGGCTACTTATTACAAAAAAAAAATACGTACGAAATACGCGATAATAAAAATACATATAAAAATACACAAATAATTAAATATTTATCTATTGTTGAAATACCTTTTGGTTTTAATATTTCAATATTAATCAAAAACTTTTAACTATTTTGATTTTTGTTAAGTTTTAAAATGATATAGCTAAATATATAATTATCATCTGTTAATATATTTTAAAAGTATAAACCAGATTCTCCTCTTATAAACCAATCAAAAAGAAGAATAATCATTAATCTATAAAGTAGTTAACCTAACCGTGGTTAACCTATGACAAAAACGTGACTCCGATGTGTGATTTGTAAACCGAGTTGATGATGATCATTTTTGCCCACTTTATTTTTTTTTTAGTTAATTAGCTGATGGTAAATGAATCTGTTTCTTTCTACAATTTATCAAATCGAGAGATCATGGGCAACGCGTAAATACTTTGTATTCTGTAAAACAAAAACCGCCAAAAAATAAAATTGTAATAATACAAAACGAAAAACTGCCGCAACTTGAAACATGAAACATTTTGCCAGCTTATATTCATACTTACTTCAACTTACCGAGTCAGTCACGCCGAATAAATCATTAACTTCATAAGAATTAAAATTACATACGACACACACACACATACACACACACACACACACACACACACTCTCAAACGCTCTCTGTAAAAAAAGAAACATAAATCAACATATATATATTTTTTTACTTGAACATTAACAATCTCCTCTGGAATGTTATTTTTGCATAATTAATTTTCAAATATTTACTAAAAACAACAAATATCGAACAATGGACAACATTAAAAAAAATATAAAAATAAAATAAAAACAAATCGTCGCGCTACTTATCCAAAACTCGACTTTATATCCCTTCTATTATGCTCTACTCCCATACAGTTACCGATTTGGCAACGCATCGTACTGTAACTAATTACGATCCCAGACGTCGACTTCGCACACCGACTTCGACTTTGTCTGGCGCCACGAAACAAACCGCTACCAATTGTAATACTCATAACAATGGATTTGTTGTGGCCGATAGTAGTAGTACCAATAATAACAATAATAATAACAACCATTGATTACCTCAAAACTATCTCAAGACCAAACCCACAAAAATACAAACAAAACAAAAATCGATAAAGAAAACGAACACGAAACCCCGAAACAAAAAAAAATGCCAAAACCTAATGTTGTTGTTGAGAAGCAGAGTACAAAATACCACATCTAATATAAAAAATAAAAAAAACAAAACAAAAATAAAAAACAAAACAAAAAAACATTTATAAAGACAAAACATAATTTATTTTTTATTTAACCTAACCGAATTTAAAACAAAATTCAAAAGAAAAACAAAAAGAAAAAAACTTTAGTATATTATATATACACATATATATGAAATTTAAACATGAGCATGAGGTAAGTTCTGTTGCGCCTAATTGGTTTACTTTCTCTACTTTTCTTAATTTCATTTTACTTTGACTTTTTTATTTTTTATTTTAATTTATGATTTTTAACCATATTTTCTGTAACATTTTCTAATTTAATTTTCACACGCCGCAAAATACAGCTTACAACTTACTCATACACACACACACACACACACAGACACACACACACACACACACACACACACACAAGCACACACACACACACCTTTAAGCATTCGAAATTGCGAAAGAGGCTTCCAAATGCTTAGGGTTTGGTTGCCACACACGATGTGTGTTATCGTAATCGTTATAGCTACCGTCATTGCTACTGTTATCGCTCAGCACACCTACTCCCAGCCACACACACACACACACACACACACACACACAAGCACACCAACACCAACAGCAGCAGCAGCAGCAGTTGTTGCTGTTCCCACATAACTGATTATATTTGATTGCTAATCAACTGCCTATGCTTTGTCCACAACAGACGATGTGATCGCGGCCGATGAGGAGTCCCACTGGCAGCATCGTGTCAGCTCCGGCTTTGATCGTCTGGTGGCCTTTGCCAGCACTGAGCTGGACAAGACGCGCCGCTCCATTGATGGCGACACGGTGCCCGCCTCGATTAGTTGCAACACCTCACCGGATTCGGGCATCACGCACAGCAGCAGCAACTCGGATGCGGCGCGTACATTTTTGTCCACCTCGTCAAGCTCATCGCAACTGGAGTTGCCCATCAGCATCAACAACAGCAGCAGTAGTGGCAGTGGCAGCAGCAACAGCAACAACAGCCTCTACGCCAGCCAGGTGCATAATCTGAGTCATCATCCCTACCAGCAGCATGGTCATCTTCAGCAGCAGCAGCAACCAATACAACAACAGCCGCAGCAGCAGCAGCCGCTGCAACAGCAACAGCAACAACAACAGCAGCAGCAGCAGCAGCAACATTTGACTGATCATCTGAGTGACAGCAGCATGAAATCAAGCACCTCCTCATCACTGCACGCAAGCAGCTCGCTGAAGACGGTCTCGCCGGTGGATTCGGGCGCCATTGAGTCACCGCCGCTGTCTGATGTGGGCCTGCCACGGACGCCCAGTCCCAGTGCTGCCAGCGTTGCCACACCACCGCTAGCTCATGCACCGTCATCGCTGGGCAATGAGCTGCGCATACCGCTCAAGTATCAGCGCAAGTCGAAGAGCGGCTCCGAGAAGCACTACAAGAAGAAGTTCTGTGAGCGCAACTGGGAGTACGACTGCGATGAGCTGCTGTCGTACTCCAACTCCAGTGCTCCTGCAACGGCAGCCGATGCCGCTGGCAATGGTCCGCCAACGATGCTTGATACGACGTCCGTCAGTGTGGCAGCAGCAGCAACGCCGCCAGCTGTGCTGGGCAAATCGGGTAAATCGCCAAAGGAGAAATCGTCGCCGCATCACAGCATCAGTGCGAACAATGCAAATGCGAGTGCCAGCTACAATCATCATCACAAGTCGTCCAAGTTCCGGCCCAAGGGCAAGGACTGGGATTGGTCGCTGGACAGCAGGAGCAACACGGGCGAGCCGACATTGAACGGGGTCAGCGGTGGCGCCACCACAACGAGTAATTAATATAAATTAATTTAGTTAAATTGCTGAACAGAATGAAAAATACGAAAGTACGAAACAAAATGGATTAATGCAAAATGATGAGAATGAAAATCAATCCGCAGCAGCCATGCAGCCATGCAGCATGCGCAACGAAAGAAATTTATGCAAAGTTTTGCTTTATGTTTAATTTAATTTGTAATTTATAATGATCCAATTCGAATCGAGTTGGATTGTCTTCTAAGGTGTAACTAAATGAATTGAGTTTATTTGTAGTTAACTTATTGTATAGCATTGCCTTGTTTTTTTTTCTTCTAATGTTTATTTTTGCAAATTAGTGTAGCATATTTTAACTGACCACATATGTGTTAGACTCTTAAGGCACCATCCGAAAACAACCACAACAACAACAACATCAACAAAAAAGCCCCCATTTACTGATGAACAATGTTACTGATTTCATTATTACCAAGTTTACTATTATTATTATTATTATTATTATTATTATTATTATTATGAGCATGATTATTAATTATAAAATGTATTTAAAATTTATTGTTTAATTGATTTGTATTCGTTTTTAAGTTGTATGTTTTGTCCTATTATTTGGGAATGTGTGTGTTTTTTTATGATTTTTAAATAAATTCTAAACTAATTACAAACTATTTTCGTTCATTTCAACTTGAGTTCCAAAATTTCCAGATTGATTATTTACAGTTTCTTGTATTGGGACCAACACAACAAGCTTATAAAATCGATCCGTTCCTGTTCGCAAGATGTATGTAAAATTGTCAACGTCGCTTCCAAAACTCCTATTACAAGCAAATAAATTAATATATGAAAATAATATTAATAAGATATCCAACATGCAAGACAAATATTTGAGCATACGGAATAAATGCATATTAATAAATGCACTTTGAAAATTATTTTCAATTCTGAATAATTTTATTGCGCTTAGCATAAATATATACGAGCATATAGGACACACACACATACATACATACACAGCCATATAGAACGTTTCGGTGTAATTTCAGCATTACCGAGTTGATACCTTAATCATAATCTAATACACAACTAACACTCAGAAACTTATGTAGCGCAACATTAGCAACAAAGAAGCAGAAAAATGCAGCTAAAGCAGCAAAAGCAGCAAAGTGGCAGCCGAACAACAAGTAACCTTATTAATTAATGAATTTTCCACCTCAGCGAAATAACAATTTTATATATATTATATACATAGCAGTAGCGGCATATACAACATATATATATATATATATATATATATATACATATATATATATATATATATATAAATCTATATATGCATACATTATATGTGTATGTGTGGCCATTCCGTTAAGCACTTTTTATTTGTAAACCAACAGGCATGGAGTCCAACGTGTGTTATATATGTATCTATATATATATGTATATGTATATGTATATGTATATGAAACGGGAGACTTTTAAAGTGAAAGTATTAACGGAATCGGTCCGATAATAACAGCAAAAACAAGTCAAGTATCAGGAAACCAATTAAACAGTAAAGTAACAAATAAAAATGATTTACAAGCATTTAACAACAACAACAAATAATAAAATAAATATTTAGTAAACATACATATATAAAATATATACGTAAACCATATTTAACAATTAGTGTTTTATATGTTACAACAGCAGTAAAGAAAAAGAAAAACATACAATTAATATAAATAATAACACAATAAGGCCCATAGCAATTTAATTGGATTTTCAAATGTGCTATTAGCGTAGTGTAATATTAACATTTAACAAGAAAACGTACATAAATGGCGCATAAACGATTTTTATACGTATACATATGTATTATATTTATATTTACCATCATATACAGAGACGCAGGGCCAAGCAAACAAAATCCAATACATTTTATAACAATAAATGGCCCTGCAAGCAAGAATCAGTTGTAGCAAATGGAATATTATTTGGCGCTATTAAAATGTAATGTATAATGCATATAAAACAAAATAGTTAAATTTACATAAATAAATGAACATATAAGTATTTAACTAACGATTAAGTAAACGCAACTAATTAATAACGAAAAAAAAACAACAAGTAAATGAAAATATGACAAATTAAACAAAAAGCACACGCATATTACAATTAACGGTATTATTATGTATATTTAAAAAATATTTATTGCATATTAATATTATTATTTTAAACTTAAAAGGTTAATAAAAAAAACACGAAATATTAATAACTTGTCTTTTCCTAAAGTAAATTACTAATTTATAAATATAAATTAATTTCCAAGTTGGTTTATAAGTTTTTTTCAAATATTGAAATTTTTGATAAATCTAATAAGTAAATATTATTAGCTGATTTATTACATCAATATGTCAAATATCGCTCTTATCAATCAATGGGAATATTGATTGATAGTCTGCCGCCCAGTAGTATTTCAATTAAGACCACAATTTATATTTTGTTCCATAGATTTTTATTGACTTTAATTGATTTGTGTATTTCATTCAAATATCTTATAAAAAGTACAATTTGGTTCGTTTATCTTTATGTAACTATTGTATTGTATGCATTACGAATATTTTACGTTTGTTTATCAAAGTATGTTCCCGGTGAAATTATTATATGTGTACTCGTATTCCTAAGGGGCTATTTCTATTTATTTAAGGCGGTAGCAGCTTGATGTGGGGATGTGCATATCCAGTTTCTTGGCTTTGTTTGCTTAGCTTAGCTTAAATATACATAGATACAAGCGCGGAGTGATGATTTGTTTAGGATTACATAGAAATGATCTGCACTTTTATGCCTATGGTTGGGGATTGTTTGAATAATTGTATAGATACGTATTGAATGGTGTAATTGCTGACTATCCTTAATCTTTGCTGAGACTGCGGTCTCTGCCAAATTCAATTGTTTCCCTTGTTCAATTGTTTTGTAAATGAGTGTATATTTTTATATAAGTATATATATATATATATATATATATATATATTTATGTATACGTTGCGATAACTTCGTTTTAATGCATTTGTATGGTTTGTGTGTATATGCTATGGTATATTGTTGTTATTTATGTATATAATTGTTTTACAATAAGCCTGAGGCACAGTTATAATTTTTCTCAGTTTTCTTTTTGTTCACTTTTAATTTTATCAATTTAATTGTGGAAAACGCAAAGATGCTGTAGATGTTGGTACTCATAATTTTTACTTTGTTTTACAAACAAATTAACGCTAATTTATAGCAGGGAAAATCGTTTGTGATTTGATTCGTATAAGTGAAATGTTAAAGCTAAACTTTGTTAAAAGTCGTAGAAATCTAAAAAATAGAATAGGATAAACAGGATAGTGGGTTCAACAATAAGCATACGAATAACACTAAATGTACGGATAATAAAACGTCAATTACAGCGGTACATAAGGGAATTAAACCTAAAGAACTATGAACAATAAGAGAGATACCTACTCCTATAATGCGTTAGCATTAAACAAAACATTCAATAACAAACAAACACTTAATTCTAACTGCAAACCATTGAACATGGTTTAGTGATGGGGTAGAAAATATAATAACAATTAAATTGAATAGAACATTCAAATTACAGAGTAGCAAATACATAGATTGTTAATAAAATCAAAAGAATCTCGACCAATTTTACGCGTGCCTTTAATCAACTTTATCAACTTTGTTTGAAAGCCTGATTGAGTTTCAAATTGATTTGATAACAAATTGTAAAGAATTACGCTACGCTATGATACGACACACACATTTACACACTTCATCTTCATCTTGATCTTGATAATTCTTAAAGTTAGAAGCTTGCTTTTTGTTTATTCAGGCCCTCAACACTTATTTGCTTAGAACTATCTTGCGTGTATAGTTTTGGATTCTAATTGGTATCGTAAAACAATCTCGATCCCCGACGGGAGCATTTAAAATGTTACATTATTTTATATCCTATGTGTATATATATGTTTTTAAAACCGCTGCACGTTGAATTCATTCAGACTTTAAGTTCGTTTCATTTGTAAGGTTCTCTCTTGTTTTAAGTTTTGTTTTCAAATCGAGGGTCAACAGTAAAAACTATTCAACTACAGAAAATGGCAAACATTTTCCAGTTACTTCCCAGTTACTTTATAACAATCTGCAGCATACACAGTACAGACAGTACATAATTATATATATACAATTACATATACATTTTTATGCACGCACATATAACCATATAACCATAAAGGGCCTGAGGGATAATTGGTTGAGGATGTTGGTTTCAATACCATTGACATATTTATGAATTGCTTTTATGGACATTGTTGAAACCAATTGGAGCTTAGCTTAATATATATATATATATATGTATAAATGTTATATAGGCGTGGGTGCTGTGCTTTGCTTTAGAATTGCGAAGAGAAAGCTCTTTACAGGAAACACCGATAATTCTACAATAATTACTTAAGTAAATACAACAACAAATTCAAAATATACAAATAAAGATACACGGACTACGCTTTCAATTTGTGGATGACAAACAAATAGATAGAAAGGGGGAGGGAGTGGGGAACAGGCAGATATTGAGACATTTACAACTTGTCCACATGCTGCAGCAGACAGTCTATCACCAGTTCTTCTGGCTGCGTCTCGTTTTCATTCTCTGCCTGCGTTTGAGCTTTCTCTTCGTGCAAATTCTACAAGCTATCGAGTATATTGGCTGCTCCAATAATGGCATCCACATCGCTGCTGGTTGGCGCCACATCATCAATCAGCGCATCGCTGCTGAGTGCCAAAACGGCGTTTGTGGCACTACCAACGCCGAAAGGCACCACAGCCGGCGACGGCAGGCTATCAATCGTATTGCCATTGATTAGAAAGTCGCGATGCAGCTCGACGGGACTGTAGCGAAAGCACGGAGTCGTTATGGGCGTCGTTGGCATCGATTTGGATATATCGAGTGCCGTTCGCGAACCATACGGCTGACCATTGTATGACACATTGCTGCTGCCCCAATTGAAGGCTGGCGAGATGTTGAATAGTCCTGTGGCGTCATTGCAGTTGCCATTTGCGGTATTCTGACTACTGTTGCAGCCCTGCAGCTGCGACTGTTGATGTGGTAGCGGTGTAGAGGGCACTGAGCGCGATACTATGCCGCCAGCACTGCCAGCGCTGCTGTAACCGCTTGAGGAGCCCGCAGATGAGCTGCATGTGGTTGTTGTTTGTATGCCGCTAAACTTGTTAGCAAAACTGGGCGAAATGAGCGCACTGACGTCCACATCGTCGTAGATCAGACTAGCCGGCACATCAACATCGTTGGCGCCCAGCTTTAGTGCGCCCACAGACTGCTGACTGTTGCTGTTCTCGGAGAAGAACGCATCGTGGACAATGCAAGCGTTGACAACCGCCTGATTTAGCTGACGATTGTAGCCCGTTGAGGGTGAGTGGTTGCTGCTGCCGCGTTGCAGTTGCGACAGTGGCACAGATTGTGAACGTTGTGTTTCGTTAAGCTCCATACTGGCGCCGCTAAGAGCCAGACTAGTTTCCAAATCCATAGAGTTTTGATTGATTAGCAGCTCCACGTTGTTGTTGCTACTGTTGTTTGTGGTGCTCTCGCTGAACTGGTTGTTGTTAGCAGCGCTGCCGCTAAACGACCAATTGACGCCCATACATTGTTGCAATAGCGAGGGACTTGGCGGAGCCGAGGCTGAGCTGCTGCTAGGGTAACTGTACACATAACTGCGCCTGCGCCTATGCGCCCCAATCATTGGGTCGCCATTGCCGTTATTGTTGTCAAAGTCCAGCGATTGCTGTTTGGTTAGCATGCTTGAACGTTGTCGCATTCGTGTGAGTCCAGGACTGGCAAAGCAATTCTGAGTGGGCAGCTTTCCGGCTGTTGTTGTTGTTGTTGATGTGGTTGCAGCTGCTATTGATGTTGCTGTTTCTGCCACTGTTGTTGCTGCTGCTGCGTTGTTTGGGGAAATAGGCAGAAAAATGCAGTTCTTGTTGTTGCCATTGCTGGACGCGTTGCTTAAACTAATCTTGCGTTTGTTGCTGTTGTTGTTGTTGCTATATCGCAGCTGCTGCTGCTGTTGTTGTTGTTGTTGTAGCGGATTTTGTTGCTGTTGTTGTTGATGCTTTCGTGACATTAAAGCCAGAGACGCTGAGGCAGAACCCACAACATTTGTTGCTGTTGTCGCTGCTGCTGCTGCTACTGCAGCTGCTGTTGGCAACGGCATTGAGCGACGCATCTGTTGCAGCTGCAACTGTTGCTGTTGTTGTTGTTGCTGCTGCTGCTGCTGATGTTGCTGTTGCATCGCTGCTGCTGTTGTTGTTGCCGTTCCCGTTGCTGATCGAGCATTTGCCATTGCCATTGCATTGGCTAGTGCATTAGCTGACGCAGCCTGTGGATTTCTGTGTTGTTCTGCATGAGCATCTAAGGAATTCAGTTGTTTTTCCTCAGCGTCTCCCATCTGAAAATATTGAAGCAACTCGGTATCCTGCCCCTCGGAATTCTCCTCTTCATCGTCGCCGGGCAGAAAGTAATCATCCAGCTCATGCTTATCCATATTGCATATGCTAATGACGCGCTCCCGCGGCAGCCCCAGATTCTCAGGCAGTCCAGAGTCCTCTGCAGCGGCAAATGCCGCCGCATTCTCGGCCATCAAGCGTCTCGTCCGCATCAAAATCATGTTGCGCGTCGAGACCTTGGGATTGCTGTTGTTCGTCTCCAGACTGCTTGACGGACTTACTGAGCTGGGATTATTCAATTGGGCGGGCGGGCCCATTGATAGCACTGTGACATTTACCGGCGAGCTGTCCGGTGGTGGCTGAGCGGGTGGTGGAGGTGTTGCCGCCGTTGTGGTTATCACTGGTGGTATTAGCAGAGCACTGCCGCTTGCACCACCGCTGCTGGGCGAGTTGACCCAATTGCCTTTGGTCTGTTGGGCCTTAAGCACTTTTTTGCAGAATATGTTTGTGGTGTTGTACTCTTCCGCCTCGTCCTTTATGACCAGCCCAGTGGGTGACATCGGCTGCTGTGCCGCCGCTTCCGTTTGCAACTCTATTAGCTTCGGCGTTAGATTGCGGACAGCATTGCTACGCGGCTCCGTGGCCAGATTCATAGGCAAAACTTGCTGAAGCTGCTGCTGCTGTTGCTGAAGCTGTGGGGCTGTCGGATAGCTACTGGGCGAGTCTATAATCTCCTGTTTGATCTGTAGTAACTGTTCCGTTTTGTGGTCATCGCTGACCGCTTCCTGACTGCTGCCAGCATCGGTGGCGGCATTTGGCTGATTGCAGCTCGATTCGGAGGAGGTGGAGCCCTTGCGCTTCTTTTTGCGGCGCTTCTTTAGCGGCCCCATGTCCTATTTAATATAAAATATGTATGATTTAGTTTCCATGGTCTTATTCAAATTTAATGTTTTATATTTTCATAGAAACGCATAAAAACCTAATGGTTGTTACATACTTTATCAAAATTGCTTGAAAATTTTCTGCATAAGAGAAAACTTACCGCAAGCAAGCGCTTCTCTTTGGGCTCCCTGGGCGTATATTTTTTGGCCGCCACTACTGGATTAATAACTGCATTGTTGCTTTTAATGCGTGTGGCTAGCTCAGTGACGCTCTCCAGTTTAGTGTTGAGTAGTTTTTCCGCCCAACTGCGCACCACATCCCAGCTGGCGTCATCATCTGCGCCTGGTACGCTTCCAGGGGCGTTGGGTGTGCGCTTTAAATGTGCTGTGGCGGTTTCAGTGGGCACACTGTCATCGATTGGCTCATCCTTGCACAATTGCGGCAACTGTGGCACCGTCAATTTTGTGGTCTTCCGCATGGCCGCATAGCAGTAACGCGAATTGCCGCGCGTACCCAAACGTCGCGGACGGACGCCGGGGAACACCTGCTTCATTACCTTGCCAAAATCAGCTGTTGACAGCGGCTTGATGTTCAGGCGCTCGCAATAGACCCTGCAAAGTGTCAAATACCATAATTAAATACACCTTATGCGTATGATATAAGAAATAAGTTTGAAATAAAATTTCAGACTAGTTTAAATCTTATATTTTGTATGGCTGGATTTATTAAAGCGGAATCAGCGATCAATATACGATATTTATGAACACATCTAAAGTGCGCCTTTCAACCAACTTACATGTAATCATTGTAAACGTCCTGTTTTGGTATGGAGACCTGCGCATCGTGCTCGAGGTGCGAGCGCACCCAATTAATGGTATGATTGATCTCTGAGCGTGTACCCAACGGATTCTGTGGCTGTCTCAATGGGTCAGTGTCCGAACTCTCGCCCGGCAATCGTAAATAAAGAAACAGTTTCTCAATGGGCTTCAAGCCTGCCACATTTTCCAGAATTTGCGCAATTTGCAGCTTGGCAGTGTCACTAAAAAGGCAATAATTAGTGTGAAGGAAGCTTTATGTTTAATGAATACTAACTCCAAACTGGACTCGATGACCTGCTGGACGCGTCGCATTCGCTCCTCGTCGCTGGTCAGCGCATTCATTACGTTCTCCGCAATTGTGGAGTTGATGACGCCACTGGGTGGGGCAGCGGCTACAGCTACTGAGCCACCTTCACTGGGATGGGGAGGTGGCGGATGTGGGTGCCTCGGCAACGCTGCTGCTACCCCTGTGGAGGCATTAACATTTATCGCTTGCATTATCTTTCCCAGATCCAATTGCTGTGCGGTCTTAAAGGCATTGACAAAGGCCAAACCAGCATTGCCAGAGGCCGCTGCAAAGGGATTCGGAGTGAGCACGGATGTGGCTCCACTGGCTGCCGAGCCAGGGGCATTCAAATTTGTAAAAGCAGGCGACACAAAGCCGCTTTGGCTGGGAGCAGGTACATTTGTGGATGTGGGCGACACCTGGGACTGGGCGTGTTGCTGGGCAGGCGCCACAATTGGCGCAATGGTCAGTGGTGATAATTTCGCCGTTTGCAAATGAATGGGCGGTGCCTGAAAACGTCCCGATGTATACGAGGGAATGTCCGAAATCTGAATCGGCACCGGTAGGGGAACACCACAAGCGCCATACGGATTTGTGTGTGCAACTGTTGTTGTTGCCTCGTATATCGGATTGGAATTTGGATTGGTTTGTTGCTGATGCTTCTGCAGCGTAGTTGCCGTTGTGCCCCCCACTGCTGCTGCTGATTTCGTCGTCCACTGCGCTCCACTGAGTTGGCCATGCTTCTCGGACATGTTAGGTGGGTTTAGGCTGGCTTACAACAGACGAGCGCCACCAGACAGCAGACAGCAGCAACCTCTCGGGGTTGTTGCTGCTCCTCACACTTTCGCCAATTGCACGTCACTTGCTGCTGCTGCTGCTAATTCTTGCTGCTTGTTATTATTATTATTATTATTATTGTTATTGCCGATGCACGCAAGTTTGATTTGAATTGGTCGAAAAGCCTACGCACTAAATGTATGTGTGTCGCGTGCTTTAGGAGATGAAGATTGCGAAGTCGATAACTGGTGCGACGAACATTTTGGCGACAACGGAAGACACGGATGTTAAAAACGCAAGATAATAAACCATTTTGACTGTGTTTACTGCATGGATAAAGCGAGTGAAAGGCGTGCGTACGCCTTTGCCGCCAGATACAATATTATATTTGACTCCTGCAATTCCAATATGCTAGCTATTTTCTAATAAGATTACAAAATATATTGGAATAATCCATTTTTCGCGGAGATAAGAGCTCCGTTCCTTCTGCGTCTCGAAAAATACACACGAAAGTGACCAACTTGGTGTGGACGTAAATGAGCTACAAAATACCAGATGATCTTAATGTAAACACTGTGTTGCTTTTCGATGGACGTCGTATTAAAATTGTGAACTCTGTTCAAAAATATTATTTCAGTATTAAGGACTTCAAAGTTAGTGATTACGTTCACTAAAAGGGCTTGTTAATTTTTAAAATCGATTTTTATTGGAAACCATTAAGTAATAGACAACTGTAACATAAACATGGTATATGCTCGTACTTGCTTTTAGTATTTTTCAAGACCTCGCACTCATAATTCCAATTAACAATATGCGATATATTCACCTTTAGCGTTATAAATTATACTATGCAATTAAAGCCGACTTATAAAAAAATTTTTAATATATGTATGTATTAGGCCACTTTGCTGTATTGATTTTCATTAATTTAATTGACAGAATTATCATCTGAAGTATTAGAAGCGGTAAATATTCAAGACTTCGAGCCACTCAATGATACTGCGACTGGTTGAGCTGTGAATTTCATGTTATTCAATTAATCCTATTTAATTTTTCCCCTGGCCCGTTGGATTAATCTAATTGTTATCGGTCTTTGACAATGTTCAAGATATCGATAACTTGTGTGTCATTGAAATCGCTACTCAGAAAAAATGGCGATTTCTTTTTAATACAGACGCTTTACCTTTACACAACACAGACAACAATTTTAACACTAAAATACTGTGCTAAACAGCAATTAAACAAGAAATGCGCGCTGAACTTGGACCAAACACTTGCCGTGTGTGCTTAGAGCCCAGCCAGCGCTTACAACGCATTTACGAGTCCCGCGAGGAGGATGAGGAGACTCCAAATGAAATGCTAATACTGCTGCTGGGCATTTCGTTCAGTAAGGTGAGCAATTTATGTGTGATATGTAATTGCTTATTAACTCAATAACCAAATACACCAGTTAAATGGCAAATACCAGATTCCGGATGGTATTTGCAAACAATGCAAGGTGGAACTGAACATGGCTTTTCAGTTTCGTGAGAAAGCTTTGCGCAAACAGGGCGAAATCGAAGACTATTTTCGTGAACTGGGCCTGCTGGATGAAAGTGAAGATTATCTGGTGAAGGAAGAGTTGGGGTCACAACATAATCAACAAGCTGACGATGATGATATGAATGAGTTGGTGATGAACGAAGAGCCGAGTCCCGAGGATCATGTTGTCGATTGTGTCCAGGAGGATGAGTTTGTGGAAGTCGATGGCACGAACGACCCAGAAGAGGTTATTACGGATGACATCGAGTACTTGGAAGACAACTATACCATAGAAATGAATCCCGAGCATGATGAAGTTGTACTCGAAACTAAATACGATGACACAGTTCCCTCTGGTGATATTAAGCTGAGACGAGGTCCCACACGTATGGGCATGAGCACAGCCAAGTCCGGTCATGAGGAACTGCAACATACTTATAGCAACGCAACTGGTGGACTTGAAATGAAAACCAGGCGAGGACGGACCCGTACAGGTCTCAACTCGCTGCGCACTTCGGATGGCACTGAAAAAGGTGGCTACGTCTGCGATGTCTGTGGCAATTTTTACGAGAAGCGTGGACGCATGATGGAACATCGTCGGCGTCACGATGCTGTCTGCCAATACCAGTGCGAGTAAGTTTGTTTTGACAGTCATAAAGAGCAAAATGTGCATTAATGCCTTCTGCAAATTCCTTGATGTAGACTCTGCGATGCCAAATTCCAGGTGCGCGAACAGCTGCGCAAGCATATGTATTCCCACACAGGTAGTAAGCCGTATAAGTGCAGCTACTGCAGCCGCCAGTTCTTCTATGAAAGTGTGTTAAAATCGCACGAGAAGTAAGTAAAAACTTGCCCATTACTTAGACATCTTTACAATATTTTCTTCATCCAACAGCGTGCATCGTGGTATCAAGCCCTATGTGTGCAAGGTATGCGATAAGGCATTCGCATACGCTCACTCTCTGACTAAGCACCAGCTGATACACTCGGACATCAAGCTATATCGATGCGACTACTGCCAAAAAGATTTCCGCCTGCTACATCACATGCGACAGCACGAGGAGACAAAGTGTCATCAGAATGCTGTGACTCTAGCCGACACACTAAAGTATAACCGTGAGGACCAGGACAGCGATCTGCTTGCTGTCGATGAGTTAAAGGACGTTAGGCTACGGTTAACTCAGCAACATATGCTTACTTAGATGTCCATACATATGTACAATTAGACCACTGCGTATTGAAGGTCCGTGTACTACTCTTAAGTAGGTCCTAAATCTAATCACATCAAAGCATGATTTCACTATTCAACAAGTGTAATAATGTTAATTAATTATCTAATAATATGTAATGATAATAAACTTGCAGCAGCAAGAAAGAGAAGGGTCTTTCGACCACCTCTGCACCCTGTCATGATCGTACGTTCTCTTAAAACGAATTGTTTTAATATGTACGCTATTAGCATATTTCAAAATCTGTTTTCGTAATGTTTTACTTTAAGTGACGCGTTGATCTTGTGATTGGTTCTTAGATGACAACAACAAAGTGCAAAGCAGTTCGAAAGAGTTGCTCTTTGCAATTTTAACGATCCTTTCTTAAAAAAAAACTCCCAACAATTAAAACTGGTATAAATCTTTGGTATGCGATTTACATATTTATTTATTTCTCATGGTAATATAGTAAAAAAATACATATAATACAATCTTTATGATCGACAGCCGACCATGTTTCAATCTTCCACGTCCGTAAACTTAAATTTCAGAGGTATGTTCGGCACATTAATCAGTATGCTCTTAAAGGCATTGTCTGTGGAATAATTGAACTCAACATTAAAGTTTCGAATTAGTCGTGCAATTCCCAATTCCAATTCCATTTCAGCAATTCGTTTGCCTATGCACATGCGGGGTCCGAATCCGAAGGGCAAGTAGATAAATGGACTGCTCGCTTTAAGGGAATGCGAGCATTTTCCACTCGCAGCTTCCTCCTTGCTTTGGCGAAGCCAGCGCTCGGGCAAGTATTCGTTGCCTCGGGGATAGTGCTGTTCATCGGTCAGCAGGCCGTGGGACAACATCATAACTTGTGTTTCTTTTGGAACCTGGTAACCATTAAGTACGAGCTCCGTCTTGATGGCACGAGCATTACCCAATGCCAAGGGATACAGACGTAGTGACTCTTTGAGACAGGCGCGCAAGTAAGGTACATTCTTCATAGAGGCTTCTGTGAACTCGGAATCCTTGTTGGGTAAAATGCGACGCACTTCTTCTCTCAGCTTTGCTTGTTTCTCGGGATTTTTGGCCAGACAGAGGAGTGCACCAGTAAAAGTAGTGGTCGTCTATAAATGACAATTAATTTATCGAAATTCTTTTTATATAGTCAATTATGATGTACAGCTTCTTACCGTATCCACACCGGCCATCAGCATGTCCATGGCCATGACGATGGCGATCTGTTTGTCAGTTTCCAAGAGTTTCTCCAGCACGCTCTTCTCATTCTCGGGTTTGTTGGATGGCGTATCCTTCAAACGATTTAGAGCCTCGTCAACATAGCCAGTTGTCACCTCCTGGATGTCGTCTAGGGTTTTGATTAACTTCTTGAACTTGGGAGTGGCTATGTAACGCCAAATCGTCGGCTTCATCTCAAGATCTGCCGACAGCTCAAAAAACTGATTAAGATAGGTAAAGAGTTTTTTGGCTTGCGGATTATCGCGATTTGTAGTCATTATTCCCAGACGCTTGTCCAAAGCTACAACCGAAACGGACTCCAGAGTCCAGCGATTGATCTCATCTTCAAAAGTGTCGGGAACTTCAAAGGTGCTGCTATCACGTATCTCACGAATGCTAATTTCAGTGCAAGTAAATGGTTAGAGACCATAGCAACAAATTAGATAAAACATCTAGCTCACCGCTCCATGAACTCCTTGTTTACTGATGACATTTTTTGATAATATAGACGAACTGCTTTCGGCTGCATCAGTACGGGATTAACACTGAATCGGAATTTTGACCATTGCTCCCCTTGTCTGCAAAAGGCATCAATGTTTCACTGGTATTTCGATATAAAGATTTACCGTTTTCTTACGATGATAAAATGCCCACAGTGCCCTTGTAAAAGTCTTCGCGAAGCACGGATCGATGGTGGTGTAGTACATGATGTCCTGGCCTCTCCGGCCAAGGGCCTTCTGCGCGCAGCACTTGCTCGAAATGATGGGGATCATGGGAAACAAGAAACTCTTTCCTGCCAACACCAGGCAATATGAAGAGAGGGCCATGCTCGTTCCGCAAATCCAACATAATATCCGCGGGTCCCATTTTACTGTACTTGCCACCGGGCATCAAATTACAGATATATTTGAGCATGGAAGCCTTTGGTATTTCATTGTATGGGCGCGCCGAATCCCAATCCGTAGGCTTTGCACTGGTTGTCTCATGATCTAATATAGCAGCACTGGTTTGCTGGCGCTGAACATTTTCATAATTGGGATCAGATATGAAAAATATGTACATATATACTAGTCACATATATATACTAAATACACAAACCTGATGTATCGGTAGAGTAGTGCGTATTATTTGTTGAATCTTTAAACGTTGCCTAAACATTTTGGTTCCGAAGTTAATTGCAAATTTCGTGTAAAACGCAATTTACTGTTCTGCTTGGAAGCTTTTCTTAAGTGATATAGTTGTTGGTAATTCTGAGTTTTTGAGAGAGTCAGTCAATTATGTGTTTGCTATCACCGCAGTCTAGCTAGTGTTTATCTCAATTTCAAATTGAACAAAAGCTTTGAGAGCAAGCTTTTTATTAATATTTTGTTATGGCATAATCTTTTAATTGATTATACACTGTAAACAAAAGCAAAGGTGTTCGGTGCTTTTCAGAAAGATGTGAACTGCACTTTCTAGGTATATTTAGTTTCCTGTTTATGAACCTTTAGTTTTCTTTTTTATTTTACTTTTTAATACTTGTTTACCAATAAAATTTTAGATTTTTTTTACCTGTATTTTGCAGGTTTTTGGCGATGTTCTTCAAAGATCGGCAGCGACGTCGCCAAGCCCCCCGTAAATGACGATATTTTCCGCTATTTTTAAGTTAAAGCCATCATTTGGAAGGTAACCGCCCATAAGTGTCGGTAAGAAAATAGGAAGACCATGCCCACACCTCCTCCAAAATCGCCAAAGCGATATTTCTGAGAGTGTGAATTCATAAAGTCGCAAATCTCCCACAATTTCAAAGATACAATCACCGAGCTTGAAAAGTAGCTTGCAGGTGGCCTTCTTCATGCATTTTTAGACCATGCCCACACTCGTCGCCCCAGGAACTTCGAAACGAGGGAACCAAATGTGAACGAAAATTCGCACGTCTTCCATTAAAGCGCTTTACGCAATCTCAAAAGCCAAGCATTACCTAAAAATTACTAAAATAAAATTTGGTTTTTTAAAATTGAGAACTCACTATCACACTTTCATCGATAGCGTCGAACAGCTGTTCACAAAATCCACAAAGGTTAACAGTGAGTTAACAGTGTGGATTTCAGTTATGCTGTCTCTAAGCCGAGCATCAATATTCCGCTGTACATAATGTTGCGACCTGTTTTACACCGTTTTTTTATATGGATTTTTTTCATTATCGATAACTTTTTTCGATCTTAAGCAGGCAAATAGATGGAAACACAAGTTTAGTGGCCTTGAAAATGCCACTAAAGCGTACTAAAAATCCAGTTGACAATTATTTCACTTACAACGATAAAATCCGCAAAAGTACATGCACAGTATGTCACTTCGATATGGCTGGCAGGCACTCGGAGAATCTGATGCGTCATCTGAAGCGCAAACATCCGTCCACATACGCCAAGGCGTTGCGCCAAAAGCAGCTCCAACGATCGGCGGCCCAAAATGCGGGACCCCTGTCATCGAAGTTTAAATTCGTAGCAGAGCCACAGAAATTGTTAATGAAATCGGAATTCAACGAACCTGAAATTGAACTCGAGACTGATGACCATGGCCAGTACGAGAGCATCAACTTTGTCAAGATGGAACTGCCCGATGAGTTGGAGCAATCGCCTGGCCAACTGCATAATTTCCGCGAAACATTCTCCGAAAGAGATGGTGGCAACAACAATATGAGCCAATTTATTGTTACCAGTTTTCCAGACACAGAGACAGCATCAGTGAGTGCCATTGCCAGCCGGAGCAGTTACCCAGCCACGACTATACCCATTGCCAATCCCATGCAAGTAGCCAGCGATGACGCTAGCTTTCTGCAGCTTCTAGGTCACAAGTTTGGCAAATACAGTCGGAACACAAAATACACGGTCCAATACCATATTAATCGGATACTGTACAAGGCAGATATGGGTTGTTACGGTAATGCCGATGCTTCCATATTACCCGACGTTTAGCTTGCGGGCAACAACTATGTGATCCGTACAAATGCATAATTATTTATTTCATTATTATTAGAGCAAAAATAAAAAAATTGTATATTAAGTTCAAACAAATTCAATCAACAGGTCCGTTTTTTTTTATTATTATTAACGTCTGTGGAAAACACTGGCCAAATTAATCGAATTTCTTGGCAACGCCAGCGAGAAGTTTAATATAAATCTCTCACAGTGCTGGCGCGACCAGTTGAAAATTGCTGCTCTTCGCAGTTGGCATTAATTTTAAAGATTACGTACAAAGCTTTGGATTTGCAAATGCAATGGCTGTCAAATATACTTTGTACAAGTAACAATTAAGATGCAATGCTATAGTTAAATACAATTATCAGTAGGTAAAACTTAATTGTATCTCTGCTTTCAGCAAGACTTTCAATATTTTTGTACAATTGTAAATGCATTTGGACACACAATGCTACGTATATATACATATATATATACACCCTAAAGAATCCAATGAGGCGTTTTACACTTAATCCTAAGTCCATTTTAAAAACTAAACAATTTCTGAATGCTAGTCAACAGATAGATCCAGCTAACCCTGCTCACAGTTTGTTGGCAGTGAGTGTCAGCGGAGGTTTAGCGGCTGCCGAGCCACCAGTTATAGATTTATGATCAGCGCGCTCCTGCTCAGACAACCAGGCCATCTACAAAATACAATAACACATTATGAATCGTATTACTTATGGGCTTATCATTTGTCGGCACTCACCTTTTGTTTATGCTGCTGGGCAGCGTCGGTGCATCTGTCGAGCACCATTTTCTCGGTAAGCGTACCGTCCTCAGAGGCGTATACAGCGGCTTGCCAGGACACGCCCAGTTTGGATATCTCACGGCCGGACATGCCTTCGCAGAGTGCAGCCATCTTAACGCACGCTTGGCCATAGTCAAAGGATTCCAGTTTAAAGCGCCTGCAGAACAATAGTTTGATTAACAACCATGCCCACTTATCAGATGGTAATTGAAACTCACTTGGCGCCTGCTGCCGCTGGCTGCAGTACATATTTGTCAAAGTAGAGGCGCAGCAGACGTTCGCGCTCCTCCAGACCGGGCAGCGTAAACTCGACCATCTCGTCGAGACGATCATTGATTGCATAATCGAACTGCTCCGGCGTATTCGAGGCCAGCACAAGCATGAATTTCGGATTCTGTTCGGATGTTCTATACAAGAATGCATTCAGTGCCGAACGCAAGTCCTCTGAAATCTTCTCCGATGAACGCTTGCGCAGAAAAGCATCTGCCTCATCCACGAACAGCAAGAGACCACGCCTTGAGGTCTGCGACCAGTCGAACACCTTGTGTATGGCCGTCACACCCTCCTTGCCCATGGGCGCTACATCACCGCCCGTCATAATGGCAAAATCCATGCCAGAATGCTCGGCTAGTTTCTTGGCAAACATTGTTTTGCCCGTGCCAGGCGGTCCGTGCATCAGCACGTTGCGATAGAGGCCGTGATTGATGCGCGTATTTTTCGTGGCGATCGCAATGTCACGCAAACGTTCCTCCAGTTTGGGATTGAGGATAACGCCCTGTAGCGCATCCGTTGGCTTCGCCCGCAGTCGCTTCATAAAGTTCACAGGATGCTTGAGTGCGTCGAGGAACGCAAAACGTGAAGTTTCGCCCACAAGCGTTGGTTTGCCAATGCGCGCCTCGATGTATCGCGAGATGACACCAGTGCCACCCTTTGCAGTGTACACGCCCAAGGCGAGCAGCGACAGACCACCGGCTGCAGTCAACACCTTATCCCAATCGGTCAACATGGCCTCGGCGCCGGCACCAAACACTGCGCCAGCAGTCCTGCAAATTGTTGCATTGGCATTGTGATTAGACATTGAATAATTCGGAAATTCGCATGACAACTTACCGTATGCCCTCCAGCACTGTGGTGCGATGCTCTTGTGCTTTCAGTCGAATCTTCTCGAGATTGAGGTCGCGATTCTCGCGATCCACGCGTGCCTTAGCGCGCAGCTCGTGCTCCAGCAGCTTGAGCCGGTTCTTCTCCTTCATTTCAATCTCATGCTCAATGGTCTGACGTCGCATGGCCTCCTGGCGCTGTACACTCTCCTCCTGCTTGCGTAGATTTTCCTCTTGGACGCGCTGCTGCTGCACAAGCTGATCCTCATAACGTTTGCGAGACAATTGATCCTGGTATTGGGCACGCTGCTGCTGCTGCTTGGTCTCCTCAATGAGCGTTTTGCGCCTCTCCTCATGATCAATGCGCTTCTGTTCCACCTTGGCCTGCTCGATATGCGCCTCGTATTCTTTAACCTTGGTGCTGTATTCCTGTTGTCGTGTGCTCTCCTGCATCTTGGACAACTCCAGTGCCTCCCGCGCATGTTCTGCAACAGGTCACTCACACATTAATAAAAACCATACACAACATATATATATATATATATATATGCACACACAATCAATGGCATTGGTTATGCAATAGGCGCAAATGATGATGAAATTGATGTAACTTCTTATTAAACAAACGCTTACTTGAACGCTCTAGGGTTTTGGCCGCGTCTGCTGCACGTTCTAGGGCCGAGGAATCAAAGCGATATGCCTCCATTGCCTTGCGTTCAGCCTTTGTTAGCTGAGCATCGTTTCCGCGTTCACCGGCAGTTTTGCCCTCTGGATTATCACCTCCATCTGCTCCACCGCTAAACTCCGGCGCCGGCTGCTGTCGATTTCTTCCCAATAACCAAGACATATTGATGTGTTATTTGAATTCACTGTGTTGACACCCACTCAAAACGTAATTTTGCACGAAATACTCCAAAATGTGTGTTGTGGGAGCGTGTGTTTTTTCTTCTTTCAAACCCTCATTCGACAACGTGATTTTAGTAGTGATGTAAGAAACACTCACCGATATATGTATCTATATTTGATCAGACTGTGAATATATCGATACAATTTAATCGACTGTTATTTCAAATTATTCATTCTATTTTGCAACATACATCTAAAAATAATTGCAAACGTAACAAATATGTTAATGAGAAATTAGTTTATCAGTGTGCTATGGGAGCTTTCTGAATGATATCTGTCATGTTTAATATATCGATGACGATGCCATGGACTGCTTAAAAACACAAAAATATAACAACTCATTTATAAAAATATATAAGCATTTAACTGTGTTAATTATAAGTTCAAACAGTGACAGCGTACCTTTTTCAGCTAAGATATTTAATCGTTCTTCACAGTCACGATGACTTAACCGATAAGAGGATGATTTATCCCATCTCTATTGCAACAGAATTTGTAAACAAACCATTTGTTCAGCTTTTCGTTTTTACATTCGTCTCTTTGCTGCATGCTTAAATTCATATAGGTTAGCCATGTTTGAGCGCAATGAAAAAACAATATTTGTGTTGGACCACACTCGCTACTTTAGCATATCCAGTGAACAGTATATATCCATGGACTATCTGAAGGGCAAGCCGATGCCCGCCGAGACGCCAGCTGCGGGCAGCAGCGTCGGCACGCAGCTAAGCAAAAGTTTGTGGACTTGCGCCGTTGAGTCGTCCATCGAGTATTGTCGCATTGTTTGGGATCTGTTTCCGGGCAGAAAGCATGTGCGCTTCATTGTCTCCGATACGGCGGCGCACATTGTGAACACCTGGAGCCCAAGCACACAGAACATGTCACACGTCTCGAACGCCATGATGATGGTCAGCGTGCCATCGCGCAGCATTCCACAATCGTCGGACTATTCGGTCATACATGGTCTGCGGGCTGCCATCGAGGCCCTGGCAGAGCCTACCGATGAGCAACTGCAAGCGGCTCAAGTCGGCTGCAAGAAAATATCCAACGAGGGTCGCGTCATCTGCATCACATCGGCGCGGGATAATACCAGCATGAAGAGTATGTAATTGTGATCCAGCCGCAGATCCGCATTTTTAATGGGTTCATTAATTCTCATTTAATCATACAAAATTATATTAAATGAATATAAAAATATATTAAGTATATACTTTCTTTTTTGGCATAGGTTTGGAGGACATTTTCAATACAGTGCTGTTGCAGCAAAACGCTTTGGTTGGGCCGCCTGGCAAGAAGGGTCTGTCCATAGATCATTGTCATTTGGTGATATTGAACATAGTGCCATTGGGTGTGGAATCCTTGGTGACGAATCGCAGTCTGCTGGAAATATCACCGTTGCTGGATGTGGAAATACACACAGTACATGCGCCCAACATATCGGACAAGCTTTTGCATCTGATTATGGGACATTACGATCTGGCCAGCACAACGGTGACCAACATACCCATGAAGGAGGAGCAGAATGCCAATTCCAGTGCCAATTATGATGTGGAAATATTGCACGCACGCGCCGCCCACACAAAAGTCTGTGGGCCGGATTTCACGCTGACCACCAGCATAAAGCCGGGCACCTCCTACGAGACAGTTACCCTGAAATGGTGCACGCCTCGTGGCTGTGGCTCCTCCGATCTGCAGCCGTGTGTCGGCCAATATAATGTGACGCCCGTCGATGTCACCTCGCGTCCCAGCTCATGTCTGATCAACTTTCTGTTGAACGGACGCTCTGTGCTGCTGGAGGTGCCACGCAAAACGGGCACCAAGACAACCAGCCACATGTTGTCCGCTCGTGGCGGCGAGATCTTTGTGCACTCCCTGTCCATTGCACGGTCCGCCATGGATGAGGCGCCCTCGATCACCGATGGCCCTGGTGGGCGTGTCGCAGATTATCGCATACCCGAATTGGGCCAGCTGTTAAAGATGTCACGCATGGTGCCCCTCAAGGCCAAGCCCAAGGGCAAAATGTCGCAGGGCGAACATCTATGGAGGCGACTGCCACGCTACTTTCCCAGGACCATGAATGTAACCATACTGTTCAATTTGCAGCGGCAGCTGAGCTGGCTGCCACACTTTCTGCATCTGCTCGTCAAGGAGGATATGGACAAGCAGGACGAGGTGCGCTGCCAACAGCAGATCCATGAGCTATACAAAAGCGCATCCCGCGGCGACATGCTACCCTTCACCAACACAAATAACACGCGGTAAGTTCGCAATTCAAATTCCTCGTATCCTCAAGATGATCCTCAATTGTTTGGACTCATTAAAAATGTGCTGGACTATTATGAAGCCTTGCAAAGATATGTAAAAGGCAGAATGGAACATCTCCAACATTATATTATCAATATTCTTTATCAGCATTAAAATCATTAGTCTGTTGAAAATTGACATCATCAATCTAGAAATGTTGTCGGAGAGAAATCTGTAGAAAAAGGAATATTAATAAAATGTGAAGGGGAAAAAATCAATAAATTGCAGTTTGAGCAGATTTTCTGACTGTACTCAATTTGAAAATGATAATTTCAACATTTTTAATAAATTAAAGTCAAATAATTCGGCTAACATTAAATAAATGAATCACTTTTAATGCACTTTTGCAGACCGAAGATGAGCAAAACCAAGGATCAGTACCGACTTTTCTACAGGGAGCTGGAGCAACTAATTCAGCTGAACGTGCAAACGGTGCATCACAAGAATCTGCTCGAGAGTCTGCAAAGCTTGCGCGCTGCCTACGGTGATGTAACCAACAAATCTGAGCCCGGCGCCGCCCACTTGCGATCCTATACAGAATCGCCGCTTTCGCCCGAACGACTGGAGCCCAACAGCACCAGCAGCAGTTCCAACAGCTTACTGAAAGCCAGCAAGCGACGCATGTCCAGCTCCGGACAGCGGTAGGTGTTGGAGATTCTAACGAATTTGTTGCATTTAATAATCATTTCAATGATGTTGCAGCTCGCTGTTGGACATGATTAGCTCGGCGGAACGCAGCCAGTCGAGTAAGCGACTGGATTTCACTGGACGTCTTTGCACACCCATCGGTCAAACTGCTAAATTGTATCCCGATTTTGGCAACAAGGATAAGGATATACTGACACCGGGCGTGATCCCGTCGAATCTGAAAGACGATTCCATTCGCAGTTAGAACTGGTCGACCAGGCCACCTTAGGGCCCAAGCAGGAAAAGTTTATGTCTAGAAAAGGACAATGATTTCTCATCTATTTAATTGTAATTGTAAATGATAAATTTATGCGAAAACAACTTGATATATTTAATTTTGTTAAGTAAGAATTTGTGGAAAGGAGTCCTGCTATTTATTTATTAGACTCCCTTTAAAATAGTTTTCCACATAGAATGCTTTGCGTCAACTGTTTCTTTCTTTTTGTTTCTCCTCTAAATTTTTTATTTAGACAGTTTGTAGGTAGTAAATAAAAACAAAAACAAATAAAAGACAAAAAAAAAACCAAATTGTTGTTCTCACTTTCTGTATTTAATGTACAAAATTTCAAATCCAAAAATGATTTATAATCCAACAGTCAAAAAGGTAATGCAAGTGTCCGAGGAGGCAGCGCCCATTGTGCAAAGTAAGCATCAAATTCTGATAATACTTGTCACATGCGAATGGTTCTTCCCATTTAGTACCCATTATGGTGGGCAATGAGATGTTCCTGCTTATCCAGCAGGACGTAAGGCGCATCGAGGACACCCGCCATGTGAGCTACACTCGCTACAGTCCCAATGGCCAGATCTTCCCCTACGCCCAAACACTTGGTGGTGGTTTCTTGCCTGCCCAAAGTCAAACTTGCCACGATTTCGAGATGCTTGATTTACAGAAGACACCGCCCCGAATTGTGGCCAATGTCGCCAACCAGCTGAAGTGGTCGAAGATAAATAATTCGACGTCACCATATCCAATTAGTTACAGCGTCGCCACTTCCACCACGGAAATACAGATCCTAAAGAAGGAACAGCAGCGAAATGGAGATGAAAAGCAGAAAAGTTCATGGGCCTGCAACACCACGGAGCCAAAAGCACAAACCACATCGCAGGCATGCAACACGGAGCCCATCAAGAGACAAGCATCACCCGAGGAGAATTCATGCGCATGCAGTCTGTGCCAAAAGGGAAGCACTGATCACAAAGCAGCCAATGCAGTTTGACTTGCTCAGTTGAGTAAACGATGGAATCTGTGATTTTATGTATTTAATATCTACATTTTAGTTCTTAGTTCTTTGTCAAAGTCTTAAATGTTAGCATAATGCACTCAGCGATTTACTTTTTATTAGACGCTTCTTTGAATCTGTTTGAGGCGCGTTTTTCTGTTTCTTTCGCTTCTTTTGCGGCTTGCTGTCGTCGTCCTCGGCCGGGCGATTGAAATAACGCTTGGGTTCATTGTGTTCCCGTCGCTCACGCTTCAGTTGCTCTGGAGTGCAGACGCGCAAATAAAAGTCTTTGAGCAGCAGCTTGAAATCCTCGAGCAGGATGTCCCGCGACACCTGCACCTTGCCGCCGGAGCAGGGCGTGCACGCCTGCAGTTCGTTAACCTTGAAGGCTTTCGGCGCGAATTCCGATGCGGGCCGCCAAACAATCGCCAACTCCTTGCCGCCGTGCGGATTGTAAAAGAATGCCGCAAAATCGGAGTACGCCGCCTGTCGAGCATATAAAACAATTGATTAATAAATGTGATAAAACTTTGAAGCCATTCAAAATTGGAACGGAAGTACAGTGAAATTGTTTAAGACTATGAAGCAGGGAATATCTGCGAAGCCATCAAATAGATATATATATATATATATTATAGATGCTTGATTAGCATCAAAAGCCGATTAGATTTGATATCTAAGATCTTATACAACATAGGCATATCAAGTCTATTTCATTCCATAGATAGCAATTAAAGACACTATTGTATATAATAGTTTCTGACAAATACTTCATCAATATCAAATAAAAAGGGCAGATTTCCAACTAGTTAATCTAAAGGAGCTGTCGCAATTTCAAGTGAGCACTTCTGAGTTTTAGCAAACAAAAGTCGTCAAGAGTTAAGGAAATAATTAAAAATTTGTCAATCAATTTATTTAATATTTTCAATTATGTTACTGTTAAATAAAGCCTAACTTTAAACTATTTTTTGTGCAACTCACAATTGCTGGGTAAATTCTAATATGATCAAATTAAGATCGGCTTCAAACCTTTAAAAAAAAAAAGAATCTGAAACAACTCTCTTAGACAGAATACATGAGATATTTATCAGCATCAGCAGCATAAGCTTAATAGCTACACATTATGATGATGTTTACATACCCTCAGTTGCTCCACAATCCTGGCTAGCTGGTTACTGCCCGCCAGCGGCAAACGGAAATTGCGCTGACTGAATTGTGCAAATGGCGAACCGAGATCGTAGCACAGTGTATTCGAGACCAGATCCGGTTTCAATTGTATGACTAGATCATAGCCCTCGCCAGAGGGCATAAACAAATGCGCGGGCCGCACAAATGCCAGTCTCTGGGACAACAGTCTCGTCTCGATAAGCTGCAAGGCATGACGGGCCAAGAGAGTGACCCGGGCCAGAACCGGTTTGCTGGGGCACTCATCGCTCGTCCAGAGGCGACCCGCATGTTGCTGATCGTAGGCGGTGGCCAGACACAGCAGTGGATAACTCTGGCGATCGCTGCGAAAACTGTGACCCAAATCCGATATTTGTTGCTCTGCAAAACCAAAACCAAATTCGAATTCGAATTCAATGAGAAATGAAATGGAGGAGATCTCTGCTGACTTACCCGTCCAACTGTTGTTGAAATTGAGCAGAAATAGTTCAGCATTCCAGTCGGTGTGAGCGAGCAGCTGAAGGAAGCGTATGAAGCCCGTTTGTGGCGAGGCTGTTGTGTGTGGCATCTGTCGCTGTTGGAAGAGATGCGCCACCAACAGTTCCGTTGCCATGTCTGGCCACAGACCATTGTCTAGCAGCTGGGTGGCCAGCCAACGCTTGGCAATGAGCACTGTCGCGCCAAAGGCGCCATGCATTTGATACAGTGCATGCAGTCCGCCATTGACTCGAGGCAATATATATTGGCGTCGCTCCAGCTCTCGACTGGCCGGATTGTCCACATAGGTAGTGATGCCACGTTCTGTTTGCTGTTGCTTGAGCAGCGCCAGCTCTTTGGTGTGCGCCAGCTCTAAGAGGAAACAATAGCCCTGCTTCAGCAGCAGCAAACCCTCTTTGGCCAGCTGCCAGTGGAGGTGATGCTGTGCCTTCAGTTGCTTGCCAATTTGGATGAGGAACGCCGTCTTCAGGCTGCGCAATGCGCCCAGCTCATTGGGCCATTTGCCGCTCGAGCCCAGCTGAATGATCACATGCAGCAACTGATTCGCATGCATGCGATCTGCCACCAGACGCGCCTGTGGCAACAACGGCTGTGGTTCGCAATACCGGAAAATAGGTGAAATACCCGATATCGTCACGATATCCAGTGGCAAATCCTCGAGCGAGTGCAGCTGACGGGCCAGCGCATCATAGCAGTGGATGACGTGTGGTGTTAGTGCCTCCGCATCGGTGTCCTGTTTCAGTTGCAGTTTCGTTTGCAGCTTGGCCACCTTGAAGGACGGCGTCAGTGAGTAGACAATGTCCAGTTCAGCGCCGAGGTACTGCACATCGCTGGCCTCCAGCTGCAGCTGATGTTCGAGCAGATACAAAACGATTTGGCGCACAATTAAACGCTTCTGGCTGGGCGCATCCGTTGCGGCTGCCCACACAACCGACTCCGTAATGCTGCCATCTTGAAAGCGACGCAATTCCGATTTTTCACCCCAAAATCTACGAAATTCGGCGGCACCAGCGGCATCTTCATTGGTTGCCGGTCCCTTGTCCAGCACCTCGTATGCATGCTCCGGATCAAGGATGAGGCCGAGCTGCAGACAGCGACCAATGACGGGCGCCTGGCTGTCGACGGACCAAGGCGTCGTGGGCAACTCCACCGGCAGAATGGCATGCACCCGCTGACCCAAACCCTTCTCCAGCAATCTATGAATGATGATAAAAGATGAGTTGTCTTACAGTCTTTTTTTTAAGCTCTATTCTTACTCTGTTAGCAATTTGAGCAATTGCGGATGGGCGTTGTTGGCATAATCATACTTGACATCCGGCTGTATATGTAACTGAAGCAGCTGATCCACGCTGGCTGGTTGCGTTATTCTGCAAAGAGAATATAGAAATAAGTATATATATATATATATATATATATATATATATATATATATATATATATATATATGTATGATTATAGTAACTGAACTCACTTGAGCATGTTGTCCATGCGTGTGTAGAGCGGTGATTTTTGCATGAAAATGTGCGTGAAACTGTTGACTTTCATATCGTTAAGGAGCTCCACGGCCAGCTTGGCCTCCGCACAGACAGCCTTATAGACAGCAAGCGGTAGATTGGCGCACAAATTGTAATAGCCGGTGACATCCATGAAGCACACATCATAGTGGCCAGCAAGCATGCTCAGCTGTTGGGGCTGCTCTTGGGCGAGTGTTATGCCTTGCGTCCAATCGCTGTTGGCCAATTGATTCCAGACTGTGCGTGCCACCTGATAACTGCTGCTGGACTGATGCAGCAAGCGCTGCTGTTTCAGGTAGACAATGTAGGCAGCCAGAATGTGAGCACTGAATCCACTGTAGCCGATGTCCAGCTGTCGCTGGCGTAGCCACACTTTCAGTAGCAGTAAACCGTCCTGGAAATTGCGGCGATCCGCAAAGGAGTCGCGCAACAGTTGCTGATTATGTGCCAGTGTCAGATCAAAGAGCACATTGGCATTGTAGTGCGGAGTCGGGGGTAAAGCTTGCCCCTGTTTCCATTCATCGCCGAAGAGCGATGGACGAATGTTGTTGTTGCTGGGCACAAAGCGGTTCAGCTTGAAGATCTGCTCTGGCGCTGTGATAAACAGACGTATTGACAAATGTTTGCCCAATTTACCGGTTGGTGTTAGCTCCAGGACCGGTTTCAGCGGATTATTCGCATGGTAATTGTAGGCAAATTGAATAGATGCAAATTCGGACAATTGCTTCAATTTGCTGGCCATTGTGGCCAAGTAAAGAGCACGCTTCTGGTCGTAAATCATATTGAGGTGATCGTCCTTTTGAAAGCATGCGGCAGGCATTTCCAGTGCCACATCCGCAACCAATTTGGGTCCCATCAGTGTGCCCGTGGCCGCAGCACCAATCAGCATTGGCGCCGACGTTGGCGTCACGAATTTAAAGTTCAAATTCTCCTTACGCAGATGTAGGGGCACTTCCAGCTGGCAGGTGTCGAGCAATCCGTTCTCTAGCTCCTGCACTGCCGTCGTAAACGTCTCGAGAAAGCTATCGATGTAGCTGCTGTATTTAGGCTTGAGTTGCAGTTCCTCCAGCATCTCCTTGACCTGCAGCTTGAACAGATTGGAATGGAAGAGATTGCGTGTGTCGCGTAGCTCCTTAATTTCTTCCAATGTTGGCGGCTTAACGTTCGCCTCTGTCGCCTTGAATTTCTTCGACTTCCCATCGCCTTTGGCGGTCTGTGCTTTGCGCTTCTGTGCTGGGCTTTGACTTGGCTCATGGAAGCCATCGTCGCTACTGGTGGCAACTGCGGCGGCATCCAAAATCGTGCCATCAATTGATTTTGCGACTGGCACGCGTGACTGCAATTGACATTCACTGTTAAAGTTGCTCTTCGGGTAGTTAGTTAAGTATATTTCGAGCTTACCGCCTTTTGTCCACTTGCTTTGATTTTACCCATCTCTTTTTTACTCAATTCAAAGAACAAATAAAGAGCGTGCAGTCGACCGCACGTGTTGCCGGATTCGCGCAACTATCGAATACTTATCGATTAAATAGTGCGCACGGGTACATTCCGGCTTTTTGATTAGCGAATCACTTACAATGTCTTTAATTGAGTCACTATATAAAGCTATAGATTTTAATGGTTAGTTTGAATCCTTGTAATAGAATTGCTTATTAATCTAGTGAGATTACGTCTGTGTAGCTGAAATAATTTTTTAAGCTTATATATTAAAGCAATAATTTCAATAACACCCAATAAGTAATCGATTTATTGGAGGCTGCATATCGAATGAGTGAACTTCCGATAGAAATCATATTGCGGTAGCCGTTTGATATATCGAACATCGACATATCCCCAACAACAACACGATTATGAAAATATTAAATCTGGTTACACTGGTGAGGAGTAATACAAAGCAGACTTTGCAATAGTTATAAAATCTGTTTTTTTTTTCGCGCAGCAAATGTGTAAATGGTGTTTATTAACTTAAATTATTATAGTGACGATCCGTTACACTTGAGATTCAGAAATACGCAAGTCATCGTCTGACATTTGTTGCTGACTACGGGCGTGCATGGTGTATACATATCTACATATATACAGATTGTGCTATATGAAACGTTGGAAGGTGGTTTGTAAAATCAAAATTTTATTGTAAGAAGATTTACAAGTGTGTCAACTCGTCTGGCAAACGATTATAGAGAGTTTTAAGACATTTTTTTGTTAGTTCAAAACAAGTTGCCGGCTAATTAGTTGCAAATGTTTTGTTTGGTGTATATGGTATAAATTGGTAAAGCACTTTTCTACCGTTTTGTAAGCTAACTGGTATTTTCTCACTACCAGAAGACGGCCACATTACAAATCAGTGTTCAATTTGTGCGTGTGTGTGTGTGTGTGTGCGAGGCAGGGGAAAAGTCGCTCCATTTTTCTCGTGCTATCTTGCGAATGCTTGGCTTTTGCAAAACAATTTAATGGAGAGTCGCATAAATATGTTTGAAATAGTGTTTGCTCAAGAGTAACAAAAGCAAAAGCAGCAAACACAAAAGCGAGCAAAACCACGCCACAAAATAAATTTGTATAAAAATCGCAATCCGACTGCAGAAATTGAAAAAGCGCTAGTGTGTGTGTGTGTGTGTGTGTGCGCGTGTAAATGTATTTGTGCGCGCGTGTGTGTTTGTGAGCAATGAAAAATGAGGCGTAGGTGAGAAATATGTGTGCAAAATTGTCGAAAAGGTAAAAAGAAACAAATGTTAAACCACTGAATTTAATTCTAAGACGTTCAATTACAAACGAAACCCAATGACGCGTTGACAGTGAACAGAAATATGGCCAAATTCAAACAGTTAATTGTGCACCCTGTAAAATTAAAAAAAAAAAAAAACGAAACTTGCGTGCCGCAAAAGCATGAAAAAAGTAAATGAAATATAAAAAAAATCACGTACAAATGTAGTTTTCATTATGTGTGTGGCCTTCTGGTTTTCAAAAAAAAAAAGCATGAACCATTTTTGCCCTACGTGCAAAAAGTATACGCACTAATTGGCCTAATTTTGATGAACTTCCTTCGCAACGGCGACTGCTGCTGCTGCTACTACTATTTTTCGTAGTGAACTTTTGTCAAGGGCAAGCTCAGAGGTTCAGTGCGCAAATTGTTGGTCGTTGTTTGCTTGCAATATTGTTGTTTAACACATATTGTTAACAAACAAACCAATTTGCAGCAATTGTGCGCAACGCAGACAGGCAGGCATACGAAAATCAATGGGCAAAAATTTTATGTGAGACAGGCCCTCTCAGCCTTAAGTGTGACCGTGTCAGAGCAAGCAAATATACTGCAAAATACTGTTCTATAGCCACACCAAACTACATTTTGCACTATTCCTTTTTTTTCTTTCTTTTTAATATTGTTTTAGTTGAAACAATATGTATAAGACAATAAACGTATTTTTGGGAATCACGTAAAGTTAGCAATATTTTAGCGATCAGAAGAGGGAAAATCACATTTAGAATACAATTTGAATGAAGTTTGAAAAAAAAAGAAATTAATGCAATGCTTGTTTTGTTTGTTTGCTTTTTTTATACCTTTTCAGCAGCAGGGTCGGCCTTAAGGTGTAACAGGAACAAAAAGGCAAAAGTGTTGCTGCAGCCTCGAGACAAAAAAGGCAGCACACAAATTACATTCATTCAACGTGCGCGCGCCAAATACAAATACGAGCAGCTGATTTTGATGACCGGTTAAATTGTTTGGCTACACGATCCAATGATCCACAAATAATAATAATAACAATAATCATCCGAAATAGAAGAATTGTTGTTTGCTGCTCTGCGTGTGTGTGTGTGTGTGAATGTGTGTCACATTGGCGTAACATTAGCCAAATACGTCAAATCATACTTTACGAAAATTGTTTGAAATTTTGTGGGGGAAAAATGTGCAAAAGTGTGTTTGTTAAATTGTTAGCCAAAATTATTTGTTTACCTAGTACTAAATAGAACATAACTGCCTTTCTTCATCCAACAATATTACAATAAACAACAATAATAATATTTCGACAGACCGGACAAGCAAAACCAGCGCACAAGTTACAACAAATAATTACTCTTAAACAAAAACAGTACCAAGGGAAATGCTCAAATTAAATACTTAAATGACAAGCGACAGCAGTAGCACATTAAACACCAATAACTACAACAACAACAAAAACAGCAACATCAATAATAATAATAACAATAACAAAATCCACAACCACAATCAAACACAAAGTGTAACCACTGTTAGTTAACAGCAGCCTAACAGTCCAGTAGTGCATAAAAGAGGAGAAGCAGAGGAGTGCAACAGTGGAAGCTGCTTGGCGTATGCATTGTGGACGCATGCGTGACGCAGCAGTCGCGGACGTTAAGTGAGTGTGTGTGTGTGTGTGTGTGCGAGTGTGTGAGTGTGTGTGTGTGAGTGCGCGCGTGAGTGTGTGTGTGTAGCAGCAACATCAACAAAAAAATAAAGTCCCACACACACATTCAACAGTTTGTGAAGCAGCAGAGCAGCTAAATTTCGCATTTCAACTTCGACAACGTTTTTCGGATTCGGATCAATCTTTTCAACAACCAACTATAGCCGTTGCTATTACTTTCATCTATTATCTTTCAAAATTCTGTGGAAAGTGATTGCGTTTTTCACTCAAAATTCGAGAGAGCCTGCCGAATATTTCTCACTAACCAGTATCAGCAACAACAACAACATGCAACGACGCGAGCGGCAAGCTAGGTGAGTATTGAATCAACCCCAAAAATTAAATGCATCCAACAAAACTTACAACAAATCCACAAATATTATTTCAAGCATAACCATCAACAGAAGGGTTTATCTTCATGACAGCTTTTCAGGCCTAATTTGTTTGTTGTTCGGTTCCTGCTCCCTTTTGAAAATTGTGTGCTATCACTAAGCAGACAATGTATTGTCCATGTACAATTATTTTTCATTTCTGATGGGCATTTTGAGCCAACTTTGAAAGGCGCTGTAAATAATTCAAAATCAAAATCGGTCCCGAACCTAGTTAAATAAAGACTCCTAATCATCTCCACAAATATTCGATTGAACTTAGATTTCCGGCCTTTCCTTTGGCACCTGAGATTAAAAAAAAAAAAAAAAAAAAAAAAAAAAAAACCGTCCATTGATAAACGAAGCAACACTGCCAAGTGCGTTGTGATCATGTGAAAGGTTCTCAAACTCTTGTTTCTTATCTAAAAAAAAACTTAAATAACGCTATAAAACGTTCATTATTATGATTTATAAATATGTTTTTCAGACTGCTGCTGCTGCTGAAAAATATACAAAACGCATTGAAATATTTGCCGATTAGATAATTAAAGACAACAATAACAATAAAAAACTTTGCGATGCCGAATAGCGAATGCTCTTAAATAATTATTTATTTTAATTAGTTTACATACCAAAATTAATATGTTTCCAATAATTAATTATTTCTGTGATAGTATAATGTAATTAATTTGAAAATGTTACTGATTAATTTAATGTTGTACCAGCTATAAATTTAAGTTTTTAAATGCTGGCAGCAATAAAATTCAACAAGTTGGCAACTCAGCTTTCTTATGTGATTGGCAATTGTACAGCAGACATGCATAAATATGACTTCAAGTAAATATACATATATATATATAAATATATATATATATATATGTATATATGGCAACTAGTGACGTCCTAGTTTCTAAACACACAGGCATATATGTATTTATTTTACTCAATGCTAAATAAATTTGGCCCTAAAATAGAAACAAAAAAAGCCGCCATTGTGGTCACTGAGTATAAATTGTCGATACCCACCTGTATGCTCTGAATATTCTACTATTTATAATTGTATATGTATGTGTGTGTGTGTGTGTCTGTGTGTGTGAATGTGTGAAAAGGAATCGATGCTCTCTTTTAGATTTCCTCTTCACGCTAAGAGTCGCAACTATTATTTGCGTGTATGTGTGTAATATATATATATATGACTTTTTGTTTTCATTTTGTTGTTCCGTTAACATTGTTATTTTTAGCAAATAGCATTTCTATTTAAACTTTTTGTATTTGATTATATTTCGGCACTATTTGGGGGCGCTTTTATATATCTATATCAACTTTTGTAATGCGATTTCTTGGCTGGCAGACGACAGTCTCTCGAGGGCTGAATGAAATTTTAAAATGGATGCTAGCCTATTGTAAGGAAGCGGAAAGTTAAGTTACGCAAACACACACACACACACAGACAGATAGTGACATATACCTGTGTATGTATAGTCATTTCAGATATCGGCCTTCTGTCCTGTCCCCGCCTGTTTGTAGGCCGGCAAAGCAGTTGTTGTTATTTCAGTTACCTTCTTCTGCCTTATTCTATTGACATTTCTAGGTTGTTATTTGTTGTCTGCCTGTTTGTCTGTAGTTTTATCTCTGATTACCATATTCATTCAGTTGCTGTGGCTGTTCTAAATGTTGCACCATAGCCTGTAGTTTCTTGCCTTTGCTTTTTAATGATGTTCTTCTGTTTTTGGGGCTTTCCCTTTCGCCCGTAGACAGCAAGTAGTAACGTTTTTTTCCCCATATTTTGTTGGCTTACGGGGGGATTCGTAAGTTAGCGAATACAATGGGACTTTGGGGAATAATTGTTTGTGTTGGTTTATGGCTTCAACTGTTAAGTGAGAATACAAATTAATTATGTATATATTTTCTAGCATATGTAGATATATATTCATGTTTGTATGTCCTCCCTTTGACATTGAATATTTCATATTTGAAAGCAGTCTGGTATCTTGGCGTTACTAGATTATTGAATGTTAAGCTAATTAAATTGTGAATAAAAATTGTAATTTTTCTACCATTTTCAACTTTTCTTTTTCATTTAATTTCCTTAATTTATAAATATTACTTCAAGTGGAACATTTTGCAATTTGCATATTAATATGGTTGTGAATCAGTCAGTATATAACATGCACGTGTGAACGGGTTTTCCATAAACTTGACCTCTGCCACAATTCCAATTCACAACTATGGCGTACAAAATTACTGCAAGTATAGAAAACATTTCCTATTATAGAGGAATTGTTTATTATTATTTTTTTATTTAAAATGCTTTATTGAATTAAATTGTTTGCAAGTTTACTGCAGAGATACTCAGATACGAGGGTGAGCTTGAGACCCTCTATTAATATTGACACGCACTCTAAACCTGTAATTAGCCAATTGCACTCAAATGGTGAAACCAATAAATTCTAACTAAATTAGCCTAATTAGATTTAGATAGATATGCAATGGTCACGTAAATAGCACAATGAACTCTCGCCCCAGTTTTAAAAAGAGACACAAATCAAGTCCAGCCAATGGAAGAACCTGCTTAGAAATTCAAGAGTCAAAAATACTTGGGATATATTCTTGGCAAGTCGCTTACACTTTAATGTCAGATGAATCACAATCAGAAAACTAAAATAAATATTCTAATTATTTTTATTCGATTGTATTTTATAATAGTTATAAGATAATATAATACTTATATAATAATATAATAGTTATAAGAATATTACAGAGAGTATTGAATGAGTTGTAAATGTTATCGATTCGTATTCGACTTTATAAAACAACGACTAATTTCCTCGAAGCACCGACAACCCTACAACTTTAGGTACGACTTCTTATTGACGATCTTAACGCTGCGCTTCGCGAACTCAACTTCTTCATTCTGCTATTCTTCCAATACTCTTCTTCTACGACTAATGCTAATACTGCTGTTAGATCTGTTTACCAGAGTTGCCACCCAGCAGCACTGTAACCCCACTGTAACTACTCGTTACATATATATATAGTGTATATAGACAGAGTCATTCAAGTTTCATCAGAATGGGTTTAAAACTAAGGGCGACGAACAGGGCTATGTCGAATCGGCTTGAGGAATATACTAATGTCTATTTTGTGTGAATGTAATTACAAACTTTTGTAGATTATTAATTATATTCAAAACCATTGCGATTAAGTAATTGCTGGCCAAGGGAATTCAATTTTGTATTGAATCCAAAGAATTTGTGTTGCATTGTGTTAACAGCTGTTGCATTCATTGTAAATAAGAACAACAATATCATCAAACGCCAACATTCAACTGTGTAAACATTACTTACATAGATACACATGTACAAATATATATACATCTGGGTCTCTAAAGTCTGTCGTGAGTGATGTTCATAATTAAGTGATTAAATATTTGGATAATGCGCATTTAAGTGATTTAACCTTCGATCAAAAATTTATGAAATGCATCTTTCATATATATGTATATGTATATATATTGCATATATATGTTTTTCTATATATATTTACATACATGTATACATATGTATATGTACAAATATACTTGTAATTATCGGGGCTAAACTCGAGAGAGAGAGCGGGAGAGGCATCTGAATCTGAGCCGACTTGGCTTGGACTTGAGATTGGGTTTGTTGAGCTCTGCTCCGCTCAGTCGCTGATATGTGGCGCATTTGACCTCAATTAGAGTAACAGAGAGAGAGAGAGAGAGAGAGAGAGAAAGAGAGCGCCAGCGAGATAGAGATAAAGAGAATATCAGATAGATAATACTCGCACTTGTGTGGGTTATTTGGCTGTTGCTCTAGGAGCTAAACAAAAAAGAAACAGCAATTGATGAATTAAAATATAATTTATGCTTATTTGTTTTTCCAATATCAAACTCCAAAATAAAAATGCAGATTCTCATAGCAATAAGAATTAATATTATTGAACAAAAGAAGAGAGAAACAGGAAAAACACTCTGGTGGAATAAATCAAGAGTGCGTCTGAAGTCAAGGCTCAGTTGATTCTCCCTTTTGTGTATCCATTAAAAATGACTGAAATTATTCTTGAACTCAATTTTGGCTCTGCCGCGTTGCCTTTTAGCTGGTAAATTATTTGCTGCAAGCACCACAAAAGTTCCAGCTGAGAATTGAAAAAAAATAAAGCTAAAAGCGACGGAAAACTTGACCAACTTGTTAGCGCTTCTAATGACTCAACGTCAACTATCGCAGAAGAAGAAGAGGAATTAGAAGTAGTGCCAGACAGTGATAAAGATGACGGCGACGACAGCCAAGACAAATAGAGCGATTGCAGGAGGGGGTGGGGGAGCGGGGTGGCAGGAGTAGTTTTCAAACTTTTCACAAGTGCTCGGCGCGTATGCTGTGCACTTGAAATCTCGAGCAGCGCAACGCTGCTTGAAAGAGAATTGCCGCGAGAATGCAAGACTTATGGTTGCGTATGGACTTTAACTGTAAATGCATTTGTTTTAATTCATTTTTTGTATTTTTTATTGCGATAATGAGTGCTTCAATTGAAAACGCAAGCGAAGCAAAAGCAAATTCCGCAAATTATAATTGCAAATCTAATTAAATACTCACGATTTTATATAAGGCAAAACAAGAAAGAATTTTAGTGCGCTTTCACCAGCTTGCCATATGAGAAATAAAATATAATATTAGTCGCTATTTAAATGCACGGAAAACGTTTAAGTAAGCGCTTAAAATATGCAATAAAATAAATATATTTACAAATATGCACGAAATATTCATTGATTATTATATTTTCGTTTGTACACTGAATCCTTTAGTGAAAAAAACAAATTCTCAAAAAAATATTTTCTGTACAAAAAAATTAGAAAATTAATATCTGTTACAAATTGACTTAAATAATGTTTAATATTTTCCAACTGAACCAATTTTCGTTGCCTTGGAACAAGGGAGAAAAGAAACCACTATGCATCAGCTGATCACTAACCGCTCATGCATTGCCGCGTTGCCAGATCTATTTAAGAAAACGAATAATTAAAATAACCGATTTAAATGAAATATAAAACTTATTTTAGAAACTGAAAGTAATGAAAAATTAATGTGACTAAACATTCACAATTTATGGAAATAAGTTTGTCTTTAAGATAGGACATACTTAAAAATATATATTTTCAAAAAAGGTATGTCAAATGTCAAATATGTCAAATAAGCAAATATTCGCTCCGCTGTTAACCAAGCAAATGGTTCAAATGGTAAGAATTTGTCTTACTCAGATCAGATCAAAATACAGATAATCATTATTATAAGAATATAAATTCCAATTTATATATAATTTAACTAGACACAATATATATTTGAATTAAGATAATACTAAACTCAAATTAATATCAGCTTATGATACAAATATGCAGCAAACTAACAATTAAAATGTCTTATCAGTAAGAGTGTTCATTTAGACTATGCTATCGTTTGGAAATGAGAGGTTCTAAGATTTTATTTTTGTTGTTTTAGTTGGGATTGTGTGTTGTATGACATCTCTTTTGTGCTTACGTCGTTTACGTTTGTCTTTCTGTTTATGTTTCTGTTTCTCACTCTACAATATTCTGGATTACTCGATAAAGTTGAGGATGCTGGCATAAATATTGATATTGATGTCTCTTACGTACGTAGACGTTATCATTATGGGAATGTGTTCGCTTGCATAACTGTTACGCACTGAGAGACTGACTGTCATCGCCGCTGGGCGTCCTCAGGCTGGCAGGCAAGCAGACAGGCAGCTGTCATTAATGAACTGCTTATATCTGTCAGTCACTTGACACTGCCATTTGCCGCTTGCCATTCACTGTGAAGTGCCTTCTGCTAAACTGCTTAAAGGATTCAGCTCTTCTCTCTCTCTTGCTTTTCTCTCTCTCTCTCTCTCGTTATCTCTCTATCGACGTCGATGTCGCTTTCATGGACACGTAGCTTGATTTCAGCATGCGTGTGTGTGTGTTAGATGAAGATTAGCTACTTTTTTGCGATTTAAAATCTGTTGTAGTGATAATTAAATATTTGTGAACATTGTTTTACTTTATTCAATGAAATATATGTGAGTTTACCGATTTATTATTATTTGATTGAAATTTAAAATAATCACTTATGTGTGCATACATAAATGTTTGCATTTGTATGTGTTTGCATTACAAACTTGTGTCATTAATCATCTCTTCAAATCGTTGTGTGAGTCACACTGTGCGATGCTTTCCTTGCTGGACATTGGACATTTTTTTATTCTGTTTTCAAGCTTTCTCGTAGCTGTAAGTGTGTATGCGTGTGTGTGTGTGTGCTACTGCTTGTCTTGCTGGTCGTTAAATCCCATCGATTTGTTTGACAGGCTTTTTATTTTGCACCTTGCCTTTGCCCGCCCATTCGTCCGTCTCTCCATACATACACATGTGTACATGTATCGTCTGTCCTGCTCGCACACGTTAAGCTTTTGTCTTCAAGCATGACTGGCATCTAATTTAATTAGATGAAATTTTCACACTACTGGCTTTTCTCCGTTTGCCCCTTTCTCCCTCGTCTTGTTCTTGTTATTCTCCGACTTCTTGTGACGTCGTTGTTGATGATGCTTTTGCTGCTTTTATTTATGCATTCTTCCTCTTCCTGCACTCCTCACACGCTCTTCGTCACACATCTCTTGGCAACAAAGGTGTTTCTGTGAATTGAAGCAACACAATTTCCTATATACCACAAAGACACAATCACACACACTTACGCATACTAAACAGAAGCCACCCACTCAAGAGGCAATCATCGTTTACTTATCAACAATTGATTTCCGCTCTTATGCACACTTTATTTAACTTTTTGCGCTTGCTACAAGTACTTGCTGCACTTTCTCTTTCTCTCTCTCTCTCTCTCTCACACACACACACACACTCATTTCTTATGCTTGACATCTGTCCATATGTTTTAACTAATTATTAGCATCTGATGGCCTTTAGCTTTTCTTTCTGTTTTCTGGGCTGTTTCTGAGTGCACCCACGCAAAACAATCTCACGCACTTTAAGAGGTATAGAAAAAGGGAGACAGGTAGCGAGTGTGATAGCGAGATGGACGACATTGACAGCCGCCAACAGCTTAATGACGTCATTGGCGAATAATGTTTGATGGGTCACTCGGTGCGTTTTGTCGTTCCACATTATTCCACCATTCCACCAGTCCACCATTCCTCTATTCGCTTGCTCTACTACAAGAAGAAGAAGTCATGTGCTTGACATTTTTTATTATTTCTTTGTGTTGTTGTTTTGTGTGGACGCTTTTACATTCACATTCAGGTTTTTTTTTTTTTTTTTTTTTGCTAAATCCGCAATTTGTCCTTGTTTTTGTGTGCCACAGCTGCTACCCACTGTTGGTCGGTCTGTCGCTATGTCCGTCTGCTGTTTTTGACCCCCTTTTTGCTACCGGCCGAGGTGGAGGCTTTCGTCAAGTTTTCATCAGCATTTGAGTCGTCTGATTATTATTGAAGCCACTTTTCCTGCTGCCGCACGCAACTTGCTTGCTTGCGCACTGTGTGTGTGTGTGTGTGTGGGGCAGGTGGCAATCCTGCCACTCTTACAGTTACTATTCTTGGGATAGCGCAAAATTTAGGTTATGTCCCCCACAACTACTTTCTCACAATGCTATAAAAAAAATTACAAAAGTTGTATTTTATATGTTGCATGTGTGTGTGTGTTGTGCTTTTGTTGGTTGGCAACAAAGTGGCACCGGCCCAGTTGTTTCTTTTCTTTTTTTGTTGTCAACAGGGAGAAATGCCAAGTTTTTTTTATATACACATTATATACATATAAATGTAGTAAATAATATATTTAATAAATACAAACCGCATTTTTATTTTAATCATATAAAAATAGATTAGTAACTTTTGTAAGTAAATATTATATACAGGGTATATCAGAGCTAGCATTCCCCCACATATCTGGGTGTTTCCCTATTGATGTCATTTTCTCCGAATTGGCAGAATATCGATATCGATCAATCATCGAGCTTATTCGTATTCAATGATAAGCCAATGATATGAATTTCACTTATTATATGAGTTGCAACTGAAATAAAATCGTTTTTTAAATTGTATTTGAAAATGCAAAACTATATTCATTTATATTAAGGATGCATCAGTTTAGAAAATTATTTTGATTTATTGTAAGCCAATTATTTATTACGATTTTTTCTCTTTTTGGTAAACATTTCAATTTTGTTGCATTGCATTTTCCGTTTTCCATTTTCATAGGCACATGTGCAGCACAACAGCTGCAGCCAATGTTATTTACAGTAATTATCTCACGCGCGACGAGTATTTTTTTAACCTCTTATCGTCGTCGCCCAGTTGTAGATGTCGTTGACCCATGACTTGAACCAATTTATATTTGATGATTATTCACACAGCAGCTTGCGGCTTAAACATTCAACTAATACAAATTAAAATTCATTTTTCTGAAAGGGTTAATGCCATTTATATATACACACATATCTCTGTTATTGACGTCGCTGTTAAAAAAAAAACTAACACCAAACAGCTGGTAACATATCACAGTTATGTCTGTCTGTCTGTGCGACGAGGCCAAGGCACCTGCGCATGAGTCACTCAACTTCAACTTCAGTTGAAAGCTGCAAACACTCTGGTCACATTCAATTGTACTGTACAGATCTCGGCTGCCGGCTTTGCTTTGCTTGCTGTAGTTTTTTTTTGTTACATGTGTATGTGCATGTGTGTTTGACAGGTGCTCTCTGTATGTGCGTGTGCGTGTAGCGAGTTTGAGTTGTAGTTTTTTGCTCTGACGCATTTAAACACACACACACGCACGCAGAGGCACACAGATAGACGTGCACATAAATGTATACGCACACAGACAACTATTTATCATTATCAATACTTTTGTCGCTCGTTTTCTCTCTCTCCCTCTGCCTATATCTGTATACATATCTCCCCTACGGCGCGACGACAGTAACAGCAGTAGCAGCAGCAGCAGCAGCAATAATTACATACTAATACAAAATGCTCATTTGCCGCATTTTAATTTTCACACGCTCACAGGCACAAGTGTTATTTTGTTCTTGCTTTTGTATCTGCAACAGCAGCGACAGCAGCAGCAGCTAAAGAAACGTTGTTCGAACTCACATCCCTTCTCTCGCTCGCACGCTCTCTCGCTAGTTCGCTGCTCTCTTGTCTCTCGCAAATAGTTACTCGCTGGTTTTGTGGTTCGTTCATTCGCTCGTTCATCGTTCGTGTTTGCTCTCAGTTCGTTTTCGATCGTGCGCCGTAGCAGTTGTCATTTCTTTGCGGCCATTATCGTCGTAGTTGGCTTATAAAAAAAGCAGAAAAAAAACAAAACAAAACCCAAGTTGTTTTTGCAACGGTCGGTCGCGCGGAGCGCTGCGGGTGTGCATACATACAACAACAACAACAACAACGACAACAGCAGTAACAACAACACTCACAGAAAGAGCAGCAGCAAGCGCATGGAGGAAATTCTGTATGCCGTTGCATGCGTGGCTAAGTGAGTGTTGGCTGTGTGTTGTGTGTCTGTGTGTGTGGGTGTTTACCCACACACATGCACACATTTACAGAGATATTGCTGTGTGTGTGTGCTAATCACTTTATCGCTGTGACGTTCTGTTAATTTATGTTTGCTCCAGTTTATTGCTGTTTTGTTTTGTTCTCTTCTGTCACAGTTAACTAAATTACTAGTTGGATGCACACGAAAAAGTAGAATAGACAAAAAAAAGTATTGTTTTGTTTTGAGGTTTTTTTTTTTTTTTGTTTTTGCTTCTTATGCACCTGAGTGTATTGTCAAACTGTAAAAACTTCTTATCTGTCTTTAACTAGCTCTGCTGTCACTATTAATGAATCGTTGTCTCGCTCACACACACATGCACAATAGCGTGCGTGTATGTGTGTATGTATCTAGTTTTTCTGTTTTGAGTCAGCTGTCTGATTTTTTTTGTGCTTTATTTCTTCTGCACAACTTTAACGAGTTTTAAGTGTTATTCTTAGCTCGCCTTCTCTTTCACACTTACTCGCACTAACTCGATCAGCCTCAGCAGCAGCACTTCTTGCACATTTGTTTATTGTTGATGTTGTTGCTGCTGCTGCTGTTGTTGTTGTTGTTGCTGCCTCTGGTTTTGTACACCGGCAACATGAAACTGGTTTTTCGAGTTATTTATGACTTTTTTTTCTTCAATTTATATTTTGCCTGTTGGCTATGCCCGCTTTTTCGGTATCTGTCTCTTTTCTTTGTACACACACACACACGTGTAGTCCTCAGACTTTTGACCTGCAAAATAAACTGGATAAAAGAAGATAAATAAATCCGCAAAGTGTTGTGGGCGCCTTGTTGCTTCTGCTCCGTTGCTTCTTTAATTTCATAATGTGGCGAAAGTTGCGTCTCAAATTGCAACATAATCGAGTATTACAAATACTCCCTCTCTTTCCCACTCACTCCCTTCAAAACACACGGGCAGACAGATAAAAGCAAAGCGCAACGGATATGACAAATTAAAAAGCATTGTTTTTTTTATATTCAAAGAGAGCTTAAAACTCTTCTGTGGCTGTAGTTGAGCTTTAATTGTCGACAGCGAACAACAAACACAAAACAATAGCAAAAGAAACAGAAACCAAAGTGGAGACTACAACAACTGCTGCTGCTGCTGCTGCTGCTGCTGTCATTGTTGTTGTTGTTGTAGGCTTGTGTAAAGTAGAAAGCGCGTTGGCGTTAAATAATCTCAATTGAAGTGAAACAAAAAAGTTTATCTGTGGCAAAAAGTGAAGTGATAAAAGAAAAAAAAAAGATCAAAATAATGTTTGCTGTTTTTTTTATTATTTTGAAAAAGAAAGGAAATGCCCAAAAATAAAGTTGAGCCAATACAAATGATGCAGTGCATGTGCTGTGTGCATTAAATACAATAACAATAAAAACAACAAGTTGCAATTAACAATTAAACAAGTTTCAATTAAAACAAGAAGAAGCAGTAGCAGAAGACAACGACGACAACGCGGCCAATCAACAACGAGCTCTCGAGTGAACGCCCGCAGCAGCAGAAGAAACAGCTGTTGTGCTGCTCTCAGTGCGAAGCAAGCGCTTAGCTTGGCTCCCCCGCATCGCGTCGATAGAGAGAGAGAGAGAGAGAGCAGCAGCGTGACGTGTGAGCGAGCGAGCGAGAGAGAGGAGAGCAAAGCAGCAATATTAAAAGCGCCGTTTGACGGAGTTTGCCGGGTTAGTGCAACTACTACTTGCATATGTATGTGTTTTGGTATATATATAAAGTAGTGTGTGTGTGTGTGTGGTTAACATGTGTTGTGCAGAGGCCAAATTTGTAAATTTGAAGCGAACAGTGTGACCAGAGCAGAGATCTCGTTTCTTTTTCGAACAAGAAAAAAAACTATGCTCAAATTGCAATGTGCGACTTTGACCTCCACATACACACACATACGCACGCACACAAACTATTCAATCCAAGATGAGACATGCACACATGCACACACATATGCATATTTGTATACATATGTATCTATGCATTTACTTACACACTCGAAAAAGTATTGTGCACGTGAGCTTTCTCAATGCCGCCATAAGCATAAGGGGGCGTGGCGAGGAAGGAAGAAATCGAGCGCCACAGTAGTAAGACGAAGAGGAGGTGGGATGGATGGAGGGGGATTGGGCGAGGGGTGTTTGCAATGCTAACGAGCGACGAGAAGGTTGTCTATGCAGGAAGAAAACACTAGAAAGCAAATTACAGACAATTTATATATATGTAAATGTGTGTATGTATACATGTATCCATGTGTGTATAATTGAATTGACTGTTCGTTTTTTTTAGCTGCGTTTTGCTGATAAAGTTTGACCTCTAAAGCTCATTTACTTGGATTTTAGTATTTTGCACGTGTGCCAAATTACGGAATAAACTAATTAAAGCGCTTGCTCGTTGACGACTGGTGGTACGCCCCCACACTCAACCACCGCAGCGGATATATACATACACATGCACATTCATGTATTATGTACACCCATACAACAACAGTAACAAAGCACATGGACTACAGATGCATATTCAATGTTAATCTAATATGCAAAGGTCAATCGGCCATTGAAGCGCTGTTCACACACCTACATCAACACACACACTCATGCATCAGCTGAGGTGCTGTGACGTATAAAGTGCCTAACCCTAAAAGCTTACCCAAATGCAGTTGGCAGAGGGGCGGCTGCTGCGCCACTTCTGCCTCTGCTGCTGCTACTGCACTCGTTGCTATTTCTTTTTTTACCGGCGCTCTTTTCACTCGTTCTCGTTAATTTTGTTCATTTTTTTTTTAAGACTCTTTTGTCTCTGTCATCGACGACGACATTGTCGCTGCCCCTAATCAACGCGCCCTTATCTAGCCAATTTGCTTTTGTATAAATATGTGTGTGTGTTTTATCTTATACTACAGCATTGCACAGTGGGTTGGTTTATCCAAATTGGATATTGTTAAAATATTATTTAATTAAATTGTTTTTTACGTAATAACATGTAAATATAATTAAGCTTAGATAAATTTCTAGTTACTTTTGTTGCCAACACATTTTAGTGCATTATTTTTGCCCCACTGTTCGTTTACAATGCTTGGCATGTGCTTTTCATTGTGTGTGTGTGTGTGTGTGAGAGTTCTTTGCTTATCATTTTGCTCTGCTTGTGAGTGTCTAAGCGTTTAGTTGACTTGTGCTGTAGAGGGGGTTTGGAGGAGGACGCAGGGGCTGTGGTGCAGGGGCAACCGGCTGTTCATTTGTGTTACATGAATCAAAATGTTATTGTTGTTGCTGCTTTAACGTTCGCTTTTTATTTGCTGCTGTTTTTTTCTCTCAATTTGTGTTGCTTTTTTTTTTTTGTTTTCAACGTCAAATGCCATTGAAAATGGATATTGGCATGTTATGTGCGGCAATTCGATTATAAACAGCAACAACAACAACGACGACAGCAACAAGAATTACAGACAATAATAATATACATACATAAGTAATAATAGCAACAACAATGCGCATTGTTGGCATTTTGTCAATGGAATTGAATTATAAACGTTTTATTACTTTTTCTGCTCAACTTTTTGTTGCCTCTAAATATAAATGTGGTCCACAACGGCATTAGCATTTCAAAAGAGGTTTTTTGTTTGTTTTGTTTTTGGTTTTGATGACAGTTCTTCAGCACCTTTCTACACGTCATTGTTATGCATCGAGATTAACGCCGCGACCGTTAACTAAAAAAAAAACAGTTTGCCTCAACGCAGATAAGAAAACCTTTCTAATTGAGATTAAAAAAATATAAAAAAAGTCACAAACAGGAAGGATGTAAACAGTTGGCATTAGTTCAATGTTTGATGACTAGAATGCCAAGTGCAGATAATGAACTTTAATCTATTAGAAACAGCTGCCAACGTTGTTTTTTATTTCCTTTCGATTTATCTGTGATTCGTTTGTTCAATTCTCAAAAAAAAAAAAAAATTGAAAAAACAACTTGAAACATCTATAAATAATAAGCTTAATACAATTCATTAGGTAAAAAAGTATTTTGACAATGTAAAAAATTCATATTTTAAATTTCGAATTTCATTTCATGTTTTGCTAGAATGTTTAGATTTTAGAGCTAGTTAAAAAAATATGAAAAATCGAAATTATCGCAAAATTAGAATGACAGTGATTTATATTATATATGTGTGCTTTTGACTTCAACATCAATAAGCATATATAAATAAGATCAATTATAAATCAATTAGGTATTTAGTTTGTCATAGTACAAGATGTATATTTAACCATTTCTTTTGCAATAAACAAAATTGTACCGTTCGTAGTTCTTTTCAAATTTTTCTAAAATCTTTGTGGTTTTCAGAACAAAAAAAAAATTATATTGCTTATATGACATGTTTAATTTTGCTTTCTACTTATTAAAAAGTCGTATAAAAAAAATCAATTACGTTTTAAGATAAAGCGTGTCAAAAAAGTACTTTTTTTTCTTTGGAAAAAAATCAATTTTTTATGTTTTTGATTTAATTTCAGCTTTTCCAACTACTCTTTGTGGTTCTGAGAACTATTTAAATCAATTAATTGAAATAGAAATAATTTCAATATGTAGAAAACCAAACAATAGCTTTCGATTTTCGATTTAAGTTAAGAAACACAGACTTTAATGTTGTCATCTTCCCTTATTTTTCGCCCGGAAAGCAAAGTATTTCTCAGTCTTGAGATTGCGATTCCAAATTTCAGACCTGCCGTATTCACTTTTGCGTTGATTAAAATTCAAGTGCTGTTTGTCGGACAATTTTAATAAAATTGATTTGTGTCTAAAAATAGAAACAGCGCAATTATAATTCAAAAATGCGAAAGTAGCAGACAACAAAATAAAATAAAATAAATAAACATGAAAATAAAAAGGCGGCAAATCAATTTGGGATGATTGTGTCAGGGATTGTTTGTTGTCGTCGCCGTGAGACGACTAAGGAGCTCAGTTGATAACTACGACAACGAAAGCTGCTTATCATTATCATTGTTATTTTTATATTATACCCTGAAACACCATAGAAAGGGTATAATGCAGGTGTACTGCAGTATGTGACAGACAGAAGGAATCATCTCCTCCGATGCCCTAAGATATCTATCTATATATTTTTGATCAACACAAACAATTGAATCGGAATATAAGCTCTTGTTTACGATAGACAAATCAAGTTAGTGCATTATCGATAACTTTTCACGTTGCGTGAAGATCAATAAAAAACCAAACTGTTTATTAATGGAAATACAAGTTACAATTGTAACTATAAATCTTTCTAATCGGCTATGGGCATACCTTGACATAATATTAAACATTTAACAAATATTCATAAAAAAAAGAAAAGGAAATCATATCGCAGTCATTTTCAGTATAAACACACACACACACACACAATACGTGCAGTCATATTTACGTAGACACACTTATGCATACATACAATGAGTGTGTTGGTTTACATATCTAATATACTTGGGTTCAGGGGTACTTGCGTTCTCCTGTCTCTCTCTCGCATCAGGCTTTAAGCATGTATGGATATGTGTGTGTGTGTGTGCTGCTAACAACGGTGTTTTTTCGGGAATTTTTATTGTTGTTTACTTTTTAGCGCCATTTGTTTTTAGTATGAGGTGCTCTACTCCCTCCTCCCCCTCCGCCTGCTACCCATCTTCTCTTATATAATTGCTGACTAGAGTTTTTTATAAGGTTTCTGGCTGGGCTTACTGCACATACTGTTTTTGTTTTTTCACTATTGCTTAATTAAATTGCAGAATGAGTCGAAACTATAGGTTGACAAGCACTGCTCCCACCTGTCAAATCAATAATTTGACAAACTATGCAAATTGTTTTAAGTAATGTTGTGACAAAAATAAAATAAAATAAAAATAGGTAGGCGAAAAACAGTTTGATTAATTTGTTGCTGTTGTTGCTATGAGGGAGGTGTTGACAGCCGCTTGTCCACTTCCAATGGCAATTTTGCCTATGCGCCTATGACGAGTTTTCAAATTCACTTTCGACGCAGCCCTGCCCAGTTCCACCCTTCCACGCCCCCTCTGCGTGACTCTTGTCGCCCGTCTTTTTACTTTCCGCCTTGCGTTGAATATTCGTTCAATGTGCGCTTAGGGTGTGTGTCTGTGTGTGTTGTGTTGTGTTTCTGTGGGTTGTGGGCCAAGTTAACTTTTCCATGAAAGAGTTTTATTTTTAAGCTGCCGGCTTATTTTTAATAATGTATCGATTTTGTTTCTATTTTTGCAATCCGCCTAGATAAGTTTTGTAAGCGAGTTTTCTTTAAACGAAACAATTCAATTTCTTCAAAAGTTGAGTTGTTTTTTTGTTAGAGAATAAAGCGTTTGCTGTTGGCAGGAAGTTTTGTAAGCCAAACCCAAACTCTGTGAAAAAATAAAACTGACGGATTTACTTATTAAAAAAAAGTTAAATTAAAAATGCAAAATGGCTATGAAAAAATAAACTCTTAGCAACTATCTTTATAATAAAATTAAACTTTTATTTTCAAGTTTTGTTTACATATATAAATAATAGAAAAAATATGCAGTAATTAGATTATAGATAACAATATGTTGGGAAAAAAACTATATTACTCATACTTGTAGCTTAGATTAGAGAGTTTACCAAGCGAAACACATTTATTAACTCCTCTATTCTTATTGAGTATATAATGTATATTAATCATATCTGTAGTTTTACAAATCATTTAAAAGGATTAAAGAACTTGCCAATCTATGAAAATTTATTTGCTTCTCTACTTTTATTGAGAGCCACCGCAACAACAGTTACAATTCGTCGTTGTGAACAAAGAGCGTGCGCATATGTTGTGTGGCTGTGTGTGTGTGAGGGAGCGGTTATTTTCAGTTGGTCCGTTTTCGCAACCGCAAGCAACAACCTAGAAACCGGTCAATGATAGAGTGTCCCCCGTCAGACAGACTGAAAGACGAACAGACAGACAGACCAGTCAGCCAGCTGTGTGCCTTGCTTTGTGTCCCGATCGCAGACTGTGTGAGCCTTTTTTCTCACATTTAATTCATAAAACGAACGGCGTGCAATTTGAGTAGAAGAACAAAGGCAAAAGCATATCGAGTGCAGCGCAGTAGCCACAGGAAAAGAAGGGAGGAACAGAGAGAGAGAGAGAGAGAGGGAGAGAGAGAGAGAGAGAGAGAGAGAGAGGGAGAGAGAGAGAGAGGAGAGAGAGAGAGAGAGAGAGAGAGAGGGAGAGAGAGAGATTAAGAACTCGTTTGTCAAGCAGCAGCAAGAAATAATAAAAATAAAGCAAAGTAAAACAAACGAATCGAAGTTACATGCACAGTATGTCAAGAAAGTATTTGGACACAGGAAAAAATGCATCTCTCACTTCTTTTCAAAAAAACCGTATGTTATTGAATTTTATGTTCTTTCTTATTTTTCTACTTCTGGGTGAGAAATTAACAAGATTTATTAATTTAAACAAATGTAAAAATGTATATATTCTTTGGACTGTCAAGAAAGTGTTCGGACAACGTCTATGACCTTGGCAAACATATACTGTTGAAATTTGTTCGTGCAAGATTTGTTAAATACTCATAAGAAGTCCACTTATGAGTAAAAAATTAAGAAAAAAATAAAAGTCAATAATAAAACACTTTATTTTGCAAAGAAGCTAGAAATTTTTGTACGTTATAAAATTTTTTCTTGTGTCAAATACTTTTTTGACATACTGTATATAAAAAGTCCTCAACTCAATGCTTAATTGCGGAGCTGGAGCTGGAGATGTTGTTTTGTGGAGTTGGTTCGTCGTTTGTCGTTGCGGCGATCGATCGATGAACGGAATTGAACCAGTTTTGGTTGCAGGATATTAAGCCATAAAAAAAAACAGTCGACAGCTATAATATCAACAACATTAACAACAACGAGAGAGAAGAGGAGAAAACTCGTTTCTTTGAGTTTCCATTCGATTTATAAGTTCCCCCGCCTTCTCGCTCACACTCATACAGCAAATAGCAATTTGGCTGCTGCTTTTGCAGAAATCTTGTTGTTGTTTTTGCTTTGGGTTTAATTGTTATCGGCGCGTTTTATGCTCTTTCCTTTACAAGCAGCGCTTAACGGTATTTGTTTTTGTATATCTCTGAGTGTACTTACGCATGCCTGTGTGCATGTGGGTATGTGCGTTTGGTGGGTGTGTGTTTTTCCCAAAACTTGTGAGCAGATATGACCAGAAACTGATTTGACAACACTAAAAGATAAATGTTTTAACAATTGAATTAATTTTTATATTGCTTTAACGTTTTCCATTTCCATTTCTTAGAATTAGAGTTAAAAAATGCGCATACTAGATTCATGGATCCAAACATTTTTAAAAAATTGAAAATAAATATATTTTGTTATATTGGAAAAAAAAAACAATTTATATATATTTTTTTAAAGAATTGTGTTGCAAAAGCAAAATCAATTACATTGTAAATTTAGATATTTAACTAATTGAATTTCACATATGTAGATTAAATAAAAGCATTTTCTAAGAAATTAAATATTTTTGCTTATACAGTTTTCAATAAGCAAAACTTTCAGCTTCAATTTAATCATATAAATGACAGCTCAACTTGCTGCAGATAACTTTTATGCTTATGCTTCGGCGTGCCACATGTGGCATCATCGGCATACGTAACCTTTATCACAAAAATACCTTGACTTGGGGTCAGGGCAACTCACGACAAGAAAACTTTGGCCTTAGTCAAACGTATTGCGTTTCCCTTGAGAAACCGATTGCCTTGCATTCAGGCGTCACTGTGCCAGGGGGTGGTATGAGGTGGGTGGAGTGTGTGTGTTGCAGATGTTGCAATAATTTGATTGATTGACCTGACATTGAACCAGATTTGCAGCAGAATCTCTGAAAGAAGGTTTCATTCATGCCACGCCCAAGACACAACAAAAATATATACACATATTGTCTCTCAACATAAACCAGCCGTATTGCTTCAAGCGACGCTCACCAAAATGAGTCACCCACCCACACACACACACACAAACATACATACACACACATTGAATTTTATGCACGGTTGAGCACTCAACGCATGGATTCATGGTCTCTGTGGAGCTGAAGCAGCTCTTGGTCAAAAGAGTCGACAGTTTCTATGATTGGTTTTTCCGTTTATGTGTTTTGGTTTTTGTTGTTGCTGTTGCTGTTGTTGTTGTAGCTATATTTAAAAATGCAAGCGAAAAGTTTTGTGTCATTGTCCTTTGCCACGCCATGGCAACAACCATTCCAAGTTAGTTTCTCATCTACTCTTTCCTTGCCTCATCGAAAATAATTTTGTCGTGTTTTAAGGTTATTTATAGACCAGCATTTGATGAAATGCTCTTGACTCGAATGTGGCTTTAGCCAACTAACTAACAGAAGTGGAATAATGTTGCTGGGCTATGCGCTTGATTGTTTTCTACTTGTTTGAGTGTTATTAAAGTTGAAATTTTAAATTACCTCAAATAAAGTTTTATTCCTCTTCGAAAAATATAAATTAATTAAGGCTTACCCCAGCAAGTTTAACCTTTAAGTGGTTCACTAAATCCTAATCTTGATATTTGAAATCGCATTATTTTCTACATTATGTTATTTTTTATGTAGTTGCCTTGTATTGGGGGCTTAATCAGCTAATCATTCGAACTAGACTCAAAAAATTTTGTATATTATTGATTTAAAATGCAGCTTTATATTTAGCTTACAAATGATGCCTTTTGAGCTAAATAATAATTATAACTTAAAAACATTTTGTGTTTTCACCAGATATACATATATTATTATATTATATATATATTATTATAATAAGAGTAAGCTTTATCAATATATATGTAAAGTTGAAGGACTTGGCTAGTGCTGTTGATCGGAAATATGTATACCATATGGAGTCATAAACGTATTCCTCAATAATAATAACTTTTAACTCGTTTGCTATTTGATTTTAGCTTAAACTTAAACATTTGTTTTGTTTTTTTAATATTTAGTGTGTTATTCTGAATCATAAGAGCAACTTTGACTCTCGCCCGACTTGCAACAACCTTTCTCCTATGCGTTTCTATAAGCTGTCTGATCTCCGTCTACACGTGGCTATAGACTATTCTGCTGTATTCTATCAATCTTGATCGATATCGCCGATGAAATAAGAGTATCTAGGATTCAACAAGCTAAGTCGCAATATCGAATCGAGCACGACTACTTATTATAGCCAACACATTTCGCCTTGGGCAGAGTTAAGTGACCTCCTGTGTGTAGATTGTTTACGGAGCACAGATTGTGGCAAACACAAACTCAATGATCAGACAGGCTTATAATAGTTGAAAGAGAGCAACAGAGAGTGTGTGAGAGAGAGAGAGAGAGAGAGAGAGACAGAGAGAGAGAGAGAGCCAGTGAGAGCGAAATGTCTGTAAATACGTTGCTTTGCCTTAGTCGTCTCTCTCTCAAAATTGAATGTATCGTAAATCTAAAAACAAATCGTACGTACAATAACAATTACAATTGAAACACAACAAAACAAATCATCAGCCAAGAGACCGTTTAATTAGTATTCGCGATTGTTAAGTTAAGGTATATATATATTTATCTATATATATATATAAATCGCATTGTTTGCCCCAAGTCGACTATAAGTTTTGTTGAATGTCAGTTGTTTTATTTGGTTTGGTTAAACTTGTGATTATGGCGCCCAAGTTGATTGAAAAGTTGAAGACCTATCTAAGGTTGTTGGTTGTTACATCACACCCACACACACACACACACACATCTTTGTTTATATTCATCGTTTAATATAATATTTTAATCAAATGCTATTCTTTTGTTTTCTATTTGCAGTGGCGGTGGTCCACAGACGACAACTGCCGGGCCATCCGCTGGTAATGTGGCAAATGCTACCATTGGAAAAAGCACAAGCAATAACATGTATACCACCCGCCAATCTGTAAGCACCACAACCGGTGTCCTTATGGTCGGACCAAATTTTCGTGTTGGCAAAAAAATTGGCTGTGGCAACTTTGGCGAATTGCGCTTAGGTAAGTTTTTGTTTATCAAAATTTAACAGAAAATATATCAACAGGCTGCAAATTGCAAGGAGAATTGGAGTAGTTTGTATCTGTAAGTTATATATTATAATCATTATAGAGTCTGATCTGAAGCAGATCCTAGATCTGAAGGGTATCTGAAACCACTATGCCAAACGCTCAGATTTTTCATGTATTCAGTTTAGTTTTTAATCGACTTGAAGCCTCTACGTGTTGTCTGCTTAGTGGTAAAACTCCATTACAAGAATTTTAAAATCCATCTAAAAGCAACATTCTTTCTTCGAATGTCTCAGGTGTCAATTTAAGCTCAAGAATGAAAATAAAAAAAAAAAACACTCAATTGAAATGTGATCCCTTGTGCGCCTTAAAACTGTAAATCAACGAAGACAAATTCACAAAGAGGAGAGTTTCGTATGCCAGTCAGTAGGTCAACACAACAGTCACTCTCTCGCGCTCTCTCTCTCTCTCTTCTTGTTTCTGCAGAACTTATCATATTCCACATAAATAAAATCTTGCGACACATTAGTCAGGGCATTTTATTAGTGCAAAAAGAACAGATTGCGCCGACGACGAGTGTTATTATTCTTTATAACTATAAAAAAGTTGTGTAAATTCAGTTTATGACTCAAATCTAAAGCCAACTTGTTGTACACCCCCCTCCAATCTTTATCTCTGGCTCGCTCTCGCTGCTTTTTTTGGCATGAAGGCGACGCGTCGCGAGTATTTTGGATTGAGCATTTTTCCTTTGTTGTTGTTGCTTTCTTTTCATGTGCATTCGCATTCGCATTCCTTTTCATGGCTGCCAACTGAGCAACAACAACAAGACCAACACAAAACAGCAACAACAACACCAATAACAACAAGTCGAGAAACCACAATGAGAACTTTTTTTCTTGCTCCACAATACCCAATGTAAAATGTTCCATTCCATTCCATTCTGCCATCTGTTTTGTCCTCATCGTTGTTCTTGTTGTTGTTGGCCTCTTCACTGTTTCTTTGTTTGCTAAATGCGCTTTTATAAAATTGTGTTTTTCTTGTTGCAACTCCTTAATTTCTTGTATTTTTTTTTTGTCTCCTGGCCACTTCTTTTTATGCATTTGCATACATCTGTTGCAGCTGCTGTTCTTGTTGGTGTACTTGTCATTTTACCAACAGGTAGTCAAGCATACTCACAGTGCTGCTTAAACTGTTAACTGGTCTCCCTATGAATGACAACTAATTGCATCCGTCCCAAGCATTATTCTACCCATCTCTTTCCCTCATGTTTCTTACCTGCTCTGTTCTTAAGAGTGCGCTTTGTTTTGAACATTTTCTTTGTCTCTGTTTCTGTTGTGTCTGTTGCAACTCTCTCAGCCAGACGATCTTTCAATGTCTGAGCTTTGCTTTTTGTGGTATGTGTGCATGAGTCATGCTGTGAGTTCCACACACACATACACACACACACACGCCTACCTCTATTTATAATACAAATAATAAGCACAAAAAGCAAAAAGCTAAATTTTCGCAGCTTGGTTTTATAAATGATTTAGTAGCTTTTCATGGAACTATTTATAAGCTAAGCAAGCTTTTTTATCCAGCGCAAACTATAAATATATACAAATTGATAATAGCAAAATAAAAATGACAAGGCAGATGAGATATGGGCCATGTAATATTGTTACACCCAAAAGTAATTTTTCAAAAAAAGTCGTTTTTATTCAGACGTGAAAATTACACCAGAAGAGGAAAAGTTGATTACGCTGTCGATATCGAGTAGATTTTAGAAGAGTATCATAAAGTATGTTAACTTTTTTCAAACTCGCATTCTCATGTTGCACTCTCAGTTTTGGTAGTTTCGATTGCACTGTGCTGCTAACATGCTATTATTTACAGCGCGCTGTTAACGCACTGTCCCTTAACATAGATCGCAAAATTGGCACAAATTTGTTTCGTTGGTGACGTCGTGTCTGTTTTGTTGTGATATCATTTTTATAAATTGATATTGTGTACGTACACAAACACACACGCACACGCACACACATACACACACATATTATATTCATACATATATTGCTCATACGCATGAGTTTTTAGAGAATTCAAATGAATTCTTCATACATACAGATATGCAATTATTTTTCCGTTTGGTTTTTATTATTTTAAGTAATCATTGTTTGTGGTTTATTGTCATTTTCTATTTAATAAATGATGTGTGTTTATAAACTGAAATTGACTCATAACGTTGAAGAAGACCAAGAAAATTGCCTTTTATTTTATTACATTGGGATTATTTTGCAATAGTCTGTTGTTGTTGTTATTATTGTTGTTTATGTTATTATTTCCATTGTTGGTCAATTTCTTTTTGTTTAGTTTATTTTGGGAGTCTCGTGTCTATTGTCTATTTTGGACACCGCACAAAGCTTCTTTTTGTTGTTGTATTTGTACATTCTTTTATTAACACATTCATAAGTATGAATGGTGTACGTGTATATATATATATATAATTCATATTGTATATTGCGTTAGGTCATGATAGTTTTAGTTACGCTTGGTTTATGGCACGCTTATTAAGTGTGATGAGAAAAATGGGCTAATAGTCATTGTGTTCTCTCTGTCTCCCTTCTGGTCCGCTGCTGTTAGTAAAATTGCATCATAGTTTGTTTTTTCTCAATTCAATTTTATTTAGATACACACCCAGATCCATTTTTTATTTGCATATTTAAGTATCTTTGGGTTGTAGACAAATTCTGTTCGCCGTCATTATATCAAATTGTTATCTATATTCAACTAAAACTCAATATTATGAATCATAACTGCTGCTATCTTTATTTTTATTTTTTTTATAACAATTAACGTAGCTTTACAGTTTGGCAGGCGCTTCCACAAAATTCAATAGAACATCAAACTTTAAAGTGAAAATCAATAAAATTATTTCTGAAAACTGCCCAAATATAAAAAAAAGTTGCGTTTAAGGGGATTTATTATGAATTCATAATAATTTTTCTTGTTGTGCTTCCAATAAATTCATGACCAGCTGCGAAAAGTCTTCTGGAGACACAGTCGGGAGGAGATGATGATGTTGTCTTGTTTACTTGCTGTGTGTATTCGTTTTTATAGCAAACACAAATTGGCAGAAAGCGCCACTAAATGAGAAATGAGAATTCAGCTGGAAGGTCGTGTTATTTAATAAATAAACAAACAAGCCAAGCATTGGTGGTATACAAGGGGGCGTGGCCAGTTTGTTGTATTGCTCTACATGCAAATCTGCTTTGTTGTAATCAAAATCATGCGCCCTTTTCTCGCACATCAGTATTATGAGTCTGCACAACTCTGTGAGTGTATATATATATATATATATATGTATGTATGTATGTATGTGTGTGTGTTTGCTTGCTTGCTTGCTTGATGACTCTATCAACGACGACAATGTTGTGGTGAACGATAAGCTCTGCCGCCTGTACCACCACCCACCACTCCCCCTCGCTCTGTTGTCCGTTGTCGTGACATAATTTCGCACCTGAGAGACTTTGGCGAGAGAAGTCAACAAATTCTCATTCTCGTCTCGCTGTTGTATTTGATTTTCAAACATTGTACAACGAATTAGAATACAGCTCACCTCAGCTGTGGGAATATTACCAGAAATATTCACATTCGGCGTTTATTTTTTTTTACAATTTTTATGTGATAATGGTAATGGAAAATGGGCATGGCATAATTATCCATATGTAATATACGTAAATGTACAATGGAATGCAACGCAAGCAGGCAGTTAAACGACGTTAGCAGGGATCGCTTAGAGTTGCCAGATTGTGCAAAAGCAGTCAAATAATAATTTAATACATTTAAATTTAACAATTACTGCTAATAAACCAAATCAAATTCTGGATCAGTTCCCAAACAAAGCTAAATAATTTTTGAAGCGGTTTCAAATTATCATCTTAACATGTTTTATTATGTCCATACATACATATTGTAAATACATAGTTTTAGTAATTGTACATGTGCATAAAATATAATTTTTCATGCAACAAATATTTATAATAATATATGCATAGTTATCGAGTTGAAAACAGATAAATTCAGATTCAACTTTTAGTGGTTCTTTCGTGAGAAATTCTTGGGGATTTCCAGCTTTCTTTTAATCATCCAAACAAAGCGGGTTTTCCAAGACAATAATTAGTTGAATCTAATTTGAAATATGGTGTTCTCTAAATGGTTAGGTCGTCGCATGTGTTGCTTTGGAGGCGCATCAGTTGGTGGACGTGGCGCTGAGAATGTAACAGGTATGCGGCGACAACTGCATGCTAGTTTCGTTTGGTTTTGGCTAGTTAGTTAGTTGGTTAGTTACTCAGTTCTGGTCTGGTCTGGTCTGCCAGTTTCGCTCATGAGCATGATGTGCATTTTATACATGTGTGTTGTGTGGGAGTCCAATCAGTTTTAGGCATGCGACGGGTTTATCTTATTTCTTATTTTTGTATGCTCTTATTCATATTTACACACCTAATCACATTTTCTTCTCTCTCTCTCTCTCTCTCTTTCTCTCTTTTGCAGGAAAAAATCTTTACAACAATGAACATGTAGCAATAAAAATGGAGCCGATGAAGTCAAAGGCTCCGCAACTACACTTAGAGTATAGGTTTTATAAGCTATTAGGATCACATGGTATGTTGAATTGAATGTTTCTATTACATAATTTCCCCCTACCCCCACCAATTACCCCTTACTTAAAACACTAACAACCATAACTAACAATGAAACATAATAAAACTTAAATCAGAAATATGATCATATATATATATATATATATATATATAATATATATATATATATTTTCCACGCCCGTTTGACAAACTGCTAACCAAAAAACCCTACTACTCCAATAAAAAAAAAAACTATGTTTTGCACCGTTACCACCTTCGTTAGTTTGACAAAAACAAACTCGTAATATCAACTATAAATAACACTTTGTGAGTGATATAAGAATATACACATAAGAAGACATGAATAGATTTTCTCAAGCATATTTCGGAGGTCGGTGCGTGAAAAAATAAAAAGTATTGTATATTTTGTAGGCAGCTATATATTATATGCTGTGCTACCATTATATTCATCTGATTTTATACCCACCAACTTAATATGTATATGCTGATTTCTTCAACTCAAAACCTTATTAAAACATTCTGTTTTTTACGTTATTTTTTCGCCCGTTCTTATTTTTCGTTGTCTGCTAATTGCTCTGTTTCTACTTTTATACAACCATTAAAAAAAAACACCATGAAAAATGTGTAAATTGTAACCGATAATGATAATGATCCCGATTCCTATATATCGATGCTGCAAATCCCATGAAATGTGAAATTTGAAACCGATAACGATGCCGATGACGAATTATCGATACCAAATAATCATCGTGCGACAACCGATAAACAAAATCCACCAACCGAAAAACAAATCGACTGATCTCTCACTCTCTCTCTCTCTGTTCCATACAAAACACATTGTGATGGCATGGCACATACCCTATAAAAAAAAAAACAAAACGAAAACCAATCCGATGCCTGATCCCACAGCCGAAAACGCCCCAGAAGGCATACCACGCATTTATCACTTGGGCACTTGTGGTGGCCGTTACAATGCCATGGTTTTAGAGTTATTGGGATTATCATTAGAAGATCTCTTCAATATTTGCTCCCGTAAATTTTCACTTAAGACTGTATTGATGATAGCGAAACAACTTGTAAGTTAAACCCCCAACAACAAATTTGGCGCATTTCAAATTTCACGTTTGAGCAAAATTTACACGGATTTCATGTGTAGCAACCAACATTTTTTGAAAAATTTTCTTGTAATGTATAACAGTGTATATATAACAGTCGTTGACCATGCGAAATCTGTGTAATATTTTATAGCTTAAACTGTTCTACACTTTATTATTTCTCGATTATAAAATACATTTTGAAGTCAAGTGTCTCAACGGCAAGTTATCAACAATTTTATAATTTTTTTTTTTCGTTTGTTAATTTTTTTTGTCTATTAGAAACACAATGAACGCTGGTGTGAAAATTTTAGTTTATGTAGTGTGGAACAAAGTTGGCCAAAAACAAACTGAAACCTTTGTCGTAGTTTTACAAATAAGATCTCGCTATTTCTTTTTTTTTCTGTTCGTTTTTGGGTTGTAGCTTTATTAAAACCCAATATCAAATTTAAAAATTCAATTTTAATAAAAACCACCGATTAAATTAAAAGCATGTAAACTAAGCGTCGTAAATAGGCAAAAAACTACTTACAATGTTCCTATGTAAATAATAAAGAACAACTTTCTTTCTATAAATATACATATATATATTTGTATACCAAAAAAAAAGCAAAAGCATTTTAAAATTCTCGTTAGTTGCTTAAGTTAACGATTTTCCCCTCTTGTTTTTTCTTCTTAATTTCAATTATTGACAAACTCTTCTTGTATGTGCTGATCTTTGAGTATTACTTATTTTAACCAACTTACTAACACAGCTCCAAGAGAATATATTTTTTGCTAAAGTGGTTAACCAACACTTAACTGTTATACACACTCAATTCAACAATTATACACCTAAGTTAAAATTAAGTCTGGCCTGCCGCAGCAGTTAACGCGTTTAACTAGCCTTAAGTGTTATAAATTGAAAAATAATCTAGTTAACTCCCTCCTCCACCGCCCATGTAAAAAATATTAGGCATTTAGTTGACACAGGGTCGTTTAACAGGCTTCCTCGTTTTATATGCTTCGAGAAACTCTATTTTTGTTGTTCTTGTTGTTTTTAGCAGAGTTTTCCCCTGAAAAAAAAAAATTATAAAAAAGAAAAGAAAAAAAGGTGGTAATAAAAGTAAGACGCGCTAAACTAACCTCCAAAAGAGCCATATATCTCACTATTGTTCGCTCACTCTCTCTTCCTTCTCTCTCTCTCTCTCTCTCTCTCTCTCTATTTGTCTCCCTTTCTCACTTCGAGTATGTCTTGTTGAACCTGGTGCTCCCCTCTCATAAAAAATTAAATTTTGCTGGAATTATAAAAAAAAAAAAATGTATTAAATATGTTTTTATATTTGTCTCTCTTACCTCAATCTTTTTCTTCTCTCTTTCTCTCTCTCTCTCTCCCTATCTCCCTCCCCTCGATTTTTGCATAAAACAACAACAACAACAAACGAACAAACAAACAACATTTCCCCTCCCCCACAAAAAAAAAACTACGTTACTTCTGTGCGCTGCCCAACACTACAAAAAAAACTTGATTTCACATTAAAAAAAAAAACCGAAAAAAAACATTGAACATTTTCGTTGGCCTGTAGCAGAGGGTGTACCAGAAGTGTATTACTTCGGCCCATGCGGCAAGTACAATGCTCTTGTTATGGAATTGCTTGGTCCATCACTCGAAGATTTGTTCGATATTTGCGGCAGACGTTTCACTTTGAAGAGCGTACTACTGATAGCTATACAATTAGTAAGTACAACCAAAAACCACCCACACCACCACAACCACCCACAAAAATACTAAAAAAAAAAAAAAAAAAAATAAGAACCACAGCAATTAGTAACGTTTAATTTTGGTTTTTTTTCTAAACGAGCACGCGCATTTCTCTCAGTACATTTCACATATCTGCTCTCACGTACAACAACACTGGTAGCAGAGCTATGCCCACAATTAACCAACACTGGCCTCAAATTTCACACATCTACCCCCAATTCCAATCCAAAATTTTTTTATGTGTGTGAGTGTGAGTGTGTGTGTGTAGGGGCTGCTTGGGTGGATTTGCTTAGTTAATTAACTATTTTAATATATCACCGAAATGTTTTTTTTTTATCTCATTATTTTCTTTTTATTTTGCTAACTAACAACAAAAACAATAAAATGGATGCAGCAATTTTATTTTCCTTCTACTTTCTTTTCTACCTCACATGTAGACGATATACCATCTGGTTAAGGTTTTCTTTTCAATACTTCAATAATTATTTTTACCTTAAGTTGAGCATTACATCATTAAAGCAATACACATTTTACTGACGCTTATTCTTATTTAGCCGAATTATTCAATATCCAGAATTTAGTTGTTAACTGCCAACGTTCATTGTAAAAAAAGAACAAATACGTACATAATATTAATAATAATTTGCATGTACATTTATTATGTAGCTGACTTGGAAGACTTTTGTTTTTTAGTTTGCGTTCACATTATTTTTTTAATTTCAATCCAAAATCGAATCAAATCAAAAAGATACAATAAAAAAAAAAAAATCGTTGCCATCAAACCAACAACAACAACAATAAAAAACTTCAGCTGGTTGAGACACTACAAATTAAAATTTAATTTAAATAATTCAACAATTCATTTATACATTTCAACAGAGTCTGTCAGTGAGCAAGAAAATTGTAGCTTAATTATGAAAAATAATTTGTTTTTGTTTTTTATAATTTAATTCTGCTCCTTGGGAGACTCTGCTTGAATTTGTTGTCAGACGGCAAGAAACTAATCGAAATTTGTATGTAAACACAGCTCCACCGGATCGAATATGTTCATAGTCGGCACTTAATATATAGGGATGTGAAACCAGAGAACTTTCTCATTGGCAGAACATCAACAAAACGTGAAAAAATTATACACATAATTGGTAAGTGAAAATGAAAATGAAATAAACATACATATATATATATATACATATATATATATATATTTTTTTTTTTTGCAGATTTCGGTTTGGCCAAAGAATACATTGATTTAGATACAAATAGACATATACCATATCGGGAGCATAAATCGCTGACAGGCACCGCTCGCTATATGTCAATCAATACGCATATGGGACGCGAGCAGTCGAGACGTGATGATCTGGAGGCACTGGGTCATATGTTTATGTACTTCTTAAGAGGTTCACTGCCCTGGCAAGGCCTTAAGGCTGATACACTCAAAGAGAGATATCAAAAAATCGGTGATACAAAACGTGCAACGCCCATTGAGGTGAGTTACGATTGTCTTTCCGCAGATTGCAGACGGATATAGTACAAAATATATATTTGAAGTTATTTCTAATTTCAAAGGCATATGCTATAACAACATCGGTAGAAAGAATATTATTTTTTATATGTAATCCCTGGCCCCATTAAAAAATAATATATGAGGAAGTTGTAACAGGCAGAAGGAAGCATGTTCGACCCCTTAAACCATATTCTTAATCATCATTAAAAGTCGAATCGGTTTACTAATGTTCGTCTGTATGAACAAGCCGATCTCAGAGACTGTAGGAAAAATACTGATAACTAACTGTCCCGTTTTGCGAATATCGATACGAATCGATTTCCGATAGCAATAAAATACGCAATTTTAAAGATACAGCTTTCTTAATTATATGTAATATACCTGGACATATTATTGATGACGAGTTGTAGAAATTTTTATGAAGATATGATAATAAACTCAGATTTTGATAAGCAAGCCATATTTTCGTATAGAGCAAACAAATAGCCTGATTAAATTTGGCCAGTGTAAAATCAAGTTAGTGTAAATTTGGCTATAAAACTACTATAACCTGTATCTGAAAAGTGATAATATATTTTTTTATAGATTATTCGATAAAAAGCACTTTCATTATAGAAACTTTAACCACTGTCGACTTGTCGTAATAGTGCTAAGCACAAATCATTTAGGGGGTATTCAACTTGTTTAGAAAATCGTTTGTTTCGAAATCAGTAACAATCGCAAATGTGACAAGAATATTTGTAAACATAACTTTTGTGCTTCATTCGACTAATATATTTTTTTGGTAATATTTTGCAGGTACTTTGTGACAGCCACCCCGAAGAGTTTGCAACATATTTGCGTTATGTGCGGCGGTTAGATTTTTTCGAAACACCCGACTATGATTTTCTGCGAAGACTGTTTCAAGACTTATTCGAACGTAAGGGCTACACCGACGAGGGCGAGTTCGACTGGACAGGGAAGACAATGGTAGGTAACCCAGTTGAAACTGATGAACAGACAAAAATCAACGTCTCTCGATGCTATTATTATTATTATTATTACGAAAACATACAAACACACACATTTGTCAAATGGATAATCACATTCGAAATCATGCATCTGTGCCGAATTCTAAATTCATATCTAATTTATAGGAGACCTAAGAAAAGCAAGACATATCCCACCCGTACCCCGTACCCCGTATCCGTATAACAAACTAACTTGAGTAATGCGCCTCCTCATCTAACAATCGAAAACAATAATTTTTAAATATATGGGCAACGCATGGTAGAGTTAAACAGTTCAATCTTGATCCATGCCGCATGCAACAGAGCCAAAGATGTCTAATCATGATGCAGAGGATGATGAAGATGATAATTGATAATGATAATGATGGGCCTAAAAATTGTTCACTTCATGTTGAAGCGCGTTTTTATTTCTTACATTCCGTTTCTGAATATACATATATATATATATATTTTTTAAAGCGCAAATTGCCAACTCAAATTTAATGAGATATACCAAAAACTGAAAATAACAGTGATAAAAATAATAATCCATCCCCACCCCCACCTCCAAAAAAAAAAAAACTAAATGCTTTCATTTATTGCTTGTTTTGCTGCGAGTTTTGCTTTATTCGATTGCGGACTTTTATATCTGTGTATGTGTTTGTACTCGTATGTGTATGTTAGACCAAGGACCAGCTGGATAAAATGAAGATCATTAAAAATGCGCCGCCCTCGTATGTGGCTAAGAATAAGTCAGACAAGGTATACAAATATATGATCGGTTCTATATTGGTATTGCCAGAGAAAATTGCCAACTTTCGTGTTAGATTTGCTTGTTGCAGTGTTGGTAAACGCTTGTCGCAAGCTACTCGCATTGTTTTTTTTTTTATATATTATTTTTATTTTAGTTAAGCACACTAGCATTAAACAACAAACAAACAAAAACTAACTGTAATTGAAGCCATTCTAACAGCACTCTCTTCTTTCTCTCTCTTTGACATATTTTTTCCTATCTTTTATGGTTGACAACAACTACATCGAACAATAATTATAAACAAACAAACAATCAATCGAAAAACAAAACAAAACAACTAAAAACAATATAACAAAAAACACTGTTTCATGTGTCTATATGTGTCTAAAAATATAAAAAAAAAATCGAATCGATTTACTCTCCACTGTGTGCATTAAATATAATCTTAATTAAAAACTAAATCGACTGCATCCATATACATATATATATTTATATACATATATATATATATATATATATATATATAACATATATATCATTGACCAACCACGCCCACAGTCAACGCCCGTCGGATCTCTGCAAACTGGCCATGAAGTCATCATTTCACCAAATAAAGATCGTCATAATGTTACGGCTAAGGTAAAGTATTCTAATTTTTCACTCACTTTGCGAGAAACTTCTTTTTAGTTATTTTTTGTCTTAACTTTTGTTTAATATATTCCGGTTAAAAGGCAAACAGTTTTCACATTATCTACTATTTACTAAGCTTACAATTTTGTTTCGTTTTTTTTTTATATTTTTGTTAACATCTATCAATATGTTTATATACTCGAATTCTCTCTTAAATCTTCTCCAACTCCTACAACCTACAACAAACTCTATTTTATTTGATATAAGTGCTCTTATTTTGGTTTCTGCTTTCGGTTTTCTCTTTTACTTAATCAACAAAAACCAAAAAAAAAAAAAAAAAAAAACAAAAAAAAAAACACGTTTGTCTATTTTTTCACTCAATTGTTAAACGTGATTTGCTTTAGGACGTCTCATATTTTGATTTTGATGAAATTGATAATGATAATGAAGAATATATAATACTTCAGGTTAGAGATTGTAGTCTTGCAATATTATATATAACATATGCTCTTGATTTTGATATTACTGATTAGCCAAAACTAATATCCGTATACGTATAATTTCAGTGAGCTAGCAGGATTAATGTAATTGCTAAACATACTTTTTAAATGTAATGTGAAATTTTGATTTTTAGTTTGTTAGAATTTCCCTTCGTGTATCGCATTTGTGCAGCATACAAGAATTGAAGTAATTCAAGTAATTGATGCAAATTTCTTGCTTACTTACCTTAGATACCCATTAATCTGAATCTGTTTTATATGTGTGTCTAAATATATATATGTATATATACATATGTATATGTGTAGTGTGCTAGTAGAGCTGCATTCCAGATGCAATCCTTTGTAACGTTCGTAATGCCTGTGTTTTTCCAAGTTTCTTTAGCAAACTAATCGAATAGAGAATTTACTGCTTTTTACTTTTTCGGGCCCTAGACATGTTTTTGGTGAACGGTTCTAACTGATCTACACTTTTAGCTGCTGCTGCACAAATACACAAATACACACAAACACATAATACACACACACACACACATACAACACACAATTGATAGCGTTGGATTTTGATTTTGGCTTTAAGTGTTATACTACTATAATTAACTTTATTTCCGTTGTATTAACTTAAGTTGTTTTGGCCGCACACACACTCGATTTGAAACGCTTTAGTTTATACTACTTTTGTTGTTAGCCACCAAAATTAGCGTCTAGTCTCTCTGTCTCTATGCAAACACGATAAACGATATTTGACAAATTAATAATTGATCAATTTATGCATTGCTCGCTCCCAAACAAAAACCACAACAAAACACAACCAAAAAAAATACCAACCCCATAATACCATCCGACAAACTGCAACCGATCCGATCCGATCCGATCCGAACCAAACTCGACTCAAAACGATATCGATACCGATTCCGATTCCGATTCGATCTCCGACCCAATCAATCCGAACACAGACAAATGCCAAAGGAGGTGTGGCTGCGTGGCCGGACGTGCCCAAGCCGGGTGCGACCCTTGGCAATCTGACACCCGCCGATCGGCATGGTTCCGTGCAGGTAAGTGCAGAGTCCTAGACGAGTAGCCCGAGGCGGAAGCGGAAGGCCATCAATTTGATTTGTAACCAAACACATCTATTAGTAACTTTTCCGTTATCTATTATCTATCTCTATCTATATCTATATATCTGTTTATCGCTCAGTTTTAATATTCAGTTTAGTTTTCTATTTCTGTAAATAAATTCATGATCAATTACTCAACTACTATTCTATACTCTACTATATGGGTACTCAATTTGTATGAGTATCTCAATTCCTAGGGGCCTAAGAAGTATACATATATAGCATAATTGCATATAATAAATGTTCGATATTCTCTTTCGTTTGCCGCTCGTTGAATGTGCCTCCAAATTCTATTATAGTGTATTATCGATCGTTACATATCCAACAACATATATATACCATACGCATACTACATACTCGAATTATTTACATACATACAATCATACATAATTCTAAATGATAATGATAATGATGATTACAACAATTACAATATTATCTATAAATATACATATATTATATTCATTGAATTACTCGCAGACTGTTATATTTTTGGCCTTTTCAATTCTAATGTTTTCACTTGATTTACTCTACATTAGCTCAACAAGGTACCTGAATTCAATATATATATATACCCAAAGTGTTTCTATTCTACCTAAGTACTATCTATCGTTCGGTTTGTTTGTTCTCTCGTTGCTCCGTTTCTTTTTTCTCCCTTTTGCAATTTGAAATATCCAGCTCCGATTTGTCAAATGCGGAATGTGTGGAGCTTGGATTATAGTTTTTAAAATGAATGCATGTCAAATAAATCCAAACTACAAGAAAAATATTGAGAACGATTCAATTCTCTCTCTCTCTCTCTCTCTCTCTCTCTCTCGTCACACTCAAATAGAATTTTTGACGCACACTCTGCATGGCGTTAACCAACACTGATTCTGAATAAGCATGTCTTGCAATAGAAACCCACCCACTCTGCATGCATCACATACCCATACAAACCTCCCACACTCACACAAACAATTACACACACACACACACAATCATACACAATCAAATAGCCTGCACAGTTTTTGAGAATTCGGCAATATTTGGTCAGATCATTATCTCTTCGCATATATCCCATTCATAGGCATGTCCACTTTAAAGGTAGAGACACAACTGCTAAAGAAAACCAAATCAAAAACAAAAACCCAAAAACTTATTACAGAGATTGCCCGAAGATTCAAGCTCGGACGATGATAGCCCATTTGATGCTTATTATGAGACAAGCGATGGCGATGATGGGCCCAAGAAATGAGGCCTCCTCTTATACCACTACTCACTATCAACTACTACTACTACTACTATTACTACTACTATTACTACTACTACTACTACTACTACTACTAGTACTACATCCAGCTAAATGACAAAGCCCGCACAATCAAATTGCCTACCCCAAACAATATGCTATATAAGGTTCTATTCACAAAATGTGTAACTAGTGTCAACAAAATGAGCTCTCGAGGTATTTCATGCAATTCTTGTGGCCTGTCCTCCAGTTTGCTATGTCTATGTGTCTCTCTGTGAGTGTGTGTGTGTGTACGTCTGTGTGTGAGTGTGTGTGTGCTTGTGTCTCTTGTGTAATTGGGTATATACAGTTAGAATCAATGGTGGTTTAGTACAAACAAAAGCAGATAAATGCAAACTAGCTGGATATATTAAAGGCAATCTCTGTAGTACGTCCAAGTGTTTCAACAATTAGCGCTACTCTGATAATGCCGAGCGGCGGTACTACCACTACTAATACAATTCATTTACAATTTGAATTCGTTAAACCAACTTGAAATACTTTCAAAAACTTTTATCAGAATTTTAGTTGTTCCTATTCCTGTACCAAAAATTACATGTTTCATTTTCATTTACATTTCGCTTAGATTGCAAAATAAATTTTAAAAATATTTAAAAAAAAAATGCAAATTAAAAAATCATTTTTTTTTAATGAAAAAATCAACTTTAAAGTCGAGTAAACAAAAAAAATAATTAAAACAAAATGTAAACAAATATATATTTTTAATTTTTAAAAATATGAAACCATGCCACGATAATTAGACCTATTTATGCATAGTTTCATTGGTATATATCAGAAGCTTGTACTGATTTTTCTTTTTAATCATCATTGCTAATTAGTGAAGGCTTGTTTGCAGGCCAATAGTGTACGCTTAATATGCCATATCGATATCGATGAGGTCATTTGGAATTTCCAGACACATGAAAGTCTCAAAATTTGCTCACTTGTAGTGTTGTAGTAGTTGTAGTTTCACTTGGAATTACCACATGGTAGTCGCACAAAAGTAGCAATAACTCATCAATCTCTAGATGGGCCATTGTTTTTGTTCATTTTTTCCGTTAGTATTGTATTTGAACATTTTTTGACTAGCGCTATAAAAACAAAAAGGTTTTATGAAACGTCTTAATATGTATTATCACCAATTAATGAAAATGCAGACAATATGTATACTCTATGTTTAGTGTAAGTGCGTTAAGCGAATGGAAAAAAACGTAACTAATGCAAATCAATTTCATGTTTTCATGTGTCGTTTTTACAGGTTGTGAGTTCGACAAATGGCGAACTGAATGCGGACGATCCCACGGCCGGACACTCCAACACACCCATCACACAGCAGCCCGAAGTAGAGCTTGTCGACGAAACAAAGTATGCTATCCAAAAGATAATAGATCGCTATCGATTCGATTGTCGATTGTCGATTAATCGATATCACACAATTGAATCGAATCGAAACGAAACAAAATTGTTTTGTTTTTGGTGTTTTTGCTTTGTCGTTTTAATGCGCATCTCTCTTTTTTTGTGTCTCTCTTGTAACTGTTTCTAGTGGTTCCTTATATTCCAGATGTTGTTGTTTCTTTAAACGAAAGAAGAAGAAATCAACGCGCCAAAAATGACTAGAAGGTGTACAATGTAGTCCAGAACGCGAGGCAGTCACATTGCTGCGCGCCACTTCACATTCAAACTCACGGGATAGCGTATTGAATAATCCGAGTCAGGATTACATACAACAAGCAACGTCGCAGCACACGTTGCGTTATCCTCCATCCGCGTCGATGTTGACGCCAACACCAACTACAAATACACCGACACTTCCGTTGTAATTTATATATATAAATACAGAAACCACAAACAGAAAACAGCAAACAGAAAATAGTTAAAACAAAAAAATCAACAAAAAATTATACAAAACAAATAAAAAAAAAACCAGAACCTAAACATTAAACACCACATAAACAAAAATAAAATAAAAAAACAGTAAAAGAAAAATTGCAACAAAAAAATACAAAACATAAGAAAAAAACACAATTTTATTATTATTTTTATTATTTACCAATTTTGCGTTTATGTTTATTATATAAATTATTATAATTATTAATTATATTATTAATAAAAAAAAAAGAAAAACAAAAACAAACAACAAAGGAAAACAAAAGAAAATGCATATAATATACATATACAATTATTGCAAAATAATAATTACAAATCTGTCATATTAAATTTCATAACTCAAAGCCAAGGCAGCTCAGACTCGTGCTAAAAAGCTGAGAAATATCCAATTGATCTTAACTAAAAACAGAACGACACATTTACACACAACACTCGACACATAAACACTTAAATATACAGAAACAACAAAAACAACAACAACAACAAAGCATTACATATACATACGTACATAAATATTTATAGACAAACAAATTGTACATTAAAATACGCGTATAACAAGTATTTCATTAAACAAAACAAAACAAAACAAAACAAAACAAAAAACAAATAACTATTGAACATATGAAAGAAATTATTTAATTGTATATTTATGTGTACGCATATTTCGTATATGACTCAAAAGAACTCTCAACCAACCACACACACGCATATACACTAAACTACCCCCCTCCCCCCAAATGTCTCTACCACCCCCTCCGGAACCTCCTGGAACCACACTCGTATCTCTCTTAGCGTAGGCAGCTTTTGTTTAGCTCTGTTTTTGGATGCACTTTTTTCTTTTTATATATATTGTATTGTATTGTATTGTATTGTATGTTTGTATATACGGGTTGAGTATATGCTATTGTACATAATTTTTATAACTATTCGCCGAAGGTGGAACTTAAAACGCGATTCATGTTTTTTGTAGTTGAACTCATTATTTTGTACAAGATTAGTGCATTTATTTGATTAGTGTGTGTGTGTTTTTTAGGTCAATTTTATTTACATACGTAATTTAACGAAATTTAGTAGAAGAAAAAAAACAAAACAAAACAAAAACGAAAATGAAAATGAAAAATCGCATGCAGTGCAGCTGGAATTCCACACACAAAGCCTTAAACAAAAATGTAGCACACTCTCCTTCTGGGGCACTATATAGACACTATATGTTTTCCAATAGCTAAACAAAACAAAATACAAATATATGAGAGAAAGAAAAAAGAAAGAAAACAAAAACCAGAAAGTAACTAAAAAGAAAAGCTAGAAACTACTCGAAGATCAATCACTTTATAGTTAATGATAAAACTGAAGGGGACAAAAAGAAAAGAAATGGAATAATATATTTGGTGAAGGGCAAATAAAAACAAAGTACTGAGCTATTTATTTTGATATTACGTGATACTAAACTTACATCATACTCTTACTACACTAAAAGCTGCCTGCAGCTACGCCTCCCGTACCCAAAACATGCATACAAATACAACAACAACAACAACTGCAACAACAACAACAACAAACAACACACATCTATAATGAAAATCACAAAATAATTGAAATATGAAAAGCTAAAGAAAAGAATTACTTTAAACCCATCTGAACGAATTTGTTTCCCTTGCCCCTCTCTCCCCTCCTCCCTCTGCATATGCAGAAAGCGTAAAAACAAGAGCAACTCTATGATATATATTTTAAACAAATTTTTTATACTTATTAAATATACATACTATGACAAGCAAGAAGAAGAACGATAAAAATAGTGTTAACTTTACAACAACAACAAGAACAACAAGCAAAATAAGAAAAGAAAAATTTAAATTTAACTTTAAATGTGTTTTTGCGATTTTCTTCAAGCATGGGTAAAAATAAAAATCAAATTTCAAAACATCATAACAAAAATCATATAAAACTTACCAAATTTCTTGTATAGCTAAATGAAAATCATTTGTATTATATATGAAATCTAAAACGTAAAACACACACAAAAATTAAAACAAAACAAAAAATACGAAAAACAAAATTATGCTAAACAACAATAATAAGAAAGCGATATTTCTATAAACAGTCAAGTATAACAAATTATACATACAAAATAATGTACTTTAATGTTGATAAAAGAAACAAGAACATAACACAAGAAATTAAGCGCATGCATTGATTATACATATATATATATACAGATATATATATTTACCAAATTGATAACAGAAAAAAGGCATTCAGAACAGAACTTAACATATTATACAGAAATCGAGATCGAACAGCAGATGGATGGGAAGGAGTAATGAGTAATGAGTAAGGAGTAAGGAGTGCGGGGGATGTTGAATCGTGTTCGGTTGGCAAGCAGTGCACGCAAAGCCTTTCGCTAATTGCATGTAAAGCAGTTAACTTTGTTAACTCTGGCAAGCAGTTTTAAACAAATTTAACATTTAAATTTATTGCATACGCGAGCGACAAAAACAAAAACAAAAAAAAAAACAAAAAAAAAAAACAAAACATGAAAATTATTTAAGTCATTTCCAGCTGAAATGCCTAAGCGCCATTTCAGTTGACAAGTGAAATACAAGTATGTAAAAGATAAATATTGTATAAAAATGATTTATTATTAATTATAAGTAACAAAACATAAATGATTTAAGCGAAAGAAAGAAAACCCCTAAGAAACAAACAGAAAAACAGAAAAAAACAAGCTAAAAATGAAAACAAAATAAAAGGAAATTATTAAAAAAAAATAATGCATCTTGTTTAATTTACAGGCAAACAACAACTATCCAGTGTTGAAATTTATATATTTCGATTTTATATCTGCAAAAATACTTGGATATATAACGAGTATTAGCTTTCAAGTAATAGGTATTTGTTATAAATTTGAAATTAAATTAAATTAAATTAGCTTATATTTGAAGATGAATTCATAAAGTTGCAATCTTTTGCATGGAGTCAAACAAAAATGGTAGTTTGCGATAACTGAACGGTCTCTTAATGATGTAAAATTTAGTTCAGATTATTTATTTGCACAATAAACTTGTAACGTTTATGTTAAGTAGTTATGTAAAATCAAGAAAAACGGGTATTTAAATTCATATAACTTAATAAATGCGGACGGGAGAATAATTGCCAATTATTGCAAATGTATAATATTTAATTATACATTTGACAGTGATTTATGGTTAAGCGAATGACTCAAAATATTTACATATGCATTTAACTTGTGCGCGTCACTGTTTGCTGTATAATTAAGACTTGAAATTTTGTGGAGTTTCCGGAAGCGTGATGATTTTGTAATTATTTGGATGGGCACCGTTAAAATCGTATTTATAGCGATTGCTAATTATATTTGGAACTGCTTTTAACAAATGTTTGGTGCTAAAATTTAGCCAAGACAAGCACCGCGAGCTTTTTATATTCGTTTCATGCAAAAGCTTGTGGCAAATCGGTAAATTTGAGCGGCGGCTGCAGTTGCAATAAAATAAAGCAGTTTGATCCTAACTAGAGCTAACTAAAGGTCAAATCACCCCACCTCTCTCTCACTCACTCACTCTCTCTCTCTCTCTCTCTCTCTCGCTGTGTGTTGCGTTCATACTCCAGTGATGCGAAAAGTGAAGGTATGCAATGAAAAATGATTCGCCAATATTAATTCCATTGGCCTTTATGCATTGTACAATCTACTCTGTGTGTGTGTGTGTGTGTGTGTGTGTCTGTGTGTGCTTATTCGCTTTATGCTTAGCCCAAAACAAATTGTATTTGTTGAACGGCACAACAACAGGTGAACGTTCGAGTATGCAGAAGAGAGCAAGAAGCTTGAGCGCTAAGAGTATTTCAGCTGTTTTTACGCTTACTTAAATTGCTGCTCACGTAGCGACAGAGCGACGGCGACGACGACGACGACGACGACGACGACCACGACGACGTCGCGACGGTGCGAGAGTTGGCTAGCGTATGTTGCAGGCCAAACAACAGCAGCAGCAGCAGCAGCAGCAGCAAAAGCAGCAGCAGCGAGCCTGAGCGAGAAAAGCAAACAACTGCAAGATAGACAATCGGCACTAAAAACCGCTGGCAGCAACAGCTTTAACCAGACTCGGTTTCAGCCAACGTCAATCAGTCTGTGCGATCGCCTCGAACCCTCAAGACATATGCGGCGCATTCAACTAAAAAAATATATATAAAAAGGAAAAAGTAATTGAACATTATAATAAGTGTTAAATATAACTTCGTCAACTGAATCCCGTTTCGTGTTTGTGAAAGAAAAACTTTGCATCCGAAAACTTGAAAGTGAAAATACAACAAATTAAAGACAATTTGGAATCCCTCCCACCCCAAATGAAGTCGCACTTGTTGTTGCTCCAACAACAATAACATTTTGTTTTTGAATATTTGGCGATTATAGGCCAAAGACAAAAGAGAGGCAAAGAGTTGGAGTGATAGAGAGAGAGAGAGAGAGAACGGAAAATTACTCTCAACGCGCAACAATGAATCAAACACAAGTCAACAATTTCTTGAAATGCTTCCTGCAAATTGATGAGCCCGTTAGCCACTTAGCGGCTCATCACGCTCGTCACGATCACGATCATGATCACGATCACGATCATGATCACGATCATGATCATGATCACGATCACGACCACGATCACGATCACGATCACGATCATGGAGATGAGGACTCCGATGGTCTGCTGACGGCCAAGATTACCGCCATGCTGGTGCTCTGCTGTGCGAGTGCACTTTGTGGCTCTGTTCCGTTCCTGCTGAATCGATTCTACCATTGGACAGAGAATCAGACGAATGCCCGTTCAGCGACAGTTGTGAAGTGTCTGCTGTACTTTGGCGGTGGTGTCCTGCTGTCCACCACTTTCCTGCACTTGCTGCCCGAGGTGCAGGAGGTCGTCGAACAGCTGCAGGAGTGCGAGATCATTGGCCAGCTAACTTTCCCACTGGCCGAGCTGCTCATGTGCTGTGGCTTCTTTCTCATGTACTTCATTGAGGAGGCGATGCATTCGTATGTCCACCGGCATCATCAAGATGAAGCTGGTGCCGCCTTTGAGCGTGGTCACAGCATCCGGCATAGTCATCTCGTAAAGGCAGGGCAACCGGCAACGGGTGCGGAACTTGCCGTAGCTGGTGGCAACAACACTGCGACAACGCTCTCCGTGCAGGATCTCATGCAAAACGATCTTGAGCAGCAGAAGTATGGAGCAGTGCATCATCATCAACACAATCACAGTCACAATCACAGTCACAATCACAGCCACAATCACAGCCACAATCACAGTCATGGCCACAGCCATCTGCCCATTGGAGACGGCGAAAGCGATTCTGGAGATATGCTCACCTCCTCGCTACGGGGTCTCTTCATTGTGCTGGCCTTGTCGCTGCATGAACTCTTCGAAGGCATGGCCATTGGCTTGGAGCGTTCGGCTAGCTCGGTGTGGTTCATGTTTGGCGCTGTCTCTGCCCACAAACTGGTTCTAGCCTTTTGTGTTGGCGTCGAGCTAATTGTGGCCCGCACCCGTCTCAGTCTGGCCGTGCTCTATGTGCTCACATTTGCCGTTGTCAGCCCCCTCGGCATTGGTCTGGGCATACTGATTAGCCATGGCCAGAGTGGTGGCGGACCCAATCTGGTGTCGGCCATACTGCAGGGCTTCGCCTGCGGCACACTCCTCTACGTGGTCTTCTTCGAAATATTATCGAAGAATCGCTCCGGACTGCGCGCTTATCTGGCGCTCTTCGTTGGATTTCTGATTATGTTCGGATTGCAGCAGATAGGTGAGTAAATTTCCAAGAATCTGTATGTGTGTATGTGTTGATCTGCTCTAGCTGACTGACTAGCTTTAGGAAGAGATTAAGTCAACTCTGTGACTCTTGAACCGGAATCGTTTCGACTGAAGCGGGAACAGGTTCTTTGCCACAGCGTTTGCTTTTAAAATGGTTCGACGTAGTTGTTTTTCTTTTGAATATTATCTTTTTCTTTTTTTTTTTTTTGTATATACCTATATTTTTTTATCACATTTTTTTTGCGGTTTTAGCCTTGTAACAGGCCTTGTTGCTCTGTGGTTGGGGGATACTGGTGCTTTTGCTGTGTGTGCTTGTGTACACTGCAAACAGGTTGAGAAAAAACCCCAATAGTTTAATCATCGTTGCTGCAACTTGGGGATGCCCAAGTCAGAGCACTGTAAAGAACCGCCCGTTAATCTCGCATGACTGTCAATCAAGCGTGCAAAGACTTATATTGCAAATGCAAATTTACGACACCTTTCAATTATCATTTAATTTACTGCGTAGTTGCCGACATTTTTTAATAGCCTAATTAAAAATGATTTCTTGTTTTGTGTTGCACCTTTGCAGGCGCCAGTGGTGGTCATGGACACAGTCACGGCAGCTGTTCCGGCGCTGGAGATCATGATCACGATCATGATCACGAACACGATCACGAGCATCACACGGAGACTGAGTCCGGCATCAGCGAAGCAGACCAGTTGGCGGAGGCCCACAAATATGAGGAGAAGTTGAAGGTGTTGCGCCAAGTAACCCAAAAGCTGCTCGAGTCGCACCGCAAATAGAATTAAGCCAACCATCTGGATGTGTCCTTGGGTACACGCTGATATAAATACATTACTAACTGCTAAGCAGAGATTATATTATATATCTATTATATTTATTTAGCCTGTAAGCAATAAAGTCTAAAATCAAGGCAATTATAAGAAATACATAAATTATAAATTCAAATTTTTACAATGCTTTTTATTGTTGCTACATAAGTATATTCATCCATATATACTAGAATCTGACAGAATCGGCCGAACAAAAGCATATATATTTTGGTATTGGCGCAGATTAAATTCTCTTGTTGACAAATTGATATATGACACGATATTCTGATATTCAGCAGTACTCAATTTCGATCAAGTGTAAATTCACAAAAAAATATATCATTTATAATATGTAATATTCCTAAATATTCCATCATTCAAATTTCTAAAGAAGGTTCTGCTGGGATAGTTATTTGATACTGTAAATTGATGACAATACGATTTTACTATCTACCAATCTGAGAGCTAAATATTTAAGCGATTCTTTCATAGCAGATTTACAAGAATATTGATTTAATATTCTTTAGGCAAAGGTAAATTCATAACAAGTTGCAACAAGGTATTGCTTCTTAGCAGATATGTAGACAGAAGTACAGATTTCGATTGTTATGCAATAATTGAAATGAACTTTTCAATTACTTTGATCTTTTTCAGTTACACAGTTCTAGATCAAATTAGAATACTGTATAAATGCTTAACGCATCATGTTTGTTTGAACAGTAGAAAGAAACGAAATTTGGTAATTGATGTGCTTCGAGCTGTTTCGTAAAACGGTTTTAATCGGCTGTTTACCATTACCAAATGAAGAAACACGGCGTACAAGCCATAAAGATAGGGGGTTTTCATTTTAAAACGTTTTAAAATGTTGCATGATTCGGTATCAGAAAATGGGATTGATTAAGTGTTGTCGGTTTCGACACGAGATTCAGACATATTGTATACGTTGCACTTTAACTTTAAAATTATGTATACGTATTTGAGAGGCTTTGTTGACAGTTGTGACAAATATATGGGAAGTTGTTACTAGCTGAAATTGTATTTTGAGCTAAAAGATTATTAACACACAGATAATACGTAATATTTACCAATTGAGCAAATCACTATAATGATGTTGTAAATTTATTTACAATATTATATCATAATATTGACAGTTTCTGTGTTCTATTAGCACCAGAGTTAAGGTGTGTAAATATATAATCTTAATGAGCCATGTAAATCTGTCAAATATATGATAAATGAGCTGAGCCAGAATATCTAAGCGTGCGTGCGTAGAACAATATTTGTGTTGAGACATTTCATAGCATCTTCAAGTCTCTTCTCTTACACTTCCAACAAATTTTGTAGAAAACAATTATGCTTTGATAACATCTGCACATCTTATCGTCGCATTATACATAAATGTAAATAATTTATTCTATTAATAGTATAAAAACCGATTTGCAGCTAATTGTTGTGGAGGAAGATTTATTTCGGCTCTAAGATTGAGTTCAGTCTTTTATGAGTTTCAACTGCTGGCCAGTATAGTCTTTGTACGTGCCTTGAGAGTTGAATCCGCCGGGCATAAAGAGGCCCCGGCCCAGGTGAGGCAAATCTGAAATTGTGAAATTTCAGCACGATATCTCGATTGAAGTGCGCGAATCGTAAAGTGGCCCCGTATTAACAATAAACGCTCGTTGCTATTCCAAGATCGAGCAACGGCTGATTCAAGGAGAAAGGGGGACGGGCGGAGGGGCGGAGTGACAAGTACAAGTGTGGTGGAGCAAAGGCCTCGGATACGCACCCGAGATACTGTTGCTGGAGGTATAAATACATACATATGTATTTGTCACTCGTCTAGCAAACAATAAATAAATTTCAAGCTGATAACTCTGCTGGTTGCGCAAAATTTTAACACGATATCTCCCCATGTACGCTCCGAGCGGATGTCTCTCTTTCTCTCTCTCTCTCGTTGGCACGCACATCAACACACACTCTCCCTCTCTCTCTCTCTCTCTCTATCTCTCTGTTGGCACATGCATCAACACACTATCTCTCTCGGCTTGAGCACTCTATCTCTCTCCCTGGTTGCGACTTTGTTTTGATCATGATAAGATGGGGCCGTAGCTGCAGCGAAAATTAGCGAGTCCATGTGTCAAGTGTGAATTGCCAAGTGGGTAACAATATTTGACAACACATGAAAACATCTCGGCGATTTAATTAGCGCATATGGTCACAGCTTATTTACTTCTGAATTTGTAGACCCCTGCCGCACCGCACCCTCCCCCATAGCCCTAGCTTTTCTACTTTGGGCAAGTAGCAACGTGAGCCCATGAAAGCTGGTCACGATTTAGATTAAAATTCATCTAAATTTCCAGATCACTCTGCGGCTCACACACACACACACACACAACCACCAAGATGCAATTACCGTTGTGCGAATTTGTTTGTTATCACTTGTTATCAGCTTGTGTTACTTTTTAATTTGTCATGCATACAAAATACATTCACTTTATGATCGCATATTTGTTGTATCTTTCTGCCAAACAAAGTTGCCAATATCGGTCAATATTTAATCTTTATAATACGACTCGATAGCAACACTCGCGCTGAGCAATCTTTTAATTTTACTCTGATTTATAGCTGACCTGTTTAACGGATTCGGAACAACCAATTGACTTAATTTGTTGTTATCTTTTCGTTTAAATATTAAATAGTTCAGGTTAAGGTTACTTTTATTCATACAATGAAAATACAAAAACAAAAACAAAAATAAAAGAATACTAGATAGTTGTTTTAGAGCTCTTGTTTACGACAGCTCTGAGCTTATTATATACAACTTTGAAATGTATGAAAAACGCATCAAAAGCCAATTATATTAATTCTCCTTACAAATTGTAACCAAATATCTGGAAGGCTGTCAATAGTCAGAAATGTACGAGAACATTTAAGCCTTTACGTAAATCAAGTTTCTTTCAAAGTTCGGGTATTTCACATTGTTTTCTTTTGATTGTTGTCACAACAAAAGCAACAATTTGCGTATGCACATATAATATATATACTTGATTTACGGTACACTGCAATGCAGAATATTTACTCACTCCATTCCTCACGTTCTCATCGTTTTGCTTTGTGTTTCTCAAAAAGTATGCTACAAAATCTTGTCATCTGTTGAGACAAGTTGTAATCTTTGTTGCATACTTTTGAGCGTTGTGATTATTATAATTATTGGGATAATTGCCGTTCGTCCTACCAAATCTATTGTTTCCTGAAGTTCTGATGCAAAATGATTTTCTCAGCAAAAATGAATAATTGGGATGTGTATTTTGTTTAGTGACACGTTCTGTTTGAATAAGGTGTAAATATTGTGTTCAAAACGACAATCAATAAATAAAACTATAAATTACGTATGTAGTTATTTTTTTTACATATTTATTTATTTTGTTAGAGTATATTTTTGTTAAATGTTCGATATTAACTTTGCCTCAGCAGATACAATAAGATTTGTTCTTTAAAGTGTGATGCCTGCTAATAAACGATTTGACTTAATTATTACAGCACGCTGTCAATAAATAACTATTGTTTTTGTTTTCGTTTTAGTTTTAGTTTTTGTTCGTTTTTATTTGCATTAAAAACAATAACAGATTAAATTGTTATTTGCTTAGCGTTTTTAGCAATTTCCAATAAATACAATCACTACAATTATGTATGTAAATATGATCTCTATTTTAACTTGATTTCTTGGCTAAGTGTAGTCATCTACTATATAATTAAATTGTAATCCAATTGCGCTAAATAATTTATGTAGTGTGTAAATATTTTTTATCATTCTCTTTCAAAACGTATATACAAATTAAATCACTTAATGGCTAATTAAAGTTTATTTATATTTCAATTTAAGCCAAAGAAGCAAAGAGTCGCGGAGAGAAAATGAAACTAAACATAAGTTGAATAAAAAACACAGTCTTATTTACGCTGAAAATATACCAGAACGGATGACACATACATCCACCCATACATCCATGTATGTAGACCAGAGCAGTGCGCTGAAGGGTGTGGTAAGCTGGATATGCATTGGATATGTGCTCACTGGGTACTGGGAGTGAAGTGCAACATTGCAGCTGCTTAGGCGGCAATTGGGGGCACTGGCTGCTGGTGGGGCTGTGACTGGGGCAAGTATCTGTGGGATTGCTGCTTCCAGGGGCGACGCTTTAGATGCGTATTCTGCGAGTTGGTCCATCTGTGGCAATTGTCGAGTAAAATAAATGACGACCGTTCTCAGTTTTCAGGCGGCTGACACCTGATAGCTCACCTGTGATATTTGGAGAGCTTGCGTCGCTTGGCAGGTGGCACCACATCCATATCCGATCGGCTGCTCACAAACCCAAAGTTGCCCACGCTGGCCGACAGCAGCGCTGCAAGGTAAAACAAATGACCAATCAAATATATGCAGTCAGTTTGCAACTTGTTGCTTATTGCTTGTTGCTTATTGCTTACCATGCTTGCGTTTGTTGTTGCGCTGCACGTGATTGACAGCGGTGGGCTGCAGGACGGCTGTGGCCATGCCCACTTGTGGCAGCTGTCTGCGCACGCTGCAGTTGCGACCACGACAGCCCTTCAGGCGCTCCAGCCTATCGTGCATGTAGGATCTCTCAGCCGGCGTCAAACTCGATGCACGATTCTGCGTTTCAAAGCGATCTAAATACATATATATATATATATATACGAGTATAGAGAAAGTAAAGCAATTCTTAATGTAATCACGACTGAAAAAGTGTCGTAGGGAATAAGTGTTGCTGCTAAGGATTTGCCAACTGTTGACAGCAAGTGTTGTACTGTTACTAAATTTATTATACATGCCTCCAAATATTTAGTTACAACTATTCAGATAGATGTAAAGCTCCTCAATTGATTGAAAATATTGATTTTAGTCTCAAAAAAAAAACCCACTTAACCAAAAGATAATCTTATTATGGTGGGTAATATAATGTTACCATTATGATTTATATATATATATAAATCTGATGTTAACTTAATAGAAAACTAGATGTCCTTAAATATTTCCTTCTATTAAGTAATAAGCATTGAGTGCAGGGTAAATAAGTGTTTTAGAAATACATAAATAGGACCTTACCTATGGTTAGATTGTAGAAGGTAATCAGGCCCGTCGTAAATTCACAGTAGAGATAATCATGGGTGGAATTGATGGTCCGGAGACAGGAGTAGGTGTTGTTGTTGGCATTCATGCAGAAGCAGAAGGGGCTGTCGTTCCAGAAGGGTGCCGTGCGCCAGTGCTGATTGTCATGCGAGAAGCAGTTCATCTTCTCCGACAGGCACTCCTTTTCCAGGCGTGCCTTCTTGATGCGTTTACGCTCCTTCTTGCGCTGACGCTCCTCTTTCAACTTGCGGCGCGCCTCGCGTGCCATCTCCTTGGAGTCCGCCTGACTAAGGTTGGGGAATGAATCAGTTGAATCAGTTGAATTAGCAGCGATTGCAGTCTGAGTATTCATTTATTTGCTTACCTCTCACCCGCGTACGGCTCGCAGTAGCACTCGGCACGCGATGCAAATTGTGACATGGGATGGGACTGCTCCAGGGATTCGTAGACAGCAGCGCTGGCAACACCACGCAGGATTTCCTTCTGCCCAGCGCTATACACATTCGGCAGCAGGATGGAAGGACGCGGTGTGCTATTCATCGTGCTGAAATAACTCATATTAAACTCGGGTCCGGCACCCTCCTGGGCAGCAACTGCCTCATTGTGTCGCCGATTGTCGCCACGTCGGCCACCTGCTGCAGCAGCTGCTGCTGCCGCTTGTTGCTTGCTCTCTCGCATCTGTTTCTTCATGTCCTTCAGTGTGCTGATCTTGTCCTTGAGCAGCTTGATCAGCATGTCGATTTGATTGCGCGATGTGCGCCAGGTCTTCTCATCCTCATAGATGACATCCGAACAGTTGACCTTATCGGTGCTCTCCTCCACATAGCAGCGAGTGCCGCCCTTCTGAAACTTGCCTCCGCGCCCCACAGGAATACTGCTGTGCATCTTGTGCTCTAGTGTATCCAGCGTGCTTTGGATTTGCTGTATGACCGTTGCAATTGCATCATTGGACGTGCTGTTGGAGTTGGAGTTAGAGTTGGTCACATTCTGTTTAGCAGTCGCCTCCCGTTTGCTTCGCCTTCCATGCTTCATAAGCAGATCAACTGATTTGTCGAGATCGAGCAGTTCCTCCATCTCGTAGGGCAGCTCTGTGTGATAAACCTCCAGATCCGAAGCGTGTCGTTTGTGGCGTCGCTTGCCCAGCTGCTGATGGAGATGGTGCTGATGTTGGTGCTGGTGCTGGTGTTGCTGCAGATGCGTACGCTTGTGGAGCCGATGCGAGTGTAGCGTCGATGTAGGCGCCCTTATCTTGGTGTAGACCAATCCATCCGAGGTGAAGCAGGCGCAGTTGCGCTGATACTGTTTTCGTGGCATCATCGCCAGCTGATGCTCTAGCTGCAACTGGAAAGGAGCAGTTTTTAACAACAAGTCATAAAGTTACTTTTACTATATATGTCGTTTCTTCATCCTAAAACGTAACTATCGGAACACGGATATATCCATCCTATCCGACAGTCAAGCAGCATTGAAAGCTTTAATGGGGACTAAGATAACATCGAAGGTAGTCCATGAAGTTCGTTCAAAGCTAGACCTACTCGGGACTAACAACAGGCTCACCCTACGATGGGTTCCGGGCCACAGGGACATAGCGGAAAATGAGGCGGCTGATAATCAAGCAAGAATGGGGGCAGAAAGGCCCCTAACAGGAACCGAACCAGAATTGTGGCATAAGGAGACACACTATACGACTGTAACTTAGAAACGAGGAGAGACAGAGATGGCAACAGGGCTGGTCAGAGGCGGTAGGACTCCGACAAGCCAGATGTCTCTTAGGTGGTTATAATCTTGGACTATTTAAACAAATTATAACCATGGGAAGGAACAGTCTTAGGATAATTACCGGTCTATTGACAGGACACTGTAGACTAAGAAGTCACCTAACTAAATTGGGTATATATAGTAGTGATCTGTGCAGGTTTTGTGAAAGAGAGGAGGAATCTTCGAAGCACATCCTAGAAGAATGTGTCGCCTTAACTAGGGGTGCATGTTTTGTATTGCAGATACATAGAAGACCTCAACCCAACAAAGATCCTCACATTCGTGCGGGAGCTGGGGCTGATGGAAGAGCTATAGGCTCAGAAGGGGGCATAATAGATCAAATATGTCGCGGTGCAGCTCTAATCATCAGCTTGTAGTTTCCATGGAATTACATTTCCACACAAACTCTCATCAGGTGCGAGGCGACTCTATTTTACTCCTTATTAGTATTGCTAACATCTTGGTTCCGCTGTGTCTAAATATCCATTTTATGGCTCACAAAATTATAATATGTGCTTTTAGCTATCTGCCTTTTATTGTGTTATTGAATATAATCATATTATAATGGTTTAATGAACTCTCTTTTGTCGTCATTGAGTGAGATTTAAATTTAGATTTAGATTTAGATTGACAATCAGTAGGATCACAGCGCAGTTCCACTCAGTCATAGCTGCCAAGGTTGAAGTCATTATTTAATCTTATCATGGAATACTCACATGGAACTTGCACTTGTGCTTGCGCCAGCGTCCATCCTCATTGACGCACTTCCACTTCTGGCCGGGTAGACAGTTCTTTAGCAGCGCCGGATCCGAGCACTCCGAGTTGAGTCGCATCATTTTGGTGATGTAGGGTGCTAATGGTAGATTGTTGTCATGCTGCTGCAGCAACTCTTGCTCCTCCAACTCATCATCTTCATCCTCTTCGGCTGCGCCGTCTTCCAGTTCGTCATCATCCAGTGCAGGCGCTGAACTGTCCATGGCACCCTCTCCATCCCCATCCTCATCTTCTGTGTCGGTGTCGGCGTCATCTTCAAAATCATCCTGCTCCACTGCAGTCGCCATCGAGCTCAGCATCGTAGCTACAGTGCTGCTGCTGCTGCTGCTGCTGCTGCTGCTGCTACTGCTGCTGATGGTGGTTGTGGTCATGTTGTCCCTGCCCAGCAGATCCTCGAGTAAAGTGCTATTGACTAGTTTCATGTTGCGTCGTTCCGCCAGCAGACGTGCCCGAGATTCGGCAATCTGGTCCGCCGTCTCTCGACGACCTGAACTCTCGATAAGGAAGCTGTCCGGCCAAGTGTCGCGCACAATACGATTGCGACTGAGCAGCAACGGCAGAATGCTGCGTCCATCCATTTGGGGAGGCGTCGGCACTCCGCCCATGTCCAAAAATGTAGGGGCCAGATCCACATTCAATACGATCTCGTTGACCCTATAAAATTGTATTCAAAAATATACAGTGTGTTCTCGAATATTATAACCCTTTGCTGCCAGACTTGTTTCTAATTAACAAAACAGTTCTCACTTAAATCCTAAATGTAAAGCTTATTAGAAATGTTTTACGATATTTTAATATATATTTAAAATGTGATTTATTTGATTCCAGATTAGGTTTTAAGTCTTTTCATTTGTAATTTGAACTTTGTACTTTGTTTTTTTAAATCAAAAATGCTTAGTAAAAAGTTTTTATGAGCAGAATTGATGTTCAATGTGTGTTGATAACTTTCCTTATGTAATAATTACAAAAGTCATTCAAGTAGGTAGACAACTTACACCTTAGATGCCTGTATGCCGGGACCACGGATGAGGAAGGGCACACGCACATCGAACTCGAAGGGAAAACTCTTGCCCTTGATCAGACCAAATTGACCCAGATGATATCCATGATCCGAGGTGTATACAATGTACGTGTTGTCCAGTTCGCCCAGGGCCTTCAGCTCGTTGTAGACACGCTCCACGGCCACATCGACGCTCTGGAGTGTCTGCAGGCGCTTGGTCATGAGGACGTTTGTGAAACGCTTGTGCACCGGCAGCATGGGATCGGTTACTCTCAAGATCCACTGCTTGTCGGGATTGGGAGCGTGATCATAGCTGGGAGTGCTGAAGTATAATGAGAATTTTAAAAATTATTTGATGATTTGATGATTCAGTTTCGGTGCTGTGTGGCACTCACTGATGTGTGGTCACATTGTAGAACAGATGACTGTACTGCGGGGCAGAGTCTTCGGGTCCGTGTGGCGCTGGAAAACTCATGGTGAGCAGGACGGGTTTTCTTTGGTTTTGCTGCTTGGACGAGCGAAGAAATGCAATCGAATCGTTCGCAATCAAATCGGGATAGTAGTCCTTGGCATAGTCGAATCCATGCTTTATCTTCTGCCCATTCAGATTGATGCTGTAGTTGTAGTACTTGGAGTTCATGATCAGACCACCCCATTCACGCCACCCGGGCGGTATATACGATCCATTGTACTTGTTCAGATACTTGCCAAAGTATCCGGTGCGATAGCCAGCATTCGATAGATATGTGGCATAGGAGCGCGTCTCGTGCGTCGCCTGCCACTGCGGACTGGAGCAGTTGTCGTTGTTGGTGAACACCATATGGTTGTGCACATACATGCCCGTCAACAGCGACGATCTCGCCGGACAGCACATCGGCGTTGTGGTATAGGCATGCCGAAACTCCGCACCTCCGTCACGCAACAGCCGCAGGGTGCGGGGCATAAAGTTAAGGGAGCCCAACTCCACATCCTGATCGTCGGTTAGGATGAGGATTATATTCGGTCGCCGCTCGCGGGCCGCATTCGAGTCGCGGGAGAAGCGCCTGGACGTTGACGACGATCCACTGTTCGAGTGGCTTCGATGCTGCTGCTGGTGTTGCTTGGGGTGCAACTCATCCACCGACTGCTGCTGCTCCTTGCCCTCAGCTGTGCTCAGCAGCAAATTGAAGCCGAAAATAAGCAGCGCCAGGCAGCCAATGGCCAGTTGTAGCCTGAACTGTGGCATCCTCTCCTATATCTCCTATAGGATGGATACTGTTGCTGCTGCGCGTTTGCTAAAGTTCGATACCGGGATTCACTTCAAGTCATTTGCCACATTATGAAATACGAGTTATATACATATATTTATCCTGGAAGTAGTAGAAGTAGATACAAATTAGTTCTTTAATATGTCAAGGAAAATATACTTTAAAGTTAAATGCACATTTTATAAATGTAAAATTTATTATACAAATAATTTAATATCTACAACAGAATTTTACAAGTCACTCCAAAAATGCTCTAAAATTTTAAAAAGAAATATAAAAATGGTGCTTAAAACTTCGGTGAATAAATTTGGATATTTGAATATCATTTAATGTATTTTCAGCAATATTACAACTGAAGAACAACGTTGTGTTTATTGGCTGGATTTTTAGATTATATTAGAAATAAAGAATAGTTCGTGTGATAAATTGCAAACGGTAATGTTTTTATATATTCAACGATATACATTTTACCACTGAGTAGATTGCAAATAAATTAGTTAGGACTTGAATAAATATATTTTCAAATTTTCTTTTAAATTTTGTATTTGAATTGGTTTATTAAATATTACATTTTTTATTCTTTTCATACTTGAAAGTACTTCTTTAATATGATGTCAAAAATAAAAACAAAAAAATACAGATATTTTTAGTAATAACTAGAAATTTGCTAATCTTTAAAAACATGAATAAGACATGCCAAGAATTTAAATATTGAAACTACTACACGAACTCAATTTTTCAGTGAGCTTCTCAGGTCAAATGTGGGTTAAGATCCTGCGCCCTAAATCATTTTGCTGGTTAATCAAGAGGCTTTTGCTGCAAGGAAGGGCAGCAGCTGCACTTTATGCATTTGCAGCTGCTGTTGCAAATGTTATGCACCGATTGACATTCCGCACAGAAGACGACGATTACGACGGGGACGACAAGGACGACAAGGACTGGAGAGCTCTTGTCACCAAATATTTGCAAAGATTTCTGCTCTTGGTCGAGCGAAAGGAAGAGCCCAGCCGAAACAGAGCGTTGAAGAATTTTGCTCACTTATCTGAATATGCCGTTGCTGTCAACGCTATCGTTGTTGTTGGTGTTGTTGGTGTTTTTGTTGTTGTTGTTGTTGTTATTCCTGTTGGTGGTTTTCTTTATATTTTTGAGCTGTTCGCTAAGTGTGCCGGTGTCCTTGCTGAAATTTATGTGCCACTTGCCGGTTAAGTGAAAACTGCTTTTACTGCTGCCCATCGCCGTCTCCCTGTTTGCCCCTCACCCAAGTTCATCATGCAATACCAAGTAAAAGGCGCAACCTGCATTTAAGTAGGGGTTGCTGCTGCTGCTGGGGCTTCGGCTTGGGCTTGGGCTATGGCTTGGATTGGGTTGGGTTTAGGGCTGGGGTCGCTTAAGTGTGATTTATGCGTTACAAGCTGCAGCAAAGAGCTTTTTGCCATTGTAATTGCAACCAAGGAAGTTGGCTTTCAAAAATATGCACTTTTATTAACCGTAGAAAGGGAAAGACGGCACAAGTTTATTGGCCAAGCCAAGCGCCAATTTAAAACCAAACAAGTTTTAAAGTAGCGAAAATAGCGAAATTAAAAGCATTTTTACGATGTCGTTTTTGCAAGTCAAGCTTAGCTTTGACTAGCCAAGCAAACACATTTAATTTTTAGTTGTTCGCTGTTGGCCTTGATAAGAACTGACTGTTTGTTCCCATTCTTGGCCAACAATTAAATGTTGAAAAGCTGTGCCCTTCACTTGACAACAAAACGGCGTAGCTCTCTTTATACCATCTCTCTTCAATGTCGACTCTTAAAGGCCGAGCTCTTAAAATAGCTCTTTTATTTTTGCATTCTCTCAGATTTTGCAACGTCTTCAGGCAAACTCTTTGGTTTTTGAAACTCTTTTGTCTTATTTGGTCTCTCTTGGTCATTTTCTGCTGGTGTTCTTCAGTACATTAACTCTTCAAAGCCTCTTTCAATATATTCAAAAAGCAGACTGTGCACCAGAATCTCCAGCGTCGGTTTTGACTCCACCTTTTTCATTTTGTTTATTAAATTTAAATGAATAATATAAATGATTTATTGTTGTCTCATCTTCTAAAATCCCATTTTAATAAAAGGAAACGATTTATTTATCAGTTAGAATAAGATATATCCTTAAGCTTGTTTTTTAATAAGCAAAAGCATAAAAATATGCTACTCAGAGCCACCATTCGGCCAAACTCATCTCAACTAAAGCATAATCAATCATTGTTTATATTACATTGTATCTTCAAATCATGCAAATCGATTGTCCGGCTTTCTGTGAAACTGCACACTAGAGGGAAAAACCCAATTGCTGTTGTTATTTCGCTTTGAAATATGCGCTCATTTATGTGAAAATGCGAAAACAAATAGCAGATGGGGCAGACGCAGGTTGCCACAAAAATAGATAGCACAAAATGAGTGGAGATCGAAGGCGCCTCAATGGGCCACTTGACGGGGGCACGGTACAAGATTCATGAATGTATGAATATATATGTATATGAGTGTATGAGTGTATGAATGCATGAATGTAACTTTTTGTAAATGCATGAGTAAGTACTTCTAGTTCGAGTGTCTGCGCCTCAGCAGCAAATGCAATCTTTTTTGCCTGGCCTGCATTTATTTATGCCCATTTATGCTGCATTTCTCGATCGAGTGGTAGGAAATTGCAAGCAATTGTAGTAGCTGAAAGGAAAGCCAAAAAGAGCTGAAGTGGCGTTTTTGGAAAGCAGCTGGAAACAGTCGGAATCAACATCGGCATCGGCATCGGCATCGGCGTCAGCATCTTTGAGTCCAACATCGACTTCCTTATTCCCCAAGGTTGTTTAAAATACAACAGCGACGACGACGCAAACCAGAGAGAAGAACGAGTTTCGCGTAGCTGCTGCCCAGCATGACCCAAGTCCATGGCCCTAAAAAGGAAACATGTTTCTGGCCGCACCAAAACAAAAAAAAAAAACCAAAAAATAAGGAGCCACAAATACAAAACGAGGCAAGATCTGCTTCTTTTCCTTTTTCCTCTGGTTGCGGCACCTTCCGACCATCCGCAGGCTTTGACAGGCGTCACGCATGCGCAAACGCTTTAGCCGGCGACCTGCACCAGACCAAAATCTTGTAACCAGCAGCTTGGACCTGGACGACTTCAGTCTGCGCTCGGACCAGACTGAACATGTTCCCTAGCAACAGCAAACAGACTCGTTCTCTATCGCCAGAGCGAAGAGCCTCCAAAAATAAACAACAAAAAACAAAAAAGCAGCGACTAAAAAAAGGCAACACGATTTTCTGATTCATTCATGAATTTCACGATATTTATTTGTTTTGTGTCCTTTGCTTGTTTGGCTCTTTACTCGGTTCTTGTCGTCTCCTCCAGCTTTGCCTTGGCATTGTTAGCTTCTTAGTCCGTCTGGTTATTATCTTTTTTTTTTTTTGTTCATTTCGTGTTGGTCTTTTTTTGTGGAACTGCCCATAAGGTCGATTCTTAAAAGCCGTGTCTCTGTTGCTAGGCACTCGTAAAATTTTATTACAACATTTTAAGTGTAGTAGCTTTTGTACATTTCAGAAGGGTATTCGCCATTGTAAGTATTTCTGTTGGAGTGCTGGAGTTAAATGGTGGAAGCGGCAAATGATTTCCAATGTGATATCAAATGAAATTTAACAATAAAAGATTTTATGATTAAGATTTACTATCGTTCCCTATTCAGAGACGAATCCAAATAATGACATTCGTTCACAACCACTTATACATATTAAATATATCCAGTGTAACTCCGCATCGATTGTTAAAACTATTTAATAGCAATTTTATAGCTATTTATAGTTTTTGCATCTTTCTCGTATTTTATAAAACTGGTTATTTGAATGATTCGCATTGCTTTGGCTTTCACACAATACTCAATTCCCTGTCCATAAGGGCATTTAATTTAATTAATATAAAACATACAAAGCTACAACGTATAAGTTGGGTTTTTTTTACAAATATATTGACGAGATAATATAGATATTAGGTAACACACATTTAATTCTGTATGAAAATGTATTTTCAATGATGCCACCATATATGCATTATACATTAAATTATACCCATTGAAATACAAATCGAATCACATCACCGCCAGTTACGATGACAAGGAACTTAACAACGAAGGTCAATCTGCCAATTACCAATTAACAAATAAATAAACAGAGGTTATATGGACGGCCAATTAAATTAGTTTTACAATATCGTTTTCTGGCACTATTTTCTTTTTCATTTTTATTATATAGTCCGCTTCATATTCAAGAAAATTGGATTTGATTCAAATTTGGGTTATTTCATTGACATTTATTGTTAAACATATAATTTATTTGGGAGGGTTACTTTATTTTAGGAATTTTTATGAAGACACAAAGTAAGTCAAGAAAAACTCAACAATGGAATATTGGATGTCCTTCATCGATTGCTTTCATCCAGCTTTCATCGTTCAACTTCGAAAAATGTATGCTGCTTCACCAAAATAAGAGCGACTTCAGTTATTATTATACACATATATATAACTGAATATAGTGGCAATCCTCAAATAAGCACAGAACCAGAATAATGATTACTTTTCGACTTCATAAGGTGAATATGCATTCTGGCTGAGAACGTTGAGCGAGTCTATCTAATTGTATATGTACATTATGAAGTACAAATGCATATAGAAACTATCGGCGAAAATAACTTGCATACAAAATTCCGTTTAAAATTGGTGATTAAGACTAAAGAACTATATATATCGAATATACACTTGGCTGACAATTGAAATCAGTCATGTATTACTGTGTCTACAGCTTTGGACGGGTTGTGTAAAACAATGCTTATCAGATTAAACGATTAACTGAAAACACACCAGCAAGTATTTGAAGTGGAAAAAGGGATTGGAGCTGGACAGTGTGCAGTAGTCAAGTTAAAACAGGCAGCAGACAACTGCTAATGGAACAGCAGCCAGAGATAGAGACAAAGACAGACAGATGAGCAATCAATTAGAAGCAAATAAATGCATATTTCAATTAGCTCGCAGTCCAAGCCAATTGAGTGGATGCATTCTGGACACGCAACGCTGATCCATCAGTTGCAGTTCTTCTGCTCAGGGCTTAGCGCTGATTTATGGATGCAAATAAATGGCAGTTGACTTCTTGACGCCGCTAATCCGACAGCGAGGCGACAGTTCCAATCCAATGATAAATATCGCTTATAAGGCTGGCTGTTGGCTGTTGAGTCTGCACTGAACTTGGACGTGGCTCATTAGCGCACTCGCATGTGCAACTAGTTGTTTGTCCAAGAGTGGGCAACGTGCATCCGTCGCTGAGGCATCCACTTGGACAATCTTTGCGGGCACAGACTGACAGACGCGCAAATCTGCAAATTTGGAGCAAGCTGTGTGGGATGCGGCTAGGTCCAGGTCCGTTCGACTCAGCGCTTAATTAGGCAATTAAGTCAGTTAAGGACTGGCTTAACAACTGCCTCGGAATCTCAGTGCCAAGTCAATTTAACGCTTAACTAACTATTTAAAAACTAAATCATGCGCTGCAAAAGCAAATGTAAAAGCAACAAACATTGCGTACTTACGCGGGAGGAGTGGGCCTTTAAGCATGCCCACATACACACACACACACACAAACACACACAAACACACACACACACACACAACATCTTCCAATTCTAACTTCGACTTATGCCAGCCCACAACATTCATGAGAACAAGACGTAAACTACTTGGTTACATGTGGTAAATATCACTTGGATGTAGCTCAGCTCATGGTTTTCCGAAGTGTGGACAAAGAGTGGGGCGGAGTGGAGGGGATGGTGGGCTTTTCAGAAAACTTTGGACACGCATAGGAGCTAAAAAGGTGCACTTCATGAGACAGTTACTAGCACGTTGCCATGAATACTTACGATGAGTTAGTCGTTTTGAAAGATTCATTTCATATTCAACTGGTGGCCAAAATGAAGTAGTCAAACAGCTTAAATATTTTATAATCGATTTTAAACTCAGCTTAACTATTAATTAATTTTTGTGAATTATGTATGATTTAAAAATGCTAACCAAATTTTGTTTAACTATTCATAAACCAATTGATTCTGTTTTTAACTATTCAATAAAAAAAAGCTACTAAAACACAGGAAGCACAGAAGTCTTTTGCTAAAACAATAATATACTCTTTTCCATTTGACAACAGAGTATAAATATTAAATGCATTTTTGCAGACGTTATTTGAGTTACACTAAATATGTCAACACTTGATCATTTAAATTCTTTCAAAATAACGCTGTCGATGCAATAAAAAAAAAATAGCAAATGGAACACGGCGGCATCGAGAGTGCTCGTCTTAGAGATACCGTGCATTATTTAAATGAATATTGTGCAATTACTAAAATAAATTGCATATCGAGTCTGCTAAAATAGTACAGCAACTTTTACCCAATTTTTATGTTTGGTGGGTATGCAAACTTTCAGTGCCCCAAGCCAAAAATATGAATAAAATGTATTCAATTTGGTTGGTAATTCGTGTGAGTGCAAGCACAGAAAGAGACACTCAAAACCTGCTCGATGTGAATGACTTTGGCGCACGTTCGGATTGTCGGACAAGTGTCAGAAGGCGAAGTGAACACAAAACAAATGTCAAATGCGCCTGTGTGTGTGTGTGTGTGTGTGTGTGTGTGTGTGTGGGGGGCAACTCGGCAGCGAAATTAATTTGTGAACAAAAATAAAACATAAATACAAATTGAATATATGAATAGATTCAAAAAACGTCGCTGCTAGGGACTCAACAATAAATTTTAATGGATACAAATTGTTTTGGAACGCGCACAAATAAATCTTTTGTTGCAGAAAAAACACAACTAAAATTTGCATGGTCATGGTGGATTCTGAGACACCCTAGGCCAAAATCGGAAATCAAAAATAATTGTAATTAAAGAAGAATTCGACTGTAATTATGAATTAATTAGATTATCAAATTAATTAATCAGATTATCTTCTGACATTATTAAAATATACAAATTTATAAGTTTTTTTTTTTAAATAAATTAACTTTTTTGATTAAATAAGATAGTTAAGCAAATTAATTAATAAAAGCCAGTTTTCATATAGAAACTAAGGGGTCTTAACTATTTATTTCGTTAGTCTTAATTTATGGAAATTGTGACAACATCAAATATGAGTAAAAATAATTCACACGTTTAAACTATAAAGAAAATCTTTTCACAAATTTATATTTATGAGTTGTTAATTTGTAAGAGAGAGAGAAAAAAAAAACAGTTTTGAATAAATTAGGCGTTGGCAGTTTTACGCTCACGTTTTGCCGCTTTTGCATATAAAGTTTATCAGCTTTGCTTACAGCTGACATTTTGAAAAACTTGTTAAAAATTAAAAAAAAATATCTGCATAGACACACAGACATAATTACTACTGGACTGGTATTGACCAATTTACCAATATGCCAGTAGGTTTCGTAATAATATGCTTACAAAGATTGGCAAAAGGTCAACAGCTGCAACTATTTTTTCATACTGTGTAAGCCAATTTACAGATAATATAAACCACAAACAGACGGACAATATATTTCCATGTCCATTTGCCACAACACAATTGGCAAATTACAGGCAAACATTTAGACATAAATAATGCCAAGTAATGAGTAGGACAAGCCCTATTTCAGTTGCTGTTACTGTGGTGATATAAACAAATCAAATCAAATTGTGACCCACTTGAAGCTTTGGCAATTTTCTGCAGCAGCGAGTCAACAAAAACACACAAACACAAACAGTGACAGGCAAAAATCGTGTTACATTTATCCAGTACAAGAATTGAAAATATCCAAAGAAAAAAAGAGAAACTGCCAAAACATTTGGAAAAAATTTGCAAAAGCAACAAAAACCAAAAAGAAAAAGAAAAACAACAACTATCCTAACAGGAAACTGTGCTGAACTGCGGTTTTTGCTGCACATTTTGTCAATTTACATTCAAAGCGAAGTTTGCCTGCCAAAGAACTCTCGAAAATTGCCTGACATTTGCATATTGCCGAGCTGAGGTTTACATAGTTGAGACATGTGACAAATGTGTGGGGTGCATGGACTATCGATCACTTGTAACACAATTTAAAAATTGTGACTTGATACAGGGTATTTTTGAACTAAAGTGCTAACGTTCTAATGGATATATTAGCATTACACACCAGCACCACAATCAGGACACCTTCAACTACAATAAAAACAAACTTCAACTTTAAACACATAAAATTTAATTGCGCATAATTTTAAGCAAAATAAAGCGAGAAAGCAATTTGCACTTGTTGGGAACGCCTCAAGGTCTGGCAGGTCAACAAAAAAAAAAAAACAAATTCAACAGAAACGATTGCGAAACAAATCCAAATTGAAATATGCGGTTCACGTCAGGTTGGGGCTGGGAGCTGGGAGAGCAGGGAGGGAGCGAGGAGACGCAACTAAAATAGAAATTCTAGTGCAAATGTTAAAAAATTCTCGTGACATATCACAGGAATGTTGTCTCGCTGTCTCCACTGCGCTTCTTGCCGTTGCAAATAGTGGCAGCCAAAAACGCTTCCAGGCCAGAATTGGCCACAACATACTAGCCTGAATATTCTGTTGATGGCACCGAAAACGAAACGAACAAATTCGACGACTATTGAAAAGTTGCTTGCCTTGGACTAAATGCTGTGGTCAGCAACATTGTGCCTCTGCTGTGGGCAGGCTATAAATCATATTAGCTGGCTGGCTGGCTGGTTGGCTGGTTGGCCGCCTGGCCAGCAGGGCGTGGTGTCGGGTTTTCTAAAGAATTTCGTCTGCTACTGCGATCAGCTTTCAAGAATGTGAATCATTGGCAAAAGGTGAAGCTGCCCTGATGATGACGACGACAACAACAACAACAACAACAAGAAACACCAACAAAAGATTGCTTCAGCTGGAGATTGCCAATGGCCGTCGGGGCTCAGCTTTCAACACGGGGCGTCAAACGGAAGCCGCATTAGTTACACAAAAAAAAAAAAAATATATATATATATATATATATATATATATATATCAGGAGAGATGACCGAACAAAAAATTATCATACAAGCTATATATATGTATATCAGGTTATTCAATTACTTGTCGACACTCTGCCCCAAGCGTAAGGACAAGCTGCAGGGACACGAGCCGCACTTATCACAATACTCAAGGCAGCGCATTGGGATTCCTGTGTTGCACGCATGCCACATGACGAAAGCAAATATAATAATTACTTTCAAATTTATGTTTTGCTTGTATTTAAATTATATTTTTTTATGTTTTTCACGTTGGTCAGAAAACGTCTATATTCTAAGAAGTTTTTAATTAAATTCCACAAACATAAATATTTTTGAACAGTTCTCACTATTGAAATTTTATTGCTCGGAATTTATAGACACTGGAAATTTCGGTTGCTCAGAATTTATATTGCATGATAAATTATTTCGTTTTAGTAGTTTGGACTTTTAAATATTTAAAGAAGTATATATATATTTCAAATGCACGAAATTTTTTGTTCATTATTTTGAAAATAGAAAAACAATTTTTATTAATGAAATTTAAATCTTTCTTATGTCCTTCATTATATTACTTGTTTATTTTAATTATTATTTCATTATTTTAATTACTTTGAATAACTTAAACTTATAATTTGCAAATTGAAAATATTTTTAGCCTGATGAAAGTTAAAAGTTTATTTTGGCAAAATTTACGTTTGGTCTACCGAGACAGATTTTGAAACATTGCCAAAAAGGTAGCGCCCATTTCACTATAATATCGGACACGTTTCGTGGCAAACGCCGAAAAGCATTAAAAATGCCATATAATTTTTATTTGTTTGCGCAAGCATCATTAAATTTACAATATAATGTAATACGCTTAACGTAATGTGTTCTTCTCTCACAGTTAAAATGTGCGCAGTATAGTTTTAAATACAAATTATTTGTTGTATTCGAATACGGTCGGAAATGTTAAAATTTTAAAAGTTTGTTTGATGTGCATAAAATGAAAGCTATGTTAAACAGAAAAGGGGAACATTTTGCTGTGTGCATTTTGCAGCTGCAAAAAGTTTTCCAACTGCACCAAATTTATAAAGACGTGCAACTGTCAACGCAATTTTCGTGGCTGTCTGTCAAACAAATAAAAAGTTGCCAAAACTTGTGCGCATAAATAAAGCGAGCGAATGTGCGTTTTAGTGATTTATATGATGTACGCGGAATATAAGTAATATTCGCAGTGTGTATGAGAAATGGTCTCACTATTTATAGAGCGAAGTGCAGTGAGCGTTGCTTAGACTTGAACTTTGTTGTGCAGTGTAGATTATTAGTACGTTTGCATGTACATCATAGGTTGATAGTTTATCAGTTGCACTCGTGAATTTATTCTCTATCTGCTTTTTTTGCTGCGTGATTTGTTAGAGCTCGGACAACGGCCGAAATAGCTCAGTTGGGAGAGCGTTAGACTGAAGATCTAAATGTCCCCGGTTCAATCCCGGGTTTCGGCAAGTCAGTCACTTTCTTTTATCGGATTAGTGTATTTTTTTTTTAAATTATTTTACATATATTATTATTCTATTTATTTATTTAGGCAGTCTAGGAATTTTTCTATGGAATTCTAAGAACTTAATGTGTTAACACGCGGAAGGCACCCGGTTCAATCCCGGGCGGAAACATTCGGCCCAATCCTCGTTTGGAAGTTTTTTTTGTTGAACGCAACGGTATTTTATGAGATTAATTATTACTAATCACGTTATAAACAGTATTAGAGCATACGTCAATTAAGGTTAATGACCTTGAAGAGGAAATGCAACTTTGGATAATCTAGATAGAGAGTTTTTTTACACTTAAGGATACTTCTCAACCCCCCACAGTCCACACAGGTCAACAGCATATCATGCATGAGAGAAAAACAACTCTCTCTGTCTCTGTCTCTGTCTCTCTCTATCTGTTTGTCATAGGTTTTCCTGGACGGACGAAAATGTCTGGAGCTGTTCGATGTTTTAGCAAAAATAGCCAAACCAAAATAGCAATAGTTGCCGCAGCAATCTGACGGTCTAACGATCTGCGGTCTGGTCTTCATTTGAGTAGTACAAAAATAAATAATAAGCAATAGTCAAGCGCCAAGCGCCAAGCGGCAAACGCCAATGTTTTCCATCTGTCTGACAGTCTGTCTGTCAAGCATAGATACATATATTAAGAACGACAAACGCTTTAATATGCTTTCATTAGTCAAGGCAGGCAATGGGAGGGATCAGCATCGGTCGTCGCCTGTCGGTCGGGGTAATTAGACTCCATTAGTGGCAGTGGCAGACACTTCCTTGAAGCATACAGAAATTGATGCAAAGTGCTCAGCTGTCTCCAGCAATAGCTGCGCTTGTATCTGTGTATCTATATCTATGTATCAGTATCTGTTTGTGTATCTGCATGTGAGTTATGCGCACCATGTGCTAATTTTGAAATGTATTATGCATGTCTGTCTGCGTGTGTGTGTATGTTTGTATGTGTGTGTAATGGTGGCACTTGATGCGGCGCTCATAATTTTTGAGCCATTAGACAGACTGATGCATAAACTCATTAAAATATACTTGAATGCCTCAAAATATGAGGCGACGCGTTGCAATGCTGTATGCCATGGCCATTTGGCGTCGCATTTGCTTAATTTGTCGAGCAGTGACAAATGACAAGGAGCAGCCAGCCAACAGTCACCCATTCCCAGTCGTATACTGTTCCTCCCTCCCCCACCCATCTCCCAACATCTGCCCATAGAGACATGTATACAATGTGACAGTTTGATGCGCAACAAGATATATTGGCTTACAGCGACGATGGAGATGGAATTGCATGCACCGAAGATGGAGTTCTTGTCGGAGCTGGGGCTGAAGCAGAAGCAGAAGCAGAAGCAGAAGCTGGTGTTCGAGTGTTCGAGTGTAGCCATTACGCAATTTGAGACAACTCAAGCAAACACTTGAGATTGTTGCCTTAGGGATATGTTGGTTTGGAATAGCTGCTGCTCCCTGATGCCCGCTGTTGTTGTCAGAGTGTCGACATTAATGACGTTGGTTATTAGCGCTGCCAGCTATTGAAGATGTTGCACAGCGTCATTCACATTAGTAGCTGCCACATCTTAAGTGGCCTTTCCGGCCAGCCCATTAGGGATAGGTCAAGGTGTGGCAGCACCGAATCGTTAAAGCCACAAGTGCCATCGTTAATTATTAATATCTTTAATAATAATCTTGATCTGTGGTCTTTTGCTTTATGTGTGTAGCCATTATAATCTCAATATTTTACGGGTTCGACGGGAAGTACGAAAAAGACGATGCCCAAGCTTTTAGCTTCTAGAGACTCAAAAAGACAGACAAGACTTATGAAATTTAATATTCGTGTAGATATTTATATAGTAGATAAACCATGTTATAGGCTGGTATTCCTCACTCAAGAGCGTTTCTTAACTATACGATATGGACGTCCGATGGCCATAAAATGTTGCTCAATAAACTAAAAATATAATAGCCTTTCCTAACACCAAAAAAAGTAGTGTGTAACTTTTTATACAAGAGGTATATATTTGACCAATCGTTCTCAAATGCTGAGAAGTACGTCGTCATTTGTAATAATTTGTAGATTAACCAGACAGAATTGATTGTCGAAAAAAGACAGGAGCAAAAACAAATATTAGATAATACTTAAATAATGACGTATTTAGGTGTACGTATTTAAACATCAAAAACGTTCACTAATATAATTATATTTGGGATATGGTGTTCATAAATCATACTTTCTTCGATTTATCACTATTACGGCTTATTAATAAGATATCTAAAGTGTGGTGAATCAGTGAAGGAGTTTCCTAAGGTGAACTTAGGAATTTACAGAAGCAAAATGAGTCACAATAATTATGCACCTTGTGAAATCTATCGTCAGGTTCTAACTGCCAGTTCCCCTTATCAGGGATTAGGTCAATGTGGGATCGGCATATAAAAATGGTCGGGCACACGTTGCCATGAATCACACATACGTAGAAAAGTGCCGCCGTGTACTATGTATCAAATCAGTGTAATTCCAATCTAGATATATGAACATATTTGATATCAGTTTGCTTTAAAAACACAAGAACCTGTCCATTCGAAGTTAGTTTGGGCATAGCCTCCGAATCGAACGAACAGTCAACTAATTGAACCAATTGAGCAAAATGGTAATTGGAGGCGTCATCACAGTGGAGGTGGAAAGCGACCCGCGGCCCGATTACAGGTTTGCCGGCTGCTGCATCAATCGTCAGAGATTGCATTCCTTGATCACAGGTGAATGTTGGAGATTTATGTATCTATAACAGTAGCGGCCAAATTTTGCGAATGTGTTGATCAATGAAAAGCTCTCCATTATAATTACTAGTGTATCGTATAAAGCACCAAAGCTTTCTTCGTGTATGTGTGAAAGCTCGAGCAAAAGCTTGGTCAACACTGATTTAAAACAAAAGTGTTCGTGTTGTGGAAAATAATAATTATTATAATTTATATAAAGTAAATTATTACGAACAAAAAAAAAACATTTACGTGAAGTGCGAAAACTAATTTGAAATTTTTGTGTCCTTTCGAAGGCATGGTACTGTTTTCGTACGGCGGCATGGATATGGCTCAGGGCCTGGGCTGGAATATGTACACCGGCATTGCGGACACACAACAGTTTTCATTCAGTTGGTTCATTGGCTTCATTATTGGAGCCGTTTTGGGTGCTCTCGCTGTTACCCACGTGCCAAAGTTTTATTTCTATGTGAGTTACAAAACATCCATCTACATTTAAGATTGTTCGATTCTAATGCTCTGAATAACCAATTAGTGCGTGGCAATAGTGACGAATCTGGTGGATGCGATCATCTGTGTGAGTGCACCATATAACTATGATGCTATGGTGGCAGCTCGATACATTGGCGGTATTGGCATTGGCTTTGCAACCATCGCCTTTCTCATACACAACTCGGAGGCCGCACCAGACACAGCTCGTGGCAAATGGTGTGCCGTTGAGCAGTCCGGCATGGGTCTGGGCATTGCCGTACAGGTGATCATGGACTCTGACTGGAATCCGTACAATAACATTGCCGCCAACCAGGTGCACGGCATCATAGGAATTGTGTTTTCCCTCGTTGCCATAGGCATACTGATATTATCCGTGGAGTCACCCATCTATCACTTGCATCGCAACAATTACAATGAGGCAAGCAAGTGCCAGTGGCAACTGTTGGAAAAGAAGGCGACCTCAAAGGACTACGATGCGGCCTTCGAAGAAAAAAAGACATACGTGTCGGAGGGTGTACATGAGAGCATAGGCCATGATCTAGCCGTCGCCGTGGTCCCATTTATAAAAATGTTGATTTGCCGCTGCTTGGTCGCATTCAGTTTCTCAATTCCGCTCACCCAAACAATCATTGCAAGCACCATCGTCTGGCAGGGAACCATGTACGCCTGGCCAATCATCGTTTGGAGAATATTGCGGTTTCTCGGAACAATCGTAGGCATTCTGGTCATGGATTTCCTTGGACGCAAGTTGCTCACAATTGTCGGACTCGCCTGCATGGGTGGCCTAATGCTGGGCATGGCTTCCATCTATTCGAACGTGCTCTTTACCGTCAGTACGTATTACATGGGTGAGCTATGTCGCATATCCATGGTATTCCAAATGTTTGCCGGCCTCTTTGTTGCCTGTACGCCCGCCTACTTGGGAGAGGCGTTCCCCATGCGCATCAAAGCATTCCTCATTGCCCTGATTGTAATCATTGAGCAGTTGATTCACATCATTGTGATTTGCACATTCAAGACCAGTCTGCATAACTTCTACCAGTACTATTTGGCTGTGGGCATCATTCTGATCGTATGCATGGTCTTCCTTTTGATAACGCTCCCGGAGACGAAAAATACGACGCTCCGAGAGGCTGGCCATAGATTCCGTCGCCTGCACGACATATTCGCCCATTAAGGAGGAGTATCGAAAAATACCTTGTTAGACAACGTAAACAATCTGTAGCTAGTATTCAAGTTAACATCAAGCATATCATATATTATATCGCAATGATTTTCAACCTGAGAGTTCTAGTCTTAAGTTTTATTTAAGAGCAATTTGGGAATCATCTTAGCTTTACTCGCGGCTAAATAGACAGCTTTTAGCAATCTAATGTAATATAACACGAATAATAATAAATGATAAAAATTAAACAATTTGTAAACCAAAAAGTTGAAGTTAATCGAAATGCAACCAATGCAATATAATCCAATCAACAGAATTAAATGGTATTTGTAATTCTGTAATAGGTATTACAACCACTTAAAGAAGTTTTGCCATCGGTTTGCTCGTAGAGCTCGATAAATGAAAATTAGTAAGGAATGAGTAAATGTATATAAATATTTATTTATATTATTTAATTTAAAATACAAGATATACAAAAATTCATCAAAACTGTTAAAAATAAGTTATGATTGATGAATTATGATTTAAAATAGAAAATACAAAAATACATCAAAAATAAAGTATGATTGCTTTTTTAATTAAAATATATAACATTTTTATTATAATATATTTTAATTTAATATATTACTAAAATGGCGCCCACATTCCTGTAAATAAAAGATACTACATTAAATTCGATTATAAGTAAGTATAGTAAAACATTTTACAATTTAGCTTTCAGCCGCATGTGTTTGTTTGGTAAATCAAAGGAACACATATAAAATAATCGTAAACGTGTTTTATTGTTAACTAGTTTGTACTAGTAAACACTGAAATCAATTTATGGCATAAGCAACCCTATAACGAAGTGGAATTAGTGTTATCTCTACTTGTGCAAACCATTGGTTAATTTGTGAATAAAGCAGGTAGAGTCAAGTTGATAAAATACCAGCGCAGATATTAAGTTTATCATGTCAATCAAAATGATAATTTGTAATTATCTTTTATCACTAATGTGTCGCGATTATTGAATAATCAGTAATATGCGTATAAGTTTTTGGGGGCGTGTTGGACGTAACCAAGAAATTCTTTCCAATTTTCGAAAGAGATTACTCGTAATCTACCTTCCGAGTTCGGTAAATTTAGATCAAAAATTGAGTATATAGGAAATTCCGATTTTTATCGGCAACGTCGTCTTCTTTTTGAAGGGTGTTACGTGTAAAATACCTACAAAGTTTGGGACATTCAGATTTTTGGACCTGACTGGCTGTGTTTTCTTACCGTTGAACTAACATCAATAGTATATCGAACAAAAATTATATTTGCTGCTTCCATTAAGGTTTCTCCCATGAGTCACAAATGTCAGTTGTCCTCTCCGTCATTGATAACAAACGCAGCACTTGAAATTAAATGTTCGTTATCAGTGCTCACTTGGGGACTCCGCATAAGAAAGATCGGATGAATCATGACCATATCTGAACTGCCAACTGGTAGCTGGGCCAGAAAGCAATGAAATTTATGGTTTAGATATCGAAAAATTGATTAAAATATCTATACTTTATCAAGAAGTATATATCGTATATTTAGATAACGTACTCTCTGCTTTACTAATGAGCACAACTAAAAGGTATCTATTTTAAATTAGTGTTGAACAAACGTTAAGCAGTTTAAGTTTGCTTTGCATGCGAGTTGTACTTTAATATTGTGCAAAATGACAACCAGCATAACAACGGGGCAAGCACCGCCGGTGATTATAGCCACAACCACAACTACAACCACAACCACAACTGGACAACCACAACCAACCACCTACGTTGAGGTGATCGAAGAACCTCAATCCCAGCGCATTTCCAATCGCTGGCCAAATACTCAAAATGCTCACGCTGCAACCCTGGGTGAGTGCTGAAGTAAAAAATATATATCTCGATATAAGTTCCTGATAAGATAATTTATTTATTTATTGTGTTCCATAAATATGTTTTTAAATTTGAACCTTCATAAAAATGTCGACAATTATGTCTGTTTGTAGATGTAATAGCAAAGTAACTTTTATTATGCATAATATTGGAACACAAGTTACTATGTTAAAAGATTAGTTTATAATTCAAACACAAAATGAAATTCAAATGAGATTTATTGGCCATCAGGACTATTGCTATTTGCTTATGGCGGCATGGATATGGCCCAGGGCCTACAATGGAATCTGAACACGGGAATCACGACAACCTATCAGTTGGAGTACAGTTGGTTCATTGGCGTCATCATTGGAGCTGTGGTGGCAGCTTTCACGGTGACCCATGTGCCAAAAAAGTATCTTTATGTAAGCAATAAAGATAGGTCTAAAAAATGTAATTTCTAATCTTTGTTATGCCTCTAGCTGCTGGGCGGAATATTGCAGATGATCGATGCAATCATCTTTGTGAGTGAACCCAAAGACTACACATCAATCGTGGCAGCTCGCTATGTTGGCGGAGTGGGCATAGGACTCCTCACGGTCGCCTTCATCATACACAACTCGGAGGTTAATTTAGGCTTTTCGCGTGGCAAATGGTGCGGCCTGGAACAGTTTGGCATGACACTGGGCATACTCATCCAGGTGCTAATGGACACGCAGTGGCACTCCTCCACATCCTCGAGCATTACTATTAATGAGGTACATGGCATCATTGGTATTGTGTTTGCCGCATTTGCGATGAGCTCCGTTGTCATGTCAGTTGAGTCGCCCATCTTTTACTTGCGCCAGGGTGATGAGAATGGAGCCCGTACCAGCCAGACTCATCTCTTGGGCACCGCAACGCCACAGGATGTGTACAATACCCTCTTTGACGAGTACAAGCGTTACGTTATGGAGGGTACTAGCCAAAGCTTTGGCAAACAGCTCTCAGGTTCCGTAGTGCCCTTCATTAAGATGATCTTCAGTCGCTGTCTGGTGGCATTCTCCTTCTCAGTGCCCCTAAGTTTAACCATGTTGGGCAGCACGCTAATCTGGAAGGCATCTATGCTAAGTTGGCCAATGATTTTGTGGAGCATTTTACGTTTCATTGGCGCACTTCTCGCAATCTGCTCGGTGGATTTAATTGGACGGAAGTTCGTCTCGCTCGTGGGACTGCTGTGCATGTCGGCTCTAATGCTGTCTCTGGCCGGGATCACTGCCCATGATACCTACTACACAAACACGTACTTTATGTCCCAGGTTTGCCGCATCTCGATGGCTTTCCAGTTCTTTGCTGGCTTGTTTGTCATCAGCACCCCGACCTATTTGGGCGAGGCTTTTCCCATGCGGGTTAAGCCCTTCCTCATTGGTCTGGTTGTGTGCATCGAGCAGCTGATCCACATCATTGTGATTGTTACATTCTTGCAGTACGCCAACTGTTTCTTTCAATACTTTGTTGGTGTTGGCATTATCTTGGTTGTGGGTCTGGTCATCTTCGGAGTACTTATGCCAGAAACACGAGGATTATCGCTCCGACAGGCCGGCGATCGTTTTCGTCGAGTACATGATATCATCGCTTACTAGGACTACAGCATATCATCGCCTACCAGGAGGAAGGGTATATCCAAACATGCCATTTGACACATTTGTGACCAAGATCAAAGCTTGTATCACGCCAATTTAGATTTGCGCTCGAAAACTACAAAATGTGTTCTGTTCATTTTAAATTAAAGCTTTTAAAACTTATTTCAACATTATTTTTAAACTAGTTATATAATATGCAGTTTATTTATTTTCGATTTACATATATGCAATTTATTATTTTAAAATTGTTTTAAAAGTAAATGAAACTGTGCACCAATATTAAAAATATATTAAATTCTGGCTTTAAATATGGCAACAACTTTTATATAGCGCTACGTGTTTTATTTTTAAGAAATTAGGAAAATGGTTTTCACAATTTATAGAAAATTTTATGTATCAATCAATGAACAAAAAAAATTATGGTCTGCAGACAAACTAAGGAATTTTAAAGCAACATAATTTATTGTTTAAGAAAAATTATTTTCACTTTACTTTAACAATCTATTTCCTTATTGAGTCATCGATGCTGCAGCATAAATCATTAATTGCCACAAGTTATAACAGAAAAATTGAAGAAAGGGTTAACACACGGAAGTCCATTCAGATAATGATTGCTTTGAGACCGTGAAAATGTCTTCCTTTATTCCTCTAAGCGGATCTGCCATATCCCAAGAGCGACTTTTGAATACCACGAAAGAGTCACATTTGACAAAAATTCAAGCAGTTGAAACAACTAAGAATGTTATAGAATTTACCTTGAACACAGCTATTAAATATAATAAATCGATTAAAACACTTCACAGGTTCTACATATATAGCCAAATTTATACTTAAAATGGCCTTCCACTTTAAAGTATAAAAAATGTTAAGGAAGCTTTTACGACCTTATTTAAATTACATGCCAAATTTAAAGTCTGTAGCTTTTATAGTCATAGTGCCTGAGATAGTATATGGGCTATCAACCCATAAAAAACGAAATGGATTTTCTACACATAAAAACTACTGGCAATATATAATTGCCTAAAAGGATATCAAGCTATGGAACTTCAACATCGATTTTAATTAATTGCAACAATTTAATAAAGTAAAATAGTTATATATTTGGTATTTTCACTGGAGTAGAATCAATTCTGCATTGGTTAATTAATTTAAATAAAATTAAGGATTTTTTCATGTTCAATGACTTCCTAAAGAGGAAGTATAAACTAATTACGATAACAATGAAAAAGTTATAATTAAATTCATGAATCAACAGTTCCTTTGCCTCCCAAAAAAAATCCCATAACTGGCTAAGTCCAAAGGTTTTGCGTTACATTTTGTATGGAAAGCGTCGGTACCTGGAAAAATGAATCAAAATCAAAGCTCAACTGTTTCGTATCAGGTTTCGACTGGCCAGGGGGCAAGTGAAGAGTACTCGTGTATAACTTGCTGATTACAATAAATATATATATATATATACATTATCTACAATTAGATACTGGTATCTCCAGTATTTTTAAGCCTATAAATGAAAAAAGCCTTGCCAATTCGAAGTCAGTTACGGCGTAGCCCTCCTATCGAACGAACATTAAGCGACCAAACCTCCGCGAGTTAAAAAAAAATAGTGAACAAAATGACCATAGTTGTTGCCACGACGGCAGCACCGCCAAATACAATATATGTGACCACAGAGAATGGACAAGTGCCACCACAAACCAACTATATACCTCCGCCACAAGTCACCTATGTTGAGGTGAATCAAAGACCGAATCGATATGCCTACAAGCAGCAAACGCACTCAGGAGCAGCAGGTAAGCAAAATATTGTTAATAATAATAATAATAATCAGCAAAAGGAAATTAACTGTACATCATATTCACTGGAATACCTCTTTTTACGTTTTAGTTCGTACAGAAAAAAATACCGACGTAAATCAAATTTTTCACATTTAGAATATTATATTAGAATATTTATTTTATAAATCAAAACAACGCTGATTTTAAATTATAGCAAATGAAATCAAGTTAAACGCACCCCATCCATATGCACAACTAATTCTTCTTCGTTTATACGACAGCTGATATCTCGTTATTATATCAGTATATTATACTCCACAAAGTGTACATTCGTGCTTGAGAGCTTAAATTGATAATTGATAATTGATTTATATATCGAATATTTAAGTATTTTTATATATGTATGTTTGTACACTTGTTCATTTCAGAATAGTTCCTATCGTGAATAGATTGATTGATTCCTATTATAGAAAAAGTTAGTCAGAAATGGGAAAATGTGAATGTTGTCACTTAATTCTTGAGAATCGAAAAGCCTTTTTTTGCTTCAAGAGTAAAAGAATGTTAATATAGATAATTGTGACCGGAATTGTGCCTTGAACTTGCAGCTCCGGAATCTTTCCTCGAACAAATTAGATTTAATGGCTTAACAATTAAATCTGCGCAAAATAGCACTGAAACTCATAAAATTTGTCCTATCTTAAGAAATAATTAATGTATATGTGAAATCTTATGTTTTTCTTAATGTTCATAATAATGCAAGCAAAAAAAATTGTATTAGAAAACAGCCAGAAAACTAGACATGGATTTTCTAAATTAAAAAAAAAGAAAAAAGAAAGACGCGAGTTTTTTTTTAAGTGTAGGTACAGGTAGATCTCTTTTATTTTTTTTAAAACAATTTATTAATTGAGAACTATATTCGGTTGACAGGCACTTTGCTGTTTGCCTATGCTGGCATGGATATGGCCATGTGCCTAGGCTGGAATATAAATGCAGAAGTATCGTCCACTCGTGAATTATATTACAGCTTTTTTATTGGAATCATCATTGGAGCTCTTGTAGCAGGTCTTTCTGTTAGCTACTTGCAGAAGTGGATTTTCTACGTGAGTATCAGATTTTGTAATAAAAGTTCGCATGAAATTATCAATTCTATCTCAAAATTATAGAATTTGGCCGCAGTTATGTTGATGATTGATGCCATCATCTGTGTGGCCAATCCCACCGAATATGCCTCAATGGTGGCGGTTCGCTACGTTGGTGGAGCGGGCCTTGGATTGCTCACCGTGGTTTTCATCATACACATAACGGAGGCATCGACCAGCAATGAGCGTGGTAGATGGTGCGGCGTGGAGCAGTCCGGTTTAGCGTTGGGCATTGCCATCCAGGTGATCCTGGACACACAGTATTCAAGTTATGATGATCTAACTGTCACTCAGGCACATGGCATCTTTGGCATTGTATTTACCGTTTTAGCCACAAGCCTATTGGTTTTTTCCGTCGAGTCACCCATTTTCCTACTACGTAAAAATAAAGAGGACAAAGCTAAACTATGCCAGTGGCAGCTTATGCCTCCGTTAACAAGCACAGCAGCCTTCGAGGAGGCCTTTGCCGAGGTCAAGCGATATGTGGAGGAAGGCAATAGCCAGAGTATCGACGTACAGCTCTCCAAATCCGTAATGCCCTTCATTAAGCTGCTCATATGTCGGTGCCTGGTGGCATTCACCTTCTCACTGCCACTGAGTCAGGCAATGATAGTAAGCACAATTGTTTCCGAATCATACCTAAACTGGACCGTTGTTGTGTTTGGCCTTCTGCGCTGGATTGCCTCCTATTTTGCCATAAGTCTGGTGGATACTTTGGGACGCAAACTGACTTCGGTGGTGGGCCTGGTGTGTATGGCGGGTCTGATGCTGGCTATGGCGGGCATCTTGTCGGACGGGCTGAGCAGTTTTTATTACATGTATCAGATATGCCGCATCTCGATGGCCTTTCAGTTCTTCGCTGGCATCTACGCACCCTGCACCTCGGTCTATTTGGGCGAGGCATTTCCCATGCGTGTTAAGGGCTTCCTTGTTAGTCTGATTGTGTGCATTGAGCAGCTGATCCACATTATTGTGATTGTCACAGTCAATGTGAGCATTGACATGTTCTACCAATACTTTCTGGCTGTGGGAATCATTCTGGTGGTGAGTCTACTCATTTTGGCGGCTCTGATGCCAGAGACAAAGAAACTAACGCTGCGGCAGGCGGGTGAACGTTTCCAACGTGTACATGACATCAAGTCATACTAGGAAGGAGCTCACATAAATGTCTACAAATTGTTCAAAATACAAATGATAAGTTTGTTTCTTCATACGCCGCATCAGCTGCAGCAGCAGGCTGAAAATAAATGTAAATTACTCTGCACCCAAATAGGATTAAATGTCTCAGTGTCTTAGGCTAGTTTGCAGCGGATTTCTGCTGATGCACTTACAGCAAATAAAGTATATCATAGTCGACCATTTGCTCGCAGCTGTTTCATTTTTTGACTTTTACGAAAATTTATGTCTCCTCGAATGTTTAATGCTGTTAATTTTCACACAACGCCGCCGACGAAGACTATTTTTATAAGCTTGCGGTCGACGCGGTTTTATTTAATTATTTATCATTTGTGAGTTTTTTTGTTTTTTTTTTGGTAAATTTATTATGATCTAATTTATGTATCTGCTGGATAAACTTCTTTAGTCTCGTGAATTATGTGGCGTTATAGAGCATTATAGTGCGTCTAACAGCAATATCGGCTTATCGCTGTACGAATTTTGACACACCGCCGTTGTTGTTCCGTGAACTTGGTGTGGAAGTCGAAAATGCTCTTTTTAATCTGCTGCCCAACACTTCATCAGTCTTTATTCCACTTTTCTGGATTGTATAGTTTCCACGCATAATTTAATATGGTTTTTTTTTTATAATTTCTGTAGGCAACAGCTGCCGTTTCAAGCTGCACGTATAAAGTAGACTTGGACACGTGTCGTGTTTTTTCGTGACACGAATAAGCATACGATGATATCACTAAAAATTAGAACATACATGAATATTCCCATTTTGATCAAGATACATATTTATTTTATGTTCAATTTTTGACACACTTTTTAGTATGCATACATTTATTTTATTCAAATAATAAGGTTAGAATTAAAAAGTTTATAAAACCAGACTATATATCTCTATGGTTTTTTATCAAACCCAACACGCTTTTAGCACGAAGAAATGCGAAAGTTATTGTATTGTTTGTACTAATTAAAAGAGATCAACAAATAAGAATAAAATAATCTTAAATAATATATACACAAATTAATAAAAATGAATAAATGTGAAAGGTCAGTGAACTGAAAATCTTGTAATTTTTGGCACAATACCACTTTTATGACATCAAGAATTAATCGTCTATTCTTTAGCAGAGATACTTATGGGCATAATAAATAAAAAAAAAAAACATTACGCGTTGAATTAAGAGCAAACATTTCAAGAGATTTTCTATTTGAACAAAGGAGACAACGACAATACGGAGCATTACATGAATCACAATTAAAATAATAGTGAATTGGTTGTAAAAAAGATGCCTGGCCTACCAAGAAACCAGGCCATTACATTGCGCAAAAATGCGCATAAAAATTGCATTAAAATATCTTGAAGATACAAACCTAATGAAGGAATGGCAATAAAGGACAATTGCAGCACTAACGTTCAACAGACACCCCAACCATGGACGGGATAAAGTTTCCAATGCCCTTAAATGGTCCACACACTCGTAAATACTTAAACGCTGACAGAGATGGGGTAGCACATTCTGTTGGCCAATTGAATTCAATCGACAAGCTGCAAAATGCGTGCAAAAATGTTTTGTGCCACGATATGTTTTTCCTTTGGTCGCTTTAACAGCATTTCCCATGCGAGGCAGCTAGTGAATTAAATGCAAGTTCGTGATTTTGCACTTCAATTAATAGAAAATACAAATGCCACTGGCACAACGCACGTCTTCTGCACAAGGTGACAGATCAGCCCCAATCGCCTGCCCCTGCAGCTGGTTGTAATAAAGTTCAGCGAAATGGAAGGAATCTAATAGATTCGAGCTGGGATCTGTCAAGGAAACTGCATTTAATTGAGCGAATGTGCGTCCACACGGAATAGCATAGTAAATTAACTCAGCAAATACATTCTGGTCCTGAGCTTACATTAGAAAGTCATCAGAGCTTGTTTTGGTTTCTTGAGGATTTACCTCCTAGCTTAAGTCTTCTTATTCATAAAATTAAAATTTTCTTGTAAGAAATGGGCCTTTGGCAGACTTATTCTTTTCATTGGCAGTCAGCATACAAAACTAAATTAAACTATTAAAACTTACTTGATTTAACGCCAAATTAGGTGAAATTTTATCCCCGTAAATAAATCTGAGAAATAAATGAAAGGCACAAATATTATTTATAATTTTAAGATTGGTTTATATACTCTGAAAACTGTTAATTATAAGTTTATGAATGCTAAACTCCTGTTAAAAGTTTATTTTTTATTTATCCGAGCTTGAATAGTATTTTATATAACTAAAAAATTAAATTATATTTTTATTCAATTAGTCGAATTGTTGGAGTAATAATTAAATATGATTTTATATAGATGAGATCAATGGATTTCTAATTGATGCTCATTAGAAGTTTAAAATGTATTAAGAAGACTTTTGTGTTATTGTTTTGGAGTGAAAAGAGCTGTGGATAAAATGGTCTTTGAGATGTACGAGGAACAACCTTAACTTGAATAAACAACTGTGTTCACTCACACATTAACTCCAATTGTTAAGCTTATTACAAAGTAATGCAATGCAACCGGCTACATTCGATTTAATTTAAGCTATTAGAAATGTCTACTTCAATGGCAACAACATGTAGGCAGCAAATAACTTGGCAGCGATATAGAAACAAATAAAACTACTTAGCAAAATGTAAACTGCCTAGTCTGGATTTACAGTTGTCAGTTTGACAGCTGTCACAAATCCCTTGTGTGTCTGATTTGTATATAGAACAGAGCAGAACTTTGTACTGGCATCGAGCAATCTATAAATATAGCAATTAACAGAATCCTATGCCCTGCTCAAGTTTTGTTAGCACAACTCGAGTGCGAGTTACAAAACTCTAAATGGTACAGGTAGAATACTTTTGAACTTTGGCTTATTTGAGACCGACGCGTTTCGCACCTGCTTCAAGCGAGTTGTGGAAATACAAGCGACATGAGCCTTGAATGATTGATAGTTGGCCTGAGTGACTGTGTGTAAGAGACTAACTGAGTGAATGAATGAGTGAGTGAGTGAATGTGGAAGTTTGTTAAAATGTTGACAGAGCCCATGACCCAGCACAGGCGCTTTCCATTTGCCTACAACGTCTCCATCTGTCAGCTGTCAGTTTCGCACGCTGGCAGGCTCTCTGAACTTGGTATTTTAATTGAGTTTCGAGTTCACAAAACTCGTGTACCAACTGTAACTGCAAGCGAAGATTTATGCGATTTACTTAGGCCACTCGACACGCATTCAACCAGGTCATAAAACGCTACTTAGGCATTTGAGCAGTTGAACAATTTTATACTTTTACATTGGGTGTGCGAAATACGATATGCTGTTGGAAAAAACAAATAATAATAAAATACAAGCGGAGAATATCGCACAGGTTCTAACTTAAAAAACTTATACAAATAAATAATTTAAAATATGGTAGAAACACGGAAGTTTTAGTTGTGACAACTCTAAGGGTTTACAGGCGTATTTCAATTTACATGAACGGAAAAGCTTTCCGTTTTCATTTTCAAAGCGAAAACTAAAAGCTTTCCCTTTTGAAAAAAATCACAACTAAAAGAATGAGTAATTTCCCAATTTGTAGTAAAATATGTATTTTTTTTATTTCATTACAGAACTGAACGAAAATAAATGTATCTGATTTGTGTAGGTAGCTTTTTTGTCATAATTTACAATTTACAATTTAGTTTCAGCAGAAATTATAGAAGAGTCCGATAAGTCACATATATATATACACATATATATACAGAATCAAGAATCTTTCTTCTTTTCTTTGACTCTAAACATGAAATCGAGCGAAAGAGTATGCATGATTCTATATTGTAAGAGTCATAAAGTTTTCCTAGGTTAGCTGCTAGCTGGTTTTACTTTTATTGAACAAACAGTTGGGAATGATAGATGCCGTGTTGAATTGGTTTTTATGGCTTTGCTGCAACGCTGCGTATGCGCAATGCCTGCCCCGGCTCGCCTTTAACCCAGTTTGGTTAGCCCACAGTTTGTTTCTGTTATCATTAACACCTTTTGTTGTTGCCGTTGGGCTGCTTTACATGGTTGCTTTAATTGGTGAAGCAGGTCATAGGAAAATTCGTTTATGAAAACACTTTGGGACGGTGGCAGTTGACTTAGCAACCTTGTCCTTCTTGCGAATCATTCGATTCGATTCGAAGCGAAACGAATCGAAATAAAAATATAACAAATGTCTGTGCCTGTCTCGCTAACTGATAAGATGCACGCATTGCGTATACGCAGCGTTTGCCTATGCAAACAAACAAATAAATGATTGTAAATAAGTTTAAGTGAGCTATAGAAAAGTGAGTGGCTCGTCCGTCGGCTTGTTTGTTTCTCGCCAACTCGACAAACACACCGACAGCCATGTAAACACAAACATTTCAAGTGCCAACAGAGAAGGAGAATAAAAAAATATTATAAACTGTTGTGATTGCAGGTAAATAGTCGAGTACTCAGAGTGAGGGCAGGCGACAACAGCATTGAGACTTGTTCAGCCTGCAGCTTCTCATTATTGATAGCTGTTCATTTATCATGCCGACTGTTTTATCTATATTTCCCCCAACCCACCCCAACCCCCATCTGATAAGCGCTCCAAAAGTCAACGATCTTGTGTTGGGGCTGGGTATCATATTGGTATACGTATCCAATATCACTATCACTGTCCATAAAATCAGCTGCCAAATTGCTCACTGCACTATAAATAGAATGGGATGACTGGCGAACAGGTAGTTCTATGGTTCCACAACAACACAAATGAGTAAAGCAAACATATAACAAATAAACAAACGGAATGACAAAAATGCTATAGTTAACGCTTCACTGGACAAGAGGGAACATCTACATATACATACATATTTATAGAGAATGCCTGAGCATGGGAATCAAAAAGCTAAAGTTACGTCCCACTGGAGCGCAACTATTTCCGATGGAGCTCAACTATTTCAATGTAAGCAATCCTTAATGCAGATGATTCCGAACAGAGATCGAAATAAATGACAAAAAATATATAAGATAATCAGATATAGATAATTACGGAAATAGCATAAGAAAAGATAGACCAGCTTGTATTTTAAGTTTTATAAAATAAATTTTGGAACGTGAATTTCTGTTCTGTTCTGAGAAATATACTAAATAAATAATCCACCAAAATTATGAGGAATTTGTAAGATTCAGGGCGTTGTTTCATCTGACTAAGAATTCTAAATAATTCAAGTTGAGTCAGCTGCAGTAGATTTAACTTGGTTTCTTTACACGTAATGCATATGCTTTGTTGATCCGCGTTTGCTAATATGAATATATAATTTATATAAGCAAGTCAATTTTGTGGTATCATAAATAACTTATCCGTGTTAATAGCGATAACAAGTAAGGGAATATTTATATATACATATTTAATGTCAGATCTGCGCATTAATTACAATTAAAGGCAATTGCAGTAACCGTGTCGATTTGCAATTACAGCTGCACCTGATAATTAATTGATTTCACGAGTGAGCCACAACCATAAGGCACAAAGATACATTAATTATTCAATAATAATAATTCATCGAACATTGGCCAAAGCAGAGAAATTATTTATACCACGTCGGCCAATGTAATTGTCATGTTTGTAAGCAGTTGCCGGTCTTTTGTTAACGGTCTGTCATTTGTTGCTTATGACAGGCTCGTCACACACCCACACACACACTATGTACATGTGTGTGTGTGTGAGTTTGGTAGTTGAATGGAGCATGACATAAGTAAATGTGTTTTTGGTTTCGGCTGTCGGCTGTCGGTTGGCGTTTTACCTTTTCTGCCGTTGACTTTGACAAAATGCTGGCAAACATATTATTATGTAACATGCACAAAAAGACTTAACAGTTCTAGCAAAGCAAGGTCTGGAAATGATATATTTAATTCGATTTATCACAGTAGTTCTGAAGACATGGGAACAAGCTGAAAATATTCGACGGGCACATTCTATTACTAAATGTGACATGACGAGCTGAGGCGAATCGATTTGTTATAGACAGACAGCAGCATCAGCAATAAAATGGCTTTTAATAATTCTTTATATAATGTGCTGCATTGCATTTCACTCAGATGAACAATGTGTTTTGCTGAGCTGGAAATAAAAATGTTTTTAATTTACCTATTGCGATTTTGATTATTTCATGACTATCGATTCATTTACTTAATTATTAAGCGTTAGGCACATCAATTTATTATTCTACACTTTGTATTGCTTGTTATCACTTTGAAAGTTTATTAACCAACACGCTGATTTATGGCCTACTTTCTAAGAATAAACGAAAAAAGAAAGAAAACAATTGAACATTATCGATTCCCACAGACAATTAATAAAATTCGGGCAACACATTAATATTTGAAAACTCATGTGAAAAAACACACACATTTATAATTATTAATTTATTTTGTATAAGAATGTGCGAAATCACCGCAGAATGCAAGTGATGAAAAGCAGAAAGGGCAACTATTTGGTATATACTATATACATATATATATATATATATATAGATCTGTATTTCCATTTGCCTGTTTGTTGATGCTGCTAAATGATCTCGAGCTTGCTGGCGCCTTGATTAATGATTCAAAAAAGCTTACCTTAAAATATAAAATAAATATTATATTTCTGCGAATTTTATAAAGGATCTTTAGGCAGCTGCACATTAAAACAAAAAAAAAAAAATACTGCGGCACACTAGATATATGTGTTTCAAATTACTCCGATTTGAGATTTGTAGTGTGCCTTAAATTGTTTAAAATTGTTGACTGTTCTTATGCCCTAAACGCATTAAAAATTGTAAATGTTTAATGAAGTGGTCAATTTAGCCATGTCAGTCTGTATGAATAAGCTAAGTAAGAGCTAGTGAAATTTGGAACATGTTGTATATCGTACTAAATCAGACTACATATATTTCACTTTATAGATATTTGCTCCCGTTAAAAATCTGTCTTATCGCAATAAAGGATACAATGTTAAACCAATAGACATATAGTGTTTATTTATTTTATATTGAATGAAGGATTTAAATCTGAAGCTATTAAAATGTTATATTTATTAATTGTAAAAAGTCATTAATACAGACAAATTCATATCAGCAAGCCTACTTATTTGTAGGAGATTTTAACAGGTTTTTTTTCGATTTAAATTGTGTTGAGAAACAGCATTTATAATCCTTTATTATTTGTAATGCTGTAGACATAATCAGGTGCAAATTATGGTGTAGTTCAGGTCTCTTATAGTCTCATCATTTGATAATTATAGTAACAGATTATTAACGTCTTGATTGTGTACTCGAAATCTCAATGAGCCCGGCAGCTAAGCCTACAATTGTTTTAATGGCTATAATCTTAAAGAATATTGTTGTAATTTATATTCGTATAATCTGATTGCCTCAAGCAGTCTGCTATACTCTGTTTCTACATATATAACAGTACATGTATGTTTAGATGTAGATGTAGATGTAGATGTATTTGTTGTTTTCTAGCCGCATTCGCTTTTCATCCTGGCCAGACCAAGTTGGTCTGACTGGCTTTGGTTTGCTCTCATTTTGCTTTTTTTCCACGCTTATTATGTGTTTTGTTGATTTTGTATTTTTTTTTTTTTTTTTTGCTTAGTTTAAATGCTGTCAGACAGGATTTTCCACTTTAATGCAGTCGGCGTCATCCCTGCTGCGCCGACTGCTGTCGCTGCTTTAGCGCGTTTTTATTTATTTCTTTTTGCAGCTCATCATGCAGCAGCTGGAATCAGTATCTGAATCCATGGCCTGTGCACCTTCAGCGTCAGCGGGAGTCTGCCTGCATTCTATTTGTTGGCTGGCTTTGTACGCATTCAGGCTAATGCAGGCTTTCTGTATAGCTTTCTAAGCGCATTATGCGGCATGTTTTGCTCAAAATATTAACAAAAATTATGTTAAGCCGCCCCAAGGTGCACGTTAAACAAATAAATTCCGCCCATTCCCACAAACTGGCGCGCCGGCGCAGGCCCATTATGAGGCGCTTCATTTTCAGAGAACGAGTTGAATTATTTTAATAGCCACTGCAATTACGAGCATCTACATAATAATTATGCACACAGACCCACCCCAACACCCCATCCCCCCACGACACACCCGTGCAGCCCTTTCGTCGCAGATTTTGCTCCTCTTAATCCTCGTTGATGTATTGCGTGATTTTCAGCAGCGTTTTAAACGATAGAAAAATTGTTTGCTTTATGCTGGGTAAATGCATTTAATTTCTATAATTATTGTAGAACTGAATTTATAAATAAAATAACAAATTTTAGAACTATACAGCTATTTCATATTTATTATATTAAATTCATAATTGCTTACATGGCTTAATATTGATCGCATATATTATAAAAAAATCCGAAATAATGTTCCAATTTACATGTGAGCCGATTAAAGCAAATGAAAACACCAGATTTATCAAGGATATGCACTTGAATTAAGAGCTTTAAGAATTAGGGAATTTAATCGCAATCTTTCATACACAAATGAAAACACACAAAAACTAGCATTGCTCTTAAACTTATTTCGAAAAGTTTCAAATGAAATTAAGCAATCTGGCTATGATATGCGAAAGTTTGTATTTCAAAGTATCTAAGACCGGATATAAATCGATTCGATTTTTGATGCTGATCAACAATATGTATACATTATGGGAGATGCTTGCTTCTTGCTGTTACATACTTTTGCACAACTTCATTATACCATTCTTACCATGTTAATGGGTATTTGAAATCCACTCAGCCTACAAGTTGTAAAACATGTAAAAGGTGAATATATTTACAACAATAAAATATGCATATGAATCACAAAATTATCTATTATCTTTCTGTTTTTATCTCTAATAGAGCTGTAAATAATTTAAATGTTATTCGATGCTAAGCATAGCTTTGAAATACTTTTAAAATATCTTAAATATCGCAAGCATGCAAGCAAAGGAAAACTAGTTTGAGAGCATAAATAATAAACGTGCCGCCTTTGACCCCAGTGTGTTGACTCGTTAGCGTCCCAAAATAGAATTGATAGTATTCAGCATATCAATTAAAAAAACGACGCCAACGCCTTATCAACAAAAATAGAAAAAACAAAGGGAAAAAAACGCAAAATTTGAATTGAAATTGATTTCAAACTAATTAGTGGCTGTCAGTTTATGCATCTAATACGTGTAAATAACAAATGTAAATTAACACTTGGTACAAAAATGCATAACAAGCTGTTGTTGCTGCTGCTGCTACTGCTGCTGCTGCCATTAAATATTCATTCACAAAGTGTCGCACAATATGCAACCGGTTAAAGTCGCGCTGAAAACGCAAGCGCGTCGCAATTAAACGGCGCCCAAAACGCTAGCGTCGATTTATGACTGTATTCAAATGTGGGCCAGTCTGCATAATTATTACCATACACAGCATTGGCTATTATTATTGCTAATGACTCGACAAGTCGAGCTGGTTAAGAGGAAATGCAAATGAGAGACAGCTGCAGAGACAATGGTCAATACGGACCAGGCAAATTGGCCAATTGGCTGTTTGTCTGCCTGTGTGTATCTATCAGTTGTGAGGACAGTTTGATGGATTACTTAGCACGAAGAATCCATTGTCAGCAGACTTTTACTCATTTATTCATTCGCTCATTCAATCGCTTATCTATTTATTCGTTTGTTGAACGACGAATTACGGTAAAAGTTTTTGGGTACAGAAGTTTGGCTAATCGCCAATTTCTCAAAACCAGTTCCAAAGCTGTTGGGCTTCGGGCTTGGCTAGCCTATGTGATAAGCACCATCCAAAAATGGCATGGAGAAATTTTTGCAGTCAAAACAATTAGACAGCCTGGCGGCGGGCCGCTCACATCTTGCCACTTACAACATACAACTTACAACTTGTTGCCGTTGCCGTTGCCGCAGCGACAGGAAAAACTCTTGTCAGACTCTCCGGGTTGAGACTGGGCAAGTCTAGCTTGACTTCGTCTTCTACTTCCCTGCTGTGGCTGCGGCTGTGGCTGGGTTACTTGCAGCGGGAAAATTAAAAAGTGTGTAATTAAATGCGTCGCAATTTGCCCCACTGGAAAATGCGACAAGGTAAACAAAATAATACAAATGACACCAAAGCGCTAGCCGACTTTCCATGCTCTTCAGTATTTGTTCTAAGTCATTGATATTACCGAAGGGAATTGTATACCACTTAAGATGTGTTCCATAAAGTGTATATTTATAAGCATAACTGAGTTTTTAAATAGTTACTAAGCTTTTTACCAGGTAATGTATGTACATCTTTGTACACAGAAAAAGAAATAAGCAAAATCTTTTTTATTTACTGAAGCGGTAAAGTAAAAATTCGAAATTTAAAAATCAAAATCAGATTTAATTTTTTTGTTTAATGTTTACTTGTTTCAGTTAACACAAAAAGAAAAAATTAACAAATTAATTTCAAATAAAAATGCATATTAACATTTATTACGAAATCGTAATTACAAATGACTTCTTTTTATATACAACGTTTTGCAGAAATTTTTAATATTAATTTTCCAAAATTGTATATTTTTGTGTTTAAAAAATTCAGGTTAAGATACGCGAAACGTTTCTGAAAGCCATAACTCTTGCTAACTTGATCATTTGGTAAAACTACTTTTTAGCCTGTACTTATTGAATGGAACTGTATTATTTCCGAGAATAATGTTTTTCGAATGCAATCTAGCAAATTTAAATTATAAGTTTTTCTTGTGACTGTTTTAAAAAGCAGTGCTTACAATTAACTAAGCTCAAATTAATCTAATTACTGCAACTTGTAAATTTGTAACTGTTAAAAAAAAAATAAATTTATAAATTTGAGCTGTGAGCTATCTAAAATATATGTGTGTGTGTGTGTTCACCAAAGCGTTGCCAAAATGGTTGTAATGCCAGTGTGCCCAACAAAGCTAAAGAAAGAAAATGGGCCTGGGCAGCGGCGCACAAGAAACAACAACAACAGCAATTAACATAAATTGTGTACGCGTTGCGGCTCATTGACTCTTAAAGGGGTTCTTCTATGGTTCGGGTTCGCATCTGGGACAGCTGCCCGTCAATCATTCGCACAAATGAACTCTGACATTTCGGCGCAAGAAGAGGAGGCGGAGTTGAGTCACTGCCGCATAGGTAAATACAAAATACAAAAATGTATTTAAAAAAAAAAAAAAAAAAAAAAAGTTGCGCTATTTGTCAGTGCGACGCACCTGTCGCAATGGCAAACATTTTAGCCGTCGCTGAGCCGACCTACAGCATGGGGCAAGAGCGCGATAAGCATCACAGCATCCTCATAACAACAAAAGATTAACACGCCGGAAAAGTAAGAAGCGTGCACAGATGGACAGCTCCGATTAGGGACAGCAATCCTACGAAAAAGAGACAACAAAAAAACGGCCACACACAGAAACAAACAAAGGAGAGAGGAAGAGGGAGCGACACCAGGTAAGTAATTGAGCAGGTAGAAATGCCGGCGGTTTTTTCTCTGTTGTTGGTGATGTTGCCACAAGGATGCAGCAGCAGCAGCAACCGCAAGTAGTATTCCAGCATCTCGTGTTACAAACTCAACAACACTTCAGACACCCAAGTGTCACTCAAAAAAAAAAGAAGAGGAGTGTTATTAATCGGTAGCCGTTAACAGATCTCAAACACACTTAATTGTAACAGTGATATGTGTGTGTGTGTGTGTGTGTGTGTATGTGTACGCACCTTGTAGTGTATTTTTTGGTTGGCCTTGCTGCTGCTGCTGAATTTGTTTGCCTTGATTATTTGTAGTTGTCTACTTTTAATTTTCACTGCTTAAAATTCACTTTATTTATATTTATTTTTTGATTTTGTTTTTTTTTTAAATATATTTTAGTTTGGTTTTGTTAGCCTGAAATTTCAATGGAAATAATATACTTAACCCAATGAATAGAGAGCAATAAAAAACAAAACATAAACAAAAACAATAACAAAAAACCCAACGAAGGTCATAAATCATTTAATCAATGGTAGTCCATAAAAATGCCGACTATGATAAGCAGGCAGGCTAAGAGGCTGAAGGAGAACGAAGGCCAAACAAATCAGATGCCCAATTCACCTCCGCCATTCTTCACTCTGCGTTCCCCACTCTCCTCTAAATGCCGCCCCCGCTCATCCGTTCTACGTTCGCCGGTCGCCCACACGCCACGCTTCGTGTTCTCGCTCTCGTTTTTGATTAGTTGCCGCAGCTCAGCTGCTTGGGCAAGCGCCAATGCACTCCACGTTATTAATAACAAGTTCATATGCGTGTGTGTGTGTGTGTGTAATTTGAAAAGCCCGCGGCAATTGTGAATGCATTTATTTTGATGACACAATACATGCATTGGCAACTGACACTCGGTTAACCGTTTTGCTAACTAATCACTTGTTGTTTTTTTGGCGCACTTTCTGCTACTTCTTAACACACGTACTGTTTGTTGTTGGTGTTTTTATGGCCGCGCGACAATAAAACGTATGTCATCATTTAGAGCTCATTGCGTTGCTGGCGTCCGCGTCACATCCACAACGTTCGATGTTTTACTTTCGACTGAGCGCGGTCAACGCGCCACAGTCGATGTATTTGATTTTTGCGCCTCTGATATCGATAAATGGTCTTTTTTCGATTTCTGCATATCGAATATACAAACTGTTACGCGAATTGCAACTATGCTAAGTGGGGAATTATTAAATATCCCTCCCTAAAGAGAAATTCCCTTGATCTGCTTATTTAACTTTAAAATAAAATATAATAGCGCAAATCGATATTGATTGACCCATCTTGAAGAGGAATCCCAATCGCAGAGGAGTTAAAACACTAATACATTTACTGTTGCTTTCGTGTGGTTTATTCAATTGTAAAATATATGCCATTTACTTAAATGATTTTAAGACTATCAAGGTGTTTTGTGATCTATAGTAAGAGTTAAGGTTTAGAATGTGGGCAAAGAGAACGCAGTATGTCGTTCGAATTTCAATTAGTGGCACTTCAATTCGATTGTTTTCTTTGTATTTTTGATATCTTGGTTCTCTGCCCTATATAATATTATATATGGTTGGATATATATATATATATATAGACAAACAAACCTCATGCAAAAGTTTAACGCTATATTGTGGGTTTGAGTGTTGTAGTCAAAACTTGGACAAAATCAAACAAATACACATCTTATGGCAAGCGACCTTTGGCATTTTCGTCTATAAGTGATTATATACATGCCCAAAGTAGTCGCCATAGACAGACAACACCAATATAATGACAAGTGTTAAATTTGAAAAAAATAAAGAAAATAATATTGGTTTATGTAAAACATAAATGGAAAAAATTAAACTCAAAAAACAGTTGCTAGATCGAACATACCGAGAGAGGCAGAGAGATAGAGGAAGATCACAAGGACCGGGCACTATCCAGCGTTGGGCGCAAGACAACGTTGGATGATGCGGAAATTCCATTTATATGGGCGAAAGGTTTTTTTGGCCACAAAATGTGGTGAGCTGTGAGTTGACTGAATTGTTATCCAAAAGAGTAGCAAAATGCGAATTTAATTCCTAATCCGAGATGTGAAACGAACGATGTGCCGAAGTGAACGAGTGAAGAACGAAGTGGGATGCGTTTTCCAAAAAATCCTCGCGTATCCTGTCCATTTTTTGTGCACACGTTCATCATCCTCCACACATCTGATACCCAAAAATTAATTACATTAATCCATCAATCGAAAATACACGACAAATACACCCAAAAGATGTAACGAAGCTCTCAACCGGATGGATTCCACATAGCCACAAGCCAAGAGCAAACAGAGATTAGAATCAAATTCAATCATGTCCTCCAATTGAGTGCCGTGGGAAAACTGCATCCCACGTAGTCCTAGCGTTCTTTTTTCGAACAGAATGACTAATATCCAAATGCATTTATGAAGAATTCCTGATACCATTTTTCATAAACAATTACGCTTTCCAAATTGCCTGCCTCCACTAATTTAATCCAATTTCATCTTTATCCTTTCCTCATTTCCACTTCACTCCAACATCAACATCAAAATTATCCTTCCTCCTCATCCTTATCCTTCCTCCTTCTCCAATAATCCTCATTATACTCCAAACATAAACGCGCAAAATGGGGAAGAGAAGAAAATAAAATGAAATATTAATAATTTGTTAAATATCTCCATAGAAATTATTGTGTTCTGATATTTCTTTTGTTTTGTTTACATATACATATATATTTATTTTGAATAGATGTGGGGGTTGGTATTCTTATTGACGTTGTTGTATTTGCTGTTGTTCTTGTTAAAATCCAACCGATAAATTCCAATAAATTACGAATGCAACCAAATCGTAAATACACGGGAAAGTGTAAAGGACCTTCCTTGAATTATCATAATTATAATAATTAGTTAAGCTTAATTTGTCAGTTTTTTTTTTTTTTTTTTTTTTTTTGTTTTGAATGCATTTCATAATTTACATGAATTTTTCGCATTGGTGGAAAAGCAAGTGTAATTTTTGTGTGATCTGATTTTCTTTCGATTGGATTTCCACCAGTATTCTTCTTCGATAACTGATTAATCGATCGACGGATTAATCACTTGACAGGCAGTTAGCATGAATTGATTTATAAGTTAATTATGTGGATAGTAAGACAGAGTCTTTTGGGGGGGTTGAGGGTATTTTTGATAGTTAACTTGCTTTTCCTAAATTTTCCTGCTTGTAAGAAACATTAAGATTAATGGATAATGATTGTAGATTTTTTTTTTTTTTAGTAATTAGAGCGTGAGCGAGACCTGGAATAGGATTGACGACGCACCGGTGAATATGTGGGTGTGCCCCTGCGACGTGGACGCGACGAAAATGAACGCGATCGCGATCTGCAAATAAACAATAACCGAAGATTAAATACCAAACGATTTACAACAATTATTTTTTCATTTAGAGTCAACCTACCTATCACGGCCATAGTCACGACTGCCACCACCGCCGCCGCCGCCTCCACCGCCGCCACCACTGCGCTCATTATCGCCGCTGTCCTCGCGCACCCGAATGTAGGCAACCTCACCCTAAAAATTACACAATTACAATTGAATATAATTACAAATTACACCTATGAATACAATTAATCTTTCAGATAGATGATCAATACAAACAAACAATAGTTTAATGAATTTAATTTAATATATTGAGTCGTTTAGATGGATCAGGTGATCAAAATAAATTGCTTGTGGTTTTCGCTGCCAGGCAGTAAGCCACATTATGAAGAGAAGTGTTCATTAAGGGTTGATCTCGTTGACATTTTTGTTATTATTTTGTTTTCAGGCAATAATAATCATGTTTGATTCTAGCACTCACCTCATGGGAACGGAAACGCGAGTCGTCCAATTTCTTGATGGCATACTTCATGTCCTCGTGTCGCAGAAATTCGACGACGCCGGAGCCATCCTTGTAGGTGTCAGCAAAGCAGACATCGCCCGCCTCTCGCATGTGATCCTTCAAGTCCTGCCATGACCCAGAGCCGGGCAGACCGGTGACCATGACACGGTACTGTGAACGTTTGGCTGGTGGTCCCCGTCCGCCCATGCGACCCCCTCCGTCACGGCTGCGATCGTTGCGATTGTTCCCGCGATAGCTGCCGGGGCCTCCGCCGCGTGGAAACTCGACGCGCAGACGATAACCATCGTAGTCGTAGCCATCGCGGGCCTTGACTGCATCATCCGCATCGCTGTTTTTGCCGCCAAATATGAACCAATTAATATTACTATTCCCCACTTTATATTTACACACACATACTCACACACACAAGCGTATATAAATGTATGTGCGTGTGCATTACTCACCGCGCGTCTTCGAACTCAACAAATGCAAATGGCGGACCACGCCGATTCTTCAGATCGACAAATGTGACTTTTCCGAACTTGTGGAACAGGTCCTGTATGTCCTTGGTGCGAATATCGGGTGGCAAGTTACCAACATAAATACGACACTCGTTACGGGATCCCATTTTGTTAAATATATGCAGCAGCTAATTTCCAATTATAAATAAAATTCAATTTTTTTCCTCAGAACTTCTGCTGTCACGCAATTACGCACACAAGGAAAAAAAACATATACATACACAGCGTTGCATGCCTGCTACAATACTTATCGAATAGGGCACATCGATAAATGAATACTTTCCACACACAGGTTGGCAGCTCGATGAATGATTTTCAGTTTGGTCTTATTTAGTACGATACGACACTCGTAGTATTGCGGCGTTTGTCTTAAGAAAACAACTTTTGGTTGCAAAAATAAGAATATGAAAAACAGCATAATTATAGCTGGAGCAGAACGAAAAACTTAAGGCAAAATACTTGACGCGAGCGTCGTTATTAGAAAATGTGCAATAGTTGTTGAGGCGGCCGCTTGTAAAGCTGTTTTTGCTCTGCAACTTGCAGACAACAACCTTGAATACATATGTGTGTGTGTGAGCGAGTGTGTGTGTGTGCGTGTGTATTTTGTGTATATAAACAAAGTGCGAACGCGGGAATCGCTACGGTTAAAAATTGTGCTGGCTGCCAAATAAAAAAAAATGTCCACAGTGCGCTGCATCAATTTCTGGGATCTGTGCCGCATCTGCACGGCGAGCAGCGAGCACAAAATCAACATTTACTCAGCCGACAGACGCGCCAAAGATCTCTGTCAAAAAATCACAGAATGTCTGCCAGTTCAAGTAAGTCGCCCCATACGAAAAAGTCAACTGTTGTGGTTGCTTCTTCTTCTAATGTGCGATAAGCGATTTCGATTCTTATTTATTCTTTTTCGCATTTTGACGATGACTGCTCAAAATTATTCTTTGTTATTCCCCAGTTTGGTAAAAATATCTAAAAAGGCAAAACTATTTCGAAGACCAATCTATATGAGCGATTGTTGTAGAAATATGGTAGATATATAATATCGTATTAATTTCGATTACTTAAGAAGCAAAAAAGTTTTTAGTACAATAACTTAATTTTCGAATGATTCCTTTTATATAGTTTGCATTTTATATTATCTTTAATTCCGAATAATTGAAGAAACAGAACAGTTTTTCAGACACGAAATTGAGTTTAGAAAGATGCATTATACATATATATGATATAGCCTGCAAATTGTCTTGTCATTCGTCTTTTAAATTATAAAACAGTTTTTCGTACAATAACTTAACTTTTTAATGATTCCTCTTACATAGGCAGCAGATTATCTTATTTTTAAATTTGATTTCTTTAAAAACAAAAAAAAAACTCCAATCAAGAACTTAGCTTTCGAATGGATTCTCTTACATATATGATATACTCTAGTTTAAAATTTCCGTTTCTTGAAATAGAAAAGAGTTTTTCAGATTAGAACTTAACTTTCGAATACTTTCTTTCTTTTATGTAGTCTAAATTTACAGGGTTTATATAAATTTCAATCATATATTAAATTTGAAATTTTCGCCCACACAGATCGATGAGAAGGATCGTCTGCCCAAGGTGGTCTGTGCCCAGTGCGCCCAGCAATTGGATCAGTTCTACGAGATGCGGAACATATCGCTAAACTCGCAGACGATACTCAACAATTGGCTCAATCATCGCACGCTGCAGTCCGATGATAAGGTCTTCATAAAGGATGCCATCAATAACACCGGCAAGAGTCTCAGCGTGCTGGGCACTGCATCCAATAACAACAACAACAACAACAGCAGCAGCAATAGTCAACCAAATGATCTGCTTAGCAGCATTATGCAGGCTGTGGGCATGCAAGTGCAACAACAACAACAACAGCCCCAACAGCATCAGCAACAACCACAGCAATACACAATCACTGTGGATAGCCACGTGCAGACGCATTCACTTCCTGCCCAACCTGACATCAAGTCAGATAAACAAAAGTTAGTTAAAGTTAATAAAAGTCAGTCTACAATATTCCCATTTACTAATATGTATTTTGTCCTTTAGCACTCTGGAAGAATTTATACGCCTAAAGCCGGGCATAAAAATCACGCCATTGGGCAAAAAGGACAATGTACACAGTTCAACCAGCAGCAGCAGCATGTCCAATCTTAAGCAACAGCAGCAGCAGCAACATCAGTCGACACAAGTGCCGCATTTGCAGACGCAGACGCAACAAACGTTGACAGCGCTGCCGGCACCTGCAGCACAGCTGCAGCTGCAACCGCAACAGATAAACGAGCTCAATGCGCTACTGCAGCAACAGGCGCTGTGGCAGCAACTGCAGCAGCTGCAGCAGTCACAGACGCAGACCCAGTTTACGAGCTGCGGCGATGATGGACTCAACTCGACGGACAGCAAGAAACCCAAATTGAATTTCGTGATCTCGTCACCGGCTGCAGCAGCTCCGCAATTTACTAGCAGTCTAACACCGTTTGGCAGTGTCTCTGGCGGCCAGCCCCAAATACAGCTGCAACTTATGCCTGGTGGCGGTGCTTCTGGTTCAGCTGGCACAACTGGCAGCTTGTCTGCCACGCATCCGACGCAGCAATTAAATGCCGCTGCGCTGCTTTCGCTGGCCGGCACTCAGCTGGTGGGCAGCAATGGTGCCGCCAATATGCTCTCGCCCAACAAATGTTTCTTGCCGATCACCATACGTGATGAGAACTCCGATCAGCAGATTGTCGCGCACATTGACACCAAGAATCTGGTGCTGCCCACCACATATCAAGTGCAAATGAAGGTGATACATTTAACTGATTTTTATAATTGTAAACAATTTAAGTAAAATACCAAGCAAAACTCTACCTTTAAAACTAAAAGCATAATTTGTGAGATTGGCAGTTAAGCAAAATTGTAATCCGTGATCAGCATTAACAAGCGAGTCGATTTAGACATGAACAATCTCAGAGACTACAAGAGCTAAAGACTTCAAATTTGGAATACAATTTTCATGTTATCGATAACTGCGCCAGTTTCGCGAATATCGATACAAATAAATTTTTCATAGAAATAAAAGTAAAGACACAGCCTTCGAATATAATATACCCCAACATATAATTGATCAACTGTATAAATTTCATTAAGATCGGCTAAGAAACATAAATTTTGTTAACCGAAACGTATATTCAAATTGAACGAAATAATATCAGCAAGACTGCTATATATTTAAAAGCTGACTAGAATATTTAAACTTGTTTAAATATCTATTTGTCATATTCTGAATTGTGATTTCTTTCACCCATTTTAAAGGGAAATTTCAAAAGTGTTTCAAATTCGAGTTGTTGGATTGGACTTTGATTTGGTTTACTATCTTGTAGCTATTTGTTCGTTGTGTATATTTTTGCATTATTTTCATTTGTAATATTTGTTATCCGTTGAATTAACATATTTGAGTTGCTTTCAATTTGCAGCTGCAGCCACAATTGGCCACTGCTGATGGTCAGCCAATAATGCAGTTGACACCGACTTCCATTCCAGCCACATTGCAGTTGACGCCGCAAACTTTGAGCAATGCAACAGCGTTCACAACAGCGACGACATCCCATCAAAATCAGTTCCTTGTGCCCCAACAGCCACAACAGCAGCAGCAACAACAACAACAAAATCTGCAACAACAACAACACCAACAACAACACCAACAACAGCAACAACATTTACCGCCTGCCACGGCGCAAGTGACATCCCAGCAAATCATTCGATCTCCGCATGGAAGCGCAATTAACCCACAAGTGGTTATACGCAACATCAGCTCCGAGCCTGCCACACCGATAAGCATTGGCAATGCCGAGGGTTCGATTACCTTCAAGATGCCCTCGCCACGAGAGCAGCAGCGCCAGCAGCAGCAGCAGACAAAACTTAAAACGTCAACTGCCAATTCAACATTTGGGGCAGCTGTTTCGACTGCACCTGTTGCTGTTGCTGCACCCAGTGCAGATTTAAGCAAGCGTGCGGCACATGTCAAACAGCCATCAAATGTGCCGCCCAGCAATGTTGCTGCCCTGCAGCGACTCTCTTCCAACACAACCATCACCAAGCTGCCCAAGCAGCAGCCGCCGTCGGTGGCAGTCAATAAAATGCCGCTGCTGGATAAACAGAATATAACCATCAGTCGCATCTCAAACCAAGCGCCAACCAAGCCGGAGCTCAAAGCGACAGCCCCAGCACAGATGCAATCACAACCGCAACCACAACCACAACAGCAACCACCCAAATCACAGGCGCAGGCGCTGCCGGCAGCAGCTCCAGCGGCGCCAGAGCCAGCATTCCCAAATATTCTCAATCAGCGGAAAGTCATACGCAAGCCGCCCGAGGTGCATCCAAAGGCAAAGATTGCACGTCCACCGCAACAGATTCTGCCCGTGCCTGCCCAGCAGCAGCCGTCACCACTGACTCAACAGCAGCAGCAGCACCAGCAGCAGCAGGTCAGCAACACTGCTGTCGCTGTGCTACCCATTACGCCGACGGCGACGCCAACGGTGACCCTCACCTGTCCCACCTGCAGTCGCGAGTTCAAGAAGAAGGAGCATCTGACACAGCACATCAAGCTGCACGCCGGCTTGCGTCCCTTCAAGTGCACCGAGGAAGGCTGCGACAAAGCGTTCAGTCGCAAGGAGCATTTGTCGCGCCACCTGGTCTCCCACTCGGGCCACAAGATGTTCACCTGCGACGAATGCAAGAAGCCCTTCTCGCGCAAGGACAATCTCAACAAGCACAAGCGGTATGTGAAACCAGTTGAAGAAATCTTTGAAAGAAATATGACTAGCCAGGCAGGTCGAGATATCTAACCATAAAATACAAATACCCAGCTCAAGAAATATGAATATGGACGCGAATCTCTGAATGAGATATGAGTAGCTATATAGAAAAATGTATTTTTATTTTATAAAAAGTAGAATGAAATTCCACAGCTGACTGGACGAATGCTGTGCATCTCTCCCGACGGGATTCGAAATATATCGGAATATATACAAAAAATAATACACTTGACTTGGTGCCAGCGGTAAAAAGCATATAAAGTAGAATCGCAAAGATATACCAGTACCAAAACTGAACGTTAAACAAAGTTAATTATTATTTTTTAGTTTGTTAATAATTTGAAATCTAATCATGTTGTAACTCATCAACATTTAAATAAAAGTAGGCTCACAAAGTTATATGCAATACAAAAATTAACAATAAAAGTTTATTTATTTTAATCTTTTTTTTTACTTTATAAACAATTTAAAGAGAAAGACTGGCCTTAGTTCGTCCGCAGCACTTTAAAAAAAAAGTAGAAGCGCTAAGCTATAACAATATCAGAACCAGAAGAAGAAAACCATAAGCGGATTAGATTAATTATTTTTGTAATATTCTTAACAATTGGAAAACTAATAATTAATTATTACTTATTCATCCGCAGCACTCACAATGCACCGCCTGGCGAGACGCGGCTGCACAGCTGTGATATATGCAACAAAAACTTTTCATCCAAGCAGCAGTATGAAAAGCACCGGGAAATGCATAAGAAAACTCCCGTCGATAATGCAGCGTCATCCACGCAACCTGCTGGCGCCACCCGTCAGCCTGCCAAGGTAAGAGTCTGTCAGCTTGTAACTGTTTCATATTTATTTACCTCCGTTTTTTTAAGGAAATCTTTGAGGTCAAACGGGCAGCGCCCACAGCACAGCCAACGCAGACGACGCAGCAATCGCAAATGCAGGTGCAACAACAGACTCAACCGGCGCCACAGCAGCCACAGATCATGCATATGGATCTGGATGGGAGTACCATTACCTTCACGCAGGCGTCCGATGCCAGCATGCCAACATCTCTGTCCAACTTTGTGCAGCTGGGCTATTCTCAATTCCAGAACTCCAGTGGGCCCACAAGCCAAATAGTTTGTAAACTTGAAAAGTAAACACCCAAACTATTTTGGCTGAAGTTGAGTCCGATTCATTTTCTAGTCCTTACCTGGGTTTCATCATGATTCTCCTTGTCGCTCTTCGATAACCAGTTTCTTATATAAGTCATATATTAAGTTTATCGTTTTATTTATTTATCTAATCCCATGCTCTTTTTATCAATTTGTGCAATAACTGATCGTTTTTTCTTATTTATAATTTTCTTACAAAATTATACGAGTACATCAAATATTTTCATTTTTTATTTGTATTCAAAGCCAACCATTCCCAGTCATTCTTAGTCTTGTTTTTATATTTTATTTTTATTAAATAATATATATGTGTATATTCAATGACTTGCCAATTTCAGTAGTACACGGTGATGTACATCGATTTTATTAGCATTTAACTGTAAATATATATGGAGGGCAAATACATTGTAGTCATATACTAATACTAAAATCCTTTGTAATATCCACACCTGTTGGGTAGAAATGCGCAAATGAAACCAAATCGAAAATGAAAAAATAAATGGTATTGTTTGTTTTATGGTAAAGCATATTTATTTTGGTTTTGAAGCGCTCAAATCGGTGCGATATATAACACATGGCATTATGGCATTCCCACATTGTTTATCCAAATCGATTTGGGTGAGTTTTTCGATTTTCCACGCGTGGATGACTGCAACTATAAATTGGAAGAAATAAAAAGAAGAAAAATGTGTTTTCTTCCATCCTTAAATCATTTTGGCTTCCACGAATTGAATCGAATGCAGATGCAAATTCATGCACGTTTCGAACTAAATATTACGCAAAACAATTCTCTGAAAATTTGCAATGAAATCAATTTTGAGAAAATATCAAACAAAATAATAATAATATTTAATTGTAACATAAAACGAAGCCAATACTCTGATATGGGTTTTATTAATACTTTGTATGGGATGTGAATGGATGGGGTCACTACTAGAGTAGTGCGATAAATAATAATAGCAAATTCTTTGGCTTAACTAAACATAGACAAATGAATATACTTAAGACAGGAAACTATATACTAAATAAATACTATGATAAGGCACTGGAACGGTAAGCAGAAAGCGTTGCATTCGAACAGGCCGCAGGATAATTCAAGATTTGTAGCTGCAAACTGAATGATTGTGAACACGAGTTACATATAATTTACTAACTGTGAATAACTACGTGCTTGTTATTTGGTTACATGACGAGCAGAACAAGCAAAACCAAACCAAACCAAACCAGAGCAAAAACAAATGGAACAAAACAAACCCAACCAAAACCAAGCAGGTGGACATTAAAATAAATAGCACCAGAGTAGTGCATACGAATTATTTGTGTGCAGAGCTAACCTTTAAGATCGTTTTGTTTGCGGTTCAATCGTAACTCAATGAGAACTGGTTTATTTTTTGAACATCGCCCCACACTTGAATCGACTGTATCTCCGACAGGGAGAATAGTGTCTCGAATTTCGTGACAAAGTTATGACCCTGTCCCTGGTAGACGTGTATGGTGGAATCGTCATAGTCAAATCGAAACTCTAGTGAAAATGCCGACTCTGTGAATAGTGAATAGTCAAGATCGGCATCGATGCCATCTATAATACTGGATATGCTAGGCACTTTCATATCGCCTTTACCATCGAATATATTCAAAATCGTTTCCTGATGCGATGAACTCCACTCGCCACTACTCTTGTAGTTCTCGATGATTGTTTGTGTCGGTATCCTAACTTTAAAATGATACGTTATGTTGTCTGTGCAGTTGGGACTGTTTACGAAATTTATGGAAAATCTGTAAAAAAAAGAAGGGGAAATATTAATTCAAATTATTGGCAAATGATTGATTTATTGATTAACGACAAATATTTCATCTAGCTGTGAATTATCTATTTTGGTATCGCCATAAAATCCCAAAAAGAGGTGTGAATTATCTATTTTGGAAACCCTATAAAAAGCCGAAGCAGGCACATGTTCTTCAGCGTGGGCGTCAAAAACGTGCTCACCATTAGGAATCTCCGGCTATGAATATGCTTTCTAACCGGTATTCCAAAGACTCATGAATGATTCATTGTCCAAATATTTGCGCCAATTTGTATTCAACGTTAGGTCTTGGGTAATTGTTCCCCAACCATTAATTATTATTAGCTTTTTTGAGAATCGTTTAGAGAGGGGGCTCTACGTCAAAGCTTTACGAATTTTCCTTATCTTGTTTTAACAATAGACAATCTGAGGTACTTTCAGTTATTCGTAAACGTCATGTTATTCTCTGGAAATATTATGACCATCACTGCTATTTTTGACCTCAAATATTTTTATTAGTGATAATGATATTTGTTAAACAAAAAACAGACTTCAATTTCCGATGATGAGCTGATGAAGAATAAATTCCAAGCAATTTAAAAAATGTGTCGTCACTTAAGATATGCAACATTCATTTATCTATCCAGAAATAATCTTTAAATACCTGTGCTTAACTTATCATATTTTAGAACCATAATATATAACCAGGTCAACAATTTTCCAAATGTAATATTTTAAGTTTATTTTTATGTTGTGCTAATATATTATGACACAAGATAAAAGTATATTTAAAACTATTTTCCCTCTCTAATCTAATCTAATCAGACCGCAACTAAAATGTTTAAATTTAATTAAAATAAATTTAAATTAGAAAAAAAATATTTTCTTTAATTAATAATGAAAAATTCTAAATACCAACGACTCTTAAGTCATTGGTGCTAAAGAATCCAAGCTACTAATCAACTTGTTTGTCAAAAGTAGTCATTTTTTTCTTGTATACGTAGTAAGGCCTTGTCAACAAGGCTTCAATAGAAGCAGCAACAGTTAATGTCGTGTTATCTACGCGACAAGATAACAATATGAGATATCGATAGTTAGGTCTTGTCAATAAATTCCCATGACTTGCCTTACAGTCTTGTAATCATATTGGACTGACTTGCCTCACAGCACGAAGCCGGATCCGCCGCTTGTGAGACAAGCACTAGGGCTATGATGAAATCAGTTGAATTGTGATTTATTGACATCATTTGACCATTGGCCATCGTCTTGAAAAAGAATTTCCGAAATTAAAGCTTGCTCACCCACAGAAAAACGACCTGTTGATTTGCCATATTATATATGTATATTGTCTGCTTGTTCACATTCTTTCAGCTTTATGTGTTTCTGTTTTGAAAAGATTTTTTTTCTTTTCTTTCGGTTTTGTTGTTCTGCTATCTGCCGGCAATTTAGCGGCATCTTCAGCGCGTGTCTACTGCTTTAATTTTGTTTGTGTTGATGATGTCATTGATGGGAACTGATATACTTATATAAATACACAAAAAATCTTAACGATGCTAGCGATGGCATTTCAATTAGCTGCTCATAAAATCGCAAACTGTTTTTAACAGTTTAAATTCCAATTGTTTGACTAAAAATTCTTTAAATAGTCCACCCATCTGTGAGCCATAAATCACCCCAAACTAAAATTGCTGCACGCCAAAATGTGATTTCTAGTTCTTGGAAAATGTTAGCCCACTTAAGGGACGCCCAATCGATAATCTTAAATTGTCTTTTGTTTGTGTGTTGGCCAACTTACTGATTTGGCTGCTGACGCATAGTTCCTTCTATCGTAAATTTATTCATCCTGTCCGATTCGTCGGGATTTGTTGGTAGCACAAGCAAGAATCTCACATTAGCCATTTTAGTTTTAATTTGGTTATTTAGCTGGAGAAACGCTGCTGTAATGGGCTGGCGGACACGTTTAAACAATTAAGCGACAGAAATATTGCTTGAATATTGCAATAAATTGTAAAATATTTTTGCAACTCAATGTAAACAAAATGCTTTGTTGCCTTGTTGTCTTGTTGCTAACGGTAACGAGCAGGTCGTAGAGCACTTTACAGTTTGCCAGCACGAATAATACTGTTCGACCGATGTACTCAACGAAAATATCGTGTCAAAGATCGCACAAATACGTCACTGATTAAGCACTCTCGGCTGAAGACGAAGTGCATATTTGAGAATTTAATTTACGTATATTTCTTGCTGTGTACATATATATATATATATGTGTGTGTGTGTGTGTATTGGACCTACGAACTAGACGCGACACGCGTTGCCTTGCTTCCGCCACGGCGACTGAATAATTACTAAGCGAACGAACGGTTTCGGGCTGGCCCACATTGCTCGGAAGAAAAGAATAGAACAGCGTGCCGAAATCCCATATACACTTGCCGTCAGTTGTTTACTTACATTTTGTTTTAAGTGAAGAAATACATTTTAGACATTCACTTCTTTATAATTATACAATGTTTGTACTTTCTTTTCCTTATTTTCTTTTTTATTTGGAATTAATATTTTATTTGTTTATCAAAAGAAGTGTGGAATGCCTTTTGCACTGTTTTCAATCTATAGAACATACAGCCAGATAATATGTATATTTATGAAACGTCAACAAAGTGTCTGCGAGCTGTTTAAATATATAATCAGTAAACATGTAGATTTCGCTCTCCAACAAATTAATCCCAGTGTTAAAGCGTTTTTTTTTTTTTATAGATCCATAAGATTTTGTGTTTCTTGTAGTGTACTTTTGGGCTGCATCAAATTCTTAAATTTGAACCGGTACCGGTACCGAATCAGTTATAAATAATAGTGTAAATAATAAAAATATTGAAATATATACCAAAAGAGGTGGTCTTGCTCGTAAGCCTAAAAATAAATGTATATCCTTAAATAAATAAAAAACGGAAGGGGCTATCAGAAATTGTCCTCAGTATGGAATTAAGGCAAAAAATTCAGAAATGTATAAAAAATCTTACTGCAATTTGTTTTGTATATAGATACTTACAGACCCATTAGATTATCGACCAGAGTTATCAAGAAATTTTCAGTCAGTTTTTCTTAATAATTTGAATGGGATATAACGTATATTATATATACATATATTTGTGGGTCCCAAATATTTTACTAGTAGTAAATGACTCAGGAACAAAGTTATTATTGTTTACTTAATATTGTCAACGGGTTTCTCAAATAATAACGTTCACTCCATGACGTGATTTTACAACTTTATTGAATTGTTGTGAAATTTAAATCTGAATGCTTTTCTGGCGAGATCTTGGCATCGAATGCTCACTGAACTCACCACTCTTTGCGCTCTCAATGACTATCCCTCGTTTAACGACGAACACTTCGCGTTTCTCTCTGCTCTCGTCTCTCTGGATCTATTCCCATTCTTGCAAGAAGCAGCACTACTATTATTTTGACCTCAACTGTATATTAATTTTGCATCAAAAGTTGAAAGAAATTCACGTTTTTTTTTTAATACAAATTCAAACTATTCAAAAATATATATAAATATTAACATTGCATTAAAAGTTGAAAATACGTCATTTTGAAAGTAATTCTGATTTTGGACAATTATTGGCGAAGTTACAACAGCTTGGACTTGAATTTAATTTAACTTAATTTACTTAACTTCATGCCTGAAAGTATGCCATAAATAACGAACTGCCGCTCTCATCTTCCGCAACTCTCTTGGTGATGTCCATCATCCCATAGCAACATAAAAAATTTCAATTGCTTGTTTTAATCTCTTCAGAGCCTTGTACGAGTACGATTGCAGCTTTAGTATGGTGACTGCTTATTTTCGAGGAATTGCGTTTATTCCCAGCAGATCTTCCCGAGCTGAGTTAATTGCTGGTGGTGGGCTGCTGAACTGAGCTCAGCCACTGATTCTTCTGATCAGGATGAAATTACAAATGAAAATAACACTTTTATTGAGTGCCTTTTACACAGAGAACACATATTTGAAATTATTATATTTTTTTTTTATAAAAACAAAACATATTTTTTTTCAATTTTACCAAGTTGGCCAAACAATGTCAGATTTTTTATTATTTAATAATGATTTATAATAATAAACGTTTGTCTTTAAGATGGAAATACGGTTCATATTTGAATTGTAGCTATGTTTAATTACGGCGTCATCTTCTTACTAACTATTTCGGAGTACTCCTTAATAAGCGTTGCTATCTGAAAAGCCTGAAAGAAAAGTGTTGATAATTAATCTTAAGTTTCGTAATAATTCTTGATAAATGTAAAAAGATCAAGGTTACAACAATAACTCTTGGTAATATTTCTTCTAGTTGTTTGATTTCAATGATCTTGTCACATATTTTCTTGTATTTAAATTGATTGTATGTTGTTAGGGCCAAAATTAATATGTTAATTGCTGTTTATATTTTCTTCTATTCTTATTTGTAATTTGGTTTCATTTTTCCTTTTACATTTTTCATGTTACAAAAGTTTGTGAATTACCTAAAGTAGATGTACAAGTAGTTTCTTGAATATCGTATTATATTTGTGATATAATGATTATTTGCAGGAGCATCACGGAAACTATAATCATTTTATTGCACACTGTGTTAAATGCAGTTTAGCTTCAGCTGCCAGTGTTAGCTCTCTTTCTCTCTCTCTATCTCTATCTCTTTCGATCTCTCTCTCTCTATATCTATCTATCTCCATCTCTATCTCTATCTATTTATCTCTATGTCAATCTCTATCTGTATCCCCTTCTCTCTCTTTAGCAACTGTAGCCTTACAGCAAATTTATATTTTTATAGGACCATTTTCATTTTAAGATGAATGTAGTCCTCCACTTGCAGCAACTAGTCTGTTAGAGTTGAAGAACGGAGTGCAACTCTTGCGTTCTCCAACCCGAGCTCTTAAAGTGGACGTCGATGCAGTGGCCACTCCTTAGAGTGCTGCTGATTTGAGACGAATTTTCCAGTGGGATAATATTTTATTTTTATTTATTATATTTCTTTTTATTATATTTCTTATTAGCAGCATAAAGCAATTCAATTTATTTGCTTGTAGTTATTTTGAATTTGAGCATTAAAATGTCTCTATCTGATCTTAGCTAGCTATCTGTATCATTTTCGCTTGTTATGATTTACAAATAATTAATCATTAATTTAATTAAGATAAAAAGTATATTGTTCATTAGTGAATAGTACCTTAAATAATAAGATTAATTAATAACAGATCATAAATAAGTTTGTAGACAGAAACATTTCAGCGTGTGTTTATATACAAAAGACAAGTAATAATATAATATTCTTTCATAATTACCTGGGAAGTGCTTAAGACCACTTTAGATTGTTTTTTTTCCGAGCCAGTAAATATCATTAGAGAGCTCATATTCGGCGAGAATGATATTAATGATTCATACTCATGTGAACACAAAATATTGCGTGAGCGGTGTTCCAACAAGTGAATACCACTTTGGTCAACTGCCAACCATAACATCCTTGGCCAATTAGAAGTAAATGATTGCTGCAATACATAATTTGATTTTAAGTTTGTTAATTATCGAAGATAAATGTAAGTGTGATGAAATCGGGAAGGCGTTAACACAACAATTCAACAATTTACGCCTTTTGTTTTATAACATGGTCAATATAAAAATAACACAAAATTGCATTATATGGTTGAGTAAGTAAAATATACATTTTTAAAATTTAATAATAAATTTGGGGACAGTTTCCACCATGTCGATTTCAGATGACCAACATTTTATTCGAATTAAGTGCTTAAAATGTCCATCGCTTAGCATAATATTCTTCAAAACGCTCAAATGAATTGAAATGCTGCGTTCTAATTTTGCTTGCTTCACTTTTATAAAAAAAAATGGCAGATTTTGATCAGGCCATCGCCCATAAAATTATTTATATTTATTATACAGATACTGTGCTCATGGTCTCTTAACGCCTCTCCTTTCTTAACTATCCGTAGAGTTATGCTCCCACCCTACAATTTTGAAATAATCATTTTTTATTTCTCTTCATAAAAAGGAAAAAAATCAGATTTTCAGAATTATAGAGATATTTAAGATTTCACCCTGCCAGGAACGGATCATAACATATAGATTTACTTCCACTAATTTATTAGAATTCACTCCTTTAGTTATTAAGCGATTTCGAAAGAAAACTAATTGATTAGAATTCACTTCTCTTGTTATTAAGGTATTTCAAAAGAAAATGCGAACGGATGTTATTTGCGCTGACTTCAGTTAGGATTTTGACTCTGAAAGAGTGATACTTTGTTTATTCACAAACATAATCTTCTGGTATTTCCAAATAACCTAATTTATTTATTTAAATCTTAGAACTCAGAATGTTTACTTTAGAGGAGCTGCCCCTTTCCCTCTCTCTCTACCTTGTTATTCACGTAAAACTTTGCCTGTCGCTTCCTAACACTTTTTCTGATCAGAGGCTACAAACTGATTTCGACAATTTTCAAACCTGCTGATGATTTTTGAAGGCCAAGGTATGGTCAAGTAATGTTATTGCCAATCTTTGGAGGAGGTTCCTAATAATCGACCTCCCAAGGTTGGTGACTCAAGCTAAAAAGTTGTGAAATATATTTCGATTTTTAGGTCCGAGTACCTATCGTAGTCGTATGTGGATTTGATCGGTTACCGAGTATGGATTGTATCGACTTTCTAGACGCCCAGTGTACGTAGCACCAAAATCCTAACACTTTTTCTGACGTGATTACAGGCAAGTTTTAAGGGCATGACGGAAATCACATAAAAACATATACTCTTACATTTTTGGTATCACAGTATGAGCAAATTTATATACATTTTACTTTGATTAGTGCAACTCGGCCAATACATATATAAAAAAAATATATTGTTTACATACAAAAATAATATCAATATATATACAAACCATAACATCAAATATTGTTGCCCGGTGAAGAGGCCAGCTTTGTATTAAGTTTAAAAATGATTTTTTGGCTTCTGCAGGTAACATTCCTTTCAAGCTCTGATGATGCATGGCAACTGCTCCATGGGGAATATTGGGGATAAACCTCGGAGGCAAACAATGGCTGGCAACAGCTTCGTAATTATTAACATTTTCAGAACAATCACCCAGCTCCAATTGCCCTTGGAGAGCAGTAAGCATAATTGCTTCCATTTCTGTAATGGGATACCGCTCGCCTCTTAGGTTATGAAGTACTTGATGGTAAAGCAACTCCTTTTCAATGGCATCGTTGAGGTTAATATACGCATCGCAAAACAAATGTTTTTTGAATAAAAAAACATGATGCTGTTGTAATGCCTGTAAATAAAAATGTTTAATATATTATTATTGAACTACCGCAGCAAATAATGTGTCTATTCTTTTTTTTTTTTTTTTAATTTTTCTCCAACGTCTAGAATCATATTGGAATATATTCTTAACAGTTTATCTTATGTCTAAAGTGAGTGGCATTAAGGTCAGTAAGCTTGGTTTGTCGTCAGAGAGACGCAGTTTGCATGGCTCTCGTTTTTCAATTGGAAAGTAGAGTGCTGAAAATTTGTACCAGTAATAAACAATCGGTACTTAAAAAATTTTGCTGCGAATACAAAAAGAGTAGCACCAAAGAACTTTTCATTGTAATGAATTGTTTACATGCTTTAATTTGGAGCCCTGTATTAATATTATTTTTAGTTCTTCCGGCTGTTGCAGCTAAGCAGTCGTTTCATATAACTCTCGCTTATCGATTGTGTCAAATTTAAAATTTATAAAAATTCACTCTGAAAAGCTTCTAATTTTAGAAACATACTTTCTGAATAATGAGGTGAAGAACGATTGGCACCAGGTGTGTGGCGAATTTCAAAAATTCAGGGCGATTTATGTCTGAGTTTAGATTGATTGATTATAGTAATCATTTCTTTGGTTTCTAATCTGGCAATTTCAGGCTGTGAAATCAATTAGGTAAGAGAAATAATGAGTAAGTAAATCAAAAACACTCACCTGATTTTGATATTCTTTTTTGGATACACTGCGAAACCTCTCCCATTTAGCCATTACGTCACAAATCTTTTCTTCCGCTGATAGATTTCTTTCAGTATTTCCCAACACTTCATACAATGCATATCCTCGAGAATTTTCCTGAAGTCCAATTGTTTTCTTAATAATTTTTATAACATCGTTAGCAGTCGAACTGGGCTGAAACTCAAAGGAATAGTATTGTCCATCCATAAAATAGATCTTAGAATAACATGGCCTTCGGTTGGTTGTGCATATTATTTCTTCACAGCTCGGAGTCCATTGCCGGCGTCTAGTGCCTTGAGTTCTAAAAAAACACTAGTTAAAAACACACCAAAGATGTTATTAAATATTGATCTCAATACGTTTATTAATATTATATAAAGGTAATCATTTGAAGCCTCAAGTGACAAAACTATGCATACCGCATCTCATTAAAGTCGCTTTTTGTCACTTTTCTAACATTTTCAAATCTATATATAATATATAATATAAGCTCCAATTAAGTGTAACCATCTGACCTTTCCAAGTTAATGAAGCTATGAGTTGATATAATGTTCACTTTATTAATCTAAAGTGTTCAACTTAAAAATCAGAAGTGAAAAGTGAGTTAGAGATTTTGAGTAAGCCTAATAAAAAGCACAGTCGACACAATTTGCGCTAAGCATAAGATAGAGCAAATTATAACTCCACTCCTCTCCTGTATAGAAAAGTGTAATTAACTGCATACTTGATATTCTTATTATTGAGAATTTCATTGTGTAAAAATACTAAGTACATAATTATGCAACTCTAAAATATTTATCGTGGAATATGTTCCCTTTTTGTGAGATAAATGTTAACTGACTAATTATAGTTTATTATAATTATATATAATATTTTGACAAGCAAGAGTATATACTATTCAGATGTTTAAATACTAACGAACTGACCCAAAGGTCAACCAAACAAGCAAGGGCTTGTTAACCTTAGGACCCAGGCAAAAAGGCGACACATCCCCCACAATGTATTGTGTGCTTTGTGATATTTGATTTACAAAGCAAAGTACGACTTTATAAAACAACGACTTATTTCCAAAAATGTCTGTGAAAATTACTTACTTTTTCGGCAAATCGAGCATATTTGCCTTCTTCATATATAAAATCACTGGAACACCTCTTCAAATGGGCCATCAAATACTTTCGTATTGATTTTGTGGACGGCAATATAACACTACATGCAACCGATAATAATGACCAATTCCGCAAGTTTACCCTCGAGTTAGCATCAGGGTGGTCCGTTGTTTGTTTTATAAGTTGAAGATAAAGCTCGTCTAGAAGAGAGTCTTTTCGCATACATTTGTCCAATATAGACTGAACAATCCGTGTATGTTCATCTTCCGCTCGTTTCACTGTGTCGCCTGAAAATATATATAATCACTGGTTTAAAATAAATTATCATTTTTTAATTCACTTCCTATTGCTAACAAGACTTAATTCTCTGAACTTCGTTTCTTTGAAATAAATATGTAAACACAAAATAATTGTGCGTGGAATTTTATAAACAACAAAATGGGAGATTGGCAGACAACTAAGAATACGATACACTACGACTTCAAATTGGTAATAAAAATATCACAATCTCTTATAATTGGTAACCCCTGTCATCTTAAGAGCACGCATACACATTCACTTTACAGTTTGCTATAACTAGTGACCCCTTTCAATTTAAGAATACGCAAAGTACCGCTCCGATACACCCAATTCCAGTCACCCCAGTTTTCTATAACTGGTGACTTTCAAGCATTTGAGAACTCTCACACTATGTTGAACGCATGCACACTCTCCTAAAAAGATTTCACCGTTTTAAACATATAAGTTTACAAAAGACAAAATGTTCAATAATAGTGCTGGTTTAGCAAACCCGCTTCCAAACGAGCAGATTCCAAATAATAATTCTGAAAACATCACAATCAATGTAAATTTGACTTTTGGCAATATGTAGTTGCCACAAATATACTCGATTATAAATATTGAAATTTTTTTCACCAAATTTGAAAACTGATTCTCGCTCGATGCGTGAAAAGAACTCGGAATGAATGAATTACGAATTTTAATTTATACGTTGACTTATGATTATTAAATAATATTTTGATCTTAAAACTATCATTTATATCTCCCCCAAATTTAGAGCTTAACTTGGAAGCTAGATTACTTCCTCCTCGTAAATAGTCCTGTTTATTTTAGATAAAGCAAAATCAACTCACCAGATGTTCCAAGGCCAGAAAATTTCAGTATTGAATCAAAAATTTGAATCATTACTGCTTCATCTTGATCCGTAAGCGAACTTAAGCAAAAAGCAATTGGTTGTTTGCTGAACGCCCAAAAAGAGTGAGAAAATCCCTTATATGTCTCTCCATGGTCTTGAGGGCTAGTTCTCTGCTCTGTTCTCAATTTTTCAATGCGATGTTTTGACAGGCGCCTTAAAGTGTTTCTTAAAAATCCACCAGATTCTTGAGGTTTTCGAACCACATTCAAGTCTATTAATAATCTTCGACATATAATAATATTTTGATATAGTCTTGTTCTATCTTCATTAGTAATTCCTTTTCCTCTTTTTGAGCAATCAAAGTTATTCAATATCCAATTGGAAAGCGGCGGGTAGTACGAAATTATTAGGGATCCGATTTCATTCTTTTGCAGTGTTTCAAATACAAAACATTTTTGCAAATCCATCAATTTGTTTTCATCTTTTAAGACTCTTGCCGTTTGATGACAACTTCGATGAAGTGACAGAGTTATAAAACTATCACTTGGATCTATCATAATGGATTCAACTTCTGTGAACTTGAATTGATATATAATAAGTTTATCTTCAGGTTGAATGAATAAAATTCCATCGCAATTAATTCCTAAAATAATGTTGTTGACAAAATTCCAAAAGCCTTTATAAATAACATTGTACATTGTCGTTCCATAAAGTGGGTACTGCATTACGCAACTTAAGTACAAAACTTTAGCAGTTAATTCGTTTCTTGATGATCCATATTGCCGATGTGCTTGGGCAAGAATCGGAATCCAAAACTGTTGTTCTCTTGTTCTAGATATACGACTTGGTAAAAAGCTACTGATATCGCTATAATATTCGGGCTTAGGCTGATTAGAAGGGTCGCCTAATGCAACTTGAGCTTGCAATCCAGCTAGTTGTAGAGCAACTTTTTCACTTACGGGAAATTCATCACACTAAAATAAACACACAAAATAATTATTGTTAATATACTGTTATTAAAAGCTTGAAACAGAAGCTTAACTTAATTTGTATTATGGGATTTGGGCAAAGCAATTATCGCAAAATTCTTAAAAACACGTGAAGTGCGTCGATTAAGAAACAATGCTCATTTAGCGAAGTACTTATAAAGGAGATTCTTGAGTGTCTATCACGCCACAAGAGAGTAGTGGTTGGGCTCTGTTTTAAAACTCGCTCAGCAAATGAAGTATATACCGACGCGATCCACTTTGCAGTGCAGCTTCATTGGATTTTTTTGACTATCTATAGTGGAAAGAGTAGTGGTCAACCACGTGACAATTCCACTCTTACACCTTAAGAGAGAGAGGGAGCGAGCAAAAGAAGGTACAAGGCATCTGTATATGATTCATTAAAAGCATACTAAGCAATATATCTTGCAATAAATAGTGAAACGATGGAGATTTTGTGTTCCCGTTCGTTGTTTCCATGTTTACACCGACATTAAACGCATTTCATGTGTAGCAGAACATTTCGATTTAGTATGAGTGCCCATTTCATTCAATTGCTTTAAGACTAATATAAACTTGAATATCGATTCGATCGTTGATACTTAATAGTACTTAATAGTACTTAATGGCTCATGCATTATCTTACCTTTACAATGCTGTAAACTGCTTGTGCGTACAACATTCCGATTTCCACTGGATCCTGTGATAGTTCTCGAGTAGGTTTAAACAGTCTTTTTTTGAACACAAATCTATTTTCTCCATATGTAGATCCATTGGGAAGTCGCTTATAGCTATTAGGTATCGTTTGCTTATTCTCCCATTCAGAAATAACATCGTATAGATACTCGAAGCTTTTTATATGCTCTTCATTGTCTGGGCGTGATTGAAAAATAGCCCAACCTTCAATTGAAGCCAAGTTCAGCTTATCGGCAAGTTTTTGTACTGCATCGATAGCTGTATCTGTGGGATGAACATCAATAGCCTTTGTCCGTGAGTCTAAAAAAAAAAACCTGCAGACAATAGTGCCAAGGCGTCGCATAGCCTAAAAGAAACAGACAAAAATATAAAAAATATTTAAAGTTATATACGTGTTTAGAAATATGTATATATTATATAATTAATTGTATTTATATTATGAAAGTTTTCATATATACTGCCTCAATCTTCGGTAATCATATAAAACATTCTTGGATTCTTTTATATACCGATTGTTTTAAAATTTACGTAATAAAACCAAATATTCGCAATACTTACTGCAACTTCCACACTCGAAGGGGGTTGTAATCTGGTCGAAACTTTGGTACATTTACAATTATCAAAACACCACTGAGCGTATTGTCTTAGTTTTCCGTCCAATGATTTCAGTTGTTGTTTTAAGAACGAAACATAATATCTGAAAATTTGTGTCAATAGACATATGTGTATTAATTAATATTTACTACTTTAGAAACATTTATTTTTACACACAAATGGGAAATTTACAAATATATAATTTTATCAACAGCACCAAGCTAATGCATGCTAGTCTCTGATTTTGAAAGTGATCTTGACGAAACGAAATGTTATACGTTTTATAAATAAGCCTGATCGCTCCACTATATCATATATTTGCCATAGAAAATATTGGTTGAAGGATACGATTTTTATTGTTCTAAAACTAAGCGAATGTTAATATATTTGATGGCTGCAGTTTCCCTGCGGGAATCTTTTCAACTAAATGAAAGCAACTTTTGTACATAGACTATAGATTTGAAACTTTGAATAAATAAATACTTTGACTGAGTCAAACAAAATGCTACAATTTTAGGGGGTAAAAATCTATATAAGATAAAGTATATATACCAAATTACAAGAGCCTATATCTCACGCAATTTTAAGGATTGAGTTACCAAATTTGAAGGTCGATAAAATTCCTCAACTGAACCCCCCACGCCAACTAGCAAACACAGTGGTCCACAAAGTACCGATGCTAATGACTTGTAACCAGAACCTCGAACTGGTCTGTTCCATAGTCATGATTCTGGTTCCTAAATCCGTTAAGAATCCAGCTGGCATAATTCATCAATAGATTCACGTTAAATAAAATTGCCTCTGGATGGACGCCACAACTAAGCACTCTTCATGAACTCTATACTCGTAGGAAAGCCATTATATATTATATCAAATTTATATACTGCTAAAAAGCTATCCCAAATCTCTGCACGAATTTTAATATACTTGATAATTGGAACGCTTATACGTGTTAATACGCATAATATGAGGTGAGTCTATTATTATAGAATATATATTTGAATGTAATCTGTAAAGTTTCTATTTAGTTGTGTATTTGGTATTTACCTGAATAGTAATTTGCTTGGCTGAAATGCAACAATAATGAGGCACATAAGAAGCCATAATCGGTCTGTCCACTCAGCATTAGGGTTATTTGTCATTTGCCGCAAGCATTGAACAAATATTTCATCGCGAAGCTCTTCTCTTTCAATTCCCAAGCCAATTATATATTGTATGCTTTGAAGTTCACGTTCCCCATTTTGTTCACCACGCATATATTTACATAATTCCTAAAAAAAAACAAATGTAAAAATTTTAAGAAATTTGTATTTTATACCTTGAACACATTAAAAATGGGTAATAAGGTAGTTTTTGGCAAAAGTCTGTAAAAAGTGCAAAGATGCAACTCCGATCGCACAAAAAGTGTATATTCTTGATCAGAGTCATCCCATTTCCGTCTGTCCGTCCATCCAAGTCCCAAGTTCGTCCTGTTCATGGGTTTTGAAAGATTCTGAATAAAAAGTACCAATATCGAAATAAGTCTTTTCACAGGCAATTCCTTTTCTTTGCTTTGCGTGGCTTTGACTTTAACTCCAGTCTCCGTTTCCCATCAAACCAATTCATGTTTGCACCATTTGCTTATGTCACGTACTCTGGAAAATTAGTTTTTGTCTATAGAAACCACCAGTATATCGCTATGCAGACTAGTTATTTACTCAGGGGGAGATCTCCGGCGAGATACTGGTCGGCAAAGGAAAAAGATTTCATATATTTTTTATTCTATTCCACAAAAAAAAAACTAGGTACATCCGTCAGCATATATCTGATATCGTTTATGTGGTGACTGTAAAGGTGTTGTACATACAACCTGTGTGACCCTCCTTTCCTGTAAATTCCTTTTTAAATTCCCTAAAATTGTTGTTTTTTATTTTCGCTTGCTTGCTATTCTCTCAACAACTTTAAATATTTATTTCCTATTTTTTTTACTACAATATTATTTTGAATATTTACTAATTAACAATCTTCTTTTCTGCCAACCATTTGTTTTTGAGTGCTTAACTCCAAACTTTTATACCTTTAAACTAATCTGACACATTTGTGGCCCAAGCACTTTCGAGACGCGGAGCACCGTCGAAATAAACAATTAAATACACAAATATATATGCATCCGTTTCGAATGTATAATATCGCAACACAAAAATTACAAACATTAATCTGGTGAGTAACTGTGTAGTAATAAATATATATATATATATTTATATAAATATATATATGCATGCCATGTGGCTTATACAGAGAATAACAGTATTGTGTATACAGTTTGTCTAAAAAGTGTTTGGATACAGGAAAAACTTAATTTCCTTCATTGCCTTTCGTGTATGACCTTGACAAACACATTCTCTTGAAATTTGAATGTATACCACAATTTTTGCACGATTTTCTTCCGTGATTCTTAACCGATCTTCACGAAATAATTACACATATCAAGTTATATAAATCACCAATTAGATGGATTCGTTTTTAAATTTTTGTCTTTAATTTCTACCGGTAATCGATATTTATCGGTGTTGGAAAAACGCTGGATGTTCTTAATAAAATAAGTTACCCTTGATCTTTGTATAGAAAAAATTGTATCCCAAATATACAAATACATTTGTTTTACTACGGCCGAATGTGGCTGTCATTTCAGAGAAATTAGTTGAGTGACTAACGACGATACATGAGACACCCTATAGAGCAGTCTCACTAACCTAATCTTACCCAACATAAGTGTTGAAAATATGTAAAAGATCAATACAACATTCCGATTACTAATGTTAATAATAGAAAATATCGATACTGCGCTCGATACCCCAATTTAAGAATACATTGAATAAAAGTTCTTCTTAGTCTAACCGCCAAACCTAGTGCATCACTTTGCCGCTTTAAAGCCCAACATAAGAAAGTAAAAATCCCTTCCTTAAGATCTACTTGCTTCCGAAGATCAGCTGATATTACTTTACTTTAATAGCAATAAATTAGATATATTTTAATATTAAGTTCAATAAATTAATTTAAATAGAATTTTACTTACTCGAAATGTATTACAGGATAGTACGACATTTTCTGGATCATACATATGAATGTGCGATGTCGGAATTTTTTCAATTTTAGTGAAACTAATCATTTCATGTTTTGGCGTTACATCCGCGACTTTCTTGCCTTTTCTAGTTAATGTTGAGATTAAGGTTCCATCTATTAAACGTTCATGTACATTAAAGAAATTCTCTGCAAAATCCAGAATATTATAAAAGGCATCATTGTTAAACACTTCGTTCTGAATTTCATGCTGATGCATTTCTTGTAATTTTTTTTCAACTCTAAATCTCCGCCGTTGTTCTCGTTGATTAGGTAAAGGTGATACAACGGCTGACCCATTTTCTTCTCGCGTTGTGGGTAGTTGTGTTGTATTCAATAATGGTTTTTCCAAATTGATTGTCACATCTGTGATAATTTTGATTTCTTCCGAATGTGTCAGTGCTTCATATATGGGTTCAGGTCTTAATTTTTGCCATGAGTCTATAACGTTACTTTCCACTGGAGGTGGTGGTGGCGGCATTGAAGGCTCAGGCAGGGAAGAAATTCCTGTACATTGAGTTTTCTTCTGATCGTCGATGCAAAGTGACGCAATCTAAAAGAATATAAATTTATTTACGTTAGAGTTATATAATTAAATGGACTGATTGAAAAAATGCCGGCTCAGCGACTGTCAATTTTATTTGATTTAATTCAATGTTTATCAAAAAAGAGATATTGACTAGATTGAGTTGACGGATGATGTTCAGATTGTTGTTCATTCTCAAGTTAACGTTAATCATATAAGTAAAAAAATATCAACTATCGCAACTATATACTTTTTCAGTGAGCTCTCTTTCCTCCTTCATTTTTTTTACTCTGATACTGATAGTGTCCATACGTATGTACGTCTTTATGAACGCAACTTTTTTCGACCCCCTTAGAAAAGAACTTGAAACATATACTGGTATGTGTCCGCATCAGAAAAAGACAAAAATAATATCGATACTTTTAAATTGCTACAGCCACATATTTCCCATAATTTTAAAGTCACCAAATGTGGTTCTTATTTATAACTCGGGATTATAAGGGTTTGGCTTGAGTCAATGTTACTTCGGGTGAACCCATATTGATCTTTCTCTTTTCATTAATGACTCCTCGACAATCTTGTCACGTTCTTGAATTCCTATGAATGCTGAGTATGTTAAATTAATTTTGTCGTACATCGATCTTCATTACCATACTTGTCTACATAATGTTTTGAACCACATGCAGCTCTGTCTATGCAGTGTTGCCCCAACGAGTTGGATCTTAATTGTTCAAAATGTATGTTTATGACATGTTTTGGTCCCAATGTTATAACTTATACGAGTGACAACTTTCCACTGCAGCTAAAGATCTTGAAGTTCTCTTTAATACCAAACTAAACTATAACCTTCATATGTTTACAATTAGCATTAAGCGCAACGGTATTCTGGACAGTATAAACTATTAGTCGAAGGAATTTAACTACCCTTTGAATAACGCTCCTTAATTTGATCTCCTCAGAATTAAAACTACCAAGATTGAATTAAGTCTGTTCAGAAGCAATTCCTTCTCTTAACCTTTGTTCACCATAGTATTCATTCTTCTTCTCTTTCATCTTCCGTCGTTTATTAATGAACGAATTGAGTTTCGCAGAGTATACTTTATGGAATAGAGATGCTTTCTTCTGCCGAATAAATTCCCTTGCACATATTTATTAAATCCGTTTAACGAAATGTTTATAGAGATTTTGGCTAAGATTGAATCTTTTTCATATAAAGAACGTTTTAATTAAGTAAAAAGAAAAAAGATAACTTGAGCCCAATTGTTAAACATTTTATGCCAGCTTTAGCGTAGCGCACTTAAATCACCGACTCGCAACGATCGCGTGCAGATAATTATGCTCACATCGATTACCATGCTGTGAATTTCTCATAAATGCACGCGCATATTTATTTAAATTTATCAAATAATATAGTGAATGCAATCGTAAATAGATTTCACTCAAATTGCGCGTGGTGTACGAAAATTTATATTATAAATTTAGAGGCTCCAGCTCATATAGTCTCTCAGATCCTCTTGCTCATAAGACGGAAATGGCTATATCGACTCGGTTGTTGATGATTAGGAATATACTTTATGTGTTCAGCGATGCTTCCTTTTAGCTGTTGCATACCTTTGCAGAACTTCATTGTTCCCTTTTTTTTACAAAAATCATTTCTTTTTTAAATATATTTTATTACTTACTTCTTCATCTATTTCCAAATCCAAATCACAGATTTTATCATTTATTTCTTCAATGAGTGGATTGGGTGGAGTACTTGTAGCGTCGGTCAAAAATGCAAATAAATTATCTAAATCGAACGTGTCTAAATTTTGTAAATTTCGTTCTTCTGTTAAGATAGATTCAGTAGGACAATTTTCAACAATTGTTTTTCCGGTAGAGTTCTTTAGTTGCTGTGTCATATTTGCTATCGCCTTAATTTCCTCTTGCACGATTCTGCAATGATAAGTATAAAAAAGTATAAGTTGGGAATGGTTTCACAGATTGAGCGAATAAATGTTTTACCAAAATTTAAATGCCGTGTTAGCGATTTGTGATTTGTTTGGTCACTGCGTCATTATACAGCCACCAACTTATAATTTGTGAGGTACCTAAATTCTATTCTCTATAGAGGTATAAGTTTTCGATATGATTTTTGTATAGTGATGGGCGTCCAACCAATCTGTCAATTTTTGATGAGCGTCACAAGAAATCTAATATTTCTGTATCTTTGAGATAGTAGGAGATTTCTGATTTTCAAAAGTAAAAACCGAAAACTGAGAACTTTAAGTAAGTGTTCCGATTGAGCCGCAACGTCCCAGGGGTCTGGGAAATCGATAACATCACAAGTGCAAATTGATTATCCCAAAAAGCTATAATCATCATATATGATATAATAACTGGTGGAAAATATATACAGGGTAGACTGCTAGTGCTGTTCTTCAAAGATCGTCATTTAAATATTCCGATCAAGACCACTCTCGACCACAAAAATCGTTATTTTATATGCGGCCATAAATTGTCCGATCTTTGACAATCCATCATGTACTTTAAGCTCAAAAACAAAATCTAACGTCTGACTGAACTATGCATGGGCAGTGTACTGACAACTTCAGGTTATGCCATAGACACACTATAATACATTCTCCTCGTTGAACCTACGGGAAAACATCCCACAATCCTACCTATATTGGAAATGCGGGACCACAATTTCAAGAAGGCACTGACTATAAAGAAGTTTTAACAGTATCTTTTCATATTTCCATTCATTATAGGCATGAGTGGATCAACGATCTCCCCGAGCGGAGCAGGCCAATACATATTTATCTTTGTTCAGTTGGGCCTCACATTAACTACATTTTATATAGTACTGTATATACTATACTTATATAGTAAGGTTTATACTCTCCCGCATAATCGCAGACAATTTTAAAACTATAACAAGAAAGAGTAAGCAAAAGATATTATAAGCAAAACTACTTTAAACATTTTGTTGAGGAGCTGCATAAGTGTTGAGCCAATGATAGCTTAAAATTAATTTTTTTTCAATTATGAACAAAGCGAATATGTAACTCTATATGTACGCTTACCTCTCGCAATCCTCTAGTTCAGTACATTGTATTGTGGCAGTTTCATTTATAATTCTTTCGCGCTTTTTCATTTCTTCATCAACACGACGCATTTCCCGCAACGCAGCTGCGACCTAATAAATACATTGAATTTATTTCATATTAATTATAGCACGAAATCTTATACGCAACAGACGAAAAATCGATTTACAATAATTTTAATAGATAGTTAAGCATATCCACCCATACTAAAACTAGTGAGAACGTTGCAGTTGGGTGTAACTCACTGCCAAATACTCTGATACCATTTGATACCAGGTAACACAGAACATAAAAAGGTTTCTAGTAATTTACTCTTCAAGTTTTGCTTTAAATTTGCGGTAAATACAGGCTTGTGTGAACTTTGGAGGCAGGATAGGGTGTGTCCGAAAACAAATGCTGGCCTTAACAATTTCTAGATAACGATATTAGCAATCTACTTTTCAAGTTTGGTAACATAATCTTAAATTGCGGAAGATATAGGCTTTAACCAGTTTTGGTGACGGAAGTGAACGTGGTCAAAATATGTCTTTCGCCTTTTGAAGGTGGTTGCTAACAATATACCTTTCGAATTCGGTGACTCTAGCTTTCAAATTTGTGAGATATATGATTTTTATCGATTTGCCCCAAAAGGTATATCGGTCTTGGGAGGAGGAGTTGGCGTGCCTATCCAATTTTTTTTATTGATTTTTAAGAGGAGCATACCTTCAAAATTATGAGACTACAACTTGTGGAAGATGTGGCCATTTCAAATGTGAATGGCCGAAGTTCATGTGGCCGGCGAGTGTGGGCCGAAAATTTATTTGCTTTGAAAAAGATTACCAACAAGTGACCTTCCGAGTTCGGTAACTCTATCCTTAAACTTTTAGGAGATATGCGGTCTTATCGACTTAGACTTTCAGAAATATCACTTTTGGCTACTATGTGAGCAGGTGTGTGCGTGACCGTACAATTTTTTCATTCATCATGTCTGTCTTAGCCTTTTTTGTGATAGGTTGCCTTTTTGCTGTGCTCTGTTCAGTTTGTGATTTTAATTATCTCTGTTTTGTTAATATTTATGTAAAGCTTTGGTTATTGTTTTTTATCAGCCATTTTTCAGATTAACAACACATAAAAAATCACTGTTCCGGTTAAAACAGTATAATATTGTTTAAGCTGCTCTAATTTTTGTCAATTTACGTAGATTATCCGTGCAGCGTTAAAACTTGGCGTTGTTGTTTCTTATTTCAGCTTGCTGTGTGTTTTTAGTTCTTGTTATTTTCTCTGCGCAATGCCGAGTCTTTGCATAGTGCTCTACTTTTCGTGCATATTCGTTTTTTCTTTAAAAATATCTGCGTGCTACTTACAAAATGGTTGTTGGTTGTGTGACAACGTTGTACAAATAAAATGTGCTGGTTTCACGAAAAGGGTAAAGGATGAGAACGGCAACAAGTCGGCTTTAAAGAAGTGTTGTGAACAATGCCGCAAGATGGAGTCGGATATCCAGGTTCTTATGAGGCAAACTAGACGGGGATTCTACGAACTTTGTCTAGCTTTTAGTAGGTTCAGTGCTAACTTCGATGTAATGTGATAAAACTGGCTAGGGTTCTGTGCGATGAAGGTAATCAATATAACAAAGCGAGTTATGAGCAATAAAAGTTGATCTCGCAAACAAAAGACGAGAGCAATCCAAAGGATTTCTTGAACTTTTAAACTGCTTGTAATACTTGAACTTTACATTTTTCAACTTGGGTAATTCCTGTGAGATCCAGAGAGAACTGTCAGCCTTCACAGGTTTCAAACGGGGAACAAAAGCATCAAAATGTGAGTTTATGGCAGTATAGAATATTGATCTGGCATCAAACTATAATTCTGACCAATCAGTGTCAAAAATTTATTGATTCCGTTCAAAAAAATTAGATTAACAAAATAGCGTGACTTAAATGTGGAATCAGTTCTCACGGAAATTGGCAGTTCCATAATCACATTAAGAGTATTTAAATAAGTTAACATAACAATAAAAATTAAAGAAATGGGAATAATTGTGTAAACACTTTTAAGGTGCGTTAATCACCAAAGTATATAAAAAAATAGTATAGATGAGTTGAACTATTTACTTACCTCTCTTGCAAATACCCCGCGTAAGCGACTTTGTATTATTATGACGCTTCGACGTATTCTCATAAAATGAATTCTTAACTTCCATCCTCTATATGCATGCTGTATTGTTAGGGTTGCTTTCCTAACACGCAAATAATATTTATTGTTTTTATAACATCTCCAGTTTTTCTGTATTATAATCGATTTCGAACATCTAATATGTTGTCTTAAATCCTCTAACAGTTCATGTGCTGTGCCCCGTAAGAACATTTTTGTTTTACCAAGTTGCCATTGGTTATTTTGTATTTGAAGTTCCTTTAATAATAGTACAACATCATCGCGGGTGCTGCAATATGACTTGCTTTTGGTCAAACATATATATTTTGACACAAATTCTTCGAAACTTAGATGTATTGGGAAACCTTCTCTTCTAATTCGAATTATATCTAAAATGCCGAGATATCGAAGTTGATCCTTTACCAAAGATTCATTGTAACTATCAGCTTGTTTAAGAGAATTTGGCTTTATACATCGGAGATACCTGCAAAATATTTTTAAACATTTTTAATTATGACACGTACTGTATACCTTTAAAAATATATTTATATATACCCCTGTAGAGGGTAGTCTAATTTTAAAATTTTTAACACATTAAAGACGATCCTGGAATGAATACATATATTCTTGATGCGCACAATTCTCTGTTTTTGTGTTTCTCCGTCGTCTTCCTGTAGACATTATATAAATTGGAGCCGACAGGATCGGACCACTTATTCATATAGCTGCCTTCAGAAAAATCAGTTAAAAGTGCGTTGTTTTATATGCGTATGTAGTTCGCACATAGTCAAGATTATTTTATAACCTTTGATCAGAAAAACACTTAGTATATTATTCCATGGTCAATTGGAATACTCTTAACAAAGGCATTAAGAGACCATTATAACAGTACATTATCACGCAGTCTAGTACGCCAAAATACGGGTTTACTGACCTTTAAATCACCTAAGTAGTTGGTTGTTGATACACTCTCGTGTATCAAAGGCTTAAAAATTGAATATGTTTATAAGGATAAGGCAAAACCAATTGATAATTTTGAGAGATATAAGTAGATTGTACTAGTATTCGACGTGCTTAAAAAAAAAATAGGATTGTTGTAATTTGTAATGCTTAGGATCCCGCTGAAACTGTACTATTTATAACATTCTTATTAAGGACTGTCAAATTAGATCGGGCAATCAAATAAAAAGAGTAATTGAAGAAAAGGGGATTTTCCGTAAATTTCTTGAATTTCTTGACTCCATTTTTTAGTTGATTAATTTCCGTGAAAATTACAGAAATATTTAATGCTTATGGCCCACAAAGAGTGACACAAAAATCAAACAAGCCGAGAAAATATATTTAAATACTGCTGTAAAGCAGCTACTAGTCAGCCACGTAGTCCAGTTACATTAAAATCACCAAGTACGGTCCGTACGGATGTCGGGCGACGTCTTGGAATGGAAAAGTAGTCTATTTGAGTATTACAAATTTAATTTAAAATGATTTGCGAGTAGACTTCATCTGAGCACTGACGTTAGCAATTTTGCTGCTGCAATACATACAATAATAATAAAATAATTTAAATCTAATAGGCCCATGAATATTATATGACTCAACTGATGAAGAACAAGCATCCAGAACTTAATTCTCTAATCTATAGTTGCTGTCCATTTGTGGGACTTTTTTTGGAACATTTTTATGCTTTGCCTGCTTTATGCATAGACAAGTATATGTTCAAAGTTTCAAGTCTCAAACCTTAAGGGTGTCGAAAATGTTGCATTCATACAGCTGAACAGACAGTACGATGGAAACTGAAAAACCTATATAAATCGGTATCAGAGTATAAAATTTAACAAATAACCTAAATTTTCATTAAATACACATATAACAAATAAGCATGAAGATTCAACGTAAGCAAATGATATCCCCTCGGCTATCCCGAATACAAGTTGAACTAGACTCGGTCGAGCTTATGGTTTGTGGGAACAAATCCTATTTTTTGTGCTAAAGCGATATTTGCGATATTTTTAAAGATTTATACTTCAAAATAAGTTTATTTGTAACCGCGCTTAATTAGATTTACAGAGTGTTTAGATATTTAAGCCTTAACACTCACGATGTCCCTCTGAGGCATTCAATCGCACTCGAAACCTTCACGCCAGAAATAGGAATTTCGAGCATGTGCCTGTGACAAGGATTTAGCGCTAACACCTTCTCATAAGTGCCAGGATTCGCTATTGACATCTTTGATATTTCAAGGATTTGTATATAGCTCGAGGTATTCGCTGGACGCTTTACTTGACTCGCAGGACTATGCGTTTACCAAGAATAAAGTGAGGCAAGGGTTTGCGATGTGATTCCAAAATTCACGACATTTTTTAAAGTCTTTTTTCGACATGTCTTTTCTAATGCAGGTGCATTTTGCACTTTTAAATCACTCAAGATTCTGCACTTTAGGTTCACGCACTTTGTATTATTATACTAATATTGTATTTATTATAATACTCTGATACAGACGGTATCCAGGAATCGATAAAATCGATAAGACAAGAAGAAGCTACAGTCACCAAAATGATTGGTATGTTGTTGGCGATGTCCTTCAAAGATCGGCAAATGTCACGCCCACCTCCGGAACCCCCAGGTCCCATGCCCTCAAAAGTCGGCAATGGCTATATCTTCCGCAATGTTTGTGTTAGAGCCATCAAATTTGGTGAGTATATTACTGGTAGCCACCTTTAATTATCGATGAACAAATTGTATTGCCAAAAAAAAGTAAAAATCAATAAGACCGCATATTTCTCACAAGTTTAAAAATATAGTCACCAAAGATCAGCGAAACAATTTTTGAAATCCGCCCACTCTCGCCCCAAACATTTTCCAAAGCTTAAATCTTGCAATTTAAAAGCTAAAACTACCAAACATTGTAGGTAGATTACTAGTGTAATGTCAGTGTGAGGGGCGCATATAAAGATTGTTTCAATAGCCACCTGTACTTATAACTAATTATATGCAACTGCAACCGTTTATATGGTTAATTGAAAAATCAACTACCTGTTAACGACAGATCATGTCATCCTCTTGTTGTAAATTTAATCTTACTTCAATTGCTTCGCAAAAGCCAATCATCAAAAATATATATCCCAAATATTGTACCGCGCTACATACTGCTAAGACAGTGTAACCATTTGATCAAATAATATATACATTTGTATATGTAAATACATATAGACTATTAGACAGATAAAATAATATATTGTTACTAAGTTCCACTTTGAAAATTTGATTGCATTGCATCATTAAATTTTTATTAATTTATGCAAAATATGTATACTTATGTAAATAAACTTACCAAAGATTTGTGTTCTGAAGTACTTCAATTAAAGACTGCAATTGTTGGCGAAAATTATCACTGACTGTTGATTTTGATTTACCGGTCCCACGCTGAGTTGTTGATATATTTTGTATTAAATTCGAACAGGATGAATCCTAAGCAAATTAAATATCCCATTAGATTATGCAAATTGAAATTTGACACACAGTCGAGAAACCGACTCTTATCTAGGTATTATTTTCGCATTTCAGAAATAAATAAAACAACATTTCTCTGTTTGAATTTATTTGCAAATGATTCTCTTGTTGAGAAAACATCATTAGATATAGTTTGAGGGTGAGACCGATTTGTATATTTTAATCATTTCAAGATGAAAATATGATTTTAAATATGCAGGAAAGATTTCTTAATTATTTGGGGGTTTTTGTTTTTAGCCTAAACTTGAGTTGTGCAAAATTTTATAAAACGCTCAAAAAGTATACTTATTCTTATATATATTCGAGAGCCGAATCAATTAAACAATTTCTGTCTATCCATCCTTACAAAGCCAAGCTAACAGGCGAATTCCTATATACCTGCAACTTTCGCACAAGGAAGTCCACGAGGTCTTGCATTCAACAGCTGAATGATAACTTACCTGCCTTCTGCAGCTGCGCACATTTATTTGCAATGAAGTCACAATGTTTTTTATGGGTCTCATATAAGTTCACTTTTTCTTCACGGTTAAAACAATTCAATTCGCTGTTTCCACTTGCAGCGTTCATCGGCCCACATAGTTTTGGGTTGGTTTGCCGATAACCCCCGCCAAAATATATAAATTATGTTCTATTGATATCACCTAACAGCTGTTTACAAAATCCACACAGGTTGCATATGCATTTAGAGTATGGATTTCGGGTTTGCCGTCTAAAAACAAAAACAAAATGAAATACTTCGCTAGCTGTCTTACATCATTTATTTTTATAATCGATAACTTTTTTAGAAGGAGGTTTTTAGTAGTAATCTACCTTCTAAGTTGAGTTACTTTAAGTCTAAGATTCCGGAGGATGTAGACTTTTTCGATATTCGATTAAAAGACGCTGCCTTTAAAATTGTGACTTTCTTTGTACCGCAAACAATATCAAACAATAAGTTATCGATAAAATTAAATAAACTTGATCTGCGCGTCCTAAACGAATACTTATGTATATACCAAGACTCTAGCTCTTATAGTCTCTCAGATCCGTTTCTTCATACAAACAAACCTAATTATATCGACTCGGCTGTTGATCCTTATTAAGAATATATATACTTTATGGGATCGGTGCTTCGTTCTGCCTGTTACATACATTTGCACAAAACCATTATACCCTTATTACACATTACTAATGGTTTCAGAGTATAAAGAGAGTGCAATAAACAATTTATTGCATAGCCGAATGTTTGTTTCAATTTTGGAATAAGGCCCGATCATATTACTACTAGTCATTGACTTTAACTTACACAAAAAATACACTGAAGATATATTAAAAATCATTACTTACATGGTTTTTAGAAAGATCGCGAAGAAATTCATGTTCACTGCGACTCATAAAATCAAAGAATACATCTTGTTGCATATCTCGATTTTTATCAACAAATCCGTCTACTGAATAAATAACATTTCCCGCGTAGTGCTTTATACCAAATTCTGTTTCCCAGTGCCGTCGGTCCAAGCCTTTTACATACATCGGATTGTATTCGAATTCTGCATGCAAGTTATTCAAATAAGCTGAATCCGAGCCCTTGGGCATATGACATTGTTCAGTCAGAAGTTTAAAAATACATCTTGGAGGCTTTTCGATTAGTTCCAAACATAACGAATTATCTGTAAACTCTACGTGAGTGTAATCAATCTCTTCTTGTTTGTACTGTATATAGAGATAAATAAAATGTTTGGCTTTAATAAAATATTGTATGTAGGTATAATTATATGTAAGTGTTAATATGAAACTAAAATAAAATAAAACTTTGTCTTATAGGCCGCAAGGACGCTGAAATTGTACAATAATTTCCTTTTACGGCACAATTGGTCGCGAAAAATCGTCAAACAAAAGATAAGTTTTAATGTTCAATAGCATGATTTATTAAAATCATTTATATTCTAACGTCCCCAATCCAGTAGATGAAAACGGATAGGTCCAATAATGATCAGCAAAATGCCTCAGCATTATTTTTAATAATGAATTATACAAACATAAAACGTATCATTGATACTGGATCATCAATTAATTTAATAAATAAAAATCAGTTCTATTTCCGAACATGTAAAACAAATCTTTAATGTCCATTCTACCTTAACATAATTTCTCTGATTATTATGATATCCCATGAGGAAGAAATGACTGGGAAACAAGTAGAGCAAAAATCAGTTATGTAGTTCTAGAAGAATGTAAATTCTCATTTAACGCTAGATTATTATGATATCCTATTAGGATTTAATTACTTAAAAGCCAGTTTGGCAAAAGTCAATTTCGCAGAAGAATCTATAGGTCCAGAAGAATTAAAATTCTCATTTAAATATAATCTCGATGAGGACAATGAGGTCGCAATGAGATCGCATTAGAATGCCTCGAGCCATCTTCTACGGAAGGCAGACTATTCAACTTCGTTATTGACGACAAGTTGCGAGCAAGCAATAATTTCAGCTAAGAACATCTGAATAATAAAAAAAAATGATAATTTGGAACAGGTAGTTTTCTAAAAGTTGGTGGAGTCAATCGTCCTCCCACACAATCAAATTTATTCTGTAAGTTACTTAAAACACTCAAAACATGTAATCTGCACTTTAAAATACCCGAAACAATATTGTAAATATTCAACACACATATGAAAACCCCGCGCTTGAAAGAAGGGAGAAGGAGCAGAGATTTAATAGGAGTCTATGCGTTGACAGTCAGGTTTACAGAGCAAGCATTTAGAATCGACTTCACTTATTCATTACTAACACTAAGACTTAAATTTGTTAAACAATAATATCCTGTTCCGAATTTGTATGACTTTGCTCTACATTTTTATTTGGATATGTTCAGATGCCGCTCTGTTATTTTAAGGTCCTCATTCACCATGACGACTCCCAGCCATTTGCTTTACTTACTAGTTTGTCGTAAACTATATTTGTAAATCAGATGGTATATAACATTTTATGAGTTGGTAACAAAATTATATGATACTTACGATTGATTGTTCCAATGAGAAGACATAATGATTAAAAAACTTGTGTAACTTTTCATTTGCATAATTGATGCAAAGTTGCTCGAAGGAGTTTGTTGTAAAATTTTCAAATCCGAATATATCAAGAACTCCCAAAAATTGATTGGCATCCTTTCCAGGATTTGTGCAAACATTTATTTTATCAACAAGCCATGTAAATGTTTTGGAGTATAAAGCTCTAGCCATCGCATGTCGGTTTTCTCTGGCCTAAAAACAGATCAAACAAGCGCTTATGCCAGTTAATAAGATTAATATTAAATATAGTAAGATTGCTTTATTTAGTTTTATTTAGAAGATAAGATTGCTAAGACCTTAATTAAGAAATTCTTTATCGGAATTTTAAGGTATAAACATCCCGATTTCTAAAAAAAAGGTCGTACAAAAGATTTTATCAGTATTCTTCTAGCAGGACACCGTTCAAAATCACGCTTGTGGATGGTGTTATAATTTAATAATGTATATATATTTTTGATCCGCATCTCTAGCCCAATTGTATAGCTGGCCACCAGTCCATACCAATTGGTCGAAAGATAAGTTTTACATTTTAGGATTAAAATAGGCCAACAGAAAACGCTTTCTGATACAATATAACTACACAAATATGGAATATTCATTTGCCAATCAGTCCTGAAACTGAAAACAAAAGCAGATTATCTACAGTCTACAAGGGCACATTGCCTCATGTCAGCTGTGGTGTTTAATACTAATTTAATTATTGTGTGTGGTCACGAAAGTAGACGACATAAAATTGATCCAGCATTATCAGTTAGATTCGGCTTTAAATGTAAATTTAAATCTAAATCCTTGATGGTCGCATCTAATTTCCAAAAGCACACATTTATTGGGAGTAGGTAACGATGCAGAGTGCATGCAGAAGGACGGACAGGCAGACGATGAAAGAATTTCTTTAAGGTTGATCAGTCTTTGCTGTTTTCAGGAATGAGAAGGATACAGGATACAACATACATACTGAAAGTCACACTTGAAAGATAGATTTTTCAAGTGTGACTTTCAGTGTGAGTTATATCAACTTCCGTGGCGGAAAGTTGGTGTTCCCATGCAATTATTTTATCGACCTTTGTTTATTATTAATAAACTAATTCATTCAAGATTCTAGCTTGCAGGTCGTCGTAGCAACGCTTGCTTATACAGCAGACAGCATGACGGAAATTGCACAAAATCAGTATTTTCTTCTTGTTTCAGAATCGAAGTATAAAAATATGCATTTGAAAAACTTACCTCATGTAATTTTAATGGTATTTCAGTTATATTCCCTCGAACATTAATCTGACGAAGTAAAAGAACCTTTATAAGCTCATCTGCTTTAAGGCCTAGCATATTAGATAATAGTACGATAATTTCTTTGTCATCCATTGATAAATCGCATCTTTCTCCATCTATATCCATTAATTCAATATTACCTAACCAAAGTATTGAACTCAACACTCTAAATATACTATCTATAACGGATTGTGGAATTTGCAATACAGTAAGTGCCATTGTCAGTTCGTCAAATTTATTTGACTCAAAAATTATGTCTATTGAGATATTTTCTGATGCATTAAGATATTTATAAAATTCTGGTGGTTTTAAATGCAATGTTTCGGCCATTTTTTTATTGGTTTGACCTTGAGCTACTAATTGATACATCACATGGTAATTACGTTCTCCTGAACATTGAAATGTTATCCGTGATTGCTCTAGCAAATAGTCTTGGATTACACAACCTTTAATGCAATGCTTATCATCAAAGCACACTTGCATAAATTTTCCAAACCGCGAACTATTATCATTGCGAATGGTTTTGGCATTACCTAGAAAGCAATAAAAAAAAGTTTATTTTAAAATAAAATAGTCAACTAATTAAATTTACAGATATACAAAGATTTTGAGAATATAATCGAACACATTATTTTCTAACAAGGTACATCCTAAGAGCATCAGCGCAACCGGACAACTCTGAAGCAAATGGCCTTATTATTTATATCATTGTTAAGACCGTAACTGATATAAATGCTCCCTCACAGTTGATGGGAGATCCAAAGCCGTTGATCCAAAGCATAATCAATGAGCATCAACCAGTTGTATCAACTGCTAGATATTCGACAACCTAAAGATGTTTCTAATGGATGGAGTACTTGAGAATCTTTTCGTCGTAGTGCATTTGGTCAAACTTAAGCTTTCTTATCCAAAGAATATTGAAGATGTCCAATCATAGCCTACTCATATCATAGCCTGCTCGTCCGTTAATGGATCTTTTTGAGAAGGAAGTATTTTTCTGTAGTAAGATGATTTCGCAGGACGATTCAATAATGCCCAGCGAACAGTCAGCAAAAGCAATCTCGCAACTGAGAAATTTATGCTTTATCTAGCTTATGCCCTACAAGCTAAAAGGCGGAATTATGTACAAAATCTTTCGAGTTTGAAGTTATCTATACTAGTATTAAATGATTAGTTTAATACGTAAGCTTACCGAATGCTTCCAAAATAGTATTAGCTTCCAAAATTTGTTGCTGAATCCATGTAGATACATTGGAAGTAACTGCACACAAATATTTTAAAATAAATTTTGTTGACTCTGTTTTTCCAGCTCCCGATTCTCCAGATATAAGGCAGGACTAAAAGAAATTTAAATTCATAATTTTATAGTAATATAAAAAATTTCAAGATGTTTACAAAAACAATAAATTATTAAGGTCTGACAGACGTGTTCAAGAAATCTTTTCCAAATTCAATAAAAAAATAAAGAAAAAAGTAGACCGAAGTTAATACGCAGACTGGCTGTGAACTAAACATTCCACATTTTTAATGATATTTGAAAGGGTGACATATCCATATGCCTACGCATGTCCTGGTTTGTTCTATACAGCTATATAATAAAATAGTCCGATTTAGTCCACTTCGACATCATAGTTAATTAAAGCAGAAATATGGATATATACCAAATTTCGTCAAGATATTTTTAAAACTGTGGAAGTATTGCTCATAAAAACAAAACAAAAATCGTGAAGACACACAGAGAATTGTAATGGCACTAGGAGAAGGTAAACGTTCTTTGGGTATGATTGCAAACGGCAATTCGGACAATCTGATCTCAACAATTTGTTTATATATTCAACACAGTCCATAATTTGTAAAGTATAAGAAATTAGATTTAAATAATGAATTGAAGTTACAAATTTAATTAATTCAAATTAAAAAAAAAGTTACCTCGCCTATTTAATTATAATAAATGTGCCTTTTTATATACCTATATAATATAATTTTATACCTAAAATTGAGGGAGATTTAGGGCTTTTATAATATTTGAGGGCAGGAGTGTCACTTTCGTCACTTTTTGAACGGTGTAACCACTAGTAAAGCTTTAAAAATGTATAATTCCAGCTTTCAAATTGTATGAAACTTATTGTGTTTGTCGATTTACACCATTTGGTATATTGTTTTTTTTTTGTTCGGGGCGGGAGTGGTTGTATCCATTTACTTTCCTATCGGTTTCAACATTTATTGATTTTAGCTCAAAAACTTTAGATCTAGCCATTTTGCAATTTAAGGGAAAATAATTTAATTAATATATTGAAAACCTAAATCGAGTCGACTTAGTAAGTTTTTTTCAATTGATTTAACAGACGGGTAAAAATCAGAAATAGAACATATACAGAAACTTTTTCTAGTTTTAATGGCTTTTTTTTACATTTTTGGGTCGATTTTTTTTCTGAGTGTAATATTCATCAGCATTACAAGTTCACCTGAATCATGTGTCCTCATTGTTGGTAAACCTCAAAATCAATTTTTTCTTCTTCAGCTAGGAATTCTAGTGACTTACCAGTAAATATTAAAAAAAATCCTTTCGGCATGCTATTTAAAATTAATTCATTTACCATACGCATTTTCACCCCAAAACCCCACTTCTCTCGCCCGACCACGCCTTGGCCGGTGCTTTACCTTTACGGTATAAAATGATATGTAATAAAAATTGAGACAACTTTTATTTTATAAAATTAGCTTACCTGATTCATTTTATCTTCAACAATGCTTCTATAGGCAGCCTCAGCTAATGCAAACACGTGAGGGTCTAAAGATCCCATTTTGGCCATGTGATATTTTTTAACATGTTCCTTGAAAAAACATAAATAAAATTTGGTCATTCCTTTAATATATGTGTAATAAGACATAAAAAAGAAATGGCATGAAACTTGATTCTGTGCACATTTTTCTACCCTTGCGGATGGCATAATAATTTTGTATAAGTTTCAAGATAACTTTTTTATATAGATGTTATGGGCTGATGTTTGACGCCGCTATGTGGACCATAAAGCCACTCATAGCTTTCATATTTTGGAAGATATATGATTTCTCGACTTACACCATCAGGTGTATCGGTTTTGGGAGGCCGAGTGGGCGTGGCCATCCAATCCAATCGATCTTTAAAGGGAGTTACCAGCAATTTGGCAACTCTACCTCTCAAATTGTGGAAAAAATACTCATTTATGATTGATTAAAACAATATTTTACACAATTTAATATTCATTGTTCGTTTCTTAATATTTCTTAGCATTCATTAAAATATTGTTTTTAGAATAAGCAAAATAACTTACCTGGTTAAATATATTAATATATTTATATGGATTTACAGCAAGAAGTATTGAGCCAGAGTATGTCTATTTATTTTATTAAAGTAAACCAATTTGATTTTGTAATTACATATTTAAACACATATTAAATGTATTTTAACTTGCTCTGGTTTAGGAGTGATTAGAAATATTAGACTCAAATCGAATAATAAAAAAATAAGGGAAAATCAGTATAGTAATGCATATTCTTTTTTTACTTAGACAAAAAAGTTTATTTTGAAAAAAAGTTCTGAAAATATTGTGAAATCCTATCCCCAATATTATAATCTGAGCCCGGCTTGCGCCGAAAAAATACCCCCAAAAACCATGGGTGTCATACTCAATAGACTTAATTTTGACGAAGGAAATCAGTCGCCTTCCGAGGATCTACTTTTCTTCCAAATTTGTTTTCTATGTGGTGCAAAAATGCACATTACGTCAGAACACTGTCAAATGGTGCAAAATCCTTCGATAAACCATCCTCAAGCAGTGCATGAACAATAGTTCTGATGCTGGCTTCACCTCGATCTATGCGAAATCGCTCACAGAAGGAAAGGAGTTCGTACCGCTCTAATTGTCACTGGCCATTCAAAGGTTAAATGGTCAGCACTGACCACCTAACGAAACCGAAGGCTGCACAACAAATGTGCTTCAAAATTAAGCTTGCGATCTGGCACCAGATTTAAAAACTGTCAAGATCAGTTTTTAAGCATTGAGAAAAAGTGTTAGTAGACGACAGACAACGCTTTACGTCATCAGCATACATCAGCACCCAAAAATTACTTATCACGGACAGGAAGTAATTTTTGAACAACGTATATAACATGGGAAACCTCAGAAGATGACCTTTATCAATTAAAAGTGAGTGATTCACGGAGTCAGTGTTTGCATTTTGTTTTGAAAGCCCTCAATAATAAAAAGAAGGAATTACAATAAAGTTGAGGTCGTTGGGCAGGGTAAATTCAATTATCTAAAAAGATGTTACTGCTACGATCTTATAAATTTCTCAACATTTTTAGACAACTTTTGATTTGTTTCCTTTTTAATCAAAATGAATAATAAATGATTGTCTCCAAATCTTATGAAAATAAAATAACTTTGCTGACCGTTTAAATAGTATAAACAAAAGCATTGAAATACCATATACGACGAAACCAATTAATGATTATTAGGACGGTAAGTAGTTTAAAAAAAATTTAGCAATTAGACGGGCGATAGTTTGATCTGAGTTTATCTTCACTCTTATGAAAGTGTTATGAAACCGTTTACGATCCCGATAAAATTGTAACTACAGCTTCTTAGGTAATCTACAAATTGCAATTGTTATTAAGTTTAAATATGATTTGTTTCTCCAGTACATTTCGAATCTCATCAAAGAGAGTTTCACAGCGTTCCATCAGTCAGCTGTGGAGTTTGAAAAATTGGATCGGGCGAGCAAATAAAGAGAGTTTCCATGAAAGTTTCATACATTTTTGATTTAGTTGGTCAATTCCTGTCTAAGCCACACAGCCTTGATACAACTACTTGGTCAAAAAGTAGTGACACACACACAAATAAATCATTTAAGGCATTCATGAAATTTTTATTCCATCATGAAAGTCAGTACTTCTGCAAAGCCGGAACTAGTCAGTCCACAATAAAAGTTTACTTAATTTAGCAAAATCGTCTTTAGGAAATTAACGAACGAAGGAATCTGACCTAATCTTGCTGATAATCGAGGTATACAGATCTTACCTGCCGAAAGGAAACTAAAATGTTGCTAAAGTAAACGGCGCAAATGGACTCAGATGGTTGGTTATCGTCAGCCTCGAAAGCCAAGGCGACTCTGTTATGTTTAGCTCCGCTTTTAATAGGATGCTGCTCAAACGACCATCACTATCACTGGGAAAATACAATAACGTGCGGGATATTATTGCACTCATCGTCTCTACTAAACTTACAGTTTAGTGTATAAATTTAATCAACAGACGTTCATAAAAAATCTCTGACCATTACTTACAAAAAAGGACATCGGAGATTCAGAAAAAACCTGATTTACTTTTTTTTGTCGATCTGACGCCTCTATTGTATTATCTGCTCAGTGGTGGTATCTAGTGAAAATGAAATACGTCGATTATAGCATCGTTTCTTGAGCTATCCGTTCATTGTGCAACTAGATAATGGGCATATGAATGCCGCAGTTAAGATATTTAAAAATGGTGAATTATAAAATAAAAGTTGGTACGCTTTGTAAACATATTTTAGAACTGATGGTAAACATGAAACTGATGGGAAACATTTCTTTATATTCCACATCATAGAGAAAAGGATTGTAACTGTTCTAGGTGTGTCATTCACAGCGAGAAGTTAAGCAAGAGAGTTTAATGAATCGACAAAAGCAAGGATCTCTTCCAAAAACTATTTTTATTTTTTTTTTTAATTAATTTTAATGTAGTCTACATAAAATCTACATAACTGAAAAGGATATAAAAATATAATATTAAAATAATACATATTTGTAAGAAAATAAATTAAATTACATATTGAAAGAGAAAATTAAAGAGTATTAATATTATTAGTATTCATTTAATTAAATTATAATCTAAAATTAAAATTTCAGGTTGGAATTTTTGAAGGCGTTCGTTAATCCAAAGGACAATTAATTGTTGGAAAACAGCACAATAGTCTTTGGAAAGGACGGCATTCAGCATTCATTACAGCATTCACTCCAGCATTCATTCCAGCATTCATTCCAGCATTGGTTTGTCAGACGATTATCCTGGTAAATGAATGTTCCCCCATAAGATCCAGAGAATTTTATATTGCACTTCTAAATAATACAACTCCCTATTAATTCGTACATTGATCATATTTTGAAAGTTTTTCTTATGCAAACAACTTTATACTGTTTGGAACGGTAATTAAATTAGATATAATATCAAATAAAATAAACACAGTATTCATAGCCACTGAAAATTATACTATCCGAAAAATGATCGATGTACAAAATTTTAGTTGTGTGGCTTGTATTTTTATGGGCAATGTTTTGAAATATTTGACTCGACTGCGGGGTGTTGCAATTGAAATTACTGAAAAAGTTATTTTTTAAAGTTTTAATAAATAAACAAAGTTAAGTTGAAACGGGAGAAATTAAACAAAAATTTTCAAATGAAAGAAAAAATATATATTTTAATTAAAGTGTAAAAAAAATAAATCTGGGGGTATTAAAATGTAAAATGGTTCATCATTTATTGCAAAGTTGTAGGTAACCCAGAAAAAAACCAATCAGACCTAAAATTATTAAGCGTTAGTAGATTAGTAATAAATAATAATAATAAATATTAATAATAATAAATAATAATAAAAGAAAGTAAAATTGTAAGATTTACAAATGACCCAACCCGGATTATGTAAAGCGTTGTCAGTTGTAATAGAAAGGGGACAAAGTTCCTAGTAGGTCTACTAGGAATAGAAAATTTAGATGACGAAATTTAAAAGTGGAATAATTTCTTCATTAATTAACTTATATAGGAAAACCACTCGGATAGTATTCTACGGTTAACCAATGACGGAAGATTGATTGAATGCAGCCTGCTGGAGTAAAATGGCACACAAAGATTGGGATCCATGTTAAGTACACGCATATCAGAGAAAAGTATTGCTTACGAACGGAATCAATTCGATCCTAAAAGTTCTTAAACTGATGAGACCAAATACATGAGCACTATTAAAAATAAGGAGACAGAGACATTTGGTTGTGAGTTTCACATTATAAGCGGATATAAGAATGTACGAGTGTGAAAAGATGAACGGAAGATCATCAATGAAAAGGGTAAAAAATAAGGGTACAAAATACCTTGAAGTACACCAGAAGTAATATGAACCATTTTTGAGTCCAACCTCTCAAATAAGATGATGCCCAGGAGAGGAAGAGCGATCAGGCTTGTAAATTAGGTCACGGTTAACAGACTCAAATGCTTTACCGGAATGAGTGTAACTGACATCAGTTTGCGCTTTCAAAGGAAAAAATATTTTATCGGGAGTTAAATTTTAGAAAATTATTAATTGGAGTCTTAATAAACCCATGTTAATCAGAGTAGGTAAGTGATTTGAGGAGTTTTAGTATGGTTGAACTAAAATTTTTCAAATAGCGAAATACCACTATAATTTCAACTATCAGACTTACCAGCTTTTTGTAAAGAGGAATAATAAATGACTGCTCCAAAACCATACGAAAACCGTAGATTTAAGGGATAGGTTAAAAAGCCTTAGTAATGCATACAATGTAGAGCTCCAGCACTCCTTAAGCACTGGTGTAGAGGAGAGTGTGGAAACCAAAACTTGTTTACGAAGTGATTGAATATTGGTTGGCTGGATTTAATTTTTTACGTCACATAACAATTTCAATAGGATTGAGATCCGGACAACCATTAAAAAGCACACATTTTGCTGCTTTGGATCTTAATAGAACAAATAAATGCCAATACCTTATTATACGAGTATACAAGTTTTCAACCGAGAAATCCAAAAGCCACTCTACAGTGTTGTATGTGTAAACTTATTTAATACAAATCTGAGATCAAAAGTTGTGAAGAGTAAGCTCTTTTCGAACAACTGTATAATTAAAGATATTGTATGTGTTATCGAGCAAGCATATGTGCTTGGAATTAAATCGAATCGTTAGTTGAAAAGGATGCATATATTATGTCTTGCGTATATCGAAGCTTTAAATTACTGTTGATGCCGCTTTCGTCTATTTCAGTAATTGCCGTCATATCGGCAATGCCTACATTTGATGAAGTCGCCATTATTTCTGAAAAGAGAACAATATATTTATTAATTGTATCAAATAATGTATGTGATAAGTATAGCGCATATTAAATGCATATAAAATTTTAGAATAAGTGGTTAAAATATGAAATATGAGTTTGAATATGTTGTTGGATATTTTATGAGAAAATGGCTATATCTTCTAAAACTTTTGACATATTATTAACGAGCAGGGGATACATTTGGATCAGGAAAGGATACTGACGACGACTACAAAGGAATTTCGTCTTTGATATAGTGGAAAATTATTATTACAATTATGAAAATGAGATGTTTTGTCGAAGTCGCGAACAATCTTATGCTTAGTTGGCTAAAGAGGATAGACCGACGCGTTATCTCACCAACCAAGGAGACACTGCAACGGGCATGTGAGAATGCCACGAAACACGCTTGGCTCAGTTGAAGGAAACACGAAGTACAAGAACACCAGGCGAAACAAGTTTACTAAATGCAGAACAATTTACAATAAAAGCTTTTGTTTCATTTGTAAAATATTCAAAGAAAATATATAGTCGCTGCTTTTAACATGGGATGTTGGAGAATGATCAAAAGGTGATCCGGATCTGTGGTGGAGGAACATGTCTCTGATAATACTGCAGATCAATCTTCACCACAGTAAAACAGCATCCGCTGTCACAGAACAGGATGAGTTTATCCAAGATATAGCAATCTACCCTCCAAGATCGAGATTGGGTGTTGCTGAAAATAAACTGTTGAAGATCTTTCCTAGTAATCTGCCTTTCAAGCTTGGTAACTTTAGCTCTTAAATTGCGTGTGATATAGTCTTTTGTCGGCGGCAGTGGACATCCAATTTTTTTCCGGTTTTTAAGCAAAACTATTTGCAGACTTTATTTTTAAAATTCTATGGCAAAAATAAGATGTAGTCTTTTGACAAATTAAAAGTCACATTTATCAATTTTATTTGCAAGAAAAATATTTTTTTTTTTTTAATTTTTATCACGATTTATTTACATTAATAACATAAGTAAAGAGATTAATACATGTAAACCATTTTAAAACATATACAACTTAGACATTCCATTCACCAATGCCAATGGCTTAATATTTTGCTTTTAGCTTTATAGCATTGAAATCATTTTTAAAATATAAACAAATGAGATTATCTTCAAACTGATTGTTTTGTCACCACTGTTAATAACTTTGCAACATTTGCAAACAACATTTGCTTCAGTTTACTGATTTTTAATATTTTTAATACAAAAACGTTCTTGACACCAGGAAGACTCGATATTTGTATATTCTATGAGATAGTATAACTCAATGGTAAATAGATCTTGCATTAATAATTCAATTATAAAATCCTTGAAGTAACAGATAAATAAATTAAAAAAGCGTGAAAAGATTATTTGATTTGCAGCAGAAATTTAAAATTGTGATTATCTACGTATATGTTACATGGATACTTTTTACTACTTTCTCTCAAAAACAATTAATTTAGTAAAATAATAATATATAATTCATTTATTACATTTTACGTGTAATAATATTATCGCCTACAAATTTATGTCAAAATAAAATGTATATATTTCATCGCAATCTTCTAAATCTGACTCTTGTGGAATACACTAAGACTTTATCTTGAAAATTTGTATTACTTATTCTTTTGTTAAATAAAGATTTTATTTCAGGCAACCATCAGTAGAGCTCCTAAAACAATTACAATTTTTTTTTTAGCATTTAATTTTGGGTATGACACATTAAATAATAATGTTAAACAAAATGACTTATCTAAGATCTTTTGCACATATTGTGCTGTTCTGCAGGTTAATTTATTACAAATACAAGAGCTTAAAAATTATGTTTTTTTGCTGGGTTTACTCAGTACACATAAAATTGGTTTGTGAATATTTATGAATAAGTTTTTGTTTATCAAAAGTTATGCTTTCTATGATTATCAACATCTAACTCCTATTTAATAATATCTCTTTGTGGACAATCGACTGGCTTTATGAATTCATAGTAAAATTTGGATGTGTGCAAGGGTATTTGATCTTCTGTGTGCCTAATGTAGTTATTTATTTATTGAATTTATGAATTTTTGACATTTTAAAATGATTTCTTTGAATTATGTTTAAAAAATAATTATCACCATGCTGATAAACTCATTTTATAGTAATTCTGTGTACATTGATCACATTTTCGGCCTTTCGCTTAGCAATAGACAGACCTATCATATATAAACAAATACTAGTTTGGAGACATCGAACGCGAATTTGTTATGTTTAGTGATGAACAAAAGGATTCGCTTGGATGTCATAAACGGGCATACACGTGTTAGAGGAATAAGCGATATCCCAAACCAACCGACTCCTGCGTAACCATGAGGACGAATCTTTCATGGCCTGACCTGCCGAACCATATGAATGACCATATATAGACAAAACTACTGGAAAATTAGTGAATCACCTTTCACAGAAAAAATCATGGCTACAACTCGATATTTCATCCAGATAATGCACCGATATACGCTACATTTGAACGCAGGACGGAGAACTTGTGAAGCATCCTTTCTGAAAAAACAAGGCATTACAACTCTTTGAAACAGCTTAAAAATGTAAATTTGGGCAAATAGTACAGATGGACTGGGCTATTCTAATTCAGTTAATAGATTCAACTCCAAGTCATCTGGCATTATTGAAAAGTTAACACGGCAAATAAAATTTATACGAAATCGAAACCAACAAAAATATTTTTGAAATTTTTTGCTAATTTCAATTTAATACAATCTATTAGTAAACAATTTCGGTTTATCAACAACAACCTAACCAATGTTGTTATTATTATCTAAAAAAGTCGTTTTTGCACTTCAAGTGAGCAAACAATATATCAAAATTATATTGTTTTAAAACGACAGAAAATTCAACAAATGCATGCATGTTCGAATATATAAATCATTTTGTGATTCATTTTTGCAGCCAAGATTATATATACATATACTGATGCTCTTGTTTTCGAAGAATTCTAGAAACTCCCATGTGGAAGCTGTTACTTTTTCCCTGATAAGGCATAATAAATAAATAAAATAAAAAAGCGTGAAACGAATATTTGATTTGAAAATTTAAAATTGTGATTATCTACGTATATTTTATATGGATACTTTTTTTTACTTTCTCTCAAACCCAATTAATTTAGTTAAATAATAATATTTAATTAATTTATTACATTTTACGTGTAATAATATTATCTCCTACAAATTTATGTCAAAATAAATTTTTTCATATATTTAATCGCAATCTTCTAAATCTGACTCTTGTGGAATACACTAAGACTTTATCTTGAAAATTTGTATTTCTTATTCTTTTATTAAATAAAGATTTTAGTTCAGGCAACCACCAGTAGAGCTCCTAAAACAATTACAATTTTTCTTTTTAGCATTTAATTTTGGGTATGACACATTAAATAATAATGTTAAACAAAATGACTTATCTAAGATCTTTTGCACATATTGTGCTGTTCTGCAGGTTAATTTATTACAAATACAAGAGATTAAAAATTATGTTTTTTGCTTGGTTTACTCAGTACACATAAAAGTGGTTTGTGAATATTTATGAATAAGTTTTTGTTTATCAAAAGTTATGCTTTCTATGGTTATCAACATCTAACTCCAATTTAATAATATCTCTTTATGGACAATCGACTGGCTTTATGAGTTCATAGTGAAATTTGGATGTGTGCAAGGGTATATGATCTTCTGTGTGCCTAATGTAGTTATTTATTACTCCAAATTAATTTTTGACATTTTAAAATGATTTCTTTGAATTATGTTTAAAAAATAATTATCACCATGCTGATAAACTCATTTTATAGTAATTCAGTGTACATTGATCACATTTTCGGCCTGGTGCGTAGCAATAGACAGACCTATTATATATAAACAAATACTAGTTTGGAGACATCGAACGCGAATTTGTTGTTTAGTGATGAACAAAAGGATTCGCTTGGATGTCATAAACGGGCATACACGTGTTAGAGGAATAAGCGATATCCCAAACCAACCGACTCCTGCGTAACCATGAGGACGAATCTTTCATGGCCTGACCTGCCGAACCATATGAATGACCATATATAGACAAAACTACTGGAAAATTAGTGAATCACCTTTCACAGAAAAAATCATGGCTACAACTCGATATTTCATCCAGATAATGCACCGATATACGCTGCATTTGAACGCAGGACGGAAAACTTGTGCAGCATCCTTTCTGAAAAAACAAGGCATTACAACTCTTTGAAACAGCTTAAAAATGTAAATTTGGGCAAATAGTACAGATGGACTGGGCTATTCTAATTCAGTTAATAGATTCAACTCCAAGTCATCTGGCATTATTGAAAAGTTAACACGGCAAATAAAATTTATACGAAATCGAAACCAACAAAAATATTTTTGAAATTTTTTGCTAATTTCAATTTAATACAATCTATTAGTAAACAATTTCGGTTTATCAACAACAACCTAACCAATGTTGTTATTATTATCTAAAAAAAAAGCGTTTTTGCACTTCAAGTGAGCAAAAAATGTATCAAAATTATGTTAATTGTTTTAAAATGACAGAAAAATTAACAAATTTATGCATGTTCAAATATATAAATCATTTTGTGATTCATTTTTGCAGCCAAGATTATATATACATATACTGATGCCCTTGTTTTCGAGGAATTCGGGAAACTCCCATGTGGAAGCTGTTACTTTTTCCCTGATAAGGCATGTAATATATGCATAAATGTTTGTAATACGCCAGTTCAGTCACAAGATACGTTGGCTTATATCTTTAATTTAATGAGCTGGGTATTTCAAAAACTGTTAAAAGCCGATTTAGGTGAACACCTCATTTATAACAATTACAAACAAGGCGCGCCTTTTAAATTTTAATATGTATTTATATATTTATGTACATACGTGTGTAAATGCAGCTGCGTTCCATTGACTTCGAAGCATCCAAATAATAATCCAAAGTTAAACACACGGTTTTTCAACTGATAATGGTCTAGAAGGACTATATCTCAATCAATAATTTGTTTATCAAATCTTTACTACTCATTCATTTTCTGTTGTCAAATTTAACTAAAATGTATGTACATGTATAAACTAGAGATGTTAAGGAATTACGATATCAAAATAGTGTATCGATATTTCATACGATATTTAATATTAAACCGTTGTCATATTTTGCAAAACTTTTTAAAATTGGATTGCTATGTAATCATTTCGCTTGGTGAAGAATTCATGTCAGAAAATTAACATATTACATAATAACTGAAAGCAATCTATCTCATGGCACATCTGCACATAAGTTGTCCTAAAATTCAATTTTAAAATATTGGAATCCTTTGTACATAGGCGACATTAACAAAGAGCAATACTTAACCCCATATATATGAAATCGAAATTCAATGCAATACATCCGATATTATATCCAATATGATACTTTTTATCTGACACATCGATATACATTTGTCATCGATATGTGTGTAGCACTCCACATCATTCTGCATCAGTAGAGATGTTCCTAATTCATTTTGTTGCACTAAAATACTGTAAGTATTTTTCGGACCATCACTCGGAATATTTGACATTCACTGCTAAAGCCCAGTTTACAGGTCGATAAGAAGTTTCGCAATCGAAATTTGCAATATTTATCGTTTGAGGAACCTAAAAAAGGAGGTCGGCTTAGAAGCAAAAACTTAATAATTTAATTTTCTTGCCTTTACGGCATTTATATGAACACTTTGTTCTTGACGAATACAATTACTTTAATTCCTAACTTACTATTTCCATTTCGATGCACTTGGCGCTTCAATGGTGGTACGCCGATAACCGCCAAGGTATCGCATTGGAACGCATGGAAATGTTCAATGAAGTGAAACGCTGTATACAATGGCAAATTCATAATTTGTTATCTTTGAAGTTGCAATATGGTAATCACTCTCGCATACAGAACACATTCACTTAATTTTTTCATCCGTTTGCCTTCTTAGCTCTCGCAACGAGTGAGCCAGCTAAAGAGCTAGGCCAAAGGGGTTAACTTTTTCCAGCAGCATTCTATGAGAAACTCTGGCAAATTTTGCTGATGCCAAGCCTGTCCGCCCTCATGGAGTTCCGTAGATTTAAGGAGAAAACTTAAATTCAATGTTTAACGCATTCCGATTTCTGCTCCGTGTAATCAGCGCAGCGCTGGGCACGCTTAATTATAATATTAGTAGTATGCGGGGTATACCGACGTGATGCGAATAGTCAACTGAGAATTAACATCATTACTTTGACTCTGAAGCATGCGTCAGCGAGCAGCTAACAAAAGAAACATCCGAGAACTTTAATCACGCTTTAAGCTAAAATAAAAAACAACTTCAGATAGTTGCTTTGTTGTGAAACACAGCTAGGGCGGTAAAATCTTTTCAGTCAACAATATTGCAGACATTTTCCCCAGAGATCGAATAAAATACTCGATATATTTTATACATCTGATTTAATATAGAATTCTGTAAATGAATGTATAGACATCTGTAATAACATCAGGGTCAAAATACATGCATGGGCAGAAAACCATGGTCAATTCATATTTATAAAACGTTAAGATGAAATGACAATGATGTGTGTTGAGAATGTTATCGCCAACTAAAATATATTTACCAACTAAACTGCATTCTACTGTGGCTAAGACACGTAATTCCAATTCTATTTTATGGAATCAAAATTTTTGCTAATTGTGTAAATATTCTAAATAATCTTTGTGTAAATATTCTAAATAATCTTTAACAGTACCATGACCATGTTTCCATATTTAACCTTACGCTTCAAGACTGGATAAAATATAAACCATTAACCTATTAACATAAATAAATCCCAACCAAAAAGGCAGCATACCTCTTTCAAAAGCTCTAAAGCCCAATCGAGTAGTACTAACAATTCAGTAAACACTCCAAATTGAACTTTAGTATAGGAGACTCGTTTCTTCGTTTACCGTGTTTGTGTTTTGAATTAACTCCCTCTGATCTCAAATGCATTTTATATTACAACTAAGATGATTTTTTAGCATTAGTAACCTATTCCCAGCTAAGCAAAAAAAATATACATAAAGAAATCAATTAAATTAACTTTTTAACATTGCTAACATCTAATTCAAAGCTAATTATATTTAAACATTATGATAAGGTAAATATATTTAGATGTTGCCTTTTATTTTTAACTACATCTAACTTTTTGGTGACCTTCCATGTAATGCTAGGATAAACAAATCCAGTGTTTCTCAGTGGGCAACCTCGGCTAGCTCAGTATTCCCAGAGGTGGGTAACTCCAACCCTGCCCGTAGACGGTACAGACTCAAAAAAACTCGACCTACCCAACACTACATAAAGACCTACATGCACACACAAAAGCAAACGAAACAGCTGACGGGCCTGGTGTTTATGGCCACGGCGTACCCGGCCTTCCTGCAATGGGCTTGCACGGATTCGATTTGCACATCGCCCTTAAATTGGAGTTGACGACTAATTTATTCCATTCTCCCGGCGATTCGCCCCTGTTTTAAACTTACTCACAGATCATCGTTAGTTCCTTACAATTTATTAACAAACATCATATGATATATTATATTAATTACAAAATACGCCGCTAGGTAGCGTTGTATGCTGCAACGGCTATTCAAATTTGAATTTAAATCGGGAATTTTGCCAAATCCGACGAAACCAGAATAAAAATTTCGAACAAATGTGATTATTGCGTTAGGTGGCCCTCAATCCCTATCCTACCCTATTAGAGCTTTAATATAAGTATTCGATATATGGGGGAGTTCGTGCAAAAACTGTTTCCTGCAATTTGGCAAAAATCCGGGCGACAGATTTTGGTTGATTAACACGGTTACTTAGAAATTAAAATTAGTAAGAGATACATGAATATATAAATACATGAACATAAAAACGAATATACAGAAGGAGGATGTGCTGGAGCGCTGCGCCCTAGGCGCTGAATTTTTTTCGAGGCCGTACCCAGTAATTTTGGCGCGACGTCAAAGTCGTTGTTGCGTCAACTTCAGACTATATAATAGAAGTTATACAATTGCGGCGTGACCTGCCGTCGCCGAATTTGACTTCACAACGTCGAACGAATGTGGAGGGTTAATGCACTCCTGAAGGTACTTATCCTTTGCTTGTACGTACCACGACCTGCCTCACTGCGTTTTTTTACATGCGTTACTTTTTCTTAACCCTCAACGCGCCACCTTGCGAAGAATGCAACACTGATCTCGACCCTGCCAACTTGCTTCCTCTTTTCAGCGATGTGGCCCTTTAAATCTCACATTTGGTAGTGGCATACGATAATTGAATATCGATATGGCTGCAAATGCAACAAAATTATAAACTTTACATGATAAGTTCCTAACTCGAGAAGCACACATATTTAAAAACATTAACAAAATCGATTTTACAATATCGTATTAAAAGTTGGACTGTATTATGGTCGGCGAATATATCGATAGGTTTCAATAACGGTGTGCTAGCACCACCTTTCGGAGAGATGAGTTAAGCACTTAACGCCACCTGGCGATCAAAATTTGTTAGTTGAGGGGTTAGTTTTAAAAAACTGAACTGATTTGATGATGAGAATTTGTTTTGTATGAGTGTAAATAGGAAAAGTAGACGGAAAATGCAAAGTTTTGCCGTCCAGAAAGCTGCACTTTTTCCTTTTGGTTAACTCAACAACCGCCTCCTAATTCAGCTTTTTATATTGAAAAAGTGGACAACGAAAAGAATTCTAACCAGTATAAACAAAACGATCATTTACTGCAAAGCTGATGCACTATTATTTGATAGTTATCTGGGTTATGTATTTCCTTTTGCCTGCCTTTCTTTTAATATAAAGCAACAAAAAGAAACAAGCATTCCGATGGCACATATTAAAGCACGAAATATGCATGCTCCTGGATACACTTGGAGATCTGGAGACACATGACACGGGTACCCGTTGCTAATCTAAAGTCGCATATTTAGGGAGGAATCCATCGCAGGAGAGTTTTTCAATAAAAAAAACAACATACTGAGAAATCTTTAATAAAGCGAATTCGATATGTGCAAGAATTCATCTAAGGCAACCCAAAGTAAGTTCGAAAATTGCTAGTTTTATGTCAGCATTATTAAGCATCTCGGCACAAGCCAACGCAAATTTTAGTCTTTATTTTTATTGATTGTTTTTTTACGTTAAACCTTACAGGTTAGTGAAAAAAATTGCAGTTGTTCGTATAATTGTATTCACTTTTTTGGCCAATAACCTCTGGTGTTTATTAAAATCCTATTTTTTTAAGGACAGCTGTACAAAACTGTTCCAAATTAACTTAAATTTAAGGCTGTAAGCTCAACCAATATGCATTACAACAAGACTTAAGATAATATAATATATTGCTAACTTCATGCACTGACAAGTTTTTTACAAAATCCATACTTATATTTAAAAATGTGTTAAGAAATTTGTTGCCTTATGTTATTTAGTTCTTTGCATTCTTCCATTTATCCGTGGCTTCACGTTTTGCTTCCGGAACAAGCGAACTTTTTGCCCCCCCTAAAATATTTGTAGTCGCTTGCGTTGCCAGAACTGCAGGACACACAACTAACTGAGGTAGTTGCCTGACAACTGCACCAACTGCGCCGCTATATCCTTTTTGGTCGTGCTCCACACATGCTGCTTCCAATAATGTATTCGCTGATTCGTTTATTCCCTATAAGTAAGAATTAAGATACAATTAGAGAGTGATACAATTTTGCCGACAAGTTTTGAAAGTTGATAGTTTCGATGCAACCTATTATCGATGCAACCAAGACCGCATTGGATTGTCGTGGAAACTAGTTCTAACTATAGGACACTGTATCAATCAGCGCCCAATTGAATTAGTTAACAGATGACATCTTACATTTTTCAAGTTTCCGTACATGTAAACTTTCCAATCTTTTAGACTGTATTATATAAACTACATTAAATAAAATAAAAAGATAAATACCTACAATATTTGTATACAAATATCTTAAAATATCGAACGGAAAAAAGAATAATATAAAAACAATGTTACTGTCGACTAACTTCAACAACGGTATACCCTGAACACAGTCATTATATAATATATATTGCCAAATTAATTTTTGAAAAGTGGATCTGAAATCCGCGGCTGTCCACAAACGCGTGCCGATCGAAATATAACAATATGATTTAGCTCTAAGTAGACAATAATTAATTTAATTTAATTTAGAGATGAGGAAAGTCCAAAAATAACCAATAATACCACCTCTACCACCACCAATATCAGAACAGACTGCATCTGCACTCGGCTGAACTGCAATGCAAACTTGATGAGGTTGTGCTGATTTTCAGGTAGATTGTGCAAGATAAATAAATGAAAAAATTGATAAAAATCATTGTTAATCTGCTTATGAAAAATTAAAAAAAAAACAACCTATTTAAAAGTATAGTCACTGATTTAATATAAACTGAATTCATAAACGGAGGCACTAGAATTGAATTTACTTCCACAGGCTTGGTTGTTCGGTTTTGCATACAATATGAAAATAAAACTTAATTAACAACTCTTCTGTTTCCTAACCGATGAAATACAATTTATAAATTGTAGCAATATAAAGATAAGCCAATTTTAAAAAAAGGAAAGAGAGAATTGGATACATTGGCAGACAGTATGGGCTAATTATACAACAGCTGGTTAACTTGTATAAATAGGTATTTGTATGATGTACTCATTTCCTGACAATATTATTTATGTATACAAATATAAATAAGTTTATTAACTTTAATTAGCAATTTACCTCCTTTACGATTGTGTAGGCATTTGCAACACCTTCACGTAAATCCTTGGGCCGGCCTTGTCGTCTTTTACCATGCTTAGGATTACGCCGTCTGCTTAACGATGGTCCAGCAGACAACATGTCAAACGTGGTTTCCGCTGTAAACTAAAAATATTGAGGATAAAGATATAGTACTATACAAAAATTCTCAGTATAGGACCACTACACAATATAGGTACATAAGAACAAGTGATCGAAAGTTGAATTTTAATTTGATGGATCGAGATATGCTTAGACATGTCAACCTTCCTTATAAAATATAACTACACAATGCGGAATGTGGATTATTTAGTTCACAGACAGTAGTTAAGCAGAAAATAAATAAATAACTTTTTTAAACGTAATAATACATAAGAATATTTCAAACCCCAATTTAAACGGTTATTTTTAGGTATGTTGAATATTACACATCATCTTCGAACTGCCTAAGATAAGCCTTCTCTTTGTTTATACATAAAGTTTCTTTTAATGAAACTTATACTATCAACTACTTAAATACTATACTATTGGGTCGAAATATAGTTCCATCTACCTCCTACTTACATTTGCACAACTTAATTTGTTGTACCGTAATGGCCTAGCCATATTGCGTAGGTGTCCATTTAAAATTACTTTCAAAGTTGAATTAAAATATATTCACCTGGAGTAAATGAATTATTCTTGATGTTATCTCAAGCGCTGCAAACGCTGTTCGGGCACTGAAACTTTGAGCACCTAGTTGAAAACCACGGATTATTCGTCCATCTTTGTTATATTGTTGCAAAGGAAGTCTAAATAAGTCAAAGAAGCCTTGAACTGAAATGAATAAAACAATAATAAATACATTATATTTAAGTAATAATGCATGGATATATCTATTATTATATCATATTAAGAATAGAGAAAAGTTTTATATTAAAATATGGTTCAAGTAAAAAATTATTAAAAGTTTCAAATTAATTCAAATGTTTTTGTTTTTAATCAGAAGTTATGAATCGAAAATAAAATATATAGGATCTAATTTTATTGTCACTTTAATTTCAAAGCACTTTCTGCCACTTTCCTCTTTCAAAACTGAAAAGAATAATAATGTCCTTCAATGGCTTATACATTAAGTCCACCCTGGCAGAGTACGAAGCAACCACACAAAAACGAAGAAAATTAATGGCGATCAAGAATATATATTTATGTTGAAGATACCTCCACCTGTCTTTAGCACATATTTGCAAATCTTCATGACACAATATTTAAGAAATTTTAATTACATTGCATAGACGAATACTTACACAGTTGCAGAACGGCATTGGTTGGTCCGATTCCACTTAATATATTTGGCAATTGGTTTCTTTTAATGTCTTTAAGCCATTCCTTACAGACAAATTCAAATAATTTGTTCCAACCTAAAAGCCCCCGCCTGAAAACGGGTAGATTAATAATAAACTGAGTAAACAAGTTTGCTTTGCTTTTAATTTTCAATTTTTAACTTACCGATTTATTACTTCACGTAGACATATTCCAGAACCCTGTAGCTGAGCAAGTCCCATTACTAAACCAGTTATTGGACCACGAGAAAGCTCTACTCTTCGACCATGATAGTCAAAGCATATTGGTAACGCAGGACTAAATACAAACTCCTTAAAGTAAGTGGGATGTACATCATTTGGGGAACAATCTTCAGCAAACTCAAACGTTTTCGAACTTTCATCTGAATCTAGTTCTTTTTTTTCGTTCAATTTGAAATTATGCAATGCATTCGATATTCCATTTACAGCCATCATTGGATCATCATAATTTGCCACATTGTCCACATTTTCACCAGTGGACGATCCTTTCACTAAAGCAGAAAAAAATTCTTCCAAAAACAATAAAGTGTCTTGGTCAATATTAAGTCTGATGGGCAAAATTGAAACTTTTAATGAGCATTCCTCTGCCCTGTTTTTCTTCACATTTGATCGAACGTTCAACGCTTTCACTGTTACCATGTGTTCGTCGTTTCTCTGTGGTAAGCTGTTCTTATTTGAGTGATAAAGAAGCTTATTAATATCTGAAGTGAGTAAGCGGTCTCGAATTTCTATATCCGAAATAACCAACACTTGTCGAGACGCATAAACCGATTGTTTAGGATATGCATCGTGGGATAAGCGAATCTTGGAGAATTGAATTTCGACAAGCACATCTGAATTTCGGGCTGTATTCAATTCATCACTGGCTGCTTTTTTTAATTTTGTGTGTTTTTTCCTTGGAGCTTGTGATACACCATGCTTATAAGTTTCCGACATACCAGTGCCTGTTGTAAAACTAAAATAAAAATATGATATTATTTAGAGGGAAATAAATATTTAATAGGATATAATATGGAAAAATATAACTATTGATATAAATATTCAATTAAATTGTATAGTCAAATCAATGAGTTGTTATTGGATTATATGAACAGCTGTTTGAGTTTCTTTTGTACGTTCGAGATTAATAGCCGCAATTTACCTTTATTATTAGGTCACTGACAATAATATAATTATATGAGACCTCACAAAAAATAAAAAAAATGTCAATGCAGTTGTAGTTGTTGGGAAGGTGAAGCCATGCCTCTACAGTTCATTCTTTATGATGCCTCTGGCATACCTATATTTTATTATTATTTTTTAAAGTGATCCATTAAGATATGAATTTGCAAGTTAAGGTATTAATAACCTAAAAATGATAAGCATTTATCTTGTAATTTTTAAGAAAATTATATGAACTATATGAAATTATTTTCTCAGATTTTATTCATTATTAATAGTTTGTAAGAAATAGTTTTGACTGCTGCCCATTGACTAAATAGTTGTTGTTCTTTTTAACTAACGACATTTTGGCATTCGATCCATATCGTTTTATATTGATGTTTAATTGTGGTAATGATTTGGTTCTCTTGTGAGATGTTTGATTTATTTGAAATTTTCAGTTTCTGTTTTTCATACGATCAACTGAAAAATAATTTTCATAGATCTATAAATGAAATTTTACCACGGAAAATCAGAAAAATTAATAGCGTAGATTGAAAATAAAATAATTGTACAAACGTGCAAACTGATTATAGAAAATTTACTCGACGTGCGTAAAAATGTCGTAGCCATGAAATACCTTCCAGTATTAGTATGCATCATTATATTAATAAAATAATACAAATTTCATATATAACACACTAAATTGCACATACCTTGATTTATCCTTTTTAGTAGGGCTACTAGTTAAATCTGGAAAATCTTTTCCTCCAAACAAGTGCCATGTAAATGTCATCTCACACAGTGTAAAACTTTGCTCAGGTATTGGAAAATGTACAGGAGGCCGTAGGACATCAACTTTTTCACTTGGTAAGCAGAAATGGTTGTCAACTATTTGAAGTGGGTCTTCAGAAACATATATTTGCTCGACTCCAAATTTATCCTTTAGCATAAAATAAGATATAATCAACATTTATGCTTAGATCAAGTTTTGTCCTTACGTATAGCAACGCAGGATATTTAAAAATATTTTAAATTCACACAATTATTTATTTTTCTTATCCCCCTTAGATATTATAGATTATTTTAATTTTCTCATAAAAAGAGTATTGCATTGAAAGCAACACGGACTAACCCCAAAAGGTATGTTTATATTCTTGATCAGCTTCAAGAGTCGTGTCAATTACCTTAGAGCGTGTCTATTTTTCTTTCTTTTTTTTTCAAATTCAAACTATTCTTTCAGTTTATTTTCAAACCATTTTCAATTTTATTGCCCATATCATGAGTCTCGGATTTTTGAATAAAAACATGCGCTGCTTCGGATTTTCTTTGGCGACCCCGCAGTGACGATTCACGATACTTCTGTTGATCTGCAAGGAAGCCATCTTAGACCAATATTCTTTTCACGTGTTATGAGCGATAAAAAACACAATATCATCAAATTCAATAAACTTTGGTATGATAACGATATGAAGACTATTTTACGTAATTTGACCCATCATTCACATCTAGAAGAACAGGCACTTGAAAAAAATACATGTTTATGATTTTTCTATCCTTTTGTAAGCCGTTAACAATTAACTCATTTATATTTTGTAACTTCAAGACACACCACAAATGACTTACTTTTTATAAACCTTTTTTTTAAATGCGTCAAGTGTCTTTGTTTGTCAATAAATATTTCGACAAACCAATCAATTCAGTTAACCGAATGTATTGCACATATTAAAATTGCAGCAAACATAGCTTTAGCTCAGAAATGTTTATTAGTTAATAAAAAAATATTTGTGTAAAACTTACCATAAAAAAAATCTCCTCATCGTGTATGACATGAAAGTCTCTTTCCTCTAATACCTGCGCATTGGTAAATAGAGTAGCTCCAAGATCGGCTTCAACTTGTGGTAGAGCATTTTTTTCGTATTGATAACATGATTCAAGCATTACATTTGACTCAAAGTCTGAAATATTGCAGGCATCAAAACTATTTTTGAATAATGATGTATTTTGTTCGATTTCAGTTTCATTTTTCTGTATCACATTCATTTTTGTTGATAAATCTGATGGCGAAGTTTCTTTTACATCTTTTACAGCATCGGCCATAAGTATATTTATATGTTTTAGTGTATCATCATTATTCTGATCATTTCTGTTTAATGGGCAATCATCAGGTTTTTCAGAGCCAACGCTATTCTTTTCCTTTGACATTAAGTCTTTATCGTTTGCTATATACGCAATAAGTTGTGCTAATGCATCTGCTGCGTCAAAGCACGTTTTTAAATGCATGTCATGAATTGAAGACCGCAAGTCAATGTTAGGATATAATTTACTCTGATCATTCAGATGTATTGAAAAATTAATCAGTCCCACGCTTAAGACTGGTACTAAGCCAGAACAATTTATGTGAGCCAATTCTTCATCAATGACGTTGCCTCCTTGAACCTAAAAAATGTAAATATAAATTCATGTTTATTTATTTTATGTATACTATTTGAAATCCATAAAATACATAGTTTAAGAAATAAATTTAGAAAAACTAAAATTAAAAATACCAATTAGAACATTTTAAATTTAAAATTGTAAAATATGTTTAAAGTCTTAAAATGTTAAATGATCTAGCTTTATAGCAAAATTAAGGAAAGCTAAAAAAAAAAATAATCGCACCAATCTTAGTAAATTACAGAAAATAAGGACTTAGTTTGTTTGGTAAATTTTTGAGGAATATAGCTTCAATTTGGAAGATTCATATGCTTCATATGCGATCATGTATGCGGATCAAAATGAGTTGCGGAAAAATTAATTACGATATTGAAAGCTGAGTGGTATATAATACCTATATAATAGACAAAGGATTGTCACAAAAAATTCACACTAAATCTTCTTAACGAAGGGAAATCACAGTAAAAATTGATACAGGTGAAATTATAACTATATTGTCCGCATTTGCATGGATATTGAATTACAATCGAAGCTTGCTCAAAGATGGATGGAAATGGAAGATGTAAAGAATAGGAAAATCGATTCAACTAATTATAAAGTTTTAATGAAAATTAATGATATATATGCAGAAGATTTTCTCCTCAATGATTTTTATACACTGAGACGGAGAAAAAGCCAGTAAAGATGTAAATTCATTAAACGCGCTTTTTTCCTTAAATTTTTAATTAATATTTAGATTGCTGCTAACACCTTTTTAGGAGTGGAAAATTTGATGGACAAGCCCGTTCCCGCATCAATAAATTTTGAAATCATAAGTCAATAACAATTTTAGAGCTAGACTTAAAAAATATAAAACTAGATTAATGACAATCCCTTTTTAATTGTCGATAACTTAAGATATAAATGATTTACTTACTGTTGGGCCAATAGACAGAATACAGTCTTCAGTTATCATTCGTAAAGTACATCCGGTAATTGGATATATAATGTTGCTGCTAAAGGAGCAATATCCAATATCAAGTAATGCACGATATGCTAGATATTTTGGCCTATAATGGATATTTTTAAAAAGTATTATATATTGTTTAAAATTGGAGACGAATTTGAGTTAACACTATGAAAAATAGACTTTTTGTAACCAACTTCAATTCAGGCTAACTACCTAAAATTGTTGGCTTTGATAAAGTGGAGTAGTATCAAAATCTTTATTGTTGCGCCACATCCATTTTCGCAAACCTTCATCTTCTCTCGCTGGAATGTTGGGTATTTTAATTTTGTTTTTTAATTTGAAATGCATTGAAGAGACGTCTCCATTCAGGCTTTCCTCTAAAAACTAGACATTTGTAAATTTTTAAAGCGGATTGTCGGCAATTGTGGCTATACTGGTGCCAATTTTATACTTTTGGCATCAGTATATTAACGAAATGTTCCTTTGCCTGCCAACCTTCGGGGACTTCCCAATAACCAGTATCCTTGTTTCGATCGCTCAAATATTCAATACCAGAACTTAATTGGTCTATTGTCTAAACGTAGAAATAATTTTTTGAATGTCTTCGTATTGAAATTTTTTTTTTAAAAATTGGTTGAGGTCGACCATATTTGACTGTCAAATTATGTAAACAAAATATATATTATAGGAGCGGTATAGTAAATCGTCGAGGTGGCAGCGTACTAAATGAAGTATAACCATACTCTGATATACTGACTAGTTTGTTAAGCTTTTCATTTATTTCTCTTCTTCTGATATTTTAATTTATATGCAACATTTATCTCGAATCAAAGGAATTTCTTCGCATTTGCGAGGTTATGACTGATTTGTTGTTTTAGGCGGTCTTAATCTCCCTAACAGCGAATGGTAATTTTTACTAGCACAAATTTCCTCATTCCTTCAGATCACTATGACTTCTTAGATCTTTTGGAGTTTCAGATCAATTTAAATTCTTTATTTGATTAATAATTCCCATACTATTGTTGTTTCTAGGCAATCTCCCTAATTAATTGCTGAAAATGTATGAAATTTTATTATTTAAATATTTTTCCGGGTCTAAAACTACCGAAAGTCATTACAATACCTTATTAGAGCTCGATGTTAGTTTTGTAGCGAAACTGATTATTGCATTCTCTACCACACAGTTGACAGGCTCAAGTTAGGTGCACACGGACAGACATATAGTCGGAAGAACGGACGGACTACACGACTAACGCATAAATTCAATATGCGCTGGATTTATGCTAATTGACAAACAAGACTTTTTTTTGTGTTAGCTTAGTCAATCCTATGATCAGATTCGTTAAGGTAAGTTTCATTTATAGCTATGTAAGTTTATATTCTTTTCCATTAAAATAATAAACTTACCGATACTCCATTGCAAAGTTCCAAACATGGCCCTGAATTTCCGAAACAAGCGCATATGGCTCGTACGCTTCAATAGGAAAGTCCTGAAATAAATAATCTGTATTCTTAAAAAACAAGTAAGCGTGTGACGACAAAGCCCATTGACAATTCAAATTTCGTAACACAATCTCTAAAATTACGGGTTATATAGGATTTTCCGATTTTTAATCGATTTTAGGAGGAGATTCCTTTAATTATAACTTCTTAGTTTGGTAACTCCAACTGCGCAAGGTATAAGCTTTTGCGATATTTAGGGGAGTATCTATCCCGTTTGTCTGATGTAGGTACAAATGAGAATATGTTCTAAGTTTCAAGTCCCCATCTCTAAGGGTATCGAATAAAAAAGTATACTTACAGTTACATTTAAAAAGTCGATTAGTTCATAAATCCAATGATTAACTGAATATTCAGGCTTATGCCATACATTGACCCCATTTATTCCAAATGCAAGCTTTATTCTCTGTAAAATAAAATAAAATATGTTAATTTTCAATTAACTTCATGTTTACTTAATGTTTTTAGTCTCAGGCTTAAAGGAACAATACTATAAATATTGTCATTGTATGATTGCATAAGAGGTACAGACAAAAACTAGATCAGCGACAGATAAAGATGAAGGAAACGATTTCTCGTAATGAGAGCCAACTAAATTTGAGGATTCACTTCATAAAATTGCGAGCAATAAAAAAATCGACCATCAAGGAAAGCGATACTCGGACATCAGGAAGAACCCAAAATAAAACTATTGTTAATCTGAGATCCAAAAGGAATCTTATTTTATAACTTTATAAGGAAGATTAAGTTAGCCGTATTTGTCGTTTACATCTAGACTCTACGACTTTTGCGCTTACTAAGGCAAAAAATACTGCACTAAGAAATTAGGCTTTACGACTTTGACTGGGATGATCCAATTCTAGATTTCCTGTCGATAAAATAGTCTTCTGATCATATTCGGAGGTAATATTTCATTGGTTGCGGATGCACGCTTCAAACTAAGATACGTTTGTAGCCAACAGAGTTGGAGATATCCAACAAATAAATTCAGACGTAACTTAATTCCATGTTGCTTCCACGAAGTAGAATCGAGAATCCAACTTAAAGACTCGCTCGGACATTATTGCTTTGTGGTAAGCGCCAAATCTAAGTCAACCACTCGACAGCCGATACAACCGGACATTCAACGTATCTGACGCAGGTATGCTTCAATAGCACATGACCCTATCCAAATATATAATTTTGTTTGTATAAACCATTGACGAGAAAAAACCGAACAATATAAATAATATTATGTTAAATAATTAAATTACCTTTAAACGTTTATCTGGTTGCTTTTTTAATTCAGCGACAACAGATACCATTTCCTCTCGATTATTTGTCACTCTCTGTTCATTTGGAAGGTTACAAATTATCCGTTTAAGATTTGTATCAGTAGCATCACTCCAAGCATTAGCCGATTCACTCAAGATGTTTCCTGTAACATGAAATATTGCGTTAGTAAGTGAAAAAGGGAACAAGTAAAAATGCTCTGAGAAGAGAGATCTCGACCCTGACCCTAATTTCTTGCTTATAATATTCTCACGCCCACCCCAGCCCCTAAAAATCAAATGTACTTCTTTCAGTGTCTTTCTTTGAAGATCGAAAAATAAATTGTATGCTCACGCCTACTTCAACCCTTAAACAGATATACCAGATGGTGTAAGTCCATAAAACCATATGCCCCACACAATTTGAAAGCCAGGCGCTAGATGCACTATGCACGACTTACTCGGGTTGCATCTACCGGTTGCATAGTCACCGGTGGCGTAGATGGTAACGAGGTGTGGAGAAATTTAGGATATGGTTGACCCCAAAGTAATAAATGCCAGTGATACCAATAAATATTTAAACGAAAGGTTGGTAAGGTCACAGTCAATGACGGTTAATTTTCTTTGCGTAAAATGGTGAAATGATCCGAACAGCAACAAAATTATCTCCAATGATGGTAACTAAACACCAGGATCCAAGGGATCACATCACCCTTTATCACTACTCGTTGCTAATACTGACATGCTTTATTTAGAGATCGAGTAACGATCATTAGCTAGAGATTCGATTCACTAAACTGAAAATAATTATCATTCCGCTTACAGTTCACCTGTGTTTATTTGGACCGACACACAGACGGTCATTGCAAAATCGACTATCTTACTAGATGGGATCACAGATGTGTTCTGCCCGTGAATTACTATTATTATTATTCTGCTTGACAATGCGAAAATAATTTGACAAACAGACAAGTTTCTTAGAAATAACATAGATTAAAGCACGTTCTCCTATAATATCCCTTATACCCACTGTGCCCCTGGGTGCCGTGAATATAAAGAGATTAGCAAATATAAACAGAATATGTTAAATTAGTTTTTAAACTTACCACAGTGATGTACATCAATTTCTTTTAATTGAGTACAAAAATAGCTCAGATTTTTTTCATTTTTAAGGCCAGTAACCGAAAATAATCGAAATTCTTTTATATTGCATTTCAGTTTTCCACGAGAAGATGTTTGTTCTTTATTTTCCAAATCACGAATATCCGTATAGATGAGTAGGATCCCTTCTTTAACACATAATTCAAAGGAACAGACGCTATTTTCTTCTTGTGATGTAGCAGATTGCGGCTCCCACATTAATAAGTTCCAATTCAGACGGTTATAAATTATTTCGTAGAGATCTTTAGATCTAAAAATAAGCAAAACAACTTTTTACTAATTTTTGAATCTGTGTTTAAAAATAAATAGTAATTATAATAATAATAATAGGGAACAGAAATATGTTAAGAGAAATAATGGCTATCTTAGGAACGCCAAAGATTTCACATCATCGCAGATCAGAGTTAATCTGTATTATATAAAATGTGTTTATATGATTTGTGTTTTACGACTGGCAGTAAGCTAAATATTCCACATGATATATTCGCTTTCGACGTCAAAGATGGATATATAAACCAAAGAAAAATCGGACAACCGGTCAGACGGACATGGCAATATTATTCAAGAATCAAGAATATCCCGAATGCTGAATAAAATATAAATCATTTTTTGGTTTGAAATATCGACATAACAAAACGATATAGGGAAATAAGACTTAACATTTTCAAAACAAGGTTTTGTTTTTATATTCTATATACAATAAGTTGAAAATGATTTCCATGATTGACATTTTAGTTTTCAATCTTACATTATAGTTCTGCATGAAAATAACGTTTTTAAAGGTTTTCTACCATTTTTATTTAAGCTGACCGAACATTTCAATTGTGCTAAAATTTTGGGAACCAAAAAAATTTTTGGAAGAGTTTCCTATAACCTAAATATAGCTCTTAAATTAGGGGAGATATGGGCTTATGAGAATTGACGGAAGTGGGTGTGGTTGAAAATATAGCTCTGAAATTCGCTTTTCACGGATTTATTAAGGGTGTTACTAGCAACATACCTTGTATATTTGGTGACTTTAAAATTGTGTGAGATAAATGATTTTATCGATTTACATGAACCGATTTGGGGAGGCACAGTAGGCGTGACCATCATTTTTGATCGAAATCTTAAGGGAGTCAAAAGTAACGTACTTCTTAAATTTGGTGAATATAGCTTAAAAATTGTGGAAGATGTGCGCATTTCAGATGTCTAGGCCGAAATTCCTGGAGGCGGTGGGTGAGGGCGTGGTCAGAAAATGTGTATGTCGACATCACCAACAACTTAACAACCAAATTTGGTGACTGTAGCCTTAAAATTATGGTAGATATGTGTCTTTATCGATTTGCGATTATCGATATTATCGACGGACAGACAGCAAGGCGACCGTTGCACAAAACCAATATACTATCTGAGTATAAAAAAGATGATCTGACTCAGTCTCGATCGCGCTGAGGGTTTGTAAAGAAATTTGTATTTGTGTGCTACAAAATGCTTATATATACACGTTGAAATTTTGTTGTATCCTCAAGCTGCTGTGTCGATGACAAACACACCTGATATTGGCAAGGATTTTTTGTACTTGGAAACCAGTCCAACTACAACACAAGCAATGAACTATTACAATTACAAGGCTCTATTGCTTTGTATTGCAATGAATGGAATGTGAACATAGCTAAAGTGCATTATTAATAAAGACAATATTAAAGAATTTTGTTGTCGCGCTTAAACTTTAAGTGTTTAAATGATTTCTTATTGATGATGTAGTAATATCAATAATTTATCTACAAGAACATATTATTATACACATACCATATATAAAGAATTTTACTCACTCTAGTACAATTTTAACTTTCGGAATAGAAACCAGAATTTTCAAATTGGATGAATCCTTACAACCTTCACAGAATTCATTTATTTCATCAGTGTCTCCAGGCAAAAAGAAATCGGTCTTGTCTAAAAAAGAAAACCAAATAATATGCACAAGATTATTAGGCTACAAAATATTTGGTGATATGTAATGGTTATACCCAATATTAGGAGACGTCTCCGACCCCATTAAGGAAGCAGGAAAGGGTATTCGCCGGTAAAATAAGTTTAAAATTTCTTAGCTCTATCTCAAAACGTATGGAAGATATAAGCATTTCCGATTTTTAGGGAGTTCGACACTTTTGTCTGACGCGGGTACACACGAATACATATTGGGGTAGTTGTGCAACGATCAAGGGATCAAGGCACTTTTCCTCAGTGACTGCAATATAAGCATTATACCAATCTTCATATTCCCCAGCAGTAAGAAACTCCAAGATAAGGAAAATTTTTGTATAGACAATCCTTGAGCTGCTATTAAAAGACAAATCGAATATGAAGCAGCGCAATTTACAAACGACTGGACTAAATTCCAATACACAGTCCTGCTAAATCTACCAGCAATATGATCCACACACTAAGTTCCACAACGGAACTGACGGTGCATGATACATAGTACAGTATGTTACTAAAAACACTGAAATATAATTGAATGTTTTAGCATATAAATGAATCAATTGAATTGCATTGAAATATGTAAAAATGATTGTCTTATCATCATAATTGAGTGTTCTTCAGGGTGAGAGTTCCGTAGGTTTCCGCATCTTAGTCCCACATTTTTAGATTCATTAATATATGACTTGCTTCAGACTTTCGGTGATGTATGATAATCTATGCCGATGATAATCTAAGGTGTTTATTACTTTTTTATGAAATATATATCAGAAAATAGATCATATGGGATCCTTGTTACCATAAAACATAATCGATTTAGAAGCGGTTTCTAAATCTATTAATTATGCCTTCCCTTTAAAGTCCACTGGTCTTTCATAAACTTAAGATATTACATAAATGAGTGCATTTTTCGACTGTATCCATACATGATATATATATGTTAAGTCCGTTTGCTTATTTGTACAGAAACAAAATTAGCTGTCTCAGTTTTGATATATCGATTAGATGTGGGATTTGAATTTCCTTTATACACTATTTATCATTGTGCTTTGCATACTGTGTTGCATTATCAGATTCGAAATATTTATTACCTGTACTCTCGTAAAGTCCTTCGATATTAGATGAATAACCATATGAACATTTAGAGCTGAAAGGTGATTTACATTTTTGTCTTGAGCTGTTTTCAAAAGATTTAGTTTCCTCATCCTTCGAGATATCTTTTGAACTGTAGACTCTTACAACAATTCTGAAAAAATATTCAAAACAAATTTTCATTATTATTTTGAAATTATGAGCATTTTATGGTTAATGGAATGCTTAACTATCAACTTTCTGAACTAAGCATACAAAACGGCGTCAAATTGAAGAACAAAAATTATTATTGACAGTGTAAGTCAAAGCTTAGCGCCGAATTATTTTAAATTTTAACATTCACAGTTCACGTTCTCGTTCATAAATCTTAATCTTTAAAAATGTCTGCAAGAATTAATTTCGACATTTTCGAGGCATTCTCCTTTTCGAATATATAATACAAAAGCTTAAGAAGTATTTTTTCCTTTGTCCTTGGAATGAATTAAATCAATCATTTACAAAATCCTGGTTTTTCGTTTGATTCTCATTACTGACCATTATTATGTCGTACATCAAAAAACTTGCTTAATAATTAGTAATCAGCACCTACTTTAATATCAATAAAATCAATATTAACATGTATTAATAGAACAATTTTACAGTTTTTTGTAGTAATTGGATCACGACTTCCATGATTTTTTTTAGCAGCTGTCTTTACCTTATTCGCTACATGTTTTTTTTTAACTAGATTTAGGCTTGACGAAAAATAATAAAAGATATAAATATTTCAATTTTTTTGACGCCAATTTTTAAATGTTTAGGAAATAAGCAAACGTTGGTAATTATGGCTTGAAAAAAATTTGTAAGGTACAAAGCAAAACGAGATAAGTATTGTAGGAGGCAGCCTAATAATGGTTGAAAATATAAGAAAATGCGGCAGCAAATAATGACTACTGGTTATGCTTATTGAATTTAATTGAATTACTTGTTGTACTAGACAAAAATTAAAGTTTCAGGAAGACATGCTATCAGAAAAAATTATAATAGGTTGGGTTGTATTATGGATGCACTCGTAAGTCGTAACTTATAGTTTTGGTCCGGATATATTGTACAAATGCCAGATCTTAACAATGCACAAGAAACCGTAAACACTTAAAACAGTATATATATTTTTGCTTCCTGTTTTGTTTTCACTTCCTTCAAACAACCACTGACTATATTTGTTATATGATTAGCAAGCATCAATGTATGTCATGCATTGAGACAACTTAAGGAAAATCCGTGCTAATCCATGTTTTGGCACCGAGTAGAATCGATAATCATCTAGATTCAGGTCAAAGTCCCCTCTACACCTACGAACCACTACCAGAGGGTAAATTTAAGCTTAGATTGCCCGTTAATCAAATTCATGTTTTCTCTGCTGCAGACCATAAACGGACTTCGGCCACCAGGAATTATCGATTAGATGTGGGAGGTGGTGAGGCAGGATGAGAAAAATTACAAACAGTTAAACCTAGTTAAACCCTCTAGGTCAATTAAGACAATTCTCTGAAGTCGCTACTAATTTCTAATAAAAATAGCTTAAAAAGAACCTATATATTACAGAAGAAAAAAAAAAGCGATTCAAGTGTAACAGTAATGTGTAAATATTTATGCTTAAGAACTAACAATAAAAATAAAAATCTCATGTGCCCCGTTATTAACTCTGAAGAAGACGGCGAAGACTCAACTGCTAAGACTATTAGAGCCACCAAATTACAAGGATACAATCTGCAACGTGCCGTGTGGAATTCATATGAATGTGATTTAATTAAATATTAACTGGCAATATAATTTTTAGAGCAAATATAGTTATAAAATGTGAAACATGTTACAGCTTACTTTTCCGTGTCAGTCGTCGACTTATCCAGTTTATTCTGCGATGAACATTGCATGATATGAATATCATTCTTAATGCCTTCATCCTGAAAACATAAAATGTATATTTTGTATAGAATGTGGTAAGCAACCATAATTTGATTTATTAAAATAGTTTGCTTCTTTAATTTAATTTGATATCCAGTCAATTAACTATTTTTAAACTTAAAATTTAATAACTTCCAGTAAGCACGTCATACAATACAAGCCATTTATGCTTACTCTGCAAATAAACGCTAATTAAATGTATTAAAATTTTCAAAACCAAACTTAAATAGTTTGAGAATATATTTATAATTTTCTAAAACCCCTCACAGTTGTTCTAAATATGCTGATGAGGCACACCTATGGGCAAGAAAATCTGTCAGCGAGGCTTTGTTGCTAAATACTCGCTGAGTAATTCAAATGGCTGCGCTAGATGACTAAGCTGCACTTGTGGAGAGCCGCCGCGGCGGCTTCTGTGTTCATTCAGTTCACAATACAAATACAATGAGTAAATTGAAGCTAGTCATTTGAAATACTCTTCACTCTGCGTAAATTCTTATAAAATATTGCAAAACTTTTCCTTAAAGTATATATATTATCTTTAATACTCTTTTCTGAGAAGTCTGAACATTTTTGAATACCATTAAAACAAGACGATTTTTTAAAACAATTACTTACACAATAAAATCCTTCGACTTTATCCACAATTACACAAATATATGATTTCCACTGAACTAATACATTTCGGAAGTCCAATAAGAGATAGTCACTTCGTATATTTTTCGTCATGGGGTCTCGAAGTAGTCTGCCGTCTATTACTGGAAACCTAATTTATTGGTAAAAAGAAGAAAATAAATAATTATATAACATATATAAATGCATTAAGAGATTAAATTATTAAAAATGTGTGAAATCTGTTGGGCATTTTATTCTTATATGTGTATTTTAAAAATGTTTGTCTATACATATATATATATATATATATATATATATATATATATATATATATATTTATATACATATGTATATCCAAGACAAACATTTTCAGAATAAGGTAAACTTAACTTTTTGGCCAACCAGTGGAACAGTGTGTTGAACTTACCTTAAATTTATTTTGAAAGAATTACATTTAATTTGCACATCCATTGGATTCGAATTTTCCAATACTACCTCATGAGCATCCAAATCTATAAAAGGCGATGCTCCTATTAGAGCACTTAATCTATCATAAATTGAAATATCCAACTCAGTGGTACAGTCGTCTAAGGTGCATTCAATTGTGTTACTACACGTGTTGTAGTTCTGTTTAAAAAGGTACGACGAATTATGAGACAAAGTAATTTCTGGTCTAGTGTGGTATCCTTCTTGACAATTCTGAAAATGAAAATTAGTGTTATTTGTTTTAATTGTGTATCTCTATTTGTATGCTTTATTCGAAGAAAAAAGTGTAACTTGGAATAAGTGAAAGATGAATTAAAATGTGTTATGATAGTTTGATCGAGTTGTTTGTCAATCTAAAAGTATTTCGTGAACTAGAAGAGAACAGATTTGCATGAAAATATTAAGTTGTAAGTGAGTAGGGCAAAATTTTATTGCATATTATGAGCCTACTACTTCTTAGAAAATGTGAGAATATTCTAGTCAAGAGAGCTCAACTTGTGCGCTACAAAAATATGATTATGTTGTCCATCACAATGAACAAAAAGAGAGGGAACAGAATAGCAGCACAATTTTAACATCTTGTCTGGCACGGGTACAGACAAATATACTTTTATAACATTGGTATCAGAGTATAAAAAGAACAGCCTCAACTTAAGACAAGACCGTGTCAATAAAAACATTTTGTTCCCAGTTTCATAAATTGTATACCGACATATATCACTCTTGATTAACATTATATCAAGCTACACTCCAATGCAATTAGAAAACTATATCCCAAAGACTAACTCTTATTGTTACTGAAACCTATTTTGACCGATAGTAAGGAAATTTAACGAATAATTTAAATAAAATGTAAGTAAGTAACTCTTATAGTCTCCAAAATTTGCCTTTATACAGACGGACAAACAGATAGATGGATCGACCGTGACTAGATGAAGCCGGCTGTTAATTCTGGTAAAGAATGTATTTAGCCTATGAAGGTCGGAGACAGTTCTTTCTGCCTGCTACATAAATATGTACAACTTTATAATAATCATCACTTAAGCATTAACAGTGTGTTTAACGCATACAAATAGGTTAATACTCACATTTTTTCTGTCAAACAAAATGAGGTGACTCTCGATGTTGTCAAGTATTTCACTGAAGTCAAAGGTCGTTGCTGACAATGTACTCTTTAAAGTTAACTCATTACATCGCCTCTGTTGATTTCCACTTACTAATAAGGAGGATACCATAATCAGCAGATAGTTACTATTTGGTATTGGTATATACTGTTCCTTCGACGGATTTTCCATATATGTGTTTGGGAAAAACGTATTGGCAATTTTCGAATAGTTCTCGAAACTTTCATTGCTATATACACTGCTAGTCCCTACACTACTAGTAGTATCTTCAATAAGTATATCATTGTGTAAGATAACGGCAACAATTTTAAATATTTGCATTTTAAATTTTAAAATTTCTCCAGATTTTTCTACAGTCCCGTTATTTAATTGAGCATTGCTATAGGACGTTGATATGCTATTGGTAGATGTCGAGGATATATCAGAACTAGATATTTTGTTCTTTTTCATATCGGTATATAAAAATTCAGATTTTTTAAAACTATCTCCTCCAGGACACCACTCTCCATCCTTTTCAACAATGCCAGTCATTTTTGTATTGCAATGTGGATAAGACAATTCAGTTTTAAAATCCGAAAACTTTTTTAACATTTTATCTTTTGGGCGCACATCATCAAATCCCTTCAAAATTCGGGTTAGCAGATGCGTTTGACGAGGGGTGAGCATAAAATAAATGTCATCTATTATAACTTCCAGGTTGATTTTTGGACCAACTATATTTTCAGTTTGTTTTACGCTAATTTCAAAATTCTGGCACCCTTTGAATTCCACTATTTTACATAGGCTTCCAACAGACTTGGTGTCTGTCTCCGCAGTATGGCATTCACTATAAATAAGTTCCGAAGTATGAATCGTTAAGTCATTAGTAACTAAGTTGTGCTTAGCAATCATCGGTAAATATTTCAAATTTGAAGGCTGTTCCGTGCTGTCATCATTGCTTCCAAAGCCTTCATTTGAAGATGAATATTTTCCATATCCAGTTTGATTTTTATATTCAACATGTTTAGCTTTAAATGATACAATAAGCTTTTTGTCTGAATTTGGCAGCGTGTATTCGATGTTTATTGTCGTATTGGTTAAGTTTGCATGTATACGATTCAGAACTGAAAAATATACAAATATTTGCAAAATAAATTAATAAAATTTGCATTTTTATAATTTTTTCATTCACAAACAATTTATGATTAATATCGATATGTATTTTAACGGGGCTACTATGATTTTAGTTTCCGTATCTCTTCGTCGCTTTCGCTTTGCATTCACAACAGACGTATATTTCTCGAAATTTTTGACTAATTTTGTGTTTTATCGTTGTTGTTAAATATTTGTTAACTTTTTTTGTATTCCTACTCATTTATTTTTCCACCATTTTTATTATTTATATTTTAATTCAATTAAATATTTTTTCATCAATATCATTGACTTTGAATATGAATTTCTGCTATTATAAATTAACAGGTTCGTGCAAATAATAATATGGGTTTTGTTTACTACTGGATGTGTGATAATGTCTCACAGGAAAGATCAGCTAGACATAACTACCTTATTCTTCATCTGAGTGAGTACAAATCAGGTTCAAGTTTGACGTACACAACCTGTAGGGATATAATGAGTTTCATGAGACAGACCTAGAAAGGCTTTTGAGATCGACTACTACTGTTTGATGCTTTCGGCAATCGAAAACGATTTAAAAAAATAAAAACCTTGAAATCATTTGAAACTGTTTTTCCCTCGATATATACCAACATTTTCCGTGACAAATAACTCATTTTGCGTACTTATAGGTGACGAAAACAAGATAATTCCCATGAATGTCATTGCTTGTATCGCTGCACAAGTGCCTGATTTTGAAATTGTTAGTAACGCTGATGTAAATCAATATAATTTAACCAAAGCAATAACTTCACTGGATGCTACTGTTGCATTTCTTAATATGATTTTTGTTGTTATTCCCTCGAGAAACATATATTTATTTCAGGTCTGACCCCTGATTCTACATCTGATGATTTTATTCAGGTCAGATCTAAAAATTCAAATTTTCGTAAATATTTCGATCATATTATCGCTCACCGTTGTCAATGGTTTCAGCAAACTTTTCCAACCCAATCAAAGTATTGTTGTGATTTAAAAATGGTATGTCATCATCAATTTGCTTCATGCATTCTTCGGCCATTTGCATGGAACTACTAACAGATGACCACATCGACTCCAACATAGTTGTTCCGCTTTGGCAACGGGTGACTGGTCTGAGAGTTATTGTCAAATTTGAGATATTGAGTAAACTGTCGTTGGTCATAAGAGCATTCCATGGAACCATTGCCGTCAAACATCCAATTTGTCCAGAAACCACTTCAAAAGCCCAGCCTTGTCCTTCAAACAATTCGTTGAGAGCCTAAAAATAAACATTGGTAAATATTATTTAAATCATTCCATCAACTTAAACCGTAGAGAGCCCATTTTTGATATGCAGGCGGAAACGCAAGATCAAAAGATTGCTTAAAAAGGCATTGGTAGTAATGATACTAATATCTGGTTGAAAAGCAAACACCAATGTGTGGGAGCTAAAATTCACACACTATTAAAAACTATCTATCTGTCCAAATATTTTAGTGCGTAGAAAGTGAACACTTGGTTATACATAATATTTTGTTGTATGCCAAAGTAAATTTTTCCACTATTCCTCAATTTAGGTATCGGGCATGTTATAGAATGAAAGACATGAGTAAAACTAAGTTATACTTACATTAACTTTAAGTGATATATTTTCCACAACAGCTTTTCCATTGTAAAGATCCACTTTTAATTGTTCCAAGTTGAGATTATTTTCAAAAAACTGTCCCAAATACCTTTGCAGTAGGTACCTGCATGTCTTCGTCTTTAATCCGTCCCACAGATTAAACCACGACATCTTTATTAATTGTCAGATTGAAGTAAAACTTCATGTAGTAAATATTTACTCCTTTGTTTTTATTTTTCTTTCATTGGAGATGCGTTGTTGACAACAGGTTATTCGACACGAAATATCGATTAGAAATAATAATATCGATGTGTAAAAAGTACAATATATATCGAATATTGTCGCTCTTCTTCTTATCACACTGAGCAACATCTTGTGAGACGCTTGGGAATTTTAAAATATGTGAAACCCTGTTCACATAGGCAAAATTTGCATCAGTATCAGTTCCAGCTATTAAGCCCAATTTACATATTGACGAAATATATCGCGAGCAAAATTACAATATGTTTCGTTTGACGAACCTAAAAGTAAAAAAGGTTTGCTGAGGCAAAATTTGTCGATAAATGTTTCAAAGTTTATTATTTTGACACCGTCGAACAGCTGTTCACATGTGAATGGACAATTAATTATAATATTTCAAAGAAAATTTAAAAATGTAATAATATTTTACATTTGAAGGTTGTCATTGGTTTCAAATGGAGAATTTTCTGATATTTTATTATTATTATTTATTCATACAATCGATATTGGAGCAGCGAATAAAGCCACCGTGCTTTGCAGATCACTTTTAATCTCCTCTTCCATCTGCATCGGCAAGCAACTCTTGCAAAACAGCAAATTATTAATAGTAACACCCTTTCATATGAATATCCTACTCTGAACCTCCAAAATTAAATTATATTCGATATATCGTTTTGAGCATCGGATCGGGAATCGAATATAGTATCGCATTGTTTCAAATACTGTGGGATGCGATATTTTCATGTTTTTTACCATACCTAATACAGCCCTATTTTTGTTTTATAAGTTTATACAAAATGGGCAGCAGGTTGTTGTCTTTTGTTGCGAGTAACTGGAAGACTTCTGCATTAAGACTTGGAAATCATGTAAACTTTCTAAGCGTTCCATCAACATTTTTGTTTTCCCGAAATACAAGCTTTTTTAACAAATGTAAGTACACGTGCAACGAATAACGCTTGTGATCATGTAATATAGCGACAGCACATCACGACTACATCCCTAATAATATATGTACATATGTATGTATAAGAGAACTATCAGTTGTTCCTTTGTAACTTATACATTATATAAATCGTCCGTTTGGATAATTTTGTTATTCATGTCTGATGTTATGGGTAAAGTTTAAATTGGTAGATGTCGCTGAAAAGTTGAAAACAAAAAAGGAATCCAATCAGAACAATTGGTAAATTTTTGTAAACTGCGATTACTTAGCAGAGTCTGATTTTGATAATTTTTTGCCAAAATATCAGGAGCATTTAGCAGCATATTAATCTAAGATTGTCGGCAATAGTTGATGACTATAATTTGAACTAGTGACATATTATTTGATTTAATCCCATTTCGCGCTATCCGCTTTTACTTATTTATTTACAATAATAATCTTCAAATATAAAAATTAAACAAATTTATTGACACGAGACACATGAATGAAAAATTAAATCCTCGGACGTAAAACTAGGTATAAAGCCACCTTATATGAGCCACCTTCAAGACTACTCACAGAATCACTTAAACCTGTCCGCACAATTACTCATAAAAGAGTTCACCAAAAACATAATGCACTAATCAGGCTTATGATTGGAAATCTGACATGAACATGAATAATTTAATATCAATCTAGAAGACGTCTTAAACAATTTCTCCCAGAACAACTTGCTTCACGAACTGCTGTTCCAAGACGATCACGGACTGCCACACTTACTTTCAAAGTGCTTAAGCACTCAAGTCTCTCAATACTCTTTGGTTCCAATTACCCAAGTAATCTCCTCCAAGTAAACAAACTCTTACCATATTAATATTACCTAATCGGTCATGTTTTGAATTGAGATTATAACAATATATAAAACACTATCATCTTTTATTATATGTCAAGCTATTATAGTCTATGGCATATATTTGTTCGTACAGACAGACTTAACTAGATCAACTCGGCTGTTGATAATGACCGAGAATATACCTTTTGGGGTCGGACATGCGTCTTTATTATTTCCTTTGTTATCCATTTTTTTACATTTTAGGTATAAAAACAAAAGGCGCACTTTTCAGGTGGACCTCAGTCCACCTGGTGACACTTTATTTAAAAAACTTACCGAGCTATATGATATATGTATTTTCATAACTGGAACGATCTAACCTATTTTTTAAACTTTAGTATTGTACCATTACCGGTCGCGTACCGTAAAAATTAAGGTACCAATATGTAACCGATTCCCTTAACTTTTGTACTTTACTTACCACAATTGGAAACGGAAACCAAACTCACTTTACAAATTTTAATATATATTTTTGTAAATCCGAGCCAGTGAATTTTTTAAAACTTATTATGACTGCGACCAGCAGGCTTAGAGCTGAGTAATATAATTTAATATGTTGAATGTACTTTGCCGATCACTTCCTTCAAATAAGTGAGGTTTCCCCTGCAGGATTTATTTTCACTATCCACTACTATTGAGTCTAGTTTTGCTCGCGAACCTACTTATTAACCCACAACCAACTAAACTCTAAGTACAAATTACCTAAGCTAGACCTATTCTCCAGAAGTAATGACCAGGTGGCTCGTGGTGAGTGTTATTATGGTACCAACATTTTGGGAAATTAAGAGGCTTAATTTTTGTCTAACTCAAGTTAGTTAATTATTTGACGCAAAGGAAAATTTAATGCTGGATCTTTAAGTACTGCAAAAAACAATTTAACCAAAAATACTAACAAAATTTTGTAAGAAAATTATATTTTAGAAAACACTGCTATTTTTAAACCGAAAAACACTCAATTAATTGGAGCATTTTCGATTTAAGAAACGAAATGTAGTCCTGTGTCGAGACACCCTTTTGCTCTAAATCCTTAGCCATCCGAAATAAAAGTGTAATCGAGCTCCAAGCTAAATAAAATTCACGTGTGAACTTAAACATTTTGGATTATGGTTTAGTCCGCTGAGCATTGCGACCACCTGAATAATTCCACATTCTTTATATCCGATTTAAAGGTAGAGACCATATGAATCTGTGGATGAATCCATTGTAGAGTTCCAAAAAGGTTATGCAAGTATGAAAAGGTCTCTTTCAATATGCCATTGTTTCTTACAGTTGTAGAAAATTAGTGATTAAAATACGATAAAAACTAAGACGTTGCACTCTATAAACCGGGTTAAGTGGTCTCCTCTTAATGTTTATGTCTATTCCAGAACTAGTAATTTTGGGCACAGAAAAATAATAGTTTCCCACATATAGTACAAAAATATTTCGTTATTTTATTAATCTGCTTTTCAGCCACTACTCCAGTGGCGAAGTGTGTATATCATATTTGTCACGCCGATAATATATTTTATTCTTTATTTATCAACTATATTAACATTAACTACTGTTATTACGTTATTTAATCGGTAACATATTCTACTTTGTTTTGTAGTACCTGCTGAAGATATATGGCGCGGAGTAACAGCTGTTAGTAATGCTGGTAAAAAAAGAGGACGCGGAAAGGGGACAGGAAGAAAAATTGCGAAGGATCTTAATAGGGGTCAGACAATCGGACTCGGAAAGAAAAGTTTAATATGGCCAGGTTTGAATACACCGATTGTACGTGGAAACGAACTTATTCAGCAGCAAAAACAATCGGAAAATTTAGATAGAGAAAAAAACATAATTAATTTGCGGGACTCTGTTGGTAATTTTAAACAAACAAAATTAAATTCAATTGATCGGGGATGGTCTGGAACAAAAATGCCAGGCCGCAGTACTGGTCCGCCGGATGCTGTCGGGGAGGATGTATTTAATTCATTTGACACGCGTGTGTTGGAAAATAAAATTGTTTTTATTATGAAAGGAAATATGGGAAGAAAGCGAAGATATTCGGTTTTATCAGTCACTGGAAATTCGAATGGATTGGCTGGTTTTGCAACCGCTAAAGCTCCTGAAGTTCGAACCGCTCTTCGGAAATCGAAAAATCGAGCAGGACAAAAACTTATAGCCATAAATCTTTATGAAAACAGAACGATTAACCACGACTTTTACACTGCTTTCGGAAAAACTAAAATATTTGTTTTTAAGAAACCAGAGGGTCATGGTTTGGTATGTCATCGGGCTATACAAACTATATGCAAGGTGATCGGAATAAAGGACCTGTATGCGAAAATTGAGGGGTCAACAAACCTACAGCATATTGTTAAAGCATTTTTTATCGGACTTATGCGTCAAAAGTCGTATCAAGATATAGCTAATGAATCAAGTTTGCATATTGTTGAACGTCAAATGGCAAAAAACGGATTGACAGAAATAAAAGCAAGTCCTCTATTCGATACGAAAACTGAAGGAAAAGATCGCATAATAGATTTTATGCAATTCACCTTGGGAAATAAAATTGTATTAAGAAAAAAGAGAATACCGCCTTTCTATGTAAATTCTAAAGGCCATAATTTATATGAACTAAAAACAGAACGATTTCGAAACCAATCAAATGTACGTCTACACAAATTAGTAAATTCTTATGAATAAGCTATAAGCTACCGATTGTAGTACGTCTTGTTTTTATTTATATATTTAGATTTGTGCGTAAGCAATAATAACAAATAAAATGTAACATAATAAAAAAGAATAATACAACAAGCAAAACATTGTAATATTCTTATTTCGATCAGACTCGATTGAATATTGACAGAATAACAATTAAATATGTGTTATTCGACATTCGGAAATATTTAAAGTCTCTAGGCAAACACCCCCATTTACTTGTAATTTTGCCATACCTACCATTAGCAATAAAATCCACACTTATCAATACATAACTTTCCTATATGAATACACTTTGGGATAACGTTAATAAACTGTCAAATTGCAACAAACTCACTTAGTAAAGCATGCATTTACATATGGAACATTGAAGAACATTTCTGTGCTCATCTGGGATAGAATTGCCTCGCTGGAAAGTGCATCAGTTCCTTCTCTACCTCATTCGATGCTTGAACTTTTAAATATATCCTTTGACTAGGCAGTAAAAAAGGGTATTAATCCACTCCACAAAATACTTGGTAAGTTTGACATATTAAATTACAGAGGTGTTACATGGCTTAGCTTAGCATGGCTTCATTACAAATTGGCCAATAGCAAACCAATTTAAGCACTTTGACGAGAATTTCAAGGTTCTAGCTATAAGGGTGGCACACGGACGGACAGACAGAATGACGGACATTGCAGACACTCAATATACTCTAAATATCTTCAGTTGTCACAGGATAAAAATAACTGTATATTAAAAACCCACGACAAAGAGCAGCATCTGGAAGAACGCATGGCATTTTTCAGAGATGTGGAACGATGTTAACTACACTCAGAGCAACATCTTTCATGGGAATTCTTCAAAGTTATTGAACGCTGTTATCTTATTGAGGACCGATAAGCACGGTTTGCCTTCCACCAAGTCAATTTTTCTCGTTTTTCATCCAGCTTTTCTCAGTGGCAAGCTTCATTACTATCTAAAATAAAATTAAAAGAATTTACGAATATATATACACAAGTAATTCATATGGATCATATTTAGCTTTCATTTTAAATATATTTATTTTTCTATTGCCAAATTTGTTAGTTTAACTGGTCACAGACAAGCATGCTAATTGTTATTGTTCTGTTTCAGCAATTCCTACCGTTCCAATTTACGCAAAACTTCTCGTTTCCGTTCGTTACAAATGCCTAATGTTTTTGTTTATTTGTGTGATCAAAAACAGCAAAATGTTGTTAAAAACACTATTTTTTCTGTGAGCCTCACATATATTCAAGAGTTACATTATTTCCTTGGAATGCTACAAGAATCATATACGATTCTTATTTTAGACGCAAGTCAACTCGAGTGTTGGCTTCAGATATGACAGGAAAAAGACCAAAAAAAGGTATAAAAGGTACTGAATTTGAAAATTATGAATATTTGTGATTGACCTTAAAATTAGATAGTTTAATAATAATTAAATTATTGGAAATATATCCACAGGTGCTGTTCGATTAAGGGACAAATAGAATGAAAAAGCAATGTGTTCTATTTGCTGTTGTTCCGTTGTGTCCAATATCTGTTCAGGTCATAAGTTATCGATATACGCGAAACTCCAAAAAAGATCGAGACTATCGATGTTTGCCCAGCTCTAGCCAAAGGCGTCTACCGACATATAAAGGTGATAGAGAACTGTTTGCGAAAAATATAAAATTTTCGTGTTAAAATGGGATCTATATCGGATTTTGGTCAAATTGCGCTGAAATGGGACCCAAAAAATTTAGAAATCCGTACCATGTCAGTGGAGAAGACTTTAGAGCCCTTGGTGTTGCAAGTGACAACGCTCGTGAACACCAAAGGTCCGAGCAAAAAGAAAAAAGGTGAGGCATTAATTGGAAAGTGGTTTTTCAGCTCGTAAATTAAAGATGTATTAAGTTATCTTTATGCATTATTTTTTGAATATACATATATACACGTATATATAAGTACCCACGTATTCGTAAACATACATATACTTTTAAACATATTTGTAACTTCACTTTTCGATACACAGCGTTCTACTACTACATACAAATCAGATATACACACATGTGTGTGTATCTGTATCTAATGTAATGCTGTCCTCAACTTCACACAATGCGCTTACTCAAATTGCCTTTTGAGTTGTACGTCTTTAATGGGCAAAATGTTATTATCCACATTGGAAAATTATTTGATTGGTTTTTATTTTGTTCATGACCTTACATCGGTCTAATTAGTGCCCGAAGTAGAACAGTTGCTGCTTAGGCTTTTATTATGGATTTTGCATGGTGAAGGGGAAAACATACAAACAAACAAAAATACATTTCTATTTGTTAAAAAAACAAGAAAGAACTGTTATCCTTGGCACGCCAAAGATTACATATTGTATACCGGAGTTAATCTGCTGAAATAAATTTTAGTCTGTAGCTCGATGTAACCATATCCGTCTGTCTGTTTCTTTATGCAAACTAGTCCTTCGTTTTTGAAGTTATCTTGAAACTTGGCATGCATCCGTTTACTTGATACAGGCGGACAAAATAATATAGCTCATATGCTATTCAACCAGATCATGATTTGTATAATAAAAGACACTTTTAAGATCCAAAGAATTATATATGTATTATATTAAAAACAAATGTTTGGATTACATTAGGTGAGTCTAAAATGTAGTGTTCTCCTTACGATACAAGGACTAAAAATGTCTACAAATAATTTTGTTTTATTTTGTATTTTTCACATTTTTTAAGTTTATAATATTTTCAATTACGTCAAACATAACATTTTCATGGTTTTTGGGCTTAAGGGGTCTTGGGTCGTAATGGTTTAGGAGTTAATTTTTTTATAGTGATCCAACTAGGTACGTCGTCGAGTCCTGAGTGACTTAGAATATCCTATCTAGAATAATCAAGTCCTTGTGATGCTGATCAAGAATATATGTATATCTTATGGGATGATATGGGAGAAGTCTCATTGAAAGAGTTATGCATTTCAGGACAAAATTATATCCCTTATAAAAAAGGAACCAAAAAGACGCAAAATTTCACTTTATTGTTGTATTGTCTGTGCAATAAAGCTTTTCGTAAAAGGTGGCTAAATGTGTTAAACGAGTGGGCGAATTTATTAAGACATTTTAACTCGAACTAAATTTCATACATTTGTTCTGTGAAATCACTAATGGTATAAGAATATATTGATATTGTGCAATATTCGTGTATCCATTTCTACTACAGAGTGAAAAATTGGGGTCTAGGGGACTACGAGATCGATAATCGCAAATTGATAAAATCAGATATTTCTCACCACTTTAAAGCTGTAGTCAACAAATTATACCGATGGTATCAAAGAATATTGATTTTGTCATGCTGTCTGTTCGTCTGTAAGAACCCAACTTTTTTCGACACCCTTAAAGATAGAGACTTGAACCTTGGAACATATACTGGTCTGTGTCCCCGCCAAACGAAAGGTAAAAATTGGAGTGCTATATTTCCAAAAGAAGGCAAGGACATATCTCCCACAATTTTAAAACCTCAGTCACCAAATTTGGTTGGTAAGTTGCTGGCTATCTCCTTCAAAGATCGGCATATGCCATGCCCCCCACCGGCTCTCGCTCCTTAAAATTTTAAATGGGTATATCTTTTGCAGTTTTTAAATTAGAACCGTCAAATGCGGTAGCCACCTTTAAGAATCAATGTAAATTGATAAAACCGCATATCTCCCACGATTTTAAAGATAGAGTCAATCTTGGAAGGTAAGTTACTGATAACTTCCTTCAAAGATCGGCAAATACATTATCAGAACGTCAATTTGTAAGCTAGTCTCCAAATTTGAAAGGTATATTGTTAGCAACATCCTTCAAAAAACTGGACCACGCCCACTCAAGCCCCCAAATATTATAAAAGCCTAAAACTCCCGTAATTTAAGAGCTACAGTTACTAAAATTAGAAGGTTGATTGCTAGGAACCTTCTGTAATATTTTTTTACCACAAATTTAAAGGCTGACTTGGAGGATAGATTACTAGGAACCTTCAAAGATCGGTATTTCTTGGCTACACCCACCATGTTCTGTAGCTCCTGTTATCAGATGGTATGGCTTGTTGGTATCAGAGTATTTCGCAGTCGGTTACGCCCGACTGCAACGTTTTCTTGTTTATATTAAATCAATTAAATTCACAATTTGAATATAATATTTTATTATTAATAATTTGGAGGAGTTGTCATAGATATAACGAAACTGCGCTCTTTGCGAACTTTATTTCCAAAAATACAATTTTTCTGTCAATTTTTCCTTCTTAACTTCCAAGTGCTACACGGAACTCCAAGCAATTTTATAATATTATCAATTCGAAATGCAAGTCATCTTTGTCTTTCTCTCTTTTTCTACTCTACAAAGTGCGCTATTCTTATAATATTTAATATACTAACATTAATTTTTATAATTATTGTATCTATTTATAACTATAATTAAATCAAGTTTTGGAAACTAAATCTTTTTTCTCTTCTGAGACTGACAACTTCCCAAGTTGTATGTTTACCATGTGCCTTAATTTATTGATACATCAATTGCTAATGCTTTTTAAACTTTGCAATATCAATAAATCAGTTATATCCTCTGACCATTATAGCTGCATGAAGAATCGATCTTCTTGAACCAATTTGCTTGAATTAACTTTTCTTGTTATATACACTGATGTTTGATGTTATATACACTGACTTCAGTAATGCATTCCATTCAGTTAACTGCTGTACACGCTTGATTTCTATGGATTCTGTCCCTCGTTTCTGTCTTGGATATTCTTTTATTTAAATGGTCGGTTTTAATTCAAGATCACCCCGAAATTTTTTTATTCACCTTTTCATTAACGGCCTCCCATCAATCTTATCTAGTCCACTTATATGTGCTGACGATGTGAAACTAATTTAGTCGTACTTATCGTCATAATTGTTTACATGTTGTTTTAAGCCCTGTGCAAATTTGGTGCTTGGCCAACCAGTTGTATCTAAATTATTCTAAATGCAGTCGCACTAGACTCCGTTTGAAAATTTTCCATTGCAACGTATAATTACTGTTAAAGATATTGCAGTTCTCTTGGATATCAAACTGAGCTTTGGACTCTGTGTGCCCACATTTCTTAATGAGGCCAAGTTATTTGGCCAACAGAATTTGAAAACCCTTCCACTAACACATTTCTTCTGTGTCCGATAAGAAGTAATTTCTTCACATAATTTATTTTTCCTTGTAGACCAGTTTATTTATTAGACTTATGCACGACTATTTACGTATTGCACAATCCTACTGGTATTATATGTAAATCTTACAATGGTTTGATAGGCATTTTAATACTTAGAGATACATTTTTTAAAATGATTTTTAAATATTACTAATTATATTTTTAGCTTTCCAAATCTATTTCATAAATTTCATTATATTTAAATGCTATTTTACTGTACTTAGGCTAAATAACTTAGTGAAATTTAATTTGGATTAATATGCACATCGAATAGAGTCCAACCGATGCCAAAAAAAAACTATTTTCTATGATGATATTTGATGTCTGATTATTATGTATAATTGTATGTACAATTATGTATAATTGTATATTGTTACAATGTTACAATGTATAAAAATTAACGATTAGCTCTGGCAGCTGAGATATTGGCTTATAAGTTAAATTTCCAATTTTAGACTGAAATCCGTAAAAATACAAGACTAAGCACTACATACTTATCTTTAAGCTATTTATTTGTCTTATTTTTTTATATTAATATCCTTATTGTGTATTTTATATTATTAGGAAAATCAAAGCGTGCAAGTGCGTTGGTTGCAGCTGTTGAGAAAGCCACTGAAAATTTTATTCAGAAGGGAGAGCAAATTGCATATGAAAATCCGGACATAACTCAAGAAATGCTGTCTGCCGTTGACGAGGTGCGCAAAACAGGAGATGCGATGAGCATTGCAGCCAGAGAATTTTCAGAGGACCCGTGTAGCTCCTTGAAGCGGGGGAACATGGTTCGAGCAGCTAGAAATCTGCTCTCAGCTGTTACGCGTTTACTAATCTTGGCAGATATGGTTGATGTTCATTTGTTGCTTAAATCTCTTCACATTGTTGAAGATGATCTTAATAAACTCAAAAATGCATCTAGCCAAGACGAACTTATGAACAACATGCGGGTAAGGGCATATAATTAATTTTAATGGAGTTTTTACATTAATGCTTACCTGTTAATCCAGCAATTTGGTCGCAACGCTGGAGAACTCATAAAACAAGCAGCAAAACGTCAACAAGAGTTAAAAGATCCGCAACTGCGGGATGATTTAGCTGCTGCTCGTGCAATGTTAAAGAAACATTCAACAATGCTGTTAACCGCATCTAAGGTCTATGTTCGACATCCAGAACTAGATCTGGCCAAAGTCAATCGAGATTTTATTTTAAAACAAGTGTGCGATGCCGTGAACACGATCAGCGATGTAGCCCAAGGAAAATCATCACAGCCTACGGATGTTTACAGTGGTGCCGGAGAATTAGCTGCAGCCTTGGACGATTTCGACGTGCGTTTAAATACTATAAAGAGAACATTTGTTTTCTAGTTGAAGGTTTTATTTAGTAAATCGTATTTGTATATAAACATTTTAGGAGGGAATTGTAATGGATCCCATGACGTACAGTGACAAACGGTCACGGCAACTTCTCGAAGAACGTTTGGAGAGTATTATTAGTGCTGCAGCCCTGATGGCCGATGCAGACTGTACAAGGGACGAGCGCAGGGAGAGAATTGTCGCCGAATGCAATGCTGTTCGCCAAGCCCTACAGGATCTGCTATCTGAATACATGTCAAATGTAATTTATATTGAAACCAGAAATCGAAATATGTATTTTTAAACAAACTTATATTATTTTAGATGGGTCAAAAAGACAACAGCCCCGGGCTAGATCGTGCGATTGATCAAATGTGTCGCAAAACAAGAGATTTGCGACGGCAGCTTCGCAAGGCTGTTGTTGATCATGTGTCTGATTCGTTTTTGGAAACAACTACGCCTTTGATTGACCTAATTGATGCCGCCAAATCTGGGAATGAAAAGAAAGTGCGTGAAAAGGCTGAGATATTCACGAAGCATGCTGAGAAATTAGTTGAAGTTGCTAATCTCGTGTGCAGTATGTCAAATAACGAGGACGGAGTAAAAATGGTTCGATATGCTGCGGCCCAAATAGAAAGCTTATGCCCCCAAGTAATCAATGCTGCATCAATACTTACGGTGCGACCAAACTCCAAAGTTGCCCAAGAGAACATGGCAGCTTATCGCCAAGCTTGGGAGGTGCAAGTTCGGATATTAACAGAAGCTGTGGATGACATTACAACCATTGACGACTTTTTAGCTGTTTCTGAAAATCATATCCTAGAAGATGTCAACAAATGTGTCATGGCTTTACAAGTTGGCGATGCTAAGGATTTGCGGGGAACTGCTGGATCTATTCAGGGTCGTTCGTCTCGTGTGTGCAATGTTGTTGAGGCTGAAATGGACAACTATGAGCCATGTATTTACACAAAGCGAGTCTTAGAAGCAGTTAAAGTGCTTCGCGAGCAAGGTTGGTATTACCATTTTTTGAATCCCCAATTTCGAAGGTATATTGGTTTCGTGCAATATTCGTCATTCTGTCTGTATAAACATTTGTGTCTCCGATTACAAATATTGTATTATACTGTAAACCGATAAAAACCTTAATGTTCATAATTTAATAGAAAAATCCAAATATATATTTGCGGCGATATACCTCTTTAAAACCTTAAAATATAACAATTTCAAAGCTAGGTTCACAATGTATAAAACAGTTTGTGTCGTTCGGCTACAACGTGAATTCTTATACTCTGTTAGAGAATATTATAATTTTGTAAGATATAAATATATATATTCTCAATCATCTCTACTATCCGAGTCGATATAGCCATGTCGGTCTGTCTGTCCATCTTAATGAAGCTGAATGCATCAGTTGGAGCATCGGAACATCGAAAGATCAGTTTTTGTATTAAAATCTCTTGTTTACTAAGAGATCCATCCCATTCTCTTTAACTTCTAAGAACGGGTTTATTTGTCTGCGTCCAACTACTAAATCATATAACTCATGTAACTCATTTTTATATCGATACAAATTGACTGATGTATTGTCAACTGATGTATTGTTAGTAGTATTTATTGACCATTTATTTGCATATTGTAAAATATTTAAAATTCTTGATTACTGCCAAAAACTGTTAAAATATGGTGAACCATCTATTATTATTTATTAATATTTTAGTGATGATCAAATTTGAACAACGAGTTGATGCTGCAGTGGAGGCCCTGGCTACCAATACAAACAAAAATGTGGACGAGAATGATTTTATCGATGCCTCCCGTTTGGTATACGATGGAGTACGCGAAATTCGACGTGCAGTATTAATGAACCGGGTAAGAATTTTATAGCAACTTAAAAACTAGTCTTGTAAAACATTTCCGGGTTACATATTTCTGAAGACAGTCGCCTTACAAATCTTAAAAAAAAATTTTACTGGTCTACAAGAGTCTTGCCAAAGATAATCATTCTTTCTTGTATTTAGTTTAATCCAAATTAATTGCATTGTGTCTTAGATTTTCTATGTTAGCGTAGCTTTGAACTCTAGCGTTCCATCTTATTTGATGATTTTGTAAAATTAATTTTGATTAACTGGGAAAATAAAATTAATTTAAATTTTTTCAATAAATTAAAAATTCTTGAGAATTTGGGTTACAATAGATTTCTTAGCACCCGTTAACAACCCGTTTACAATTGTGGTTTATTTTTTCCTAAAATTACACATAATGAATCATTTGACAAAAAGCACTCGACACGAATGAAAGCTAAAGCTTTTAAATATTTAATGTTAATGTTTTTCATACTTCTTAATTATTTTTCGTGAAGGTTTTATGATTATGATCTGGTACCGATTGTATAAGTGCACATATGTTTTGTCCCTAGAGTTAGAGAAACTTGGAACATATATTTGTCGGTGCGCTCGTCAGAATATTTTTTTTTTAGAATTTTGTTGCAACGTCAGCAGGGGCCTGAAAATCTAAACAATTTATCACCAAATTTGGTTAATATCTTGTTGACGATGTCTCTTAAAAATCAACACCAATGCACGCCCGGTGTTCGTATTTCGAAGAATTATTGTGAACAGCGAAAACCAATTATTTATATAACAATAGAACTTAAAATACAAATACTATAACCAACCTTACTTTAATTTAAATACTTTAGTGTTTTGAATTTTTAACTTTTACAAGTTTCATAATTTTTGTTTTCATTTCAGAGTTCTGAAGACTTGGATACGGATACTGAGTTTGAACCAGTAGAAGATTTAACATTGGAAACACGCAGTCGATGTAATTATATTATTTATTTATTTTTTTCATGTTGAATAGAAAAGTTACCAACTAAATTAAAAATGGGAAAAGGAAAATCTGTGGACCCTAAATATGCGCTATAAGCAATACACAAAATTGGAAAGTATTTTGCTTAACGGCTTAAACTGGTGTCAGAGTATTATGCAGTCAGCTAAATCCGACTGAACTGTTTTCACTTTATGAAACACCTTCAAAATGGATACCTGTAGAATGAGACATGTGGCCGAGCTATTATCCTAATTAAGTCGACGAAGGCCGGTTTTGAATAGATTTTAGTTGATCGTATTAATTCTTATGCTGTAGAGAAAAAGATACAAAGACATGCTTCAGAATACGTCTGACAAGATAATTAAATGGAAATTTAGTACAATATGGATAATAAAACTCTTAAGCTCACCGTATATTAAAATCAAGGAATCCTTTAGATTTATAAATTATAATACAAATACGAAGTTTCAAGCAAAGGTATAAGTTAAAGTGATTAACCTTGATACGATCAAGAAGCACGGATTTAGTAGACTAGATAGTAACGAGCAATATTACATTATATTGAAAAGAGTAAAGAATTATAATTTTTGTTTGAGATTTAACTATAAACTCATTAGTTTCGAGGTTCGAAGTTTATTTTCTATATATAGGTGTTTTTGTATATTTACACTATCAAAAACCATGCACACTATCAATACTAGCCTTAATGGGAATATTTTAACTTATTCAAACTTTAACTGTGCAAGTTTATAATATTTCTTAATTTTCCACTTAAACCACTTACAGCAAGTGCTCATACTGGTGACCAAACAGTTGACGAATATCCAGACATAAGCGGCATTTGCACTGCTAGGGTAAGTGTACAATGTAACAATACTGCAGCATTATCTATATAATTTTTTAATTATTAGGAAGCAATGCGTAAAATGACAGAAGAGGATAAGCAAAAAATTGCACAACAAGTGGAGCTATTTCGACGAGAAAAACTCACTTTTGATTCAGAGGTTGCTAAATGGGATGATACTGGAAACGACATCATTTTCCTGGCAAAACATATGTGTATGATAATGATGGAGATGACAGATTTTACAAGGTATTTCTTTACATATTCTGTTATTATCTAACAATTTTTCCCTAAGGATCATCGAGAAATCTTGCCATTGACCATATAACTTATATCATAACATAACAGCATATTTGAAGCAATCATAAATACATTGGGCCTAAATATAATTAAATAAAATACTTATCAAGTGTTCAAAATATCGAAAAGCGATCTAGATTTGTGTCATTTTATTTACTTTAAGGATGAATTCTAAAGAATACCGTATTAGGCTGAAGTCTTTGAAATTCGTTGACTTAATATTTTTGTATTTTAGTTTATTAATGAATTGCTTTAAAATTTTAATTTTTTAATAAGTAAGACAGCTTGATCAAAATTATTTGTGTATTATTTTAACAACTTTTAGAGGACGTGGCCCCTTAAAGACCACCATGGATGTTATCAATGCCGCCAAGAAAATATCCGAGGCAGGCACTAAACTTGACAAGCTTACGCGGGAAATAGCAGAGCAGTGTCCGGAAAGCAGCACCAAAAAAGACTTATTGGCATATTTACAACGTATCGCTCTCTACTGTCATCAAATCCAAATAACTTCTAAAGTCAAAGCAGATGTCCAAAATATAAGCGGGGAACTGATTGTCTCGGGGGTAAGCATTGCGTTAGAGTCCATTTTTTGTTTTCAATAACGTATTTTATTTAATCCTTCAGCTGGATAGTGCTACTTCTTTGATACAAGCAGCTAAGAATCTAATGAATGCCGTAGTATTGACAGTGAAATACTCTTACGTGGCGTCAACAAAATATACTAGACAAGGAACTGTAACTGTAAGTATATCAATACGCCTTTTATTTATTTATTGTATATTTGTAACATCCGGCTGTAATGCTTTCTTAAAAACTTTATTCTTGATATTCAACGCTATTTTTCTTTTCTTAAGTCTCCAATTGTAGTATGGAAGATGAAAGCACCAGAGAAAAACCACTAGTGCGACCTGAGAAGCCAGAGGAAGTTCGTGCTAAAGTTCGAAAAGGATCGCAGAAAAAAGTTCAAAATCCAATACATGCTCTATCTGAATTCCAAAGTCCTGCTGATGCTGTGTAAGGGATTTAACTTCGAATTATAATATTAAGTATTATATACCTAATTAATAATATACTCGTATATTGGTATAAATGAACTGCCGAACGGGCACAGTTTATTATTAAATAAATATATTCTACGATAGGCTCGTAATATATATGAGTTTTATTTCATATCTATCTGCAAATAGATATTTATTTAACCATTCCTGTACTTTGTAATTTTGGCTGCCGTCAGCTACAACAGCCGAGATGAATAATAATTTCATTGCCATAAAATCAACGATAATGAGTTGTATACATTTATATTTTTTAATATATAACTACCGAGCTCAGCAGCTATGAGTGTAGTATGCTCCCAACACAATTATATATAATGATTGCTTCCATAGGAAACTAACAGTCACATCGAATATATAAGATCAAGGGAAAACAGAGAATTGCACGCTGGTATTCGGAATTTAAGTATTATAAGTTTTCAATAAGCTGCATTACGATGAGATTCAGTTAGTTTTTCGCGTGATAGTGGAACTATTTGAGAGCAGTGTTATAGTGTATCCTTAATTGGTAACTTCTCTTTAAATTTGTAACACAATAAGAACAAGCAACTTAAAAGGAACTGTTTGAGACTGTGTGTTTGATGGCAACGATTAATATTCCAAATTTAAACATTTTCCATTATTTCGGAAAAAACGATAAAACTATTTTTTATGATATAACTTCTTTTTTTCTGTATTTAATCACAATATCTATATCGATACGGTATTGAATTATTTTGAACATTGAGGTGTCAGTAGGTGGACTGAGTTCTGCAAAGGTCTGTTATGTTCCGCATGATCAGTACCCTAAACCCATTAAAAATGGATAACAAGTCGTGTAAAGGTATGCAACTCGTAGTTGAAAGTATCTCCGACGCCATGAGGTATATTGTTAATTAGGATCAACAGCCGAGTTGATGCCATATCCGGCTGTATGAAGATCTATGACAGCTAGAAATTGGAATATAGGTTCTTGTGTGCCAGCTTGAACAATGACACAAACAAATATATCCAGACAGTTATTATTAAGCTTCCGTCGGACAACTCATCGAAGTTGATAGCAGCGGAAAGAAGGAAAATAGCGCCGATGTGGTGTTTAAAATGTATGGAGCTCGGGCATGTGGCTAAAATGTTTAAATTGAACACAGAGACAACACCCACCTTAAATATTGAAAGCGGAAGCTTATTCATATACCTGACGTTTGCCAGCAGCAGTCTTGCGTCCCATGTGACATGGGGTACCCAACAAGAAGTCGACTTCACGTACAGCGATCACCGTGACATCGTTACGGAGATAAGACAGAGAAGCCCACCTGCTGCGGTACCTATGGATGTTATCTATAGAACAGAGACGACAGATATAGAAGCCTTCAGCTGTGTGTTGGATGGACACCAACTCGGAGAAAAAGCTGAGCAAATGGCGGCCTCAATTATGATGCGAATTACGTGTGACGCTGCAAAAAATCCAGAACGGGATCTCGAAGCGGTGCTCCTGTCTACTGTTAGAAATATGGTAAAACTATAGCACGGAAATCATACTTGGATGCCACAAAGAAATACCAAACGTCACTTAAAAGGGACAGCCATAAAAACTAGCTTCATATCTACAAGAGTAGAAATATCGAGCAGCCGGCGAAACTGCGGACTACGACTTGTGGGGTATAAAATACAATAGTGATGAATAGCCTATACGCATTTAGATCCTGCTCCACGAGCAAGAGCCTTCTTAGGCAAATTGAATCAGAGTTGCTTCCCCAACGGGGCTGCCTGTCAACGTAACAGAAACACCAAGACTGGTGTCCACTGAAAAGATCTATACTGCTGCTCGAGAAAGGACCTTAGCACCGGACAACTCTCGCAAGCAGAATACTTCAATAAGGTTTTCAACAAGTGCCTGAACGAGGGAGTACTTTCTATTCGTTGGAAACAGCAAAACCTGGTTCTGATACCAAGGGGAACTGATTGGCCTATAAGCTCAGACATGGAGCAGTGATAGACGCAGTTTCGGAAGGCATGCTCTACGATAGATGCCATTGACACGGTAGCAAAACGTGCCTGGAATGTCATAGAGGGTAGCAGATGGTTAGGTGGCAACTCTGCGAAATGGACCCACTAATATTAGGTATACCACCACACTTAATAAGGATTATTGACAGTTACTTCAGTAATATGAAGTTACGCTACTTTTACCTAACCCAATTTCTGATTGCCTACTGATGCTATCCCTCGTACCTCTATAGATTTAGACATGGTGCAAGCCCCATTTGCGCACTATGTAATATGAGTGCTATTGGAGATACAGAGCACGCATTCTGTGCGTGTCTAGAGTTTGGCAAAGAAGCAGATACCAAGAAAATATGGGATGATGGCTGACTGCAAAGAATTTGGGAGCTTAGGCTATGCGACAAAGAAAATTGGGAGAAACCAACGCAGGAAACGGGATCGACGATTATTTCTGATTCCGATTCTGAATTTTAATCCGTAAAAATGCGGTTCCGTTTCCAATTTTACTCTGGTAAAAATACGATTCATTTGTAGAGCAAACTTATTGTTTGTAGTAATTCAATTAAATGCTTTTATTTATGCCTTAAAAATCACATGCAAATTTACACTTTCTGAAAATTAGCAATATCAAATACTAAAATATCAATTATTAAATAGCATACCTATTCCATATCAAATATTAAAATATTAATTATCATTAGATAACACTTTCCCAAAAATTAAGAGTTCTACGAATTTATCATCGGATTAAAAAGTTTCCTGGTCGAAAGATGAAATTTGTATGAAAAACTTTAATTTGAAAAATATTTATTATTTTGGTGCTCACAAGTTCCCGAGTTTGAGTCTACTAATAAGCTGGACAACAGGCTGACGTGCTTATGAAGAAGATCATTGTCAATTGATGGACTCCATAAGCATTGAGAGACCAAAGTCATGGTGAACATATATTACTTGAGATATCCCATGGAAATGTCAAGCAGGGAAATAATATTTTCCTTGCGCGTCAAGAGGCATCTCTTTTATCAGACAATTTGTACTCAAAAATTTCAAAATATACATCCACAGGGCAATAGCGAGTCTTCTGCGATATTTGTGCAACTTGGGTACAAGATGTCCCAAGAGACTTTATAAGTCATCCACTGCCCAAACAAAGCGCGGCGAGCAGTAGATAGCCGCAAGAAGTACTTCGGACTTATCACTTTAGACTTTATCCGAAATCTTAATAATCGATATTTTAAGGATTCGCCTTATTTTCATTTATTTTATCGATTTACGCTTCGAAGTGTATCGACGAGTTAGTGATTTGCCAACTAGATACCAAATTTGCGTATTTTTAATTTTTAATTAAGAGTTTTCCAATGTTTTCGATGGCTTATATATAGTTAATTCCTATATATTTTCTAGAGATCAATCGAATGCGTCTAAAAAAATTTATGATAGACGGTGTGTTAAGATATAAACAAAACAACTATTTTAAAAATTCTTCCAATTGTTTTTGGAGCTTTATTTTATGAAGAAAATGAATGGAGATGTCAGGTGACACAAACTTCCTGATTTTAGTCATGAATTTCAACTGTAAAATCGTGATGATGATAAGACACAATACCGAACGATAAATATCTATACTGGGAATGCTATGGCACAAATTGAAGAAGGTTTGGCTAAACCACAGGCACCTGCGTACCAAGCCACCAAGGCAGAATGCTCATCGAAGTCCTAACCGGACTTCTTTTCTGTTACCCACCCATGCTAAAAGCGAAAGAGACAGGCCGCTTCAGGTAGGATGGCTAAGAAATCTCTTAAGGCTTGGGACAGATACCTTCGACACTGTGTGGTTTCCCTGTTTGGAATCTCTATGGATGAAATGGTCTGTATGAGGCTATTTTATTTTATTTGATATCTTTATTGAATACTTAGAAAAATTACATGTTTTCAGTCTTTGGAAAAACTCTTAATGGAATTACAGATGACCAGTACTTGAAGACTTAAACTATGAACTGCACATGTTTCAATAAGTGTAAAGTTAACATTTTTTTCGCTAAAAATGAGAAGATAATATAGCTTTTCACCTTCATTTTGAGTACAAAATATAATAAACATTTTCTTTATTATCATTTCTATAAGTTGTCTATAGTATTTATATCGTTATATGAAGCACGAAACCAGCTAAGATATTAAAAATTTGTTTCCTTAATATTCGATTATATATTTAAATATGTTTAAGTGTGTGTACATGGATTACTAATAGTTCGAAATAAGTCCAGAATATTTTTACTTATACATGTTATTACATAAGGCTTATGGCTACAATAATTTAAGCTAGCAAGAATGCATGTTTTAATTAGTTATTGTTTCATCGGAATATTATATTCTTGGTGTCAATACTAAGGGGAAGCAGATTGCAGGTAATGCTACGCTCGCCGGTTGAATCTTAATTGTTGAAAGATCAGCACAGTTTATATTATATTTTTGTATAATATTGGCTAGCAAAACAAATCCAAACCCACGCACTAGATTTTGTCCAATGCAAGTGCGTTTTCCAATACTAAATGGCAAAAAATGAGGAATATTTTTTCTTAATTGAAATTTTCTTGGCTCAGCGCTCACTTGAATAGTTTTTTCATCAAGCTTGGTCGTGATATTTGGATTTTCTTCGGAAGAATGATTTAATATCGCTTCCTTTTCAAACTCAATGCCTGAATCTGATTCCTCTGAGCATCTTCTCTTGTTATTAAATTTCGATGATATTGACCCAGTGTTCAAGTTTTCTTCTAAAAACCTTTCTGGTTGAAATTGATCAGGATTCTGCCAGTACTTATTGCTCATGTTAAGAACATAATTGTTAATGAATACAATGGTTCCACTAGTAACGCCAAAACCCGATATTTGAGTATCCTCTGTGGCTACATGTGGCACAATTGGAGAAGATGAGCACCGTAAGACTTCGAATATAGTTGCCATGGTATAAGGCATTTTGTCCATATCAAATAGAGTAATATTACGCTGACCGTTTTTGGATACAAAATCGACTTCACACTGAAGTCTGCTCCCAATAACTGGGTCCTTGGCAATATACGAAAGAGATAACATTACTAAATTTCCTACAGCTGAGTGCCCACCTATAAAATCTTCTAGCATAAAAAGAATCGTGTTGCGGGTCACGTTTTTATTTTCTATAAGGCTCTTTAGGAGTACATCTGTGAAGTCGATGTCCGGTCCATCTAAATCAATGTCTAACTCTCTTTGATTGATAACCCGCTCCAAAATAAATTTACGAATTGTGGTCGACCAATGACATATTTTGTTTGTGTGTTTAGCGTAAAAGGGTAAAAGCCATGGCATAAAATCTAGTGCGCACCCTTGATTAATTTCCCAAAAAATCTCATCAAAAAAGTGAACTATTTTTTGAAATTCATTATCCTCATAATCGAACCGCATTGAGCACATATATTGACTAAACATATTTGCGCATGCTGTAAGCAAAAGAGGTTTTATATCAAAGGCTTTGCCAGGCTCGATGACCGTTTTCAACTTTTGCATTAAAATAGTAATTTCATTGCATCCAACACGCGACATTTTTTGGAAGTATGATGACGATTCACGTGGGGAGCAGTGTCGTCTCGCTAAATTTCTCCGTTTTTGTTGTAGCAGTGACCAGTCGCAAAGTGCAAGAGCTGTGTAAGAAGGAAAGACATAGGGCAAAGATGTAATACATTATTTGTAAAAACATATTTTATAGTTTACGTATATACAGGAATCAGCCTGCTCGCAGCTAAATTTATTTCTTATTTTACGGGATATATATCGAATTATAAGTACTTTTCTTGCTGATGGTAGGTTTGATTAATATATTGTGAGAAAACAGTTTCTCATACATAAGTAAATCTATCCGTTCACATTTAACTTGTTTTACCACCAAGCAACATAAACCCAAGTCGTTATAAATAGTGGATATTTAAACTAAAATATCTCTCAACAGTTGATCAATGTTATGCCGAAGTATATTCTTTCCGGGACGGAAGACTTATTTCGTTTTTATTTCGATCGGTATTCGTATATTGTTGATATTGAGGAAATGTTGGAAGCTATCGATAGAATAAAATCAATTTGATCTGCGAGTGGTAAAGGAGAATTTATATTCCAAATTTAAAGCTCATTCAATCTCAAGGAATGAAATATCCATTCCATTTCTGATTGGCTTTGAGGCATGTCTGCCTCTCAAAAGGAACCATAATGGGTCTATTTATTAAATTAATTTATTAATATAGCTGTAATAAACTAATTACAACTATTGAATATAAACTGGATTGTTGCTGGATTGACTAAGAGAAATCCAGTCTATTTTTATTAGTCTTCTAATTGCGCACTGTAGTTGACAAAGCAGCAAAATTGTTTTTGAACACTGTTTATTTTTATTACATATTCTCACAATTTTCGCTGAAGCATGAATTGTACGACTTGTACATAGACGGGAAAATCTGAATTAAGTGTGATCGCATCAAATAATGTCAAACCAAAGAGGCCATTTTAAGTTGTATGAATTAATTGGCAAGGCGTAAGATCTTGTTGGATCCTAAAACTTAATTGGCAATTTGGCATTTTTTTTTCAAATGACAGACTTAGTTAATTGATTGTGTTGATTATTAAAACAACAAAGAGATTTTTTTATCAGTGCTCTATAAGAAATTGCATTGAAGATCTTGACGTGGCACGCAATAAAATTTCTACATAAATTTTTCCATTTTGATTGATAGGTCTTTTGAGGATACCTTAGATCTCTACTTTAAAAGAACTTCGCCTAATGTGCAGAAGAATGCAGAATAAGTGAGACAAGTGAAGTATCCTTCATACAAGACCTCAATTGTCATCACAAAATGGGTTCAGCACAAATTTAAAGCGACTGACCTTGCATCATTTTCTTCTTCTTCTTCTTCTTCTTTTCAAAATCAAATGATGGAAGCAATTTAGAAATCGTTCGGACAAGCGAGAAAATTAAATCGGTTGACAACATATCGTACAGGAAAATACCAATGCCAAAACAATGTTCTGTAAAACGTAAGTAAAAATGTTCGTAAAGCAAGACGAACGTCAAGAGTTTTGTACAAAAGATGGAGGGAACAAAGAATGAAATTAGCCTAGCATCAGTGAATCAGGTCGAAAATAACGACAGATCAACATACAGCAACATTGTCCACATATGCAACAACGTTGTAGCCACACCACTAGGTTTGGGAGCAGTTCGATTATTGCTACGTTCCATAAGAAAAATGTATCCCCTACTGACCTGCTTGGCAGTATCTGATCTATAAGACCCACTGAAAGATTAATGACCTCCAGGCCTCTCAGTGAATCGTTGATTAAATTAGGGAAGATGGGAAGAAGGCGTTATTTATATGAACGAAATTATTGAAAACAGTGCTTAAGATATGCTTGAACAAATTAAAAATATATATTTTAATATTCTTTTTATTCTTTCGTTTTTGTTATTGTTATCAATATTTGTTAAGGAAATTTGATTAATTTAGACTAAAAAAACATATTTAATGCTCAATAATTTCTGATATTTATTCATAAAAGTACAGCGCCCCAATTATTAAATATTATTCTTCTTTATATAAAAAACTGTAAAGTATAATGTATATTTTAATACTTTGATATCCAAGGTATTATATAATGTATGAATGCAACTTTCATCGGCACCCTTAGAGATAGATACTTGAAACTTGGAACATATATTGGCCTGTACAGGCGTCAGACAAAGTGTAGAAATTGGGGGCTATGAAATCGATAAAATCGATCATTGCAAATCGATAAAACCACATAAAACCACTCCCACATTTTTAAGGCTACAGTCATCAAATTTGGTTGGCAGGTTGTTGGCAGTGTCCCTCAAAGATCGACATATGTATGCTACTACATTTTTTGAGTTAGAGCCGTTAAAATTGGTATGTATATTACTGGTAGCCGCCTTTAAGAACATATGACATATTTACAGCCACTTCCACACCTGCGTCCATAATCGCTCAAGTCGATATTTAGGAAAGTGTAAGTCGATAAATCCGCATATCTCCTACAATTTCAAACATAGAGTGACCAAACTTGGAAGGCCACTTGCTGGTTACCGTCCTCAAAAATCATATAATAGATTGATACAAAATTGGAGGGCCACGCTCACTCGGCCTCCTCAAACCGATATACCTGTTCGTGTAAATCGATAAAATAATGTACCTCACATAAATTGTAAACTAGTCTTCAAATTTGAAAGGTATATTGCGAGTAACAACTCTCAAAAATCCAGAAAAACAATTTTGGACCGCACCTACTCCCGTCTCCAAAAACTCCCGTAATTTAAGAGCTACAGTTGCCAAACTTGGAGGGAAGATTACTACGAACCTTCTCTATACTTTTCAGCCACACCCACTCCAGTTTCAAAAATTCATAAAAGCCTATATCTACCGCAATGTGAAAAGCAAAGTTGGACAATATTTCTTGGCTGCACCCACTCTGTTCTTTGCTACCTTATCAGCTGGTATTTCGCAGTCGGTTACGACCGACGGGGTAAGCTCCGGTGGAGACTGTTGTTGTACAAACATATCATAGACTTTAAAAGCTTGGTGTAACATTTGAAATTTTTATTCCTTCAAATTTAGAATTGCGAAGGTTTTACGAAAAATACGTTACTTTCTAAAATAAAAAGAGAGGTGTGGTCTTCGTCTATAAGGCAGAGAAATAATCCATACTCATAGGATTTCAAACATTAGCAAATATTAGTATATATATCTGCAAATCCTCTGTATGAATTAAGGATTTCCTGGCACAGGCCGATAGACTCTGTGAATCCACAAACAAGCAGTCCTTAAGCAAGGCGGTAAACATAACACTGTTTGAAGAATCTTCAAGCACAAGCATCAATTTATTAATCGATTTAATAACATTTCCCTTTTTGAGCAATTAGCAAATTTATCTTACATTAACTTATTTAATAGGAATCATCATAGGGATACATATACTGATACATGTACCGCTTCAAAGATAATTTCAATATGCGTATATGCTAAAATATATAGATTAATACCTGCTCAGGTCAAAGCAAAGAGATCCTATCGTAGCAAATTTTGTCTGAGAACATGTATCCAGATCGACATACATTAGCATGCAGCTAATATGAAGTGAATTTTAATTATTTAATAGACAACATTTGAGGTTTTTAGTCTAGTGTATTCTGGGTATCAAGCCGGACGAGGTAATTCGAAGCGGAGGACAAGAGTGCTCTGACAAGGTGTCTAAGGACTATTGGTGCCTATGAGGATACCTTGTTGGAGTTGGAGTTGGATGACGACTTCATTGTGGTGGAGGCGAACGTGCAGAGTGTCCCCGACAATTTTGCAAGACAACTTCCATTACATTCAAGCAGCATCCGATGCCCTCTTCCTCTTGAGCCAGGAATGCCAAAATGGCCCTCTGAGACTCAACTTGTCCTTCATGGGTCATGACTAGAATGATTCACCACACCTGCTCCTAAGGGAGATGACGTCACTGACGGCGAGGTCAACAACATCCACCTCTTTGTAGGATGCGGTGAGGAACTAACACAAACGAAAGTGGTGATCCTTCTTACTTAATCCTCTTCAGGACTAACTATATGCAGAGGTAACCAACCTACTTTTGTTATCAAAAACCGCACAGAGGTGTTATATCTCACGTTATATCTCTTCAAGTAAGCTTTATGACAGTACTGTGTCATGGCAGGTCTTGGAGAGACACTCTTTCTCTGACTATCGCTATGTATAAACTGTAATCTGCTTTATACGACCTACATCAGTAAAGTTTAGAAACCGGCGTAAAACTAAGTGCTGTAGGTCCGCTGAAAAGATTAGGATTATGACAAAGCTAGGGCGAGACCTTAGACACTATTAATTGGGAAACCATTTCCGCAAATTCCGATTGGAACTGACCCCATTTTTGCAATAGAATACTCAAAAACACCTTTCTATGTGCCTCTGCCATCCAGAGAGGCATGGCTAAATTAAATCCCGGGGTCGATTATGGATATACAATTAAAGACAGATGGTTCAGGGAAGGACTGCAAAGTTGGTGAACTGGTCTACTATGAGCTTTTTTTTCTAAATCATTACTTCAGGCTACCTGATCAATGCACTGCTTTGAAGGAAGAGCTTACTCTGCTGACTGCTCATGAAGTAGGGAACACACTCTGTGCACAGCCAAGCTACTATTATATCGACTCTATATCATCCAACTCGGAAAATGTAAAAGCTGTCGCTTTCTTCTGGCGGAACAGTTTGACATTCACCTTATTTGGGACACTGGTTATAGGGAAATTGAGAGAAACTGCAATGTGGACCTCGCAAGGGATTATCTCTTCTCTACTTCCGGAGAGGCAGTGCGTAAAAATTTCAAACCACACACAAACAAGAAGTGGATTTCAATCATAACTTGTAAGATCTTGCGCACGATCTGGCCATTAACTGTGCTGCAGTGATTACTGTACACTGACTGGTTGGTACCCATGCGACCACAGTGGCTGTCCTTCGCGGTAATTATTGCAGACGTTCCCGGGACAAATAAGAAGAAGAAATTTCTGGGGTGTTCTTTCTTCTCAGACACAATGGATCTCTCCAATATCCAACCAAGGCAAAAGGGGAAATTGTTGAAATTGGCGGTTGCCGACAATCTCCTTAACCTAATCTAAACCACATACCGTAGATAGTCTAGTGTGGAATTTAATGAACGGAGAAGTGTGGTCAATAAGCGTATAGGTACCGCTAAAAGCAAGTTATACTACCAGAAACTTAACAATTTATCCTCTGGTAAAGCCTGGAAGGAAATAAAGAATCTTGGTGCTGGGAAGCTATCGGTAGAATGTGATAGTAATGTGGATGTAAATTATTCCAATGTTCTGTTTATTCACTAGAAGTACCAGAGGTCTAAGGTTAGTCCAGGCAACATATATATAGCGATTAAATCTATCAGCGCGATATCGACAAACTCGATATCGGTAATAAGCTGTCGCAAATCTCTACACGAGATGGCCAATCAGCATGTTATTAGACTAAACTGGGTGCCTGGGCACCAGAATGTGGAAGGCAACTGTAGAGCTGAAGAGCTATCTAGAAAAGGCACTCTATTACCCCTTCTCTCGGATAAGGGAGGTATATGCGTGCTTCTGGCTACCTGTTAGCTTAAAATCAGAGAGTAATGAATATAGATTCAGATCAAATGACAAATTGCTAAATGTCAACTGTGTGCCACAACTGGCTCAATTTAAATAGTAAAAATAGGAAAAAACTGTGTAGTTTAAGTAGCATACACAGCTCTGTAGTAATTCGTGCTATAATTGACCACTGGCTAGAGGGTATTCATGCCAATAGGCTGCAAGTACCCTGCAATGATTTCTGTAGAAGCTGCAGAGACGAAGAGGAGGTAGAGCCTCCGACACACTTCCTCTGCTTCTGCCGGGCAGTGGAGAGAAAAAGACGCGCTATACTAGGAAGTCGCTTTCTATCACGTCCAACACAGTTAGAGAATATAGGACCGACCAGAATTGCAAAATTTATAATTGTAACTGACTGGTTTACCCTCTGATTCCTGCTCACATGACTGCCATAGAAATGTAGTAATATCCGGGTCAAAAATGGCATATGTGTATCAACCTTGGTCGGCAACCGTCAAACATAGTTTAACCTAACCTATTTTTACTTAGGGTCAAGTCGCTGATATCTCTTACAATACGTACTAATTGAGATAGTAGTTTTAATTTCATGTGTGTCAGCCAAGTATGAACATGTGACGCTCTAACCAGTGTAGGGTAAGGGTAGGACCTTCAGGCTGGCTTGCATAGGGTCATGCTATTTTTTAGAGATGGCAAGCTGTCGCCTTACAAGCTGCTGCATTAGATAAAAAACATATGTATTTAGGTTTAAGAATTTACAATAAGATAAAGGCCTGTTCGTCAGAGCAGACCAGTTCGAAACTAAACATCGTCTCATCGTGTTGACAACAAATATTTATTGGTCTTTCGAGCCGGCTTCAAAGCTCGATCGTGGTCGAATCTGAAATTATATTTTATTCCTTCGAGAAAAGCAAGGCGTGTTCTGTACGTTACAAAAGAACTTTGAAACAAACACATTTAAGTGAATATGTTGTCGAAAAAGTAGAAGCAGTTGCTAAAAATAGAGCCGTCTACAACGCAAAAAGAGAATGATAAAAGAAATGTTCAAGTCATGCAAAGCGGGGACAGAATATATAAAACGCAATTTGAGCAATACGGACTGATTTAAATTTTGGGCATTAATTCCTAAGAAATTGACGATGTCTTCTTCGAAGGTGAGGTTTTATTCGGGAAAATCGATCAAATCTGTCGGGTTTGCAAACCTTACTGAGACAGGAATATCCCACTTCACCACAATTCAATGATAATATGGAGAGTTACTGGGAACTGAAAAAATTGGAGGCGTTCATTGCGATGCGAGATGTCTACTGAAAGCCCAATGGCAACTGGTCAAGGCAGAAAATAATCACATAGATCTACGAGCGATTGGTATGCTAGATGACAAATAAATGACCGAATTGTAGGCTAATGGAATTGAATCAAATGCAAACTCAGAAGTAGCAACAACAGCAACAAAAAGATAGCAGAGCCTGGCACTTTATTCCCGGGGAGTCCCCACATGGGTGGTTTGTGGGAATCTGGAGTTGAAGCGATGAAATACTGTCTAAAGCTGATCCTTCGAAGCAACAATTGCACCTAAATTGTTATATCGCACTTGCAGTCGATGATCTACAACTTCAACAACTGCCGGAAAAATACAATATCTTGAAATACATAAGAATAATTCATCCATGTTCAATGAATGTTCAAATATGAACATGTGACGCTCTAAGCAGCAGAAATATATGTATTTAGGCTTAAGAATTTACAAACTAAACATCGTCTCATCGTTTTGGTTATACGTTTTTAAAACAGCCATGTCTTAGAAGATACTCACAGGATTAGATCTCTGTGCTACAGGTCTTCAGTCTTGTGCACTAAATTTGTTAAAATATTGATACCTTAGTTAGTAGACTACCTAACCTTTATTTTCACCACAGCTCTGACAACCTCAACATTTACTCACTATTAGTAGAAAGCCAAAATCGGCGCAATCCGCAAATTAAAAGGTCAATTTAGACGTATGACAATACTATCATATCTTTCAAATATATTATGGTTATTTATCATGGATTAGTAAAATACAGTCAGACTTCGGGAATATTGTAGTTGCATTGAATAAATTAGAGACCTTTTGGACGATGGTAGCACAACCTTACTAGCACTACTTGACTATAGTAAGGCATTTGATAATTCTAGTTCTAAATAAAATAACATGATGCACTTAGCTAACTTCACAGTTTCAATTTTAATGTTTAGCCATCTGAAATAAAGTCCCTATCAAGTTAAAGGGCAACATACAATGGCATCTGCCTAAAAGGTAAAAGTGTCTCGTAATATCTAAAAAATATATAAAAATTTCCAGAGGCTTGTCGAAGATTTAATTAAGCAACCTGTTTTCTACTGTGTTTTTAGAGACAATTCGGTTAGTATCTTGATAGACCAATATTTTAAAGATCGACACGCTAAACTCCCGCTGATATACCTGATGCTGTGAAGCATTACAAACATGTATCTCACACACTTGGATAGCTAAAGTAACCCTTAAAAAAGGGGGGGAAATGTTCGGCCACTCTAACAAGAACGATACCCTTAGGTCGACGTTCATAGAGACGCCTGGAGGGACGAACTGAGGGTCATAACTAATCTAAATGGGTTGGAGATGAATCCTTCTGCTTCTGTTGTAAGCTTTTGCACAACTTCATTATAGTTTTATTAGTAACATTAAGTGTGTTCTTGGTACATCCTGGTATCCAACTGGTGCTAATATTCTACTTAAAATTTAAAAAAAATATAATCAATATCGAATTACTATAATATATATTCTAAAGAAACAATAGATTAGATCTGCTCTTCCTTTTTGTTCACGACGCTGAATCAGAGAAAATTTGATTTTGCTTATTATTTAAGCGAAGTAAAGTTTGATCATTCTATCAATGAACGGAAAATAAGTGGTTCTACCAAATTCTCTCATAATTTACCCAAAAAATATAACTTAGAATCAAAATATCTAGAAACCAGATTTGTAAAACTTCTTTAAAGACGATGATAGGGAGTATCATTATCATTATCGTTATCATTCCCAGCAGCTATACCAGAGATTTCGCCGAACTCCGATAGAAAAGTTCTTACTTTTTAATACATACATTTTCTTAATTCAACATTTTTCACTTAATGAACTCAACGCTTAAAAATTACACATTCAAAGTAAGACTTACAATTATTTCGGTCACCTCCAAACAGTTTGTGATAACGTAAGAAATCAGGTCGTCCACCAAAAAACTTTCCATTCTTATTTAGTACCTCTCTTATTAAATCTAAATTATTGACTACAAGACAACGCGTTTGACCAAGAGTCAGGGAGTAAATATCGCCATAATGTTTAGTTAATGTTCCAAATCCTCTGAATGGATTTTTGAAGCGGCCAACTATATCTAAGTTTCCGATTATTGGCCAAGGACGTGGCCCAGGTGCCTGAACTAGTTTCCGACTACTTTGCTCAGATTTTGAATCTCCGGTATTAGTTATTGCTTTTCGTTTGCAATCACGAATTATTGAAGTATATGAGGCGATTATAACTGATAAAGCCATTCCGAAAATCAAGTAAATCGTTAAGATGAACATTTTAATAAAACTTGTGCGTTGTTCTTTTAAATCAATTAAACTTTTTCTATTAATAATCTCAACTAGGTAAAATCGCGTCGCTATTGTGTTTTTATAGCTTAACCAAATAACAAGAAATGCTTGTGCGACTCGATCGAAAATTATTTGCTTTTCAAAGAACCGTCTTTCTTACGTTTTATTTAAGTGTCGAAGTCAGACAGCGAGCAAGTACATTCATAAATATGTATCTGTATTTGTATGTTGGTGTGTATATATTAACATCCATAGGTATGCGCATATTTGTTTATACAAAGTTCCTTTAAAAGAGTTTGTACACACCTCACACATGCACATACATATATGTATGTCTACATATGTGTAATCGCTTCATTTGAAAGTTGATACTTCCACAAAATTTAAACAAAATTTCTGAGATATTAGGTACCGATACTTATACCAATTTGCATACGTTTGTACATATGTGGCTATCTACACACATACACTACATGTATACAGTTATAAGTTTATTTAAATAAATATGTATCAGCTTCATACACATGTATTTGTGTTTTGTGTGAAGTCCATATACAATTAAAGTTTAGACTGGTGCCAAATCTTTCTCATGGGTGTTCTTTTTGAAATCGATCAAAATTTAAAAAAAATGGAAAAATATTAGAGTTGTTAAAATATTAAAATGGGAAGTGATTTTTGCTTTATATTCATATTTACATGTACGTCGAATGGTGCTTCAATTATTATATACCCGATAACTTTTTGAAAAGATTCAAATATTAAAATATTAATGGCATTCAAAAAATTAGACGAAGAGTCAGTCCAAGTGTGTTAACTTGTTTTCTTTTAAAATATTACTGATATACTTTAATCTTTTTTAGTGACAAAATTCCCTGCTAGGTCAGTTAGTGCTGGTACCCATTAATGGTGTGATAAAGTACAATACTGGGATAGTATAGATCTTAAGCTAAAAAGGAGCAATTAAGTTAATATCTGAAGTGTAAAATGGTCTATCATTTATCCAAATAATAAGCCATTAATTTGTATATATATTAAACGTTGTGTATTTTGAATATATCTATATATGGAGTTGTCGTGTATTCCCATTAAGGCTCTGAATTATAAAGTAATGCAGCATGTGGAAAGGGGACTGTATAAGACCGGCCATGCTTATGAAAAATTGGACGGGGTTCTAGTATAGATTCAAAGCTACTCCGTCTACAAAGTGTTGATTACGAATCGCATTCGTAATGGGATGTTTTCACTGCTGGGTGCAGGAGAATTCTATTAGCATTTAAATTTTAGAAGAATAAGTTTTATTATTATTGTTGGGATATGTATCCACAGATCTTTTGTGGCTCCTTCTGAGCCTATAGCTGTTCCATCAACCCCAGTTCTTGCACGAATGTAAGAATCTTTGTATTGTTGATGGTTTCTATTTCGTTAGAGCTCAGAACGTGCATCCTTAAGATACAACATCTTTCCCTAGTTAAATCAACATAATCTGCTGGGATGTGCTTAAAGGATTCTTCCTCGATTTCACAAAACTGGCATAGTTTGCTACTATAAATACCCAGTTTGGAAAGGTGACTTCTTAGTCTACAATGTTCTGTCAACAGACCGGTGAGTATCCTAACCATATTCTTCCTTGTGGTTATTGTCTGCTTAAATCACTTATGATTATAGCCACTCAAAAGCAATTGGATTGATGGAGGCCTGGTGGCTTTTGCATAGCTCTGTTGTCGGCTCTGCATTTCCTTGTTCTTAAGTTGCAGTCATATTGTGTGTCTTCCTATTTCACAAAATTGTTATCGGTCTGTTAGGGTCTCTCTTCCCCAATTCTTGCTTGTTCATCGGCCGCTTCGTTCCCCGATATATCCTTATGACTCGGGACCCATATTACTAAATCTGTACCGAGTTGGTTAAGCTTGGATCGTACCTCACAAACTATTCTTGACGTTATCTTTGAACCCCTTATTTATTGTTGCTTGACTATCAGATAAGATGGCTATATTCGTGTTCCGATAGTTACGTTTCAGATTGAAATCCGCACATTTCCCTGTTGCACACACCTCAACTTAAAATGTGATGGTGTGCGTCCCCAGGGATTCTTGGTATGATATTCGAGGACCCACCACTGCAAGGAATGTGGCCTGATGGGTAAGTGATCCATCGATGTACTACTTAATGGCGCTCGATTTCATGGCGTGGACTTCATCCTTTTGCTACTTATATGAACTGAGAAATTCTGCTCGAATATGTATTCATCTAAAATTTCATCCTTAGATTGCACCAGTAGGGGATGACCATCTGAAACAAATTGGGTGTCTCTCTGGCTTAGGATGTGATTGCCCCCAACTCCGTGTGCAGATATCATTGCACATACGCAGGCCTTTCTCTGAAACTTTTGCACGGTATCAGTCACGTTCTACTACCTAGGTCAGCATGGGCCCTACTACCATTTGGTATAGCCATTATATCATTATCATTGATGATGTACTCCATGACTTTCCGGTTGTTCTACGATGCGTATAAAGCGCTTCGGATCACTTTGATATCGTTTTCTGCACACGGGTGCCAAACTTAAGTTTACTGTCAAATGCGACTTTGAGGTATCTCAATGATGATTGTTCCGTGCACCAGTCATTCGTTATTTTCAGCCCTAATTGAACTATGTCACAGAGCGATTCTTTAAATTTGCATTTTGCTATGATATTGAATACTCCTGAGTAATTCATCTACTAACAGGCTCCAGAGTAGTAGAGACAGTATACCCCTTTGGGGACATCATTTAATAGATATTTCCGTTACAATAATATCATGCACTGATGCCGTGGCTTGTCTGGACCGCAGCATTGAGTGTACTCACCTGCTCGTAGTTGGGTCCAGGACCGTCCTCGAAAAGGTAGCCTTGATCGCATCATGTGATATCTTGTCAAAGGCACCGGCTATATCTAAGAAGGTGCACATTACTGCCTCCCTTTTATCAACCGCTGCAGCTGTTTCCGTGGACCTGGCTACTCTGTATGCGAGCTAATTTTAATGCAGGGGACTTTGCCTCAGCAAAGGGATTCCAATTTTGTAGTCCACAAGCTTTTTCAACATTCTCAGTAAAAATGATGTTAAGCTGATGGGTCTAAAGGTCTTTGGGCTATCTCTCTTTGCTTTGTTGAAGAGGCGACTTGTGGTGAGATACAGCGTTTCCAGAGTATCGATTCACCAAGGAGCATATTTTTCCATGTATTTTATCCCTGCCGCGCAATTTTTCTCAAAAGCATCAACTATGCTATTGTTAAGATAACTTAGAGTCCTCTTTAGTTCCAGTGGGATATATATCCACAGATCTTTTGTGGCCCCTTCTGAGCCTATAGCTGTTCCCTCAACCCCACAAAGATTCTTACATTCGTGCAGATGTTCCACTGCCTTGGTTGATTGCTTGGTCATTCGCAGATTATTTTCCAGGAATTGGGACTTTGTATACGCTGTCCATATTTAATTGGAGTTTAAATAAGGTGATTCTGTGATCAGACATAAACTCTTCCGGAGAGACGTGTGAGTCCCTAGAATTGTCTTTTTTAGCGATCTTTAACTGCAGTTACAAGTACTGGAATTTTGGGGATTCTAGCTTCAAAATAGTGGAATTAAATTTAAATTCTTAAGTTAAGGGTGTGAGTAACTAACTAACTAACTATCTTGAAGGGACATCGGCAGCACTCTACTATACAAATTCGGTGAATATCTTTTTATAATAAAATACTGTAATAACAGATTATGTTTTCAACACTTACATTTTGTATCAATGTATAACTGCTGCCGCAAAGTATTTATAACTCCGATTTTGCCGATGATATATAAACGCTGAATTTAATGTAGTCATCAGTAAACTGTTTTTGGCTTGTTAGTAGGTTTGATAACAAAATAAATTACCAGATAACTAAAAATAAATACTTACAGTACCAAGCTGAAAGCCCAACATGCCAATAAGGAGCATCGAGATGGTCGGATTCAGAGGAAGGATGAGATAAAAGAAATCTTCCAACCATTTATCAGAAATAATAAATGCATTTTTATAAGTCGAGTTGAATATAGAATAAATCAGTTTGGTGATTAAGTTTGGTATCAGAGTATGAACCTATTAAAAATGGGAAAAGGGTATAATGGTTTTGTGCAAATGTATGTAACAGGTAGAAGGAAGCATCTCTGACCCCATAAAGTGTATATATTCTTGTCAATCCGTCTGTTCGTCCGTCCGTTTATCCGTCCGTTTATCCGTCTGTCTGTATGAACACGCAGATCTTAGAGACTATAACTTTTGAATTTAGGTTCTCGTATACTCGGCGCAGATAAAGTTAGCTATATTTTTTTATCGATAACTGCCTTCGATTCTTGTATATCGAAACATTAAAATAATAAATGCTACAATTTAAATGGGTTCAGGCTGTATTGTAGCGATCTCACTCTGAAAAAGTGAAATCGGTGATAGAAATTATTTTAGAAAAGCAATTTAATCTTCGCCCCAGCTTCGTCTATATGAAAAGCCTGTTATTGAATTCCCCGGGCTCGGATCTGTGCCGAGAAGGGAAAACCAAAATTTTGTTGTATTATTTAATTTATTCTTATCTTAGTGTCCTTTTATTTGAAAGATATTTGAGTTTGAATAAATTTATATTTGTATGCAACTGCGATATTAATTAGATAGATTAATATGTTTCTTTATATTATTATTTTTATTTAATTTAATAATTAGTAAATTATTTATGAGGACCCTTTATTAAATGATTTTGTTATATTAGCCTGTGCGTCAAATTTTGCCTAGTACGGCAGCAAGACAAGTTCATTCTCTTTGATTCTTCACCACAAGTCAGGATTAAAAGTGGTTTTGTCATTCAGCAAGGTATCTTCTGGAAACTCAATATTACCCTTCCAAATTGTGGATTCAATACATGTTATTAACATGAAAACTATTTTGACTTAAATTTTGACGGACATGCTAATATTGTGAAATATCAAAAACAAAAATCCTGCTAAAATCTGAAAAGTCAGAACGTAAAAAAATACATGCTATTAAAAAAAAAAATGGTTTACTCTGTCTCCATCCAAACATAATACATCATCAAATATGCACTCAAATATAAAGATACCATGGCTAATATATTTGAAGCGGACTATTATAAATCTCGTCTGAATAATAACAAGAATATAAAGCACGAATCCAACTGGTATAGGAAAATAACGGCAAAAAGCAGTAGTTGGATTTGAAAACCTAAGTCAATAGCGAATATATATAATTCAAACAAGTGAGAAGGTTGATGTCGGGCTTAACAGACTGCGAAATACTCTGATACCAGTACGTAATACCATCTGATAAATGATACCAAAGAACATGGTGGGTATGGCTTTAAAATTGTAAGAGAAATAAGCTTTTGTGACCGCAAAAGGTGTGACTTTGAAGAACATCGCCAACAAACTACCAACCAAATTTGGATACTGTTGCTTTAAAATTGTGGGATATTTTGAGGAAACTCACATTTAACGTTGGGAGTTGGCGAACTATTAAAACTTATAAATGCTGTTTTTGGAACTAAAAAAGTAAGATATTTATTCGCCGTGAAATAGAGGCACGAGTGTGGATGCACTACGCAGATTTATTGGTTTACTTCAACGATAAAACACCTGCGCATAAATATTGGTAGTGATAAGCTGATCGACGGAATCAGGGAATATCAGACGGCAGTCCTGTCTCATCGACTACAGGCGTTCGTTTTTTAAAATTGTGTTATAATAAGAAGGCCCATAATTATAATTTATAACGCGCCCCAACGGCGCTTTAGTTATCGCATTCCAGAAAAAAATAGCAACGCTTCGCCATGTTTGTATGTGGTTAGCGGTTAGGTTATAAGTTGCTAGCGTTATTTGCTCAACGAAATTCCTTCTGAACCTTCCTGAACCTTCCACAAGGCTGCCTTCTAATAGGATCACAGTGGTGCCCAAGGTATCGATGCTAGCTAAGACGTGTACCCGGAACTTCGAAAATGTCCTGTTCCATAGTCACGTTTCTGGTTAATGATCAAGTCATGGTTCGGGGCAACGGCCCCGACTAATTAGTAAGCCATAAATAGCCCAGTCGCACAAACTGTTCCGCAATAGTCCGCGCTATAACCGGCTTCTGGCTAGTTTGTATTCATGCCAAAAGACGTCAAGCGCTTCATAATGATTTCTGCAGAAGCTGCAGAGAAAAAGAAGCGAAAGCATCTCCGGAACACTTCTGCTTCTGACTTTGACTTGCCAGGAAAAGACTCGCTATCCTGGGAGGCCACTTTCTATCAAGTCTATCCCAGTCTGAGTATATAGGACCGACCAGAATTGTGAAATTCATTTTGATCTTAGCTCACACGAGTGTAACAGAAATGGAGTGAGATCCCACACGGTATCGCAACGGGCCTAGAAAGTCCTATGTGCGTCGACCTAATGGCAACCGTCTAATCTAACCTAACCGGGAATAAATTGTGAATGTGAGTTTATTGTACTTTTTAAACTACATGCATATATATAAAGTAGCAACGAACATTTACTACTTACTGATAAAAATATAAAAATAAAAAAAAAAATAAAACAAAATATTTATGAAATTATTTCAAAACTTTACTTTTTAATATATGACTTAGTTGTCCCCACAAACGCTAAAGGACGTACGACTATTAAAAGGAAAATCAGTGTCTAATTTTCTAATTTTAGTGATTTTTTAAAGAAATCGTTCGTGTTAACACACTTATGTTAATATTTTGTTTTTTATAATCTTGCCTCACCAAGAATTAGAGATGTCATTAATATGGTTAATCCAACAAGAAAACGATCCGAAACAAACCAACAAGAATTGGTTTGAAAAAAAAGCAGTCATCGTTGTGGAGTGGCTTGCACAGAATCAGAATCCAAATCTGTGGATTCATGTCACAGAGACAATTGCTGCCTCTAAGCAAACGACCAGCGTTTATCATATTTGGATAGCCGATCGAGAGTCCTGTAGCAAAATTAATCTACAAGAATACCAAAACTTTTTTTTCTACATTTCGATGAAACCAGTGAATAAAATAATCAGTGAATAAATAATAATAATAAAGTCTTCCACGTCTAAAAACGTTTTCATGAGTTCCTTAAACTTTCAAATAAAATAAAGACATCTTTGAAAACATTTCTTGTGCGGGGGACTCTAACATTTTTTAATGCAGTAATATTTGCGCAAAGAAAATATTTGGAATTCTTTCTTTTCCAAGGAAATGAGCCTATAGAATAGCTAAAATACAAGTTAATGCTTAAAGTGAAAATTCCTGCAACATTAAAATCTGCTCGACTTTATGTAAACATGCACATTGTTATTTATTATTAATGTTGTGATGCCAAAAAATTACTATATTTCTGAAGCTTGAACAGTTTGGGAGTTTTTTGAGCAGCCTGTTGAATAAAGCAAGGTGAGCAGTGCTGTATTCTCTTCTGATTTTCCGATAGGTGGTGGCTGGAAAAACCACACAATTTTGGAATACAAGAAATATTTATCAATTTATTTATTTTATTAATGTGTATTTTGCAAAATCAATTGTTTAACGAAATTTTCAAGCGTCGTTATTTTATTTCTCCGTCCGGCAACGCTGCCGAACCACCAGGGCTGGATTGCTGGACCAACTACATTAGGGTGTCTGAGCCTGCCACTCAGTTTTTTAACACCGCCATCTATTGTTCATATTTACATCGGTTGTTGCACCAGCTCAAGATAAAATAGAAAATATTACTCATTCCACCTGTTAATTGAGTAGCTCTAGAAGTGAATATTTACTCCGATAGATGGTGTCTTGTGGCAATACTTACATTCTACACTTAACGAAAGCCCCATACTCATCGTTAACTGACCATTGTTACAACTCTGTGGAGACAATGCTAGCAGATATAAATCTGTAATAAGCCTCTTGTCCACATCTGAATTTTTAAGCCATGGATTGTATCGCAAACAAGTGGGGAAATATAAATTTTCATCATTGATGTTTTAATTTATATTAATAGTACTAATAACAATAATTATAATAATATTAATAATAATAATAATAATAAATAAAAAACGTCTCAAAAATTATACTCAGGCGGTCATTTATTAAACGATATTCTCTCCATAAAATGTAAAACAAAATTTCAGTAAAGTATTAAAAAAAAATGTTATACTCATATGTATATGTATATGTATGTGAAGATGTATAAATATGTGTATAAATTAATAAACAGCGCACCAAAAACACATTTCGTTATTTGCAACTTAATTTTGTGCTCAGCAAGTTAATCTAATTTATTGCTCAACTCCAAATCTCTTTAATTACAGTCAATTTTTAAAACATAAATAACAAGAGCAAATAACTGTTTTGGCATGTCGAAGATTATATACCCTTCCGAACCAAAGTCGACCTGATGAGTGATAACAAATCAGCTTAAATATTGATTTAAAAAACTGAAGTATTGTGTTATTAAGTATGACCACTTCTATTTAAAAGTTTAAAGTTATTTATTTGTTATTTGTTTAAAAGGATTCCATTCGATTTTTACAAATCATAGCTTATAGGATCAATTTCGTTGCTAGAAATGTCTTAATAAATTGCGAGAAGCACTGTATAATGATGATTATGAATATAAGTTACAGGGTAGAAGATGTTTCCGTTAGTACTTCACACATTTCCAGATACCCTCTACTAAAGTATCAACAGGCAAACTTAATTTTGCTTAAGCTAAAACTGGTTTTCATTGATTCTATTTCTACCATATACATCAACAGATGTACAAACATATATGTGTTGAAGTATGACATACTTGTACATATATATTTTCTGTCTTCCATGGATCACTGGAGATTTGTAAACCATGTAATTATTAATAAAATGGGTCGAAATTGTCTAATGAACTTATTGTTATTTTATGTTGTGTAAAAGGCAAAAGGAGACATTTTTGATAGAAGAAAACATTTTCTACTAATTAAATAATACAAAATTAAAAGTGAATAATTACATTAAAATGTAAAAAACAATGGATTAAATAAGTTCGGTTTAATGGTTCAATATTTGTTCCAAGGCTTGGGGACACCCAGTAAAAATCCCATCAGACCAAAAATTATTATATTTGGTATCTTTTCTAATATGGAAAGTAAAATGATGAAAGGCGCTCGATACAATCTTACTAATATTGTAACTTGCTCAATATGAGTGATGTAATGTTTACATTTGATTATATATTATATAGCTTTCATAGGAGCAAACAGATTATTTAATTTGAATGAGTTGGCGTGCCAAAAATAAACTTTTTTACTTCATTTGATTGCGTTTTCTTTGTTATTTTTTTTCAAGAACTAATATCACAGTATATTTAATTTGGATATTCACGTAAGTTTTTGAAATTAATGCTTAGAATACATGAGATCGTTTTTAAAATGTTTACAGTATATATATAAATGTCTTTTTTTATTGTTTATTATAGTCAGTGCAGCTCTAACCACTTTGGGATGTGGGACAATAATAAAATAATAAAAAAGAAAAAAAACTCTTTTCAGTGCGACATAACAATTCTGCTCCTTTCTATTTATTCTCCAATTATACTCCATGACGTCTATCGATGACCCACATATTGCTTTTATATATGTATCATATATATATAAAAAGAGTTTAAGAAATATAAATTTGAAATTAAATTTAAACAAGACAGTTCGTAAGGAACCTGTATTTATGAATATATTCTTACTTGACTTCAATCTCTGACCACAATTATTTAAATAGAAATGATTTACCCAACGTTATCGGCAAAATCTATCAGATGCCAAGTATCTAATGTGACACCTTTTCCGTGTGGATTACAGTTTTTGAAGTTGTGTTTTTGAACAGCGCCGAATGACAACGGCCAATCGAGATGTCTGTTTTCGATGTGGGGCGAGTATTTCAATGTTTTCAATGGGTGAAATAAAAATGATTCAATTGGCGGTTCGGCTGAAATAAAAGCCGTCAGCGGTTGTTGTTGCTTGGCTTGTTGTTGGTGCAGCGGTGGTTGTTGCTATATTTAGTGTTCTTTTGGCGCTGGGCTGCTCTGAAAACAAGTTTCAACTTCCAGTTTCCAGTCCAGCCGTGCAGTTTCTCTTTAAACGCCGACTTATAAGTTAAATGCGCCTTCGATAAAGACGACGATGCGAAATGTTAAAATAAAACAAATTTATGTTGCAATTAATGCTCCCGATAAAGTCGGGCCTCAGACATGTTGTGGTCCATAAAATCGGTACAACGCCCCCCTCTCGCTCCGAGCGGGGCCCCAATGAGATTAACACATAATCAAGCTAACATGCGCGACATTTACATATAGAATCGAATTGAATTTAATTCGAACTGAATACGGAATGCGAGCGTGGATTGTGCGCTCCACCATTCTAATTCAGATGAAATATAAAGGTTACAGGCGCGATTTAAGATTTTAATTAATCCGAGTGACGCTCGCAGACAAAGTGTTCAACAGAACTTAGAACTCTTAGAACATTTGCAAGTGGGCCAAAGCTAAGATAAATTGTATGCGGCTTGGCTTCTGCCTCGTGGTCGTGGCTGCTGCTGTCTGGTCCGCCCTCGGGCCCAAAGGGGTATTGGTAAATAATCCGAAACCACAAAGCACTCCATGATTACATCAGGAGGGCCATCCTGTTTGGGAACTGAGTAGGAGCGATGGCAAAAAGTTTTTGTGGCAAAGAAGAAAAAAAAAGAGACCCAGAAACACACACGCACTAAGACCCACGTTGCCGCTGACTCCCAGCCAGCAATGACACAAAGTTGAGTTTGAGTTGAGTTTGAGTTTCAGTTGTGGTGCAAGTTCGGGTTTCGGGCTGCGGCCATAAATTATTGCAGACAAAGTCATTCGTTCCATTTCGAGCGAAGCGCTATGCGTGCAAGCGAAGGAGGCTGGTATGGAGATGGCGTTGGAGTTGGAGTTGAAGAAGGAGAAGGAGAATGAGGAGGAGGTGGAGCAGTGAAGCAGTGGAGCAGGGGCCAGGCCAAAGCCACAGGCTGTCAGACAGCAGCAGATGCAACCGCAGAGGGCTCGGTGTTTGTGGATCGAAGTCGGGCTTGTTCGGTGCGGGCGCAGAGCTGCTTGGGCTTAGTGTCGGTCTCGTATCTTCGGAATCACAATTCCATTTTAAATTAAAACCCAAAGACGAATGCGTGGAGGGGCATACCTAGAAACCGAAGAAGAAGATGAAATCCAAACTGAAACAAAATGAACGCAACAGGGAATTCGAATACGCGTCGATGTTTCTGATTATGAGAATTTCTTGTTGTTCTTGTGCCAGTGGATATTGTTGTTGTTCTTGTTGTTGTTGTTGTTGTTGTTGTTGCTGCTAAATAACCATACAAAGGGTTCAAGCTGCTAATAACAATAACACAAAGAGCGCGATGGCCCATAAGGCGGGCAACAAAAAAGATAAATTGCATCTGTGGGATCACACGCACGCAGGTACACAAGCCAAAGCCAGGGCCAGAGCCAGAGCCAAATCCAAAGGTGAACACAAAGCTGAGCCATGTGCTTTCCTCCAGATACATAAAAAAATGCACAGATTGGCCGTTGGATAATGGTGGGCCTACACCTGACACTGACACTGGCACAGCCGGCAAGTGCGGGTTGATTGTGTTTTAAATTGCAATCTGTCTTGGACGCTGCTCCTAGAAGCGAAAAGAAAAGCTAAAATAATAAAAAAAGTCGGATCGCTTAGATCTGATTGTCGCCAACTAGAACTAGCTCAAAAATCAACTGATATAAATGATATCAAGATTAAAAAAATAGCATTTGTAAATACTTCAAAATCAATTGTTTACGACAGATGAACCAAATTAAAATAAATTTAGCCCATTAAGAGGCGTATATCACAACATTATATTGACGCCGAAATAATATCGAATAATTAGATCTGTTCAGATATATTTTCCAAAAACATTTTGAATCTTTTTAGTTGGGAAATTTTAACAAAATTTAAAGTATTTTATTTAAAAATTAATTTAAAAGGCTAAAGGATTAGATTTATATTTTTACTTTGAAATTTGGTAAAATAAACTATAAGAAATTAAAAAATAAAAATGAAATACCTGAGGTATTTAAATATAAAATGGTTCAGTATTTGTTTCACTGAAAAACTTTGGAAAAAAACCAATCACATAAAGTACAAGTAAAGTGTTAGTAATTAAAAAAGGCTCTTTTTATCCAAAAATAAGTTTGTTTAATTATTGACTGAAAGTACTGAAAAGTATTATTAAGAAGAAAGAGAAAGAGAGAAAGGGAGAGAGAGAGAGAGAATTATGCTGAAAATATATAGAATATGAAATTATGAAAACCTTAATCAGTTATTCACTTAAAAATCGTGAAAATTTTGAATCCCATATGATCGGAAACTAATCGTGAGGAACACTTGTCTTATGATGATGGCAACTGATAAAAAGTGGGGGAATTGAATTTATAAATAGAGATGCTGACTGAAGATTTGCTGGCACAAGAAGTATCCACAGCTTGTCTGGTCGCAAAGACTTGATTTCGAGGTGCAACAACATTATGAATATGCTGGAGTTGCTGGGGAATTATATTATTTGAAACTTGTATGTCGATGTGTGCTGGGGTCGACCATTTCACTCGCACTCTTTTTAGACACTTGTTTTTGGCCTTGGCAACCATTTTATGGCAGAGAGAGTCTTGTACATTTAGCTTGCATAATGCTGTCACACAGGTTGTGCAAAATTCTCGGCTAGATTTCATTGCTTTTTGGGGCACGACTTATAGACAACTGGGGTCCAGCACACACATAATGCAGAAATTAAGTTGTGAGAGCACTATGAGGCTAAAATAAGCTCTCAAATTAATCTTTCAAACTAAGAATGCAATCGAGTCGACTGCACAGCCAATGATGCAGAAGAACACAAACAAATGATTCGCAGAGGTAAACTCCAAAATAAATGTACACAAATAAAGGCGCTAACAATAAATTATTATTAATCGGCTTAGCATGCAAAACTGCTGATGTAATTTTGCACTAAGTCAACAAGATGCTAACAATGGAGTATGGTAAAAATAAATCAAATTTGAGTTGTTTTCTACTAGAGTCAAACAAACACATTATTCAGAAATTAGCTTGTTAGAGCACAAAAAGGCAAAAACAAGCTCTCAAATTAATTTTTCAAATTACGAATAGATCAAAGATCAAATCGTAATATTATGATATTTGCAAAAGGTAATCCAGAGAACAGCATTAACAAATTAATTGTGTTATTAATTGACTGATGATATTTTGCACTAAGTCAGCAAGATGTCAGCAAATTAAGATTCACAATCGCAAATCGCAAAAACAGATCAAATTTAAGGAGCACAAGAAGAACTAATGAGTCACACATAGTATAAAAGAAAAAGAATGTAAGAGTATTAATTAGTCGGCAAACAGAGTAAGTGAATTTGCAGAAACCATTCAGCTAAAAATGTAATTGAGCTGGTGGAAATAAGCTACTTGTTTTATCCAGAAGACACAGTTAAAGCAAGTATTATTGCTATACATACAATTTGTGTTATGTTCTTTTGGGGGAAAGGGTTGGGGAAGTTAATTCTAACATTTGGGAATTACAGTCATAATTTTCCAAGAGCATTTCACAAATGTAAGAGCTGTTCTCGGTAAACACGCGTCACTGTTGGCCTCTAGGAGCATATGGTTGCAAGTATTTTATGAACTGTTTACTGCCGTTAAAGTCATTTTTATGTGCCGTCCGCAGTCATAACTGTCGCTGGCGATGGCCTAGCGGAAATTATCGAAGGTGCTGAGAGATCATCGTGCACAGAGAAGATGTGGCAGGATCGAATTCAAAGTACTGCACTTGGAATACCGTCGACGAGCCACTGAGAAAGTAGACAGTTTAATGTCTGTTTACAGTCGTAAACGTTCTTCAATTGCGAGGCACAATCAAAATGAAGCTCAAGGTGAGCCCAAAAGGTCTGCATTGGTTTGATACGGATAGATGCGGATACAGCACCAGTAGATGCGACTGTTAGATATTTATTCGATACGATGCGAGTATAAATGAAAAGTGCCCACAGTCAACCGATTATAATTAAAACCAAGTCTTGCTGGCCGGGCCGCAGAGCACGAGGAGAAGGGGAGAAGGGGACTACGAATGCAAAAGGGAAAGCCAAGGGGCATGGCCAACTGCCATGTTTGCATCAAATTCAAAACAATGGCCGTATCTCAACTCTAGTTGCTGTTGCCGTTGCTGCTTTTGCTTTTGCTGCTTTTGCTTTTGCTGTTGTTGTCATCCCTGCTCACCACACTTTATGGCCTTTCCTTAATCTGACAGATACGTCACGGTCGCCCAGTGGTTGTCTCAGGTATGCATTCACTCCACCGTCTCTGTCGTCGTTGCCGTTACGTATGCATGTGTGTATATATATGTGTGTGTGTGTGTGTGTGTGTGCTCAGAGCCAGGACTAAAGAATGCCTTATTAAATATGATTGTATAGTACGAAATTCAAAATTTGGCTGCCATTATGCGCCAGAAATTACATCTGTTCAAGTGGTAGCCAGAAGACAACAAAAAAAAAAAATAATAATAATAATATATATATATATATATATATATATATATATATGTATGTGGAGGCGGCTACTCAAAGGTTTGTTCTAGTTATGCCCACAGTTGGTTGATTCAACAAACAAATAGATATCGAAGATCTATGCGATTAGATGTATCTCGGGCCGTGCAAAGTGTTTCGCCGAAAGTCGAACTCGATGCCATAAATTTGTCACAGATCAAAACAATTGTCATCGAACGGACGTCGAACCAGTTGCTGTGTGTTTAGGAGGGGGCGTGTGACATAATGCTTATTGGCTGGCAAATTGTGTAGAGCAGCCTGAATTGCTCACATGGCGCACCTTTAGCCTGGTCGCGTCGCCAAGATGGCGATATCGAAGACATAGCCAAGGCAATTTTCAGCTCGACGTTATTATGCAATATAAATCAGCAAATGGGCTCAGCAGACACCAGCATTCACAAATGCAAGGAGTACGGGGTGGCTTTGGGGATGAGCGGTCAACAGCATGCGAAGCCATGCCAGGACTGAGCAAGGGTCCTCAACTACTGAAGTTGCCAAATTTAATTCGAAATGATAACAGAAGTTCCGAAAATGTAATAGGCAACCGTGAAAATGCCATACGACTGACAGCCAACAGTTCCTTACAGTGGTTAAATATTGGCAATCAAGCAACACACAAAAATACAAAAAAATAAATGAATTTAATTAAATTAAATATTTTTGTAATAAGAAAATATGTATCCCAAATTAAAATGTGATAATGTGTATTTTTTAAAATATGCAGATCATATTTATCATATTTATATACCAACGAAATTACCTCTCACTCACTTGCTTAAGTAACAAATGTGTTGAACTATAAAGGGCTTAAAAAATGTAAGTTTAACATATATTAAAGTGGAATTTTTTATAGTTTTAAAGCTCTATTGACAATTAGACAAGCAATTGAGCACTTTTGTTGAAGTCTTAAATAGTTAGTACACAAGTGAATAATGTGTTTGCTGAATTCGCAATATAAATTTATTTAAATCCACTTTATATTTAATATTTGAGATAATATTAATAACAATTATTTATATTTATAATAATAATAATAATAATAATAATAATAATAATAATAATGATAATAATAATAATAATAATAATAATAATAATAATAATAATAATAATAATAATTTTTCCATTACCCATTTGCAGATCTTAGCAAAGGAAGAATATTAATACTTCAAAATTGTATTTGATAATTGCTATTATTTTATTTTACCTTTTGATTATTTTTTTACCGTTTCTAATTGGCTTTCAGTTCAGTTAAATAAATCAAAAATGGGATTTGTTTAGTAATTTGGTATATTTTAAAATGTTGCTTCCATTAATGCATTTTTTTTAAGTTTATAAATAATCTATAAAAAAATCTATATAAAGTTGTGTATTATTTAAATAAGTAATAATCGACTGGATTCGATTGTTAGTTTTGCTCCACTGTCCACACGCACAGGCAGTCCAACACGAAGGAGAGCAGTGTACCTGAAACTGATACTGAAACAGAATTTGGGTGTTTTTGACTAGCAACGTTCCATATGAATTAGTCTCATGGGGGCAATTTTATTAAATCAACAGAATTTTGCAATGTTAGCGGCGTATTTCAGCCCTCCATACACAGTTTTCGTTTTACGCCCCCTGATTACGGGGGTGTCGTCCGGGTAATGTCCCAAGTAGCCCTAGTAAAACAGGCACAAGACGCTTGGATACCTTTCAGTGCTGGGGGTGCATTGGCTCGTTGATATTACAAATATTGTATTTCATTTGTCGGTTGATTTTTTTTCTTTTGGTGGATTATTATAATATATTGAAAATCGCTTAGTAGAAAATAAGTGTTTATGTCTGTGGAGTCTCACCCTCAGCAGCACATTAAAAGCGAACTGGGCGGATTACTTGGAAAATGATATATTTTGCCTTCTGTTTTTGAACAATATTATTCGTAATGTGCTGAGGCAAATCTGCCAATCTAATTAACTTATTAGTTTTAAATCTTATTTTTTTTTACAAATTTAGTGAAAATGATTTCTGTATCTCAACTTAAAACTTGAGAATCTTTTATCAGAAACTTCGGTTATGAAAAATGGAAGCGGTTTCGGGCCATCAATTCTCATTTGTTTTGTAGAATTTTTTTTCGTCAGCTCTCAGACATATTTAAAAGTGAAAAATGTGAAATATGTGCGCCATGGGCTTTCAATGGCTGTGGCAAGTGTTCTCCAAAAAAGGCAAAAAAGGAAAAACTCATTTCATTTTGTTAATAAATTATGATACTCGTATAGCAACGCGGGTTGCGCAATTTCGCAGCAAAAAACAAAAAAAAAAAAAAAAAACAGCAACAACAAAAGCCTATTTATTGCTGAGCCTGACATGCACACAAACACATTCGGGGCTGAACAAGAAAAAGTGCCAGGGGATAAAATCAACCTGTGCATTCGCAATGAGCTGTGAGAGACACCCGACGCATCATCGCAGCAGCATCAAAACAACAACAACACAATAACAGCAACAACAACAACAACAACAACAACAAATACAATGGCCACAGGTTGTCATTTGCTGAAAATGGGTGACTGCGGCAAGGTTTGCAATTGGGGCCCTTTATTTGCACATATTGCACACGAACTGGACTGGGAATAGGACGGCGACAGGAGCAGAAATTGGAACAGGGGATCAGAGGCTGGAGAGGAGGGCGGGTTGTTTACATTTTAAAAACACCCTTCGCAACATTAATGGCGGATGTCTGAGAAAGAGAAGGATGGTGAGTGTGAGGGCGCCATTGAACAGGGTGTTTTATGCCTTGTTTTATTTATGCAAAATTATGTTTCAATTAAACGAAACGCGCTTAGTAATTGCCAGTAATTACATTTGCCTAGCGTTTCAGTCATTTTGAACCGCTGTTGCCAGGCGAGTGTACAGGATTACTAGTGAACCACACTCCTCACCAGGTGTGGGGAGAGGTAGCTTCGTGGCAAACGGAACATCTGTGGCACGCTGTAATTAGGCCGTGCATATGCCACAACAGCAGCATCCGAACATCATCTGAATTTAAAGTAGGATCAGCGCTTGGCTTTTGCGGCTTTGTTTCCTATGTCAATATATTATATTATTTTTTTATTTTTTTTGTTGAACGCATCCACCGATCGAGTACCATTTGGCATTACAATTTTTCAGCAGACTCATCGGGGTTGCGCCATGGTGTCTCGATGGATGAATGCATATATATATATATCAAAATGTAGAGGGTACCTTTTACTGGGCATCTCCAAACCTTTTACTGGGCATCCAAAACCGATTTAGACATGTTGCTCAATTTCTAAGCGAACTAATCTCTTAACTTTAAAACTATCTTCGGGGAATTGTCATAAAATCAATCGATTGGGAGATAAGCTTGTATATAAAAATCTATTTAGTTTTCTGTATATAATTATGCTCAATATAATGTAGTAAAACATGTATCTAAATTCACATTACTAAAAACATTTCTTTTTATTAAATATATAGAGATCAATGAATTAGGGTTTGTTGGCAAAATTTAAATTACTAAAATACAACTAAATAAGTTCAATAACATATTGTTAGTTTTAATATTAAAACTAATTATTAAGAAACGTTTATAATTAAATTGAAAGTATATGATTTATATGAAAATAGACTCATACAGCAACTTAAAGGTATGAGATAAATAAATTTTTTATTTGTCTGACGTACTTATCCTAAGTCCCTAAATCGTGCTCACCAGCATTTGAGTATAATTAACAGGCGGCATTGAAATATATTCCAAATGTTCAATATTACTGCATCCCATAAAAATAAACATTTAATTTCCATATTCAATAAGCACACAATTCACAAAACAATACATTTTTCGTAAAAAAAAATACAAAATTTGTATTAGTTTCATTTAATCGAGATAGCTATATGTAAAATTTGTATTTAGAAATCACTTTTTCCCTCAGGTGAGATGGTTATGTATTCATGCTTATTGCTATCCATCTGTGTACGCTTGAGATTGTTTCTGCTCTCATATTTGATACGCTGCCTTATCGCGTCGATAATCGGCTTCGGGGCCAGTTTATCGCAGAAACTTTTCTAATAACAGCATCCAAATGGGAACTTATGGCAGGCTACGTGCCTGGCATGCCAATGTCTACACCCCAAACAGACCCGAAGTTGGCACACTCGCTGCCTGCCTCCGACTCGGCACTCTGCCGCCCACTCATCATTAATGGGACAATTTTCGGAACGCCATTTTGGCGTTTTCGAAAGTTTCTTTTATTGCATACATGAGCCATTTGCGTGCTTGTGCTTCCGTTTCCGTTTCCGTCATAGACGCAGCTCGTTGACGCAGCCATTATGCTGTCGTTGCTCCAAACGGGACAACGTCTGGCCTCTCTCTCTCTCTCTCTCTCTCTCTCCCTCTGCTAACGCCAGTGATTGGGAACCCTCGTCCTTGTTGGGTTGCCTTGGTCGCTTCTCTGTTGTGCACATGTGTGCCTCGTCATAAAGGCCGCCGTTATGTGTGCTCTTATTATCATAATCCGTTGAGTTGTTGCCGCATTAATTAAATTTAATTAAAGACGTTTTGCAACATTTCTGCTGTACGTGGCAAACGTTGCAAATTGCATGGCCCAAAGCCCAACCCTCAGTGTGTACCCCAAGTACCAGATTTTCTCCGCCTCACTGAAATCAATTTCTACATATGAAACTCCTTAATTAATATTAGCAGCATCCATATTAGGCAGTGACAATTTATGCGTCGTACAAATACCAATAAGCCATTGATATTAATATTTATATAGTAATGATTTGCACTAATTGTAATATATTTATCAGATGTCAGTTATTAACAATGGTTAGTACAAACTAGGAGGCCCTCAAAATTACATACAGAACGGAATTCATCTTCTCACATTTGTGGGACTTTATATCATATATACGTCTTATGAACAATACTTCCAATCCTAAAATTCTTCAAAATGTATTAAAATGTGATTTCTTATGATGTTTTTCCAATCAGATGTCATTTTGTGCGTCTGTTTTGTTGTATTTTCCCTTGCATTTAAATATTAAGATAGTTTTCTGAAATTTTGTTAGCTTTTTTCCTACCAGAGTCGAAAAATTGTTGTAGTTAATTTTGTTAAAAACCCGATAAATTTGAGAGAAAATTTTGTTTCATTTTATATTTGTGTCTCAACAGACTATTATAGCCTTGATTACATTAACAGTCGAGTCGATGTAGACATGTCCATCCTTCTGGACACGTCGGTCTCAGAGTCAATAAGAGCTGGAGAGACCTTATTTTGAATATATACTCTTGTACACTAGCTCAAATATTATACTTATGTATTTGTATAGTTTAAATAAAAATATTTAAATTTTCACAGACATCCCACCTAAATTTAAATGAACTCATTTTTCTAGTTATGGCATTGTAATTTGATATGATTACAAATATCAATGTCACATAAATATATAAATTATTTATGAATCAATTTAGCCCCTGTTTTATGTATCTTTTTTACAAATAAATAAAAATATATATATATATATAATATAAGATCAGACGGAGCAAAGTCTATATTACATTGGAAAACAACAAATATTTGCACACAAAAAATTTATTTTCGACAGATATTTTTATGAAAGTTTTTTATATATTGCAATTGCCTGACAACGTCGAATGCCTGCATCGAGACGGATAATCTCCAAGTTTATAACAATAAATTTAAAACAGAGCTGCCAGTGTCAGACAAAGTGTAAGTGATTTTTTATTTATGGGGAGTCAAATCGTCACCGCCTTTAAATACCGATAAAAAAAACTCTGAAAAGTTGAAAAGCTTATAGTGTAAATCAATATATTTGCGACACTTTTAAAGCTAGAATTATCAAATTTGAAAGTAAGAAAACTGAGGGTCACCTTAAAAAATCAACTGCTGCAACAAATCTCACAGTTCCACAATTTGAGAGCCAGAGATTGCGGACAGACTTTATCAAGGGTCAAGCGAAGCACTATGCCACGAGAGCGAATGTGTAGGAAACAGAATTTAATCTTTGGTATCGGGAAGAGCTTCTGGTGTTATGATCTCAAAGTGATATCCCTACTTTGGAAACATTCTTCTTTAAACTATACATATTACGAAGATGAAATTTCAGAGGGGATCATTAGGAATTCCCTCAGAGCTGAAAGAAATCGATGTTACCCGATTTTCTAATGAGCTATTCAAATTGTTAGATAAGGCTGAACAACAAGCTTTCTTTTTAGTTTTTTTTATTTATTTAATAATTTTTATTGTGTTTTACTTAAGATTAGTTTTGTCATACAGCGCCGTTTTAATGCTTGCTTTAATTCATTCATTTTTAAACTCACAACAAACTCGGACTCTTTTTAAGCGCGAAGAAGTCCGTTCAAATTGTGTAATTGTTTATTTTTGTTTTTCTTATAACTTATGCATTGCACTGCATTTATTTACAAATATTTGGGCAAGAGTTGCTGCGTTTTAAATATTTGTGAGACATCACTCTCTCTATATCTCTATCTGTAATACACTTGTAAGTCCTTCATAAAGTTTGAATATCATTCAATTACGTATATGTGTGTAGACGATTTCTATCGTTTGTTTCGAAAATGTATTTCGATTTTGCATTGTAGTTGATTAAATAAAATTGTGTATCGTTTTTTAGTTTTGTTAAATTTATTTGTATATGTGTTATTTGTTAATAAATAGGTTTGTTGACTTCTACGTATATAAGTTGTTAGTTTTTAGGCTAATCGATTCTCGTAATATTTTGTGACCCTGACAGGCCGGTCAATGTCTTGGATGGGCTCTTGTTATAGTTTTTGTTATAGTTTTGTGTTTAGTGTTTGCTTGTCGAAGACGTGCGAAATAAGAACAACAAGTTTTCTATAGGATTTTAATTATTTTCGTATTCATTTGAAAAGTCGCATTATATCATAATTTACACAATTTGTCACAACTTATACTAAAATTAGCAGTAATAATTTTGCTTTTAACTAAAACAAAAAGTATGCAAATAACGTAAATATTCTTTTAAGAAAAATGAGCAAATTAGCTAGGCCATTAAACTAAACTTATTTCAAGTTGAAACTTCCACAAATCCATAAATGTTTGTATGGCAACCAAAATCGAGAAGCGAAATGCAACAAAATTGTATTCATTCAAATTGTAAAACAAAACAAAATGCCGAAGGATTCTCCAGATTGTGTGGATGTGGATACTACATACATAACAAATTACTAAAAACATAACGTGCCCATTAATTAGTATAATAATATCACTTGAGCCAATGCCGGAAAAACAAAGCGAAAGCATAAAGAATTTCGAAAGGATTTGATTTGACCAACGATGTCGCAAGGAATTAATCCTGCACATCTGGAGACAAATGTGCGCGAAATATGACTGCGTTTAATGTTGACAGTACTACATACATATATAAGAATATATAAGTTCATATTTGTATATATTTGTAATATATATTTGTCGTTAAATCGTTACGTTTGTATTTGTAAATATGCATGTGAAAGTTTTGCTTCGCTCCATTTATGATAAATAAATATACTTCATTTTTACCTTTAATTTTTTGTTACTTTAATTACTTTAAATCATCTTGTAATTCTTCTCTCACTGTTTACATTAATTTAATTTTATTTTGGGAAGTTAAAACTCTACGTATATGGGTTCTAGCAGGCTCCTTTTACTTGGCCTGCTCAATGTTTGTAATTTGTTACTTCTTCTTTTTCAGTGTAATTTCAGTTATTTCTGTTTTTGTTGTTGTTGTTGTTGTTGTTGCAACCTTAAGCTGATACGTATTTTAAAGTTAAAAATTTGTAATATTTAGCGCATTTCATTTAACGCTTATTACACACAGAAATGTGTTGAAAACATTTTAGTCACTGGCAAATCGACATCTATTTTATTTTATTTTTCCATTTTTATAGTTAATATTATTATTACGTATTTTAAATCGTGATTATGCTTTTGGGTATGTTGCATACCGTTTGTTACATATTACAATACACTTATACTTGTACATAGGGAAATGTTTGCGCTTTTTTCTTTTACTTTTTCTTTGTTTTTTTGTTTTTCTTTTAAATTTATTTTTGTTCGTTTTGTTTTTTATTTTTGCTTATCATGATTTACATTTAGCTGGTATTATAATTAATATTAATATGGCATTGACGGAACTATTGTACTTAGATTTCGTCTAAGCAAAATTTAAAAGCATTGGCATACAAACAAATTACTGCAAAAACATACAACACAATAAACAAAACGTTGGAAGATTTTTTCGATTAAAAACATAAACACAAAAATTTCCAATAAATATATATGAGTACAAAACGTACATACGATCTATTTCTCTATTAGTAAGTAGGGGTATCATATCTGTAAATACAAACATATATTTATATATATATATATATTTATAAATATATATATTTCCATAATATTCATAAACATAGTTAATCGTGATTCTTTACCATACTATATGTATATGTATATGTATATATATGTAATCCTACAGCAGTCGCAAATAATTTTACAGTTGAACTCGCTATTCGCTTTGTTGTCCTTGGCAATGTGCCACTGGCAACTTCACGGGGTTATCTGACTATTTGACTATAAAATATAGCTCAATTCACATGGTTATCTCCAATCATTGTTTCCTTTCTGCGAACCTCTCAGATTCAGCGTTTTGCTCTCGAAAGCACTACATAAGCATTTACCGCTATTTTTTATATTTATTTTTGTTTGTTTTTTTTTTATAGATCGATGTATTCATTAAATTTACCATGATGTGCACAGTGGGCAGGGATTGATTGTAGCTGCTTGAAATTAAGATGGTCATTCTTCGAAATGACAGGGAAATGAGGGGAATTGAAATGAAACTTGAATGTCTTACATCTTTAGGCAATGCTGTCTATCAAATAGGCAACACTGCCAAAGTTATAATGCGAAATAAATTAAAATTATCTGCGAGTAAAACAAAGTAATTTGTTTTAAAAATAATTAAAGCCTTTGCAGTTAAAATTTGTTTCTTTTGTTTTTGTGTTGACAACTTTCAACTGTCAACTTTCAATCAAATCGACAACGACCCACTGTGCACAGTCATTGAACTTGCATGTGTCTGTGCTTGCATGCGAGTACATACATATGTACAAGTATGTATGTACTGTGTGTTTCTATGTATGTAGGTATATCCGTTATATGTAGACTTAAACAACTATTTACTATGTAAAACATTACGTATTTATGTTATCAACTTTTGTTTTGTTTTGTTTTCTTTTACACAGAAGAGACGAAAAGACGCCAAACAATAGACATCAAGCGACGACGATGACGATGACGGTGTCGATGACGATGACGATGGCGATGGCGATGACGGTGGTTGTTGGATTGTGGCGCTGGTGACAATGACGGTAATGATTGTGGCTGACTGACGATCGGCGGCCCATTTAGGAGTTGACCTTACTGACCGCTTTGAGTAGGTCGTGATTGCTCTTGTCGAGGGCGCTCATCATACCCAGATTGCCACCAAGGCCAGCTCCCAGGCCGGGACCAATGCCAGCGCCGACACCGACGCCAACGCCAACACCCATGCCCAATCCAAGCTTGAGATCGTTTTGACCGACAACGGAGTGGTGCAAGTGGCCCGGATTGTGTGTAATGATCGAGTGATGATCTTGTTGCTGCTGTTGCTGGTGCTGCTGTTGTTGCTGTTGCTGTTGCTGCTGCTGTTGCTGCTGCTGCTGTTGCTGCTGCACTTGCTTGTTCTGCTGGGCGGATTTCATCGTCTCCTGAGCCTTCATTTTCTCTTGCTCCTCACGATCGCGTCGTGCCTAACAAAGGGACATGAAAAGATTCAAGACAAAAGCACATTAAACGTCTGTCCACAGTAGGTGTTCCTCCATTCTCAGATGTCTGATGTCCGATGACTCATTTTAAAATGCAATAGCTATCGCTCCGTTATGCAAATCAGGTCAACTTACCTGTTCGTTGATCTCTTTGACCGCACGCAACTCCTTCTTCAACTTCATGCGCCGGTTCTGGAACCAGATTTTGATCTGGCGCTCAGTCAGGCAGAGGGCGTGCGCAATCTCTATGCGTCGTCGCCGCGTCAAGTAGTGGTTGAAGTGGAACTCCTTCTCCAGCTCCAATGTCTGGAAGCGGGTGTAAGTCTGGCGGCCGCGGCGACGTGGACATCCGTTGGGCCCTGCAAACCACAACAAACAAAAAAATAACAAAAAAAACAAGTTAGTCACGATTGTCACGCACACAGCTCAAGTGGTCGGTGCCGGTCTGATTCTGGTTCTGTTTTTGGACACTCTTAACGAGCTGCGAAGAAGATGACACCCGGCCACAAATGGCATTTCGCCTTATGTGAACGGGTTTCAGCCTCACATCAGGCAATAAGGCGCTTAATTTGTGTGCAGCCATTAGCCACTTTGAACTCAAAAGCTCCGGTAAGAACTTTGCCAGATTGGCAATTGTTTAATTGCAGGTGCAGCGTTCAAGAAAAAGGGGAAATGCGATCGAAAGCGATAACGGGAACAGAAAGTGAGTGCCGTGCATCATCTGCTGCGAATTACGAGGAAAATAAACAGTTCTTCTAACCGGGCGAGCGTCTCTTACGTCAGTCGACAGCGCCACACAGTGCGAGGCGCGGCAGGACATTATCTCCCTGGGGGTCGATTGTCGGCTGGCCGGGCACTGATTCCGATTGCATGGCATGTAAAGGGTGAAATGAACCAGGGACGAAATTCACAACAGTAGCTCCCGCTGGGATGAGAAAATGTTTTCCAAGCAGTTTTGTCTTGCGATTTCGATTTATTTTTTGTTTTGACTTTTTTTATTTTTATTTTTTTTGCTTTTTTAGTAATTTTTCACGCTACCTGTGCGAATTTTTTGCTTGACGGTGCGTGGCTGATGCAGCAGAGAGAAAGGCAACAGAAATGGGAATGGGAATCTGCTTCGTGTTTATGTTTCGGAAATCAAAATTTCGCTATCTGCAAATTGCAGGCCACGGCTCACTTTTGCCGCTTGCTGTTTTATGACAGCACCTATCGTTTTTTCCTTTTATTTATTTATTTTTTTTGAGTTTGTTTTTTCGTTAAAGGTTTTCACGTCAGCGGCACATTTTTTATGGTTTGGCAAGTTCCGAGTTTGCGACAACAATGCAAGGGACATCTTTTGCGTAATATTTTGAAAGGTGCATTCGTCTACAGTTCCACATGAGTTGTAAATCATTTCCACAAAATGTTGTCCTTTATGGAAATCTAAGGATGTCTATTAATATTCACATTAAATATTCCGAGTGGTGAATAAATAAACAAAATAATATTGACTGCATGCGAGTATTTTATCATTTCGATGCGTTTCATTTCAAGTGAATGGAATTCCGGAATATGGCAGGCAAGAGTCATAAAAATATTGTTGAGGAGCTTTTGGCCAGTTGACAACAACTTGAATTCCAATCAGCCCCCGGCAAGGAGCAGAGACAGAGCACAAAAATGCTAAACTAATCTAAATTATTTACTCGCTACAATGAGCAGCTACAATTCGTCCCATAAATCACGACTCCCAGGACACACTCGCCCCTAAACGAGATTTACGACTCTCGCAATGATGGCGCACAGGTGCGAGCGGGATGGCTGCATTGCGCACAGGAGTGCTGGAATACAATATGGCTGCCTTCGCGTATGGGTCCGACAGGTAGATACACTCACACACACACACACACACACACACACACAAAGCCAAATGCACACACACACACTCTCAGAAAGCGGGAGCGTTGTCATGACAACGATTGCTGTTGTTGTTGTTGTAGTTGTAGTTGTTGCTGGCAGAGAGCAGTAAGCGTCGCCGTTGTTATTTGGTGGTGACTCTGAGTGGTGTTGGTGGTGGTGAGTCGGCGCACAGCTGAGCGAGCCAAGCGAAACCTGAATTGCCGAGAGCAGAGCAGAGCGGAGCGGAGCAGAGCTGAGCGCACTTTGAGCCAGATGGTGTTGCGGGCCAAAGAGCCAGCACTCAATCTCTGAAACAGTGCGAGACATATTGATTTTTCATTCAAGTCAACGGCAGATTTTTGTAATGGCCGTCAATGGACGACTCTTGTCGACCCCGTCCCCCGCCCCATCCCCTGAGGTATTAGCTGAATGCAGTCAACTTGCAACCTGATCGCACTGCAGCACCCATCGCAGAGAGGCACATTAATATTGATGGCTAACTTTCGCATAGTAAAGTCTCTCTGCAAACATAAAAAATGTAATATGCAATTGTCTCTATCGATGCAGATACACAGATAACCATTACACTGTCATATGGAATAATTGCAATTACAAAACATTTACTTGATGACCGAATAAAAGAGCCCATAGGCTCTGAAGACATGTTTGGTTTTAGATTTACTTTAAATTAATTCATTTTTGATTGCTATGAAAAATACTTGAAAATTTTCCAATTTGAAAATAATATCGATAATAATTGTACATCTGAATATATACATATGCAATATAATTAAACAATAAATGTGAATATAAAAAAATATACATTTAAATTACATTTGATGTCAGCCTTTAGGCGCTTAAAGCATATTGACAGACAATTCAGTTAAATGCAAATTTGTTTTTCAATTGATAATGTTTTATATTTCATTGACTTACATCTCCGTTCCACAGATAAAAGTCAATGAATTTATGGCCATTTAATTAGCGGTAACTAGAAATCAAGTTTAAGCCAGGCGAGTGGCTATCCCAATCCCAAGCTAACCGGTTTATTGCACAATTCATGCAAAATCATTTTCCATTTTTTTCAATTTAAAATCAATTAGCTGGCCATAAACTTTTGCTGCAATTGACTGGCGATGTGTCATTTCTTGACCGAAACTTTTGTGCGTCTAAAATAAGTTACTGAGTTATGGATCGTTCTGAAAATCGAAAGGCCAACAGCCAGCGAGCTGGCAACAGCTGTGGCCCATACAGACGCTGCCATTGCAGACGCCCTGGCGTTGGCCAAGTACCGTCGTGGCTGCAACTGCAGACTGAAGTGGGCTGCAGATTGCATTTGTGAGATTACCAGGGAATGCCTCGACAACAATTGAAAATATTCATGATATTCAAAATAATAGTTCCATAAATTGCGACGCGTATAAACAAGTCTCAATCATAAAAGCATACATACTTAAACTTATGATGACATTAAAATCATAAAAACAATTCAATAAACATTCACACACATATTGACACAACGGTCCGACGGGGTACGTAAAAGCGTTATAAGTATTGTGTATGGCCGAAAGTGTTAGAGCAAATACTAAATGGGGAAACATATACATGTATGTATATATGCGTGAATCTCTGTGCACCAAGACAAACAGTATCTAAATTTATATACATATGTTCATACCATTCTCGGTGTGTGCATTTGAGAATGCTATCAACGGCTTCGTTTGTTTAGCAAGCGACACAAAATTGTTTGTGGAATAAACAACCATTTTGTTTCTATTTTCTATGCTTCGCATTTTGTTATGATGTATAATAAACAAATTTACAATCGTTTGACACAAACTTTCCAACTTTGATACATTGTGGCCAGTGTTTCCGTGCCGCTTTATCTGTTTGCAAATTGGCTTTTGCTGTTGTAGCTGTTGTTGTAATTGTTGTTGGCAATTAATTGGAATTGCGTCCATATTCAAAAGTTCCATAATTTGCATGATTTGCATGATTTGCAACTGAATTTCTGACAATTGCTGAAGTTTTACTTGCAATTGTTTGTTGTCTTTTGATGCGCAACATTTTTGGCAAACCCAAAGTTTGTTTTCGTAAGATTTTAGATGCTGATGGCAATAGTTTTGCAAAGAAAAACACAAACAGAACTTGAACATTTGCGAACCCCAAGACTTGTGTGTATTCGCCAAGGAATCTTCGGAGAAATTTCTATTCAATAAAACAATAGCCCCGCAGGAAGTAAGTTTAAAAATATTGATATTAAACATCAGCAGACTTTATGACTTGAAGCACATTTGCAGACTTTATGATATGCATTTAAAGGTACTCGTATATCACACTAAGATTATTTCCGGTCTGAAATAACTTCAAATTATAACTATCATGTATATTTAACATATTTTAATATTAAAATAAATTAAATATTTTTTATGAATATTTAAACGATGGTGTGAAGTATGAGTTGAATGTGTATGGCTAATGGTAGTAATCATTTAAATGTATTCTCAATTTGTTTAATGCATTATTAGTTTAATTTGTTAACATCCTACAAGTTAAATTCTATTTCTCCTTCTGGGCATTGGATCTTGAAAAATGTTGTCTTCTCGCATCGCATCGCATCACTTGGACTTGTCTATATTTTCGGCTGGATATTTCACTGCTCAATGTATTTTGTGGAGGGTTTCGTATGTTGTATACTGATTTGTTTGTATTTGGTATGCATTTTCGAAACGAACTTCCCGGATGGCATGTTGAAAGATATATAAATAAACATCAGGCATTCAACAGCGCACAACGCACACACCCAAAACACATACACACACACACACACACACACACACACACACACATACATACACAAATACAAAATGAATCGATGTCTTAACAACTGGTTCCAAATTGGCTCCCAGATTTCTGATTTCTGAGTTCGCTTTATTCATTATTTTGACAAAGCGTTTTGTGACGATCTTTTGAGTGTTTAGCACAAATTGCAGTGTTATTTGGTGAATGCACGACACAAAATGGCCTCCCCAGGGACCAGCTATATGCCAGGATATGCAAATGCGAGCCAGGACTAATTAAAGTTTCAAAGAAAAGCCGCTCAGAGTCTGTTTCAGCTTTTGCTTCTCTTCCGTTTGGGCAACATCTGGCGCCTTTTGTTCGGCTTTTAGCAGAATGCGAGGTAAACTCAGAATAAAGGCGTTCGCAAATTGGGGGGCGGGGCAGGTAAGCGCCGCCATTTATTTCCAAGCTAAGAGGGTGGCAGGAGCTGATGCTCCGCTCTGTTGCTGCCGCTGCAAATAATTTATGTTTATTAAATTTATTTAAATTTAATCAGACGCGCAACATTCCCTGCTAAAGTCAAGCCGGGAAAAGACAGGGAAAAATGTGGGTGGTATGTGGGGGAGGAGGTTGTGCGTGTTTCATGAGGGGTGAGTTGCTGCGAGGCCGAACAACCTGGTAGCGACAGGCCAAGGACCGGGGATGCTTTTTGTGCAATTTATGTGCAACGCGTTGCCAATGTTGTTGTTTTCGTTAGCATTGCTATCCGGCCACGCCCCCATCCTGCGCCCCTTCCACAACACCGTACCAGCCCCAGCACTCCCCGCAACTTACGGAGAGCCATGCCAGACCAGGCCAGACCAGGCCAGGCACAGCGGCAGGAGCAGCAGTAGCATAAATTGCTAATTGTGTGCTTAATCTTGAAAAATATATGGCAGGGCGTCGCTATCTGTCTGGTTTGGGCCTGCGCCAAGTGGCAAGTTTTTGCTGTTGCAAATAATATCAAGCATTAAGTGCTCGCTCCTCGGGGATTAATATATTCTCATCAAATATTTCGCGCCATTATTGGAATTGCACGCTCTTGTTGTTGTTGTTGTTGCTGTTGCTGTTACGGTTGGTTGCTAAATTCAACTGCCAGTTCAAGGAAGTAATGTAGAATAAATGCTGGGGGCCCCCAATGGATTTTATCTCATGTAACGATATGCAAACACAGAAGACAATTTAAGTTTATGCAAACACTGATGATGTTCGAAGTTCGGCAAAGGCAATAAATACATTTCATATCTACAACAAAATTTTATATAACTGACATTCTTATCTTCAGCAAATATTTTGACAAGCACAGCAATTAAAATTATAAACTAAATTGAACATTCAATTCGAAAAATACATGGAAAACTGGAAAATGGTCCGTTCTGTAGGCACATTTGTATATCGAACCTGTTTCGTTTACTAATTAAAGTTTAAATCCTACCAGAAAATATACGTAATATTTGCAGAAGTTCAATTTATATTCTGCAAATATCGCAATTTTTTGGTCAATCAATTTTAATACCACTGAATTTTAAAGTTCACAATTAAATTGTAACCTCTCCAAATAGTTTTGAATAGATAGGCCAAAATGGCGACGTCGAAAACAGACAAGTAAAAACATTACATTCGAGTAATAATTATATAGTTATTTAAATTATAAATTTAGCTACTCTAACTGCGACGATTAAACTTTAAGATAATTTTAATAAATAGAGGTTATTAAATAAATATATCAAAAGCATTTGAAATCAATTCAATTTTAAAATTATTAAACAAATAACAGTTGTCATAATTATTTTTGATATCGGTTGAAAAATAAATTACAAGGGAGTTCCTTGTGCTATTAAATATAAATATAATTGAAATCTACCTATCAAAGTTCTTCCTTTCTCCTTAATACAAAACAATTTAATTAAACTAAAACTTTCTTCGGTGATCGATCTGTGTAGCTGCTCCTATCAGTGACAAAATTAAGGAATATATTTAAAATATATAATTCAAGAATGATGTTTCTGTTTGCGTGGAAAAGTATATATGTAATTTTCAGTACGCCTTAATTATATAATAATAAAATATAAAACAGGATAGTTTCAGTTTATTTTGTATTCTTATTGAATATGTTATTGGCTATTGTATATTAAGCGATCACAATTGAGATCTAGAGTTGTTATGTAGCCTATAAACATTATAGGTCACTTGGAAACTCCACTAGCGTTGTTTTATTAAGATCTGTTGAAAATATATTGCTAATGTGGCAGCTCAAGATTTATACACAATTACTGATGCTTTAGTTCCACAGATTTGCGTGTGTAACAATTGTCTGCATATGTTTCTGCACTGGCATTAAAGACAGCTTCTGCACAATGATAATGAAGGCGTACCTCCTGTTAAACAGGGGCTGTTATTTTCTAGGGCCACACCGATGTGTGTGTGTGTGTGTCTGAATATATATATATATATATATATATATAGTATATATTTGCACGCATGCATAAAGCCATGACAACAGTAACATTTAAATTGTACAGGGAACAGGAGCGAAAGGGAGCGAGGATAACAGCGCATAACGACAACAACAACAAGAGAAACGGCAGCCATTAGAGCCATTCACCCTTACTGTCTTTATGGTATTTTTAATCTCGTGGGTGGTTGGCGGGCTCACCATAGCCACACATCCACTTCGCAAGCCTCCTGTGCTTAGTTTCAGCAAGGAGTCGCAAGGAGCCGCAGGAAGAAGAGCAACACTGAATACAGACGACGACAAGGATGCGTACGAGGTCGTGTTTTTTTTGCACGCACTGCAAAGACGAGGGTGTGATAAGACAAAATACCCGCCATAAATGTGAAAAATATATGGCCAGAAGTAAAAGGGAAAACGGAAGAAAACCGCACCACAACAACGACAAAGCGAATAAAAATACACAACAACAACAACAACAAAAAACGAGAAAGGAGAAAGGAGAAAGCAAAAACCTTGCTAAAGAAGGCGAGCAAAATCAGAGGGCTACTTGGCGCTCCGCACCCTCTCCCGAATCCGAATGAAAGTTTCGATAAATTTGTTGGCTTGCCCCGGGGGGAGTGCGAACTAATTTTGGACAGACGCCGCAAGAAGACGGCGCAAGCTGGGCGCGGAGGCACAGGAGGGCAAGGAGGCAAGTAAGCAAGGAGGCAAGGAGGCAAGGCAAACGGATTCCATTCGGGCAGCTGGAACATTTGTAACGATGGCCTATAAATGGCATTAGGCGTCTAGAATTGGTAATCCGCAAGATTTTTGCCAATGACGGTCTGGTCTGCTCTGCTCTGCTCTGGTCTGGGCTGGGCTGGTCTGTGCTTGACAGCTGTCGTTGCTGTAGCCGCAGCTTCCGGCCACGCGTCACCAACTGACCTCAACTTGAACACACTTTACTGTGTGTGTGTGTGTGTGTGTGTGTGTGTGTATTATTGTGTGTGTTTTGGCTCCATTTAATTGCAAATGAAAGGCGTTTAATGCGCACCAGTTGCGATTAAAATCGCCGCGAATCGACACGACAATCAACGGCCTCTCAATGATGACAATGGAGTGGTGCCCAATATGTCTGTCTGTGTGTGTGTGTGTGTGTGCAGCCGCCGGGTCGTCAACACTTTTCGGCAGAGAAGAAGAGAAGACCAACAGAACGTACACATATGTATAATAATAATATAAAAAGAAAAGGTTCAGCGACGAATGCAATTGGCCTCGTCTTGCCCTTTGGATGGCTCATTGGCTTTCGGCAAAGGCGAAGAAACTGAATTGAAATTGATTGCCTTCATTGGGTAGTTGTTGCTGAGTCTGAGTCTGAATCTGAGTCAGAGTCTGAGTCTGAGTCTGTTTGTTGCCAAGTTCATTTGTGCGTTCTATGAACCTTGGCAACCTTATATCGACTTCTATTGAAAATTAGACCAACTCTGCTGCTTTGTGAGAAGTGAGAAAAGTATTTCCATTCCGTTTACGGCCCACTGAACACGTCGATATCTATATCGATATCGTCACAGTAAAGAACCCGCTCTCCATTCCTCCAGCTAACTGGCAACCGTCAATAGTCAATAGTCAGAGCTAAACCGTCGCTGTTTCCACTTGGTAAAAACAAACACGAATTTCGAATTTCTATTTCGACGAACAACTTGAGCAGATGTCGCCCATAACTTAAGTTGTGTGGGCTGCGCGAGTTCGGCTTGGAACGATGACGTATTAAATCGCCATTCCAAGAGGGGTGATGTTACCCAATCCCACAGCCACATCCCCTCCCCCCAAATCCACGGCGAGTTGCTCCCCTGCCCTTCAGAAACGTGACATTTAAATTCGTATAAAAAACATCGATTGATCGAAGCATTTGCTGCGGGTTCTATATTTACCTAGCCATGCACATAACTCATGCTTAGCCTCGATTCCCATTCCCATTCCGATTACCGAACCCGGATCCATACCGAGGCCTTCGCATAGAAATTTAAATGTGCCCGTTGCCCAATACTTGTAATTTCATATTGTCGTGGCCCTCCTGCCTGGCATTTGGTTTTTTTTGTTTGAGGTGTGGTCCTGTGTGTGCTCCATCGGCTCACTCACCCACACAAGTACACTCTCTCCCCTCTCTCTCTCTCTGTCAATGGTGCCCAAATTGTTGGCCGGCTGAATAGCTGCTCAGATGACGACCACAGACCACAAATGCCGCTTCAGCTCATGCATTATCCACTTTTTCAATTTTCCCCAGCATTTTTTGTTGGCTCACAAACTTGATTCATGATACCCACACATACGCATCTGAGAGTATGTGTGTGTGTGTGTGTGTGTGTGTCTGCATCTGTGACTGCATTCTTTTGGTTAATGGTTGCATGAGAGCAGATCCTAAAAATGGCGTCCAAGACCAGGTAACCTCTTCTTATACATTATATACCTATATCGATTGTTGACTACCCCCAAAAAGTACTCTCAAGCTCAAATTACATAAACTGGAATTTATGTTTACAGATAAAAGGTATGAAAGGCCTAAAGGGAACTCTGAAAGAGGTGTCCAAAATGATGTGTTCATTAGAAGTAGAAGGAAAGTTGATTTACTTCTTTCAGCAACAATAGATTATTATAATTGAAAGAAGGAAAAACGAGTTTTAGAAGGGGAATCTAAAAACAAAGAAGCAGCATTAGCCGGTTATTTAATATTTCCTGCACATTATAAAATGTTTCTTTATAACTCGTTCCACATTTGTAAGTAAGTTTAATGCCGATTGAACTATTTGAAATGTAAACCAATAAGAATCCACTTTTTTGTAGCCTAAAGTGAGTGCTTATGTAGATTTTACATATTAAGTTTGAACATGCAAGCATCTCCAAAATGTTTGAGTTTGCAAATTCTGTTAATAAATGTTAAAATCAAATTAAAAGACAGTTCTAATAAAATGCCAATTATGTTGTGCATCAGGCAGAATGATCGTTTCAAATGAGACACCAAATTCGGAATATAAGTTTTCATACTTAATTGATCAAGCTTATTTACTCTTTTAAGACAACTCCATCTTTACCCCTAAAATGTATTTTACAATGTTCGATGTTTTCTGCAATAAATGTGAGATTAGATCTAATAATTTTTCTTTCAATTTTGTCTAAAATGTGAATGCTGTAATCGACTCCCAGACGGGGATGTTCTTTCGCAATTTCGATCTCTTCTATTTCGCGAATAGTATAATAATATGTTAAAGCAACAATGTTTACATAGTTCTGTATGCACAATGTACATAGAGTTACCACAACATTCTGTATGCGAGCCTCTTAACAGATCACTGTAAAGACGCACATAACATCGATTAGCGTAATTTAGTCGTTCCATTACATTAAGTAAAGAAGGTCGCGCAGCACTTGTCGAAAAGACATTGAAACGTATATATATAGACATAACCTCTACTGAAAAACTCCTCGTGTCATTAATGGTCATGGGCCCGGTTTTTCATTCAGTAAGCATGCACCCATAACCCCAAATCTCCAACAATATACGATACGATTTGTAAGCTCTCTGGAATATATAATTAAAAATGATTAAAAAGTAATTCAAAAAACTTTACATTTTTCTACAATTTTTTTGTATCATTTTTGGGTATAAACCTTTTCACATTGATACAGGTCCTATCGACTTCAGAAATTTTAACAGACAGCCGAAAACAGAAACCCGTTTTCCATCTTCTAAATTTCAAAAACAAATAAATTACAAATTAAAAAAATATTAATTATTATCTTATCTCAAAATTATAAAAAAAATTCAAAATATTAAAAAGATTTATTTGCACTAACAGGTCTTTTTTTTAATTGTTAGTCTTTTCAGCTTTGCAAATCGCACTTTGGTTGATACAATCTTAAACGATTTAAAATTTGTAGAGCAATTTGTTTTTTAATTTTCTTTCATGTGGATAACATTTTCAAAACAGCTTGATTGCCAATCAGGCAGGTAAAATTCTGCAACGTATTTGGATAATACAAATTCGAATATTGTCCAACTCATTACTTATATGCATTATTAATGGAATTATACAGCCACAAAACATGATTAATAATTCTCAGAATTACAACAAGCGTAAGATTTTTGTTGAAACCATCAATTGGCGTTTTTTCACTTAATTATTTACATATGTATTGTATGTATATTATATGGCTCATATCGCTAACGATAATGGTCGCAATCGCAGCTCAGACACACATAATAAAAGTTTATCAGGCAACAACTAAAAGAATTGCAAAGTGCATTAGCCGGCGTGTATAATATCGCCATCAAATTTATATTAACGACTACTTGCACTAATTAATGGTGGCTGCTCGAAGGCCCAACAGCAATTACAGCAGCGTGAAATCCACATCCACAACCACGGCCCAAATGGAGACCGTCACGCAGAGTGCGAAATGCGGAAAATGGCTGGGAAATGAAGTGGAGCACGCGAGCCGTGGAAAACAATTCAACACAAATAACACCTAAAGTGAACCGTAACAGCAACAACAATTTACTTAAACAGCAACTTGAAATAAAACTTTAGTGCGGATTTGACTAAATTTAAATTATAATTAAAATTAATGAAAACGCAAAAGTTCGCGACGAGGATTTGCGACATGTGCGAACGGACGAATAAACCTTAAATTGGAATGACAACCAAGGCTCGTTGGGGGGATGGGTGGGGGGCAACGAGGCAGGAGTTGGCACCGAAGGGCTATTGTCTGTGGAACGTGTGCGCTTTTAATTTGATTTCGTCTGCAAATTTGCATGTCGTCTGCCAGTGAAGTGAAGTGAAGTGTTTTGTGTGTTGTGTGTGGCAAGACAAAGCGCCAGCCTCCGCCTGTCTGTCTGGTTGCCATTTTAACTCTCAGTTACCCAGCCAGCCCCGTTTGCAGTGCTCTCGTTCTGTGTTGTGTGTGTAATTCAAACCCTTTTGCCAATTTGCGCCACTTGGGCATTAAAACCGCGATTAATAGCCACACAGGGTAGTTAAAAACTCCATGCAGGCGGGCGGGTTGGCGCAGGGTGTCGGGTTTTGGTTGCCGTTGCCGTTGCCGTTGCCGTTGCTGCCTCGCATTCGCAAACGTGTCATTTGAAATATTCTGTAGCCGTGGAGCGGGAGCGGGGCACAAAAATACGCCACGAAACGTGCCGATAACACGGTGTCGCACATTTACCCCGCCCACTGCGCGCGACACGCCCTCAAGAGGCGTGAGTGTGAGCACAACAGAGCGAGATGGAGAACACCAAATGTAAATACATACAAGAAAAACAAAATAAAAAAAATACAAAAAAAATACAACAAAAAAATGAAAACAAGAAAACAACAGAAAATCGGAAATTAAACAAAACCGAAACGAAATGGAATTCGCTTATCGCGCCTCATAAATTAACCCTTGCAGCGTCCGACGGACGGACGGACGGACAGACACGGGACACCAAATTTCAGCTCTCTCCTCACCCGGCCCACCACAGCAAGCCAGCCAGCTAGGAAAGTACACGGATTGACGCCGAGAGACTGATTGAAGACCCAACTAGGCGTTAAGTGGTTGCTCCAGTCCACAGGTCGTGGCCTGCAACGGAGTTTATCTGCGTCGGCCAGGCCCGACCAGGCCCGATGCAGACACAGATGCGAATGCATGTATACACTCAGCGGAAAAGAATTGCCCTGAACTTTATAGATTCTCCATATTATTGTCGCCAAGGGTGACTCAGTATATTTGTAAAGCAGACTTACTAATCTTAAATTCAGAATTCGTTTGTTTTTTAAATATTGAAAAAATATGTCTGATTTTCAGTGACTGTTTTTTATATATATGAACAGACAGAACTCTAATATTAGATTTTCGGCTGCTTATATTATTAATAAACATTAGTATTTTTAGAATTCCGAAATAAAAACATTTCAGATAGTTTATATATTCAAATATATTTATTTAATTTGAAATAAACTGACTATTTTCTTAATTTAAGAAAGCTTTTTTGCATTGCTCCCTTTTAGAATTATTTTCAATTATTATATATAATTAAATTTATAAAAAACAAGTCTTTTTATTTTAATAAATTTGAAGAACTTTCTAGTTTTTAGTTCGAATTAAAATTTTTAGTGATTATCTATAATTCAGGGTGATTTTTTCCGAGTGCAGTGTAGAGACAGATCCGCTAGTACTAAATCAAAAAAAAGATGAAGATAATTGAAATTGAGAGGAGCTCATTGTGCGACTGATTTGAATGATTTGACCACGAATAGAACTTAAGTTCAAACTAAATATGGAACAGTGACTGTTGTCAATTTAATTCAGTGCCGTAAATCCCCAACGCGATCACTTATCATGAGTTACGATTATGGCATGTTAAATTAATAAAAAATAATGAATATTATTGTTTAGCACGCGATTAATGCTATCTCAATGAAGGTGAAAAGCCAAGTGAAGCGTTGAGACTGTCTACAGATAGAGCAGGTTTGAGATCATCAGCACCCCCTCATTATATATATGTATATACGCCTACTGACTGATACATCTGTATATAGTATTTATGAAATGCTTGTTTTGTATTACATATTGATTATGCTTGGCATGGAACGATTCAATAAGAAATACATGACATAAAAACCGAAATAATGTTGACATATAAAGTCCACAAAACATCTTCTAATTTCATAATATACAAAATTAATTATAGCATTTTATCTTTTGGTATATATAAAAATTAAAATAGTCGTAGGAATGAAAAATGTGATTTAAATTAATAATTAAAATGTGCCACTTAATTGAAAATGGGAAAAAATGGCCAATTATAAATACGAGTGGTATTTCAATGAATCAAATACCTTCTCTACTCAACGGTAAAATATGCCATTGTAATAACCATAAGTAATTAAGGCCAAGAGCACAGCAGTAGTCAACAAACAGGCAATAAAAAAAAACATATGTGGGCAAATTGAAGAGAATCGAGTTAATTACTTGTCAAACAACGACTGTTAGTGTTGTAAACTGCGCAAATGACTTTACCTACACTCCAACTCCAACGGCACCCACATTGATTTATTTACAGAGCAAACAAACGACTCAGCTGACCAGCGCCGAGGGACGGGCGGGGGAATGGGGCAGGGTTAGCCAACTCTCGAATATCAAACGATCTGTGAAGCGAAAAGCAACATCACAGCACGTACACAAAACCACCAAGGGCTTTGGCCGCCACTTCTGCCCCACTGCCCCCGCGCCAGAGCCGACGCCGATTTCCACGCAGTCCCATCTAAATCCGTCAGACTGCCTGGGCCACAGATTGGCTTGGAGCAGCACCAATAAAAAGTTCCGCAATTACATGCCACAGCCAAGAGCTTGTCTTGAATGAGCTTAATGAGACCGGTTGGAAAATCGTTTTCAACTACTGTACACTTATGCTGGCAAATGCTCATGCAATTCCAATTAATGGCACCACCAGGATATGTGAAAAGACATATTTTATATGCCAGTTAAATATGGCTTTTACATGGCAATCTCCTCTACGATAAATATTAAAATAAGATACCGGCAAGAAGGAAATAAAAAATAAAAAATCGATTGATTTATTGTGCACATAATTGTGCAGTTAATGTGTTCTCAAATTCGATTTGGTCTACAAAGCAGCTTTGCTGTGTTAACTAATTGGAGTAATCGAGGCAACAAAATTGTTACGTGACGCACATAAACCGAATTGAATTGCAAAGGCAGTCGTTAATCTTTTTATGACTCCCATTGTGTACGATCGTGAGTGGCTGCTACTCGTGTTTCTTGATGGCTGTTCCGATGCTCCGATGCTCTGATGCTCTGATGCTCTTCAGTCGTAGGTTACTTAATGTTTATGGTCATTATCGATGAACTAAGTAATTAAGACAAATTGCAAATCGGCCACCACCTGACCACATGGCCATGGTCATTTGGGAACAATCGGGCACCAAAATCGGGCATATTATGCTGTGATCTTTGCTGTCCTCGGAGCGGGCTCAGAACCGTAACGTTGCGGTAGTCAGAGTCACCATCGTTCTGCGTGGCGCAAAACCGTCCGTAAAATCGTAAATAGATCATAAAACGCTCGTAAAATCAATTTAACGACAGCAACAGCAACGGGGCCGTAAAGTAGACCGCTACGCGATCCACGATCGGGGCTGACAACCGAATTGATCAATCGAAACGAGCTTAGTTTTGCTCGAATTGTGTTGAGTTGTGCCGGGTTGAGCTGAATTGAATTACACTCTCTATTATGGTTTACAATTTGGCGCCTCGAATTGGGCGATTTGGTTACGTGCTCTTATTGTTATGGGCAACACACAGATTGCCCAGACTGTCTTTGGGGGGCCTGGGTGTTTGCGACTCGACTCCATTTTAATAAGCAGAGAGCGCCGTGCAGTCTATCAACGTGATTTACGATCTTGCCCGACACTTGACTCGCATGCCATATTCGCTTCAAATACATATATTTTTAGAGTGTAGTGTAGTACATCCAGCTACTTTCACAGTTGCACGGATCTACGATCAAAATGGAAAAAGGCATCGTCTGCCAGTTGCCGGATGTGTCTATTGTCGTGCGTGAAAGATGCCTGCACGAAAAATGACTTCAATAAACAAACGATCGCACCAGGCATTCAATGTGGACTCAAAAGACTGAGCGCAGGATTTATGATAGGTCGCCATAAAGTCACTGGCGAAGTCAGCAGGAGCGAGCCTTGTGACGAATGCAGCGAGAAGGGTTCAGCTGCTCAGCACGCAGCAGGTATGGATTCTTCAAGGACATTTCGGAGTAAAAAAAAGAAAATGTTTGGAAAAGGATAGACGCGGCTGATTCTTTCCATACTCATAATTCATATTTATGCGGATAACCCATTGGCCAATGGCCAATGCCATTCGACTCATTTTTTCAAGGGTTCTTGGATAACTAGCGGTACTTACCATTAAAATCGCCACAAACGACACGCTCAAAGGGACTTCCCATCCAATCTGCAACAGAAGTAGAAGTATTTTTTAGTTATAATGACATTATGAACTGAGCGATGGTTTAATATGTGTGGAACGGTTTATTTAGCCTTGAGCTTTATGCTTGACATTTAACTACACATGGTAGTTGCCTTTTTCTTTTCTTATCGATATGACCTCACTAATTATCTGCCACATTTTTTAAAGAGTTTCTTTTTTACCGCAGCAAGCAACTCATTCAAAACATCTGAAGCTCAGTTGTCACTGCTGTGCGAAAAAAGCATACACTTAGAAAAAATATCGGCCTCAAATTTATAAATTTTTCCATGCTTTAATAAACCATTTCTAAACATTTTTCTTAAAACTAGAGTAGTTTGCCCTAAATCGAGAATCCCAAAATTGTGTTGTAGTTTGACTATTTATTAGAAATATTTTTCATTACTAAGAAATGCATTAAAAATTAAATTTGCTCCGTCGGCTGTTATATTAGAGCAGTTGTTGTCTGCTTAGTGCTGCTATCTAATTCAAGAGCCGTGAGTTAGTTCAGTTAGAAATCATTCACCCGTAAAATCGTAACTTTTTAAAATAAAATTATAAGAATTTTTATAAACTATGTCAAACACTGAAGTTAATTAATAAGGGGGTAAAAATTTGGCTCCAAATAGTATAGCGAATTTCTAAAATTGGGGTTTCATTTTTTCCTGAGTGTAGCAACTGCAGTTCCAATTCGAAGGTTTTAGACCACCAACAAAGTAAAGTGGCCAGTGACCAGCGTGAAGTTGGAGCGGCTCCAACCAATGTGGACGACGCCGTCGTCGACAACGTGACGCCTAATTAATAAGCAGATGAAGCTGCTCGGCTTTTAGCCCGGCGCGTTTTTAATTAAAATACACAAATTTGTGTGCAGTTGCCCTGTCCGCTGTTGGCATTTTATGGGACACACAGACAATCTCTAATATGAATGAACAAATTCGCCAGAGAGAGAGAGAGAGAGAGAGAGAAGAGTCGCTGCTAGTGTTCCTCACGAACGGAGTAGGGTATGCATGATTTTGTCTCATTGATAATAGCAGCCTTGTTTTTTTTTTTGTACAAGTATCCAGTTCTTCTACAAGCATTCTCTTGCTCTCTTCAGCGTTCTCAACATCAATTTCCTTTGCCCTGCGCTTGCTAATTCAAATTTTTACGACTCTGCTGCTTGCCTCGCTTTTCCAGATAATTACGAAAAGTTAACGTGCTGCTTTCTTATCAGCATAATCAGGAACTGCAGTCTCAGCGCGATGCATCTCCTGCTCCCTAACCAAGTGCATAGCACAACTTTGTTATTGTTGTTGTTGTTGTTGTCTGGCTGGTGCAACGATGTGAAAATGAAAATTCATTCAGACGCTTTGGCGTAAAATATTAAAATTCATTAGTTAAATTGCATTTGGCAAGCATTCAGCTGTAAAGCGGTGCCATGCTCGCTGCTGCGTCCGGGTCTGTCTGTAGACGCGCGGAGAGCGAAATACAAATTGAAACAGACAGACAGACAGAGAGAGAGAAAGAGAGAGACAAAGTGAGACAAAGTCAGACAGAGACAGATAGAGAGAGAGAGAGAGAGAGAGAGGGCAAAGCTCAATGGCTGCAGTGTGTGTGACATATTTGGGGCCTGGAATCGTCTTTGGGGCAAGAATGAGAACGTTGTCCATGTCTTGGCATCGATTCTGGCTAACCCACACACACACACAAGCACATATATATATATATATGTGTGTGTATGTGTGACTAACTCTCTCTCTCTCTCTCTCTCTCTCGAGCAGCTACAAATGCATTGTTGTATACTGTGCGAGTGGTAATATGTTGTGTGTGCGTGTTGTGTGTGTGTGTGCGTGTTGTGTGTGTGTGTGTGTGTGTTGTGTTGTGCTCCGGCGACGTGTCGCGCACTTGGCTGCCTTAATGGCGTCATGCTCATATTTACTTTCATCGCAGCCAGTCGTCTATGATCTCGCTGACAATTTTATCGCTGTGGTGCTGCGAGCGAGAGATATGCAAAATATTTCATTGTGCAAAATACCGTTTGTCTTCAGGCAGCAGCAAGTCATGCGGCTTTTCAAATATTATTTACCAAAATTGCACAAAGAATTTAAGATATCGAATCTATAAGTTGCGTACCTTATCACATGAATAAGGCAAATCGCTTGGACTAACTTTATGTATTTGGTGCTTAATAGACTCGAACTGGAATAATTATTTAAAAAATCTAGCTCCCTTTGCAGATGACTGCTGACAGAAAATCATAGCAAATTATTTTATAAATATAGCCAATGTTGTAAAGCTATTTGCTCGGATGTGGCTACCTTATAACTGTGGGGAGGTATTCTCCACCAAAGATTCTAGATATTAATCCAACTTAAAACCGAAAATTGTTCTCAATCTGGCGGTTATAATACACCAACGAGGATATCAAATGCTGTTATTTTTTATACATTTAATGTGTATTCAAAACTGTTATTGCAGAGACAAATTTAAACAGAATGTGTACAGATTCGAAAAAATAATAGCAACACTACCATATTACTTCTTTCCATTTAATTTTAAAATATTTTAAATGTTTGTACTAATTAATTTATAAAATATTTAAAATAAAAATAAATATAATTTTAATTCAATTTAAGTGAGCTGAAAAATGTGAAATGTGGAAAATGTATTTTTTTCTATCTCATATTTTTCTTTGTAGAGATTTCTTCCCCTTCTAAAAACGTATTCATAAGTTCCGTAAACTGACAAATTAAAAAAAAAAACATTTCCTGTGGGAGTGGTCCAAAGAATGAATCATTTTGGCTTTCAACATTGTTTAAGTTAATTAATTTTGTTAGTTTTAACTTTTTAACTAGTTGTAAGGCATCCACAGAATTGTAATAAATAAGGAAAACCAAATATAACACAATAATTAAGTACATTTTCTTACGAATTAAATGGAATTTTGGTAATTTTTTTCCTTTGTCAAAGGACTTCTGTGACAAAGTGTTACTCCTTGCTGTAATTTTTGTGACTGCAGTTCTCGGTATATAAATTAATTGATATATGACAATGAAGACAATGAAAGCCAAGCTCTCTTTGGATATTGATTATTGGAAACAATCTGATAATCTGCAAGAGAAGATGCTTCAAGGAGAGGAGAACGTTTCCATATTTCTCATATATTTCTCATATTTTACTTATAAATTTGAATTTATTCATTCACTTAACAAACCATGTGTGTAGTTCAATGTATTCAATTTTAAATATAGAAAAAAATAATTTAAATTTTATCCTACTGGCAAAGAGGCATTGACCTTTTCGGGTTTGAGACCAAAGCTTTGTGGGCCAAGCTACTAAATTCAAACACATAAATTACTATCGCAGTTGAGTGGGTGTTTTTATTTTCGAAAACGAAACTTCAAAATCTTTTTGAACAACAACTATTTAACTTCCGTTAAAATGTAAGCTTTAGTCATTAGACAGATGGTGGTAACTATTATATTTATACAGTTAAAATACTCAAAAAGGTTAAGAGCTGTTATGGGGATTATAATTATCATCAGATATACCATCAGCCAGATCATTAAGTATTTAAGCAGACAGACAATGAATGCTCTACGACTTCTTTGTGCCTCGTACACATGGCGATTGATGGGTTGTTCGTAATTCAAACTAATTGGCAATTCATTCATATTTTGATTGCCATATCTCTCAAGGCATTCACCGCAGTCGGTGAAAATGAATCGAGGCAGATAAAAAAAAAACGAAAAGTCAAAACACTCTATGAGTATTATAAAGAAAATTGTGCTGATGGTAATAGGGTGTACTAAATAAATAAATCAGCTGTGCAAAAATGCGATGCAAAACGAGGTTCTCGTAAATTAAACTGACCCACATAAAATGCGCGCGAATATTGTACTACGCCTAACGCATAACAAGAAATCAACATTGAACATTGAACATTGAAAAAAAAAAACAAAACAAAACAAAAAACATAACAACAGCAGCAACAACAATTGAAAAGCCAGTGTTTCGTATGGCAGCAAAAACAATATGTATCTGTATCTTTTGCCGAGTATCCGACACTGAGTGATTGCGCGTTTTGTATGCGCGGGGGTACATCTAAGCATGTGTATGTTGTTCATCTCTTTATAGTGATGTATATGCGTGTGTGTGTGTGTGTGTGTGTGTGTGGTATGTGTGATTGTTTAAGTGTGTGTGTTTGCACGGCAACCTTGAAGTTATTTAAATTACAAATCGACGAACCGCTTCAACGAAAAAACAGCACATTTTTTAACCATTTTCATTTTTATACTCTTGCAGGGGCATTATAATTTTGTCACGATATGTGTTACGTATGTAAAAGAGACATGTACATATATATTGATATATAGATATATATTTATAAATTTATTTTTGATAACACCACTAGCCAAGTCGATATAACCATGTACGCCTGTCCGTCTTTCTTTCTGCTTCTAGGCAAACTTAAGCATTATTCTTAAAACTTTATCCAAATCTATCTAATTTGAGCTGGTAAAACATTTGTAAAAATACGATCGATATATATCTTATAAATGACATTTGTAATTATACTTTATGAGAAATATAAACAAAATAAGCCTACTAAATCTCACATATGATATAAGAGAAAATGTTCTTGAGCAAAACTGATTTTACTTCTTTTATTTAAATTAATTAATTTATTTTATTTATTGCTTTAGTTTAGAACAAAAACAATCCACAAATTAAAAGAAAAAAGTTTATAGAACAATAAATAAAGAAATAAAAATAAACAAATAAATTAATAAATTGAAACTAATAAATAGAGGACATATCAAGTGATTTATTTCCATTTTAAATTTTAATTTAATGGTGTATTATTTAATTGTTCCATTTTTTATATTTGTGGAATTTAAATAATTAAAAATGATTCAACTTTCAAATAAATGACTCCTGACAATTTGAAAAAAATAAAAATAACTTTGAATAAACTTTCTTGTGTTATTTTTTTAAATAAATAATTAAAAAATATTTAAAAGTCCATTCTAAGGGTATGAATTATTCGGTGTGCCGAATAGCTGTTTTTTTTAGCTTTTTATTTACTGCCGCCACTTTTTAGCTATCTGCTCATCGGTTTGTGAACTTCAGCGCCATTCCGCTCGTCCGCTCCTCGTCGTCGAAAAAAATAATGTTGTAGTTCTTATTTAGCGGAAGACTTATGCGAATCAAACGACTTGGAAATGCCCCACAAAGTGTTCATTATGAATTTGGAATTGGCCCAGAACGAGCGCGTTTATCTATTGTTTATACGCCTCAATGGCCATAAAGGTATAAATTAAATTACCGGCCAAAAGAGGCAATTGTTGTTCTTTCCCTCCCTCCATCTCCCCCTCCAAGCACCCATTGAGCGGCACTGATTTATGCGCAATTTAATCGAAATTTTTATGTGGCCGTTTCAGTAGGAAATAAGTTGGATTTTGATTGGTGAATCCAATCCTCAACTGACTCAGTGACTCACCTGTGAGTGTCATCCAGGGATAGCGCGGCAGATCCGCAATGCTCTGTCCTGCGCCACCAGCTCCAGGCACCCCAGAGGTGGGCTGTGTGCAGGCGTTGCCCAGCGAGTCGACACCAATGGCTCCTGCGCTGGCCGCGGATACCGCTGAAGCGGCCGCTGCATGCTGATAGAACTGGGCGAAGCTCGCGGATGCCGAGGCAGGTACGCTCATCGACTGGTAACTGTTCATCATGGTGTCTGTATACCTGCTGGTAAATCGAAAACAAACCATAAACTATTAGCATATTCGAGTGTGAGTTGCAATACGTATGTGTGTGTGTGTGTGTGTGTGAGAGAGTGTGTGCCGACTTAAAAATCACCAGCCTAATGCTAATGAGCCACACACATTGGGCGAAACCTGCGCCCTGCCACAATAGTGCCACTTAAAGTGTGGTTGCATCTAATTGCGCTCTAATTTCGTACACGTTACGGCCGCGGCGTGAGTCCAGCTCTCAATTGACCCCGGCCATATGCAAATGGCCTCAGCGGAAGGTCACCGTGCGTGCGAATCTTGTGGCCGGCAACAGAGTGGCACCAAAACAGTTAGCAGGCAGCAGGCAGCTGGCAAAACCGCAGCGCTACTCTAATTTGCCCAGCGGCCATTTGAGCACAGTTGCTCTTAATGGCTGCAAAATGATTGGTCAATGAACGACTCGATTATCGAGCAGAGTACGTGGGAAATGGATTTGTGGTTAGCCCAAAACGAATTATGTCTATAAACACATATTTATTTTATAGATCTCATTTTGTTATTTATTTTATATTTGGGATTACGTTTTATGTATAAGCCATATGATTAAAATCATTTAATTGATGATCTGTCTGATCTACTTACAATTAAGCTCAACTAAAAGAAGTTACTAAATAAAATATATTGCGAATTTGGTTTGATTTTACTACAAGATAATATTGTAAAAGGCAGGTTGTATTATCTATACAACTATACAAAAAAAATCCTTTTTCTCCTGATTAGCTCTACTCATAGAAAATCGCCCTAATTTTTAGTAAATCTCTATACTTTTGGAGACAATGGGTGGTCGCAATAATATTCAAAAAGTAAAAAGATAAATTGATGGTTGTGGCTCTGAAAACTGGTGTTTTTATTTGTTAATTTTGGGGTCGATTTTTCTAAATTTTAGCGTGTACATTGAATATATCTTCGAGTAGTTTTTTGTAACTCATACTATTTTGAAACCCTTAGTATATTTAGACTCCACATATGCACAAACATTTTACATCATTTAAAAAATTTACTTAACTTACGATTTCATTTCTGCGACTTTTAAGAAATTTTTGTGAATAACAGAAAATATTTCTAAAGATATAAAAAATCGTGATATTTTTGGGATTGTCGATTTAGTGGAAGTCTTTTTAAATTGTAGATATTTTTCATTTAATTTAAAAATATTTTTTTCTAAAAACAAGAAAAAATTTATATTTTTAGGGCAATTTCTGAGTGTGTGATTATTCTTTTGAGGTTTCTTATCAGATGAGGTTGTGAAAGATTTGACCAGTGTTCTAGGAGACTATTTTTATTTCAGTTTGTAAACTTATATTCTAAGACATATTTCGATTTCATCTTGTACACCTATTTTTATATATAAAAACAGTCTGGGTTGCTTTAGCGTGAATTCAAATTTGATTTTATCGATTCGTGAAAATTTCTAAGGTATACAAATTGACGGATATAAGCCGAATTTGAAAACTGAAAGACGATATAGCATAAGAAATGAGCTATTAATGCTGCTTTGGCACATACATATATATATATACTTTATCGATAAATTGATATTCTGGCTGTGTGGTTTTAAGTGTTGAGCAGCGTAATTTGCTTGCACTCACCTGCAGGATTTGTCTTCTAGGCCTGAGAAGCCCGGCATGCCGGAGAGGCCACCATGGCTGGTGGGATGATTTGACACGTAAGGATACATCTTGCTGGTGGGTATGGCGAACGAGGAGCTGGCCGCTGGTGAGGGCGAGGAGCTGCTGTCCCCGGTCTGCGAGTTGCCCGCCGACGGAGGCGTCAGCAGCAACTGCTGGTGGGCGTGGCTCAGCGACTGATGGCCACCAAGCCCGGACACGCTGCCCTGTGAGCTGACCGCTGCGGCAGCGGCGGCTAACTTGTTGATGTGCTGCTGCTGCTGCAGCTGCAGAGCGGCCGAGAGGGACGAGTACTGCGACTGTTGTTGTTGTTGTTGCTGTTGCTGCTGCTGCTGTTGTTGCTGTTGTTGTTGCTGCTGTTGCTGCGCAGTCGAGGAGGGCGACGAAGAGGACACGGGCGAGTTGGAGGACTGGCTGAGATGATGTTGGCCAAGCTGGAGGCCACTGGAGCTGGGCGACAGCGAGGCGCTGATGTGGCTGCTGCTGGTACTGCTTCCTGGATGGATGCCAGGCGTCGACGCTGAGACTGTTGTGGCTGAGACGGCTGCAGCGGCTAGGGCGGCGGCAACTGCTGCTGATGACGAATTGGGGGTGTTGTGGTTAAGTGCGAACTTATAAATGGCTGAAACTGTGGGTACTTTGGCAGCATACTATCGAAAACAAATTTTGACATTGCACATATCTTTCTTCTCTGGCCGAGAATAGCCGAATTGCGTCGGAGTCGATTTTGTTATTGTTTTAGTACATTTGGTTGATGTGGTCGATGTTGTTGTTAATCTTTTGGTTTGCAGCTCTTTTATCTGAATTGATAGGTACATATACATATATATTATATATATATAGCTTGATGTATGTGTGTTTGTGTGAGGATGTGCTCGTTAACAAATTTGGTTCGATTTCAGCCAATTTATTGACCATTACACTTTCTGTAATGCCAAATGACTTGTAGATTTTACTATTTTTATGTGAAGCTACTTCTTGAAACAGGACAGCAATAGTATCCTTATGGCAAACCTTACGGGGTAGAGCGAGAGAGAAACACAATTCAAAAACCCAAATCGAACACATCTGCTTTCTCTCTCACTCCAATCTCTGCCTGGAACCCAATAGATATGCCGTCGATTTGAATGGGTGGAGCATTTGAAAATCAACGATACCCGAAAGAAACCTCGCTAACAGGAATATTATGATTATCTAATCGGAATATGATAAGAAGAGTGCAGCATTTATAACCCACTTTGTACCTAGGCACCCTAGGACGTACAGCATTCAACAAAAACAAGCCGCAATTCTTAAATCAAAGATCGGAACATTTTTTGGGACACTCAACTAAGTAGTATGATTAAATGTAAATACATGCATACCATGAAACTATGTATAGGTATTTACAGACACAAACATCTACCCTCTACAGTCCACAAAGTGAACTTCTAGAGAAAGAAGATTTTACTATTAAGGATTGATTTGACTTCTGATTTGTCACAACGAAGTTGCATTTCTGTGCATTGAAGTTTGTGTATATATTGAAGTATATTTACATTAAGAATTGATTTGGAAGTTTTTACATCATCTAGTACATCATCTAGAAGTTGGACTGTTTATATTATATGTAGTAATCTGACGTGGATAATCAGTTTCCCCATTCAATATATACTGTTTTAACCAGTTGTGAAGCTGCTAACTACTTAATTTTCGTTAAAAAATACAACTTAATTAACAAAACTTAAGTCCAACAAATAAAAACATAAATCACAGACGTAAACATGAGTGGCAGATAAGCTCTGTGAAAATGGGAGAATATTCTTTTAAGAAAGACACACATAAAATACACATAAACTAAATTGCATCAGATGCGAAATAAATCTTATTTTCAACTTATAAAAATCCTATGTCTGCTTGACCATGTCAAAAAAAAAAAGAAAAAAAAAACTGTTCTGATATGTTGCTTCCAAAAAATTGGATTGCACAATGCCAAAGGGTTAGTGGAAAAACTGGACAAAGTTATTGGAGAATTACTATAGAGTACAGAGGAAGGGAGTTAATAATAATAGGATAGATATCAAGTCTGTGTTAAAAAGATGCTCGAAGAGTTAGCTTGCCAATAGTCAGCGTGTACCAATTAACCCGAATTTGTTTGAGCATTTCGATAATTAAATGAGGGAAATTGTAAAGTTGTGTTTTACCTTTCGATTAGCGGCTCTCAGCTTGCGCTTTGGCTAACATGAAAATGTGTAGTTGTGGCAGAGTGTGCAACCCGCGTTTCTGTTGAAAATGTTGCACAATGTGAATTCGCAACGAAATTTGTTAAATTCTGCACATGTATTCAGATGCACTTGCAGCTGTTCCTCCTGTTGTTGATGTGTTCGTTTGTGTGTGTTGAATGTGTGTGTTGAGTGTGTGTTGAGTGTGCGACGTTTATTTGTTGTAAAAGTAATTAAACTGCGGCCATCAATTACACGGAAAATGTTTGAGGCGAGGTCTGTCTGCCGTCGCTTGATTTATAGGCGCGCGATTTTTAATGGCTGCGACGGCACTTGGCACTTGGCACTTGGCACTTGTCTCAAGATTCGAGATTCGACGGATCGGGTCAACTGGGGCGATATATTTTTATGGCATTCGAATTTCTTGCTTGGTGATTCACACACAGTCCACGTTTTCACAGTGTAGGTGTTGGTGCTAGAAAGTCCCGACGCGTTTTGTTTTTTTCTTTCTTTCAATTTTTTTTACGACCTTTCGAGTGTGTGTGGCAAGAAGATATGTCGCCGGATAGCTGCAGGGGAATTGGCTTTAATTACTTGCTTTTAAATGCCATAAAATAACTTTTTTCCGGGCTCGCACAGGTAGGTGAAAAACTATCGAGCTGTGCGTCAGCTTTATGACTTTTTAATATTTATGTATGCGCACGCAGCACTTATTGTTGGACAATTTTGTATTTGTTTGCGGTTTTGGTTTTGGTTTTGTTCACGCACTGATTTGCGATTAACGATCGCCGATAACTGATTACGGCAGTTTAAGTGTGTAGTTTTGCTTGTTGATTGACCGTTAATTCGCTTGACAGTCTGTATTATGTACTTATTCGTATTCGCATTTGTTTGCTTTTTGTTTCGCCGTTTTTTGTTTCGTTTTGTTTTGTTTCGTTTTGTTTTGTTTTGTTTTGCGAGTGCTGCTGCCGGTGAGTTTTACGCGAGCTTCGTGCCACTATAAACCACACTATAAAGCTATAAGTAGCAACAGTAAAACGACAATAAGAATGCCACAAAATAATAAACACACTGCGAATGCGAATGCGAATGCGAGCGCGGGGCGAGTCCAATCGAATCGAATCGGATCGGATCAAATCGAATCGGATCGGATCGGAGATCGGCCAAGTCAAGCCAAGCCAAGTCGAGCTGCGCTAAGCTGAGCTGCGATGAGCTGAGCTGAGCTGAACTGAGCGGAGCCGAGCTGAGCTGAGCAGAGCTGAGTTGAATTGAGTTGAGTTTTGGGCGGCGAGCGCTGTTCCGCAGACACTACTGCGCGCAACGATAATAAATATTATAATAAAACGAAATTTTTAAAAGAGTATAAAAATTTCGTGTAATTGGTAATTTTTGCTGCCGACGCTGGCATCGGCGCAAGCAGCGCAGCACTGCGGCGACGTTCCGACGACGTTGTGGAGAGTTTTGGGTTTGGGTTTGAGTTTCTCTGTCTGTCTGTCCGTCCGTCCGTCCGTCTACGTATGTAGTACATACGTCTGACTGGGGGGCTCTCTCTGCCACCGCTGGATCGCTGTCTCCGCTGTCTCGATGCCGGGTACGAGTGGGTGCGGAATTTTTGGTGCTGGCTGGCTGGCTGGCTGGCGTATTGGCTGGCGTACTGGCGCTGTGTCCGCGTCGGCCGTTGTGGCGTTACGAGCAGCGAAACGTTTATGGCGCAATACAAAAGCCATGCGAGGCTAAGGCCGCAGCTTTGGCCATGCAGAGACAGTGTCGCCGTCGCCGTCGTCGTCGTCGCCCAGTCAGCAGCAATTCATTTCAAGCGCTGCGCTTAGTCTCTCACACACACACACATACACACACACACACGCACACACACAGAAACGTAGAGCACTCACACACACAGGCACACGCGCATAACACGCAAATATGCAGTCAAAATAGTCTCATGTCTCTCAGTCGACGCTGGCGGCGCTGCGATGGCAATAAGAAACACGGATCTCATAGATCTGTTTGTCTCGCTCGCACTCGGCGATTCGCAATAAAACGTTAACAGCAGCAGTTGCCATTGCTTGTTTGAGTTCGTGTGCGTTCGCCTCTTCGTTCGTGTGTGTGTGTGTGTGTGTGTGTGTGTGAGGCATGATGGCCGTTCACAGTTCGAGTCGGAGACAATGGCAACAACTGAGCGCAATGCCAAATTGAGTGCAAGAGCGAGTTTGAGTGCGTTTTGTGTCGAGTCGTTTTGTGTGGGATTTTCTTATATGATTTCTGGTTTTTTAGAGCGCACCCAATGGATGCTTAATTTTGATGTTTATAACGTGAGAATGCGAATGCGTATGCGCCAAGCATCCACACACACACACACACACACACACTAGCCGCCACACACAGCCACAACAACAACAGCAACAGCAACTGATGAGCGAAACTATCGTTTGGAGTGCAAGTGCTTAAGCTATGAGCGACAGAGTGAGAGCGAGAGAGCGAGAGAGAGAGAGAGAGAAGGAGAGTGGATGAGTGAGTGAGTGAGAGAGAGAGAGGGAGTGAGCGAGTGAAATGCCTTCTTAAATGTTTTATGCTTTGTTTGGCAAAATGTTATTGTTGCTTAAATTATTTTGTATTATTCATGTTGTTTATACCAATTTCTTATGCACGTTGCGCGCCACATGCGACAAAAGCGCGCCAAAAAATGCGGCAAAAACATTGTTTGTCGGATTGTTTCTTATTTACATGCACGCATTTTTTTATGTACATTTCACATTGCGCTGCGTTTTCTAATAAAAATTAGTGCAAAATTTAGTCACTACAAATTTTTATTGTCATTTTTTATTGTACGCATAAAAAATTCGCAAGTCTACAGAGCTCTCGCCCTCGCTCGCTCTCTCCTATCGCTCTCTCTCTCTCTCTCTCTTTGTCTGTCGCTCTCGCTCACCCTCAAGCGAACCAGTCTTTGTATGTTGTTTTACCCTTAAGCGAAAGTACGAAAAATCCATAAATTTGGGAGATGAAAAACGCCGACACAGTCAAACTTAGTTGTTGTAGTTGTCGTTGTCGTTGTCGTGTTGCTGTTGTTGCTGATGTTGTTGCTGTTGTTTCTGTATTCTGCCATTGTCGCTGAAATTGCTGTTATGACATTTTTATGAAAAATTTCAAATTTACGATTGAACACGAAGAAGACATTTCTCTCTGGGAATTTTTTTGCTAGCTTGAAATTTATTGGGAAATGCAACGAATTCGCATATTCTCAACTAGACACTTTTTGGACTTAGACGTAATCGAATCTTAATGGGTTTTGTTTTGTTACTCAGTTTCAAGTGCCACAAACTAATGTTATTCTAATTTTTTATGCCACACTTTTCAAACTCTTTCCAAATGACTAAGCATTGATTTAAATATTTTTATATATTTATTTCATAATATCGAGCGACACAGAAAAATACAAAAAGTAAAAAATTATTAAAATTAAATTTAGAACAATATTTAAATTAAAAAATAAAAACATTTCAATAGGATTTCCGGAGGTATTTAAATGACAACTCGGTCTAATTTCTCTTCTGGCAAATATTACATTGATAGAATTTTAATATTTTTATCTATTTTTTTAACATCAGCTTATAAATTTAAATAATTTCTCTCACATTTTGGGATTTTATTTGAATATACATTTACATTTTAAATACTCAATTTTCACAATTTCTAATTGCATTTATACTTACAAATGTTCTACAAATTGCTCTGTCTACATCCTTATTAGTGCACCTCTTTCTATTTTCAAGATTATTATTCTCATTGTTACTCTAACATGAAATGCAGATCAAAAGTTATAATTTTTAATGTGCGTTGAGTTCCGACCTTATAATCGGCCGGAAGAGCCACAAAATGATCACACAGCAACATATAAATAACAATAATATTTCACTTTTGAATAACTATTCCAATGCGCATCGGCCAGCATGCTGAGAAGTTATTTGAGAATGAATTTTCCCCTGTGTGGGGATTAAAAAAACAAAAGCACAACCGTTGTCTAAGACCTACAGACATCTTATCTACATCCATATCTAGCTATAAAAACTTGTATTCAAAACGAATAAGAAGGGAAATATTCTATTATCAATTGTTAGTTATAATTCATAATTACATTTCAATAATGACTGTTATGGTAGACAAATTGGGTGACTCTCACCGATCATTTTCCACGCCAAGTTTTGAGATTGTCCACTCTTAGTACTAGTTTGCTCTTGTATCTTGTAACTAGATTAAAATATGTCTTTTCGAGTAGCCGAGGAGTAATTTTTTCATCATCAAAAAGGAAAGTTTAGACTTCTATTTATATGGACAACGTTATCTGATATGTCGGCAATGTTTTACAGCTTCACCAAGACTTAAATCCTCGTCCGGTACTCCCAACTATATATTTCTGAAAATAAACATTCCACTAGAAAAATTCTTTCGACTTTGGCGATGGTATTACAATTATAGAACATGTAACTGATTATATATTCATATTTTGTTTTGTTATTAAAAACCGAGTCAATTTATTTATTTTATTATATTTATTTATCCTTGCGCTACAAGGTTGAGAATTGTAAATGATTGCGCTAGTCACAAACAGCTAAATATCATTAGGTTAAAAATAAAAGTGAACATAAAAAATTAAATGTTTAAGTCTAATTAGTCCACAATTAATTGTTAATAATACCAGGAATTAAATTTATTTTATTTGTTCAGTATTGTCTTTGTTGTGCTGCAAATAAACTTTATATCTTTAACACATATTATTTTGTACCCTTTATTGAAATAATTCAGAAGTTGCGCCTGTTATTTTGTTATTTACATTATGGCCTCACTATGCCGTCGCATTGGAACAATTGGTTCATTTCCAAGATTCATAATATAACTTTGATAGTGGGCTCTGTCCTGCTAGAATATGGAATTCTCAAAGATCCGTAGTCTCCTTTTCTTGATCTATCATTTAAAGGGTTCCCCAAATCCTTAAGGTATTTAAATAAAAAATCATTCTTCGCAATTACATGATGATGTAAGCCTTTCGATCGTTTGATTTCTGGGAAGTATTTATTTTATTTATTGATGCAGTTTCATTCTGACTTTGTTGCATTATGAACCGCGTTTTGTTTCAGGCTTTTGTTTCTAAAGATTTTGTATCCCTACTCATATAGTCTGGCGAACAGCCAAATATAAAAAAATGTACAAATAAATTTTTAATTTTGTAAAGCGTTTATTTATTGATTCAAAATATGAAATGATTTTCTGTAATAATTAAATTTTTAAACATATGTATATTAATTAAATTATTGTACTTACATCCTATGTAATTTACAGCCTTCGAATATTATCAAAATATAATTCCTTTAACAAATAAGTCCTATTTTAAGCTATTATTTTATATTTTTATTTTTGTGTTTGAAATTGTCATAAAGTGGATCGAAGACGTTTACTGGCTAAAGCTATAAATTATATAAACATAAGCAATTAATAGCCATTTTATATATTACATATTAAAAGAAAAACAAGCAATCAGGAACTATTTTTGAATGTTATATGCTGAATTATATACAAATGCATATTATTCCTTGCCACTGGCAGCAAGTATTAAAAATGACTTTATTATTATTGCAAATTAAATATATATCGCGACACTTGGCTGCTGTGTTTATTGGTCAGACGACACAGACGAGCCACCAGTCGAGCCAAGCGATTGCCTCTTTGAGTGCATTCAGATGGCTCCTGGCGGATGACACCTGCTTACCACTAGAAAGCCAACGGGGCGGGGCGGAGCGGGGCGGGGCGGGGCGCCTAACGAGCGGAAAATGTAAGCCGGCCATTTTGATAATCAAAACAAATAATAAAACAACTTCACACTTTATTGCGGAACAACTGGGCATGCGAACAACAACAACAGCAACAACAACAACAGCAACAACAACAACAACAACAACAGCAGCAGCAACAACAACGTCAACTACTCGACCGTGATATGTATGAAAATACAACAGCAACAACAATTTGGAACGTTGTCAGCGGCGGCGACGGCGGCGGCGGCGGCGCTCGCGAGCATCATTAAAAGATAATAACCGTAATAAACTAATAAAATTGAAACTGGGTGAGAGGAGCAGCACATAATAATAAAAATGAGCAAAATCACAATAAAACACTACTCGAGGACTGCGTCATGCGTCGTCAAACGGGAGGTGTTGCTGGTATCGTAAATTGTGTATGTATGTATCTGTGTGTGTGTGTGTGTGTGAGTGAGTATGTGTGGTTTCACGAGTGTGGCTGCAATGCCGTGTATCGTATCTCGTAACCGCTGAAGAAAAGCGGAAGCGCAAATATCGTAAAACACAAGCAAAATGACTTCAGCTAAAATGCACTCGACAAGTTGAATCTAAAGAAAATAATAAAATATAAAAAATAAAAAGAAAGGAAAACATGCAGTGAAAAATGACTCGTAATCGTCGCCTTATTGGTGGGTAAAAAGTTCCGCAAATGTATATATAAATACAAATGATATATATACATTATATGCAACACACAAAAGGAAATGTTCCAGAATCCATGAAGAGTAAATATGTATATCGAGCCATCGCCACAATAATTTTAATCTTGCTGGTTAAATCTACGCTGCCTTGGATTTATTTTATATTTATGTAAAAATTGCATTAAATTAAATTTCGGAATTATATTTTTGATTACCAATATCTGCCGATTGGACAAAGGTCCATTTCACTATTTTGTTGCCCGCATTAAATTATTTAATTTTATTTCACAATTCTCCTTCAACAAATATAGATTTTTCATAACTAATTTTTAGCGCATTATGAGAGTTACAAGAGCTAAAACTCAGACTAAAAATCGTTTTGAATTTTAAAAAATCTACCAAAAAATTAAAGAAAGATAATAACAACTATATCTTCTTGTTTTTTTTTTTTTAATTTCATTATATGATTTTATAAACTATCGAAAATGATTGTATTTGCGAAATTCAAAATACTATTGCTTAATAATTATACACGATCTTTTGATTCAGAAATATAATTTCCAAGTAAAGAGCAGATTTACCAAAATTGCATTTCTCAAATAGTACACAGGTGTGAAATATTCAACTTGTTAGATACCTCATCCGGAGCAAACCAAAATTGGAAATGCCACTTTCAACTTGCGTATAATTTTGTGTATGTTTTTGTATATATGTTTTTATACTTACATACATATTATAGTTATTATATTTAATGGATGACTTCATGCACTGCGACTTAGTCAGCTCTATTGTTATTACTTCCGAGCCCATAGCTCTTCCATCAACCCCTTTTCTTTGCCTTCCGGGCTTGAGACATGTTTTCCTAGGATATTACATCTTCTTCTGACTAGAGCGACAAAATCTGCTTTGATTTGCTTTGGACAGATTCCGGTACTGATTATAAGTAGTTCATTTAGCTAATAAATGAAGCTAACTATGAGTAAAAGTTGCATTCATAGCAAGCTATATGTATCACATATAGTCTAGACTATGTGTAATCAGTAGCATGTTGAGCATTCTTAAACCGAGTATTTTTACTTGTTTTCATTCATTTAATTTTTATTTTATTTTATTTTTATTTTATAAACACAACTTATTTGAACTTATGTAGTAATCGTGTATATGGTACTTTTAAAGCAATGCGAAAACAATCAACATATTTATTATTGCGAATATAGACACCACATTTGTGTGTAGCTCACTCTTAGAAAGGAACAGAAAATAATTCAACTCAGACTGCCTTTCGAGGAAGTAACTACGGACAATTGCTTAAACTCATACACACACAGATTGCAAGCACTTAAAATCGATAATATCGGAGTGAAACCGAACCGAACTGAGTGAAACGGATGTTATCTTCGACTCAGTGGCAGCTGAGCCAAAATCTTTGAATCACTCGCGACACGGTTGTAAAAAAAAGAAGGTCGCTTCTGCTTCTGTTGCACATCAAATTCATTCCTTAATTTGATACACTTTTATTGCGCCAGTTTATGGCTTGTTTGGCCCTTGCGGTTCGCCTAAACCCAATCCGGATCGCACCCCGGCTCTGTCTCCGACTGGCTGACATCGACGCACGGGCTACGTACAAGTCGGCAGCGACGATGAATGTGTTTTTAAGTGATTCAGATGATGATTATAAAATGCCTTGTCACGCAATCATTTTTTAATCCTTCGACGTTGTCACACAAAGCTGTGTTTTATGGCACCGCTCTCCACGCTCTCCGTTCCCCGTTCCCCGCTCTCGTTCCGCATCTTGCATCCCGCTCACAGCTCCGGGGTGAACGTGAACCAGCCCCCGCCCAGGAATGTAGGCTTGTGTGTCACTCAGACCCTGCCTCTGCCTCTGCGTCTGCCTTGGCCTCGGCCGTGCACCTACTCAGTGCATTCCTCAGAACGACTCAATAAAATGTGTACGAGTGGCAGTGGCAAGTGTCTTAACGTCTGGTTTGGGCTTCGCTCGTCCACATTTATTGCATTTTAATTGCACCAATGATGTACCGTTTTGTAAATTACGCAAATGAAAAATATAAATCACAAATCTAATTAAAAGCGGAACAAAACAGTCGTAAAACTCAATACCATGCCGAGTACTCAGCATTCTCACTTACCATGTACAAATGTATAATAATGTATTTCAGGCTCAGATGTTGACGTGTATCTGCAAATAGAAAAAGTGTAAAAAATGTGTTTTTTATTACTAATTTTCCCACTGCGACCAGCATGCGGTGAAACAAAATCAATTGCACATATTATGTACTTTTAATTGTTAAAACACTGCCAGTTTTCCAAAATGAGAAAAATGCTATTAATATATTTTAGTTTTTAAATTATCAAAGCATTTTTTGAATTGATAAATACCATAATTGTAAATAAGTATTGGGCATCGGTGGAGATTATTAACAATTATGTTGTATTTTAAATTTGTTCCATCTCTCTGTATATTTATGCCATAGATTTTAGTTTGCTGTTATTTATCGTTCAGCGTTTTAAGTGTTATACACCAAAAAGACGAAATAAATTTAACGAAAACACTAAATATATTTCAAATAGAAGCACATCAATTGTTTAAAGAGTCCAGCTTGCAATGAGTGTGCTTGTTTTCGAGAAGATGAGTGTGCTTTTGTTTATGTACGTACAACAAGTAAAAAACGAAGGTATGTAGGTGAAGGTCATATTTTCCTACCCATTTTTTATGAGTACAGCGAATTCTACTTTTTTTCAGGCAATTTTAAACCCAAGAGCTGAGTACGATTTATGATAGGTAAATACTTGGCTACAGGGTGACGTGTGTGAGCGTTTCTACAATTTTAAAGCTAAGCTCAAAAAATGTAAAAGATGCTGGTTTTTGCGGAGGAGGCAGCGTGGGCGGGGTTTTCAATGAGGCAGAGCCCGAACTTTAGAGGAAGTTAGCAGTAATCTCAATGCCAAACTTTATGACTCCATTTTAAAAGTTGTAGCAACGATTTTTATTTATCGATTGACCAGAACAACAACTGGGCCTGGCAGCCCTGTCTTAGCCAGGGCATCAAATCTAATTTTGGATCCGATGTGTTAAGTAAGAAAAAACAAACTTTTTGAATTGACGGTACGATTCGGTAAAAAGTGAGAACTTTTCAGTCGCGCGCAACTAATTGTCGAATTATCTGATATTAGTGTAATGCCAGCCAATCGACCAATAAAATTATTAACATTGGACAAATCTGTCAAATAGTTCGGTCGATGTTTTGAATGTTTATTGAAATTGAAATTGAAATTGAGGTGCCAGCAAGTGGACTGAGGTCTGCAAGGGAATGTTATCTTTTGAGTGCTTATTTGAAATTGGTAAATCTCCACTCTTATTAGGTATATATATTCTTGATCAGGATAAACAGCTGAGTCGATCTAGCCATGTTTTGTTTTCCGATACAGTCAATTCGGGACAAATAATATCAGTTGTAAAAATTTTGAACTCTGATTCCGATTTTGAAATTCAGTCGCTAAAAATGCGGTTTCGGCTTTAAAATTTTCTGTGCTGCAGCCCTTTACAGGTATATATTTCTACAGATTCCTAAATGATAAAGCGGTACAATCCTAACGATTAAAACATGTTTACTGTGGCTGCAAGGTAATATTGAATTGGCTTAGATAATAACGCATTTAACTTTCCCAATTATATATAGACTTATATGGTCACTAGCTCTAAATTTTCTTAAGTGAATCTGAACTTTCTTTGAAGAGGTCGTCTGTCTCTCTGTCTACACGATGAGTGAAAAGACGTTAACATATTTAGCAGCAGTGCGGCGACGAGCGTATTTTATAGTCCTCGGCAGAGATATTAAAATAAGCACACGCCCCTTTTGCAAGTGCATATAACGGATGGTTTTGTGGCTCGTGTCTCGTGGCTCGTGGCTCGTGGCTCGTGGCGGAGGAGGACATGGTATACCTGGAGCGGCTTTTCAGTTTTCCCCCTGGTTGGGGAAAATGAGTTTGGGCAAAGTGCAAGGCAAATCAGCGAAAACTGCTGGGCCTCAGATGTTTGCTGGTTGCTCAAGACGATGCCGATGCCGATGTTGATGCTGATGCTGATGGGCTGACTGCGAGAGGAGATTTCAATATCATAAAAAATCATATTAAGAGAATCTCATATTGGGAATCGTAAAATTTTTACGAGCGTTTAATGGACTCTTGCAGTAAGCGTGAGTATTTACGCGCTGCTTAAAAGCGGTAAAATATGGCCAAGTGGTGTCAGGGGACACGCACACTCCAATTCACGGACTCCGGTCCCTCTCCGGTCTCGAATATGTATAGCAAACATGTTTTTCAGCGACGCAGCGCGAGATATGCCAGAGCCGTATAAGTCCACCGGAAAACAGTTCTAAATAAATATTATAAACTTTGTATTTTCTCGGGCAAAACACGATTCTTTCAGACTTTGATTTGAGAAATTGTCAATTACAAGAAGGTGACAGCAGCGCCATCTAGCTGCGATGAGCCGCAACAAGACGCTTACCAGCATGCCGTGCACAGTCGGTCAAGCAGTATCGCCAAAGCAGTGCAAATGCGTCCTTGCTATTACATCGAGGGGGAGGAGTAAAGAGAAGGAACTTTCCTAAGCTGGCAAAGCTATGAAAATGATAGCAATAAAATACAAAGAGATCGAGTTGAACACGTTTTTCAATGATTAGTTAATGTGGTGTTGAAATAAGCCGTAACTAAGGCAACAGTTGTAAATAATGGTGTTCGCAATGTCTACTTAATGATATCCACTTAAGATTACACGTTGAGCAACACTGCGGTCCAGTGTGACCACACATTGCAATTAGATTCATTGCTATTGCCAAAATCAGCTGTTCCGATACTTATGAGTATAATGAATTTCTGCCAATGATCACGAAAACTTTTTACCTCTTTGGGTAAAATCAAAAAATGAAATATTTCTTAAATAAATAAATATATCGTTTCTCTAAGTTCTAGAATTGGGAGTAAAAGAAATATTTTTATATACGATACCGTTTATATGAACACAACTTTTCCAAGCCATTAGAGATAGAGACTTGAAACTTGGAACATATGCTTGTCTCTGTAAATCGATAAAATCGATAATCGCAAATCGATAAGGTCGTCCATCTCCCACAATTATAAAGATAGCGTAACCAAACTTGGAAGGAAACTCGCTCTCCTTCAAAGATCGGCATATACATTTTAAGATCACGGCCACACCCGCTTTTCCCAGGAATTTCGGGACTAGAAATCTGAAATGTGCGTATCTTTCACAATTTATTTAATTTTGAGAGTCTTTCACTGGTAACTCACCTAAGGGATCGAAAAAAAAGTGGATCCCCAAACCGATCCACCTGTTAGTGTAAGTCTATAAAAGCATATATTTCGCACAATTTGAAATCTAGAGTCACCATTTGAAAGGGTTATTGCTAATAAGACCCTTCAAATTCATTTTGGACCACCACCTTAAGCCTATGTGTCCTGCACTTTAAGAGCTATAGTTAGCAAACTTTGGAGCCCATAGATCCCGTAATTTAAGAGCAAAAGTTATCAAACTCCTAAGTTTGAAGGAAGATTAATAGGAACCTTCTCTAAAAATGTTTTTCACGCCCATATATAAAAATTGTTCTTTCCCGTTAATACAAGCTCAATTTTATTCTTTAAAGCACGCCGTTGATCGGAGTTAAATTGAAATCATTTAAATTCAACTATAAATTTGAAAAAGCAACCGATTCCTGTGAAAGATATTTGAAATGAAAACATTTTGTCAAATTATTAAACAAATATTTATTTTTAAAAAATGATTTATTATCAATGATCTATGAATATATATATATTTCGATTAGAATTGTATATGTTAAGTGCAAAATTATATATTCAGTTAGTTTGATTTAATTTTTCTATTTTTATCGTCTCACCAACAATAGTGTTTAATGTATATATATATATATATATATATATATATATATATATATATATACGTGCTATATATATATGCTGCAGACAGTATATATGTCAGAGACGAACGGATTGGATCATTATATTCTATAGCTTTCAACAACACAAGCGCTCTAAAGATGTTTATGTATGAACAACTTTTTTGTTTAACAATATATTCTAACATACTTATTCAAAATTATTTTTTGTTTTACAAGTTATCCGGACCAAACTAATTAGGTCTGCGAATTATTATGACACAATATTCTGCAATATAACCCTGGTTTACAGAAAAAAACGAATTGAAATGAGAATCGCCCTGAAACTACAAAATATTTCTGGTCTTTCAAAAGTAAATCTTCAAAAAGGAAAAAATATTCCTAAAATTATAATTTTTTTTACATTCTAAGAAACGCAATTCTTAATAATAGATTTTTTTTCTAAAAATAAAACCTTTAATTAAATGACTTTATAAACGAATGTGAATTTCCAAAAATCCTGAGAGAAAAAAAGCAAATCGCTGGCTTTTAAGAGGACACAATCTTTTGGCTTAGAAATATACTTTCTGAATAATAAACTAAGTTACATTTGGCGCCAAATGAATGTGCCAATGTAAAAAATAAGCAAGTGTTTCTATGCGATATAGAATGTCAGCTACAAATTGTAATGATATTTTTGAAATATCTGTTAATTGTATAAATTGGTCCATAATATATATAACTCAGATCGAAGAATGAGATTATTTTATTAATTAATTCAAAAACTGTCTTAAATACATTAGATAAGTGTTCACTTAAGAAATCAACGGCTACTTGGAATACTTATTCCAACTGTTATGATTGCCACCCGATAAGTAGTCCCAGACGGTGTAACGATTGTATACATTTTATCGATTTGTTTTCGCATTAGTAAGACCTCCGCAACTCCGTTGTATTGGGGTTTAAGCAACACCAAGCATGAGGGCCTTACTTTGAGAATAGATCTAAAACAAGCATTGGCGAGTGTGGTCACTCTGATGCACCACTGCTCATTGGGTGCAATTCGTAAGTGGAGTCACGTAGAACGACAGTTTTCAACGCGAACAAATGGCATATGTCTGGTGACAACGACCTGACGTCTTCATTAGACGCGGACATATATCAGCAATGTGTCGGACTAACGACTGCCCAGAGTTATGTGACTTGTCGAAAGGATTTCCTATAGTCTGGCCTAGCCCTGTACCCGGTTAAATCATCAGTCGTGACTGTGGGCCTGGGATGAGAGAGTAAACGTGACTTCCCCACGTACAGTGATCGACCTCAGCACTTCTTGGCTCCTAGGGGGCTCTGCTGGTCAGTTGCTGCCTGCTCATGGTCGAATAAATCAAAGGCAGTGCCGAGTGGAGTGGAGTGGAGTGGAGAGCACACTAGTACAGCTCGTAAAACAAATTTCACCGATTCGACGAATGTTTGTTAATTATGGTTTTGCGTAACATTCTCATTGGCAACTCTCTCAGCCGGCCCATCTGGCAAGCCACTCGAGAGTAATTTGTGTTTGAACTCGTTAAAGTGTCGAACGATATAATGAGGAAATGCTCAGATACTTATTCGCATATGCAGCGGCACGACTCTGTTCAAGATTTGTGTCTTTGCCGGGTTCCCGGCTCCGCTTTCCAGCCCCCATCTCAACATTTGAATGGCGCGCATCTTCTAAAATGGCACGTCCGGCCGAGTGTTCCTCGCAATCAAATACAATTTGCAACAATTTAAAGATTTTCGCTGCGGTAGCGCCCCATTAAAGTTAAACGCCAGCTCGGATAGCCAACACAGCACAAGAGCGAGATTCGAGCGAAAGTGCCTAGATGCAAACTGGAATAGTTGCGCTGCCGTGTTTGATGTGCCCATAAACTGCCTTTGCTCCTGGGACGCCACGCAGCCCCACCAGCATCGTCAATGGGGGCGCATTGCGTGTATGGCGTCTGCAGCCCTCCCAAACACCAAACACCAAACACCAAACCCCAAACGCCAAACCAACAAAGAATGCGCCGGAGATGCAATTTAAATTTGGCCAGCGAACGCTTATAATTCTGATGAAAAATGATGTGGGCGCACGCCGGCGCTTGTCTGCTTGGGGATCCAATTCGGATGAGCCGGAGGAATCGGGCATCGAATCGAAATCCCATTCAACCATAGAGTATCTTCAAATGGAGAAAAGTATGATCATGATTTTGACTATATCAAAATAGTTTTTCCGAGAACTGAAATTTTAATTTTAGAGCTTTGAACTTGCACTTTGCCATATTCACATAAAATCATCTTAATGCTCGAACAATAAACACATATGTTACAATATTTTAGAAGCTTTTCTAGAGTCGTACGTATCTCCAAGTTTATTGTTTTTATTGCTCATCAATACATTTTTGAGATCTGGCATCCCTATAAGAGAACCACTGATGGCCTATCAACAAACAGCTGACTCGTTTGCTAATTCGGAAACATCTCCGAAAAAAATATATTATATTTTAGTCCTGTGTAATTTATGAGAATGAGATATTTCCTGGTTCGACTGCACATATGTGCTTTGAGTAAAACACTTTGTCCTGACTGGCTAATAAGTCTTAGGACGTTGAAAATTTGATTTATTATTATTATTGATAAATTTGGAAAACTCGAATAAAGGTTCAAAGATTCTATGGAAAAATGTCAAACAATATGATAAATATATTTATACTCATGGAGAAAAATAAAGCATAATTAACTGCAAGATGTAATGTACAAAAATATAATATTTTTAATATTTGTTAAATTTAATTTTCTGTAAAACCCAAGATTTTATAAAATTCCGTACTATGTTTTTATTCAACGAAGTAAGTAAATATAAAGTGAGTAATTAACTTCTGATCTAAATAAAATATAAACACTTATATCGAGCCCGCTTATAGAAATATAGTGCAACATAATATAATATAATTATTTAATATATATATTATAATACATAATATGTAAATAAATAATAAAGTGCAGCATCTAAAGTAGTCCTAAATTAAATAACAAGCGACATTTCATTCTCGATATCAAATTTCAGGTATTTTGTCGAAATTTTTTTCTGATCTAATATGCAAATTTCTCGCAAAAAAAAATCTACTTTACTGGGGTTGCAGTGTAGTAATTAATTTTGTTTATATTTGAAAATGAACAAAAGAGTATGAAAATAGGACAATAATTAATTTTTTTTACTTGGTTTAGGGTAATCAGAATTTACAGCACTTCTGATACCGAAATGCAGAGTATTTATTATATTTACACTGTTTTTAAATACTACATTGGAAATTATAATATTCTCAAGAAAATACAATTTTTTTTATATTTAATTTTAAACGTTAAAATTAATTTTTTAAGTTAAATATATAAAAAAATAATTAATAATTGTTTTGAAGTAGTTTGTATTCACGTGTTTTTCTTATATTATATATATTTTCCTCTAACAGTCGTAAAAAGCGTTTCTCATTAAGCAAACATCCAATGTAAATTAAATGTAGCTACAACGAACTGAATTCACTAATTCTAATTAGTGAGTTAATTGGGAGTCAATTGGAATTTTCGATTGTATTTTATTAGCATAATAACAAATTGTGGGACCCATTTCGGTTTAATGATGTCAATTTGTCGGAACTAAGTACTCTCATGCATAATGAAAAAATGTCACTCCAGTGTGCAGCGCGACAATTCGAATTCATTGAATTTATTATGCAATGACCGGGCCGACAGGCATTTGGCTCAGGTGCGTATCTCCACTTCGAAGACCCGCAAGCCGCCGAAAGACCTTACGCACACTCCCTGACTCCCCGAAGACCCACAAGCGTGCAGTTTAAAGAGCAATGAGCCAAGCAACACACTGGCAAGTCTGCGGCCAGGGAACCGTAAACCGGATCAACCACTTTGAATGCGGTGGCATGGCATGACTTGACATGTCATGGCGGCAACAATGGCTGTGGATGGAATCAGCAAATCGCAATGGCTCTGATAACAGAAGCTGCATAGGAATGGCCTGGACCGAAACGAGGACCACGCTCTGCTTTGGCACTTTGAATGTAAATAAATAGATTCAAACGAGACTTGGCCAGACTTCATCCCCCATGCGCACATCTCGCCGCTCTCTGCACTCCGCTCTGCCCTCGTGCTCTCTCCCGCAGCAACACAAATTTCTTCAGTTGAATTCAGTTCCTTGCCTGCCTCGACGGCCATGCGGTTGAGTCAGGGGTGTTTCAAAAGGCATAAGGCAGCCATGAATAGCGTGAAACTTGTTTCGAGCTATTGACTCATCGTGTGGTCATATTGGGGCAAACTCTTTCAGTGCGTACTCAAATTTAATGGTCTGGTCTTGTCTTCTATGTGGCTCAACAAACATAATGGAGGTTAGAGTAAAAATTCATAAATCAAGAATTCCATTTCCTTAGAATTCACATGTGTGTTCTCGTGATTCAGGTCGGAGACTAAACACAGATTAGTTTATTGTGAAAGAGTGAAACTAAAATATCATTGTCACAAGCACCAAGTCCAATAGAATTATAGAATTAAAATTGTCTAGAATCTTGTCAGCAGTAAACTAAGATTTATACACTAAAGCAGTAATGGAAAATCTATTTGTTTTCTCAATTCTGAATCATATGATTTCTTATTATATGAAATAAATTTAGAGAAATGTATATTAAATTGATTACACTGCATTCATGTATTCTTGATCTAAGAAAATTAATATATATTAAAACCGTTTTTCGAGTTTAATGGAAAATTTACATTGGGAACTATAGGGAACCCCATAGAATATTGTCCGTAGTAATCAAAAATGTATACAGTAAACAATTCAAATGTTTAATGTTATTTAAGCTACAAAACATATATGTATATATATACATATCTGTACATACATAATTGACTGACAAGTCGCTGAGACCTCGATATATCTTGATTTATAAGGGACAATCGATGAAATCTCACTTACTTTCAATATTACAACTTTTGACGATATATCACAAGTATCCTCCTTTAATAATATAATAACCAATTCCCGACAACGCCCTTGTAAATCGCGAATCGATATTCTTTGAGCTAGCCATCAAATTTGAACCTTCTTTTAACCTTCTTCAAAGGTCGATTCACGTCCACACCCATATTTAAATGCTTTGGATGTATTCCACATATATTTGAGAGCAAGTTAACTAATATGTTTCTTACTTAATCCATAACAATATGAAATAGTATTAGCATCTGTATAATAGAAATTGTTGCTATTTTTCTATTAGTACTCCTCTTTAAGAAATGATCTGTTAAATAATATACAACTTTCAATGGCCGCTAATTAATGTAATTCCAACCCACTTCTGATAGCACAGTCAGAGAATTTAGTAGCTTTGTATTGCTTGGGAAAGTAGTCTGTTGAGAGCTGGTGTTTGCGAAAATACGAAATACGTGACGCTGACACTTGCTATCTGGAGCCATAAAATAGCTGGGCTTATCATCGCTGCCGGCCATTAAAAGTCAATTTTTAGTACTGGGATAGACGCTCCAGCAGCAGTCAACTTTTAAGCGAACCTCCGCCAATTATGCGCACAGCGGACAGTCTGACAGTCGGGCAGTCTGGCAGTCTGGCAGTCGGACTGTCTCACATTGCGTGTCCAGCGTTTCCTCTCTAGTCCGACGTAGCCAGGTCCCGCCGTGAGCATTGGCCGTGGCGGAACTGTGGCTACGGCCAGCCAATATTTACGAGTTCTTCGAAGTCAGATGCGAGTGCCAGTCACTGTGAGATTCAGCACTCAGGAAAAAAGTTCAAATTTAGAAAATCGCCATAATTTTGGCGACTAGATCAACTCACTTATTTTGTCAGAGTGTGAATTTCTAAAATCTGCCTTAAAAATAATAATATAAAACAGTGGCCGAACGAGCACATTTCAGTACATTTGAAGAAATTGGTTTTGCATACTGACTTTTTAAAAATATATTTTTTAAAAATATTAAATATTCGTATGAAAAATATTTTTTTCAAAATATAAAATGTTCTTAAACAGAAGAATGAGATTATAGAAGCAAAATATGAATGGAATTGTTCTCTGTTTAAATTTAAATGTTATTCGTAAAATGGATAATTATCCCTTAAAATGCAGAAGTAACATTTTTTTTCAGATCGATTTTAATTTGAAGCTGATTTTTTTCTGAAATTGAACTTTTTTCTGAGTGTATGTCCGTCAGCAAGTGTTGGCTCTGAGGAGGTCTTGCACTCGGTTGGTTCTTAGCACTGCAGCATGCCAAAATTATGCGAGGCATGGAAATAATAAATGCATACTCAACTCGCACCAAAGTATTTGTTTAATAATACACAGTTGCATTCGCGCTTAGCGTGCCAGCTCTAGTGCCTTCAGGTCGGCCACGACATGAGCGTGAGCAATGCAATGAGATTACGCCAAGTCATTAGCACTAATGATCAGAGTGAGTGAGTGCATTTAAGGCAATAATGTATACATAATCTATTTAGTTAGTTGGTCTTTAGATTTGATTAGATTAAATAATTATGTTCGAGGATGGCAGCGCTTTGTGTACAGGTGATAGTCATGGTCCACTTTAGATAGATTTCTCTACAGGCCCAGGCAATTTATTGTAATTGTAATTGACTGACTAAATGCCAGCTAAGCGAAAGCCAGCAACTTATGTTAAAAATATGAACCTAATTCTGCGAACAAAAAGTGTAGACATAAATATATTCACGTTTTCGACCGCAAAGAGTTGTCGAAAATTGAGTTTCCGGTTGAGAATTCCGGTTTTTTAGGCTCATAAATCACAATTGCACAAACAAAACGGAACCACGAAATGTGTTCAAGAAATGTTTTGTCTTTTTGTCTTTGAGCGGTCAAATTGCCAGATGGACTTGCAGTTGTTGAAGGAAAACACAAGTTTCCAGTTTCCATATTTCAGTTTTCGGTTGCTAATTTCCAGTGTGCTGTCACTTTTCACGCCATGAAGCTGAATGACATCGTCCATTGAAGGGTTAAACTGTCCAATTCTTATGCAGGGCCATAAAACATAGGATTCTTGTTTTTAAAATGCATTGGAAATCCTTTGGCGTAACAATAAAATGGCAAACAAAAGTCACGGCTCGGCGAATATGCGACGAGCCGGCCAGCCAGGCTGTCCGTTCATATTGATGCCTCACACCCCTTGCCCACGTAATCGACGAGCCAAAATATATGGAAGCAGCACCACCAACAACAAATATTTAACGATATATGTATGTATAGGTATATCTGGAAAATGTCACACCATGTTGCCGCGTTTTACGACCGCCGCTCACCTTTTGTTCGACGAGTTTATGGCCAACCGGGACTCACTCCCGAACCACGCTCCGCACAGCTCCATGGCTGCGTTTTAACTGCTTCACTTTCGTTGATAAACTGGCGGCAACTGCAGCTGAGCACTGCTCAAATGGCGAATGGCAAATGGCGAATGGCGGATGGCCCTTAAAAAACGTTTCGTCAAATTAACAGTTTTTTAATAAATATCGATGCGAAGCCTTCACACACAGACACACAGAATATTGCAGGCATAGACACATTTGAGTGCAACAAGTTTACCTTTAATTCGTTGAATTTGTCCAAATGCCTAAAAAACAATCGAATAATTTCAAGGACGCAACGCTCATGAAACGAAAGGCGAAAGCCGAAAGGCGAAATGCTGACAGGTAGTTTGAGCAGATGCTGTAAAAAACATATTTCGGGGCATAACTGCACAGTTCAAGGACTCATGATGACATACACAACAGGACCTGACGCGAATACCACGACAGTCCGTGAATACATAACCATAACCCTTAATGTAACCCAGTCTGAAACCCTGTCGATGTCCTTGAGCGGCATTTTCTTTTTAGGAGACAAGAAGCGTTCCGCCCATAAAAAAAGATGTAAAAAACCAATGAAAAATGTTCAGGCCGAAATGAATGATTCCAACTGTTAGAACTGAATAAAATTCCATAACAACATTTTATATTCCAAAAATACAATACACAATACAAAAATGTTAGTTTCAATTCAATTTGTTGTCTTTAAATTGCTGTGAATTGTAAATTGTAAATATGGAAAAAACAAATCAATAAATCACTTTAAGTTTACTTGGTTTGAAATAAAGTCCGAGCAATCAATAAGATTAAAATTATTTCAGTCTCTCAAAAATAGCAGGCCTAATCGAAATATTCACTCCATATTTTTATTTTGTTTCATTTCAAATTCCAATTATGGCTTATTATAATTTATATTTTTGAGTTAACTGGTTTTTTAAAGTTAAGTGATCTTATTTGGGACTGCTTCTGCCTACGTACATATAAACAACAACAACACACGACAATGTGGATTGTCATGATAATGTCTGTGGCTCTGTGGATTCACATGCCAATTCATTCATAATTCATTTTGAATGAGTCATAAAATGTTTTTACTATCAATAAAAATACGATTAAATTCGCATTTAACTTTTTTTGCGTGGCATCTGTGGCTACACTTGTGATCCAAAATACAACTAAATTTTTTTTAAATATTTAGCTATATATTTGTTCTTATATCACAGTTTTTATTTGGTCTGCCCAACTCTTTAGATAATTAATTTAAAATTGTTGCACATAAATTCTTTTCTCGTGAATTCAAAAATGTTTTCATTTTTTAGCTTCCACAATTTGCCAAAATTTATGAAAGTGCACGACTGGGAAATATCCTGTAGATAAATCTGAATTGACTACTGAAAAATAAACATACACACAAAAAAAAACCTATGCTTTGTACAATATATAGTTCTTAAATAACAACAATCTTAAAATATTAATTATAGTTTAAAATTTTTGTATAGCTTTCAAAAACTTTCTGACAGAGGTGGAAATTAAATGCAAGGTATCTTTGAAACAAACTTTATTAATTATGAAAATACAATAATAATAATTATTAACGCTTAACAATTCTTGGTTTGCGTTTTCCTAATCCGTCGAAAAAATATTGAATCTTAAATTTGAATACCCTCACATTTTTTAATATCCATTGTTTTACTCTTTTTTTTATCAATTTTAATTTTTTAATTTAATGTTTCCTTTTTATAAATAATTTAATTCGTCATTTTACTTTTAAATTGTTGTTAAAACGTTTTTTAAAAACTATGAATTGTTTTTAATATGTGGATTAATAAAAATATACATAAATCTAGATCCATTCTGGCAGTATAATTTATATCGATTAATTTTAGAATCTTAAGTGTTATTCACAGTCCAAATTCAAGAATTTTATCTCAAAGTTAATATTTTATGTTTCTCTCAGTACAAAGATTTTTGGGCCATTTTATTGAAAATGTTTTTAACTGTTTATCTTCCAATAAAAATAGCTTTCACAGCTGTTTACAATTAAAAATCAATTGAAAATTGTGTCTGCAGGTAATTAGTACTTATAGAGCTATATTGAAGCACGAAAAGACAACATGTACATATGACTATGAAATACCCAATTGCTTTCATGACCAAGTAGGTTTCTTGTTAGTTGTTGGAGCCCATGTGCTACATACCTTTTGCGGCAATGACAAGCACACTGGCAAACTAGCCACTTGAGCCAGTTGCTCATTACACTCGGCTGAATAATTATTTCAATAAACAACAATCGAGCTCTCGAAGTTGGCTCGGGGCTCGATTATGAACTGTGCTGGAACGACGCGCACATAATACAATATTTCAAATTTCAATTAAGTCCAAGTGCTGAGAGAGCTGCCCCTTCTCCGCCAGCTCCCAGCTTCTCCCTATTGAACTGCCAATTGCAGCGATGCATTTCTCCACATATCGGGGGATTGTTGATCTTTTATGATTCGTGTTTGACTTTTGACTTTTCGAAATATAAACATTTCATTTTATGGCATTCAATTGGTTTGCCTTACATGCCCCTAAAAGGAACTCAAGTGCATAGCCGGCCAATGTTCTGCAAAACATTTCGAAGCCTGCGCCACTTGGGGCAATGCGTTGGCAAATCTTTTGCCTCAAGTGCGGAAGGCAACACAAAAATAAGTCAAAGTAATGGCGATTAGCGATAAGGTAGCCCCTGGCGCTGCCAGCTAAATATAAAATTTGTTTTAAATTAAAAACAAGTTTATGCTTTGCATTTAAAAGAAATCCTCAATATACAGTTTATAAAGAAAAAAGAAAAAACAAATAGTCGATAGTTCAGCTTTTCATATACCCTGTATCCATGCTTATCTACAAATATCTGTGATATTTCTTAACTCAACGAAATTGATGGCATAATCGGGAGAAAATAGATGCTTCCAGCTTATAATACAATCATATGCTAAGAATAATGAGTCGATAATTATCGATATTTTTATAAGGGAGTATTGCATGCGACAACATTTGTAATCGCATTCAATATTTAATATTTGTTCTTGTTTTTCTTTTATTTAAAGTTGACAAGCATTTTATTTTTAATTTAATTTAATTTACTTTTTAATTTTTTTATTTTTTTTTTGCATCGACTGATTTTCGATGACATTAATTAAATAAAAAAAAAATAATAAAACTTCTTGGGCTGTCTTAGTTTTTTACTTTTGCACAACTTCGTGATACCTTTTCAAATAACTCTTAATGGGTATGGCGTATAAAAAGTCGAACGCCGGCCATCGCATATTGATGAAATAATGTATGTAAATAAGCATTTTTAAAGTGTCACACTAAAAGTTTAGGTTGTCAAATAAATGTCCGTACCCGAAACAAATTCCAACGATTCAACTCAGAAGAAGCCCATGGACTGGACGTAGCGGTAACAGCCGCTCAAACTAGAAAGAGCCTGATTTGATCGAGGTGGTTTGAAAGCATTCATTTTTTAGATTCAGATACTGTTACAATATTTATTTTAAACGGCGAAGATAAAATCATTTCGAAGTTGAGCAGCAAATACATTCAAATAACTTGTTGACCCTTCTGCGTTTGCATTTCATTCCGTAGTGCTAACAACAATAAGACAACGAAAATTAACATTTACTTAGCCATCCCAACCGGCAAAGAGTTATACCTTGGAGGATGCTGTTGTTGCTAATCTTTCTGTCGATCTGGTAAAAAGTCTGTTGACTTAGGCGAATCCCAACTTTTAGCTTGTTCATGCTGCGGCTGTGGCTTAAACCGAAACTGGGGCTGAATCTGAGGCTCTACTGTTGCTGACTAAATGTCCAAACAATATTTTGCATAATCCATTGAATTTTCGACTCAAAATTGAGTGCGCGCATAATCAGGGCGCGAGCGAGACAAACTCACACAGTGCTATCAATGAACTCCAGACAAAAGACAGTGAGAGAGAGAGAGAAAGAGATAGTGCTGCTCAAGCTATGCTGGGTGTGTCTACACTCAGAAAAAAAACACTGCAAAGGTAGCTTTGCTTATTATTCAGAAAGCTTCTGTCTACAACAGAAGTTTATGTCTTTCTAATACAAAAGCTTTTTTCTGAATTCCAAAGGAAAATTAGCTGCTTCTTTGATAATATATAATATAATATAATATATATATATATTTATAATTAACAATTAATATTGTAAGATTTTACATAAGCCAAACTGAATCAAGAATGGATAATAGCTAAACTTTAACATATTAGTCGAGGGAGCCAATTTCATTACTATTACAGTAAGAATCTTTTCTATGAGTCAGGGTTGTCATTTCTACTTTTTTTGAAATATTTTCATTATATTAAAATATATATATTAAAATATTTATTAATAAATATATTTCTGTAAAGTAGAAAAGAATATTTTCTAATTTTGATAAATTGTTTTTCATATATTTAGAAATTATTTCGCACATTTTTTAAAATTCTGGTCGACTTTTTTTTGTGAGTGTAGTAGCCGTAGTCGTAGTCGCAGTCGTGTAGGAAATGTGTCGCCAAAGAGGCTAATTTATTATCGATTTGCTATCATGTTATGCTCCATGCGCTCCAAAGTCGCCGTCATAGCACCAACTCTATTTTGCATTCCATTGTGCCCTTTTCTAAGCGCTGCCGACTATTGCATAAATCTCGATAATTTATGTTGGATGCGTGCGAAATGCTAACAAATTAAGGCTCGAGTCGCCAACGCCCCCACAACCTGACGTGACACGACTCCTTCTCGCCATCCAAATGAATGTTGTAAATGTCAAAATATACAGCTCAAAGCGCGAAATGCAAGTGTCCAATGCAAATCTAAAAATGCGAGCTGCAAACTGCAAACTGCAAACTGCAGAATGCAAAATGCAAAATGCAAAATGTAAATACATGTCCCACAGACAGTTGTTGTCGCATTTGAGTTGCTTTGTTGCTGTCGTTGTGACAACTCTCCAATTTTATTTAATTGTCAATTTCTGTCGCACTTCTACTAACGATTTTCTGGGCAAGTTCGTGTTTTGCGCTTAATTTATGACTCTTCTTCGTCGGGTTCGCGAGTGGGGAGTGGAGTGGATGGCATTTTGATATTGATCTGGATATCACTTGAAATATTGGCAATATCGACATCACATTTATAAGTGACTTGCACTTTACACGAAATAATTAAATACGATGGGTGCTGATAGTAAATGAAAATAGGTTTCTCCTGAAGTGAATATGGTATATAGTCTCGGTATTTGAAGAACTTGCTTGGATATTTACATTTCTTATGATTTGCGCAGACGATAAGTAAAAGGATAAAACCAAAGCTTTTTCCTTTGTGTAAAATATATGCAGTTTAATGAAAATGTAGTTTTGATCAAGGTTTCGGTCACAGCACTCCTCAGAATTGTTGCATCGAAACTAGGCTCTTAAATCTATGTATATTATATGCTGATATATATCCGCTTATTTATTATTGATTGTTAATTGATATTAAAACTGCATTCTAGTTCGTAAATGAGCAATGAAAATTAAATTAATATAAATTAAATCAAACTAAATAGTAATCGGACTTAACATATCTAATATAACGTCCTCAAGGACTGATGTCCATTTATAATTTTAATATAATTTCTTTAATTTTATAAATAATAATAATTTATAATTTTAATATAATTTCTTTAATTTTATAAAACGGATTGTTCATTAGGAACAAGTGTCCTAAATAATAAGCTAAGTTTAAAGCACCAGGATACAAAAATATCAATAAATATCAATCAACTAAAAAGTAGCTTAGAAAAATTAGAAAAATTGGGAAATATGTGGGAAAACTATTGATATATTCACATGGTTATTATATGGGATCGTATTCCGAATTAATCAGACAAAGCTATAAATAGAAAACTCAGCAAAAAGACCAAAAACAGTTTATGTTAATTTTTCAAAAACTGTTTGACGAAGATGTATCTGCAAACTCTATTATTATTATTATTGGGTACTAAGTTAAACACCTATGTTTTATGTACAATTCAAATTGAATGCATAGCATTGTTACAACTTGTTTGTCTCGCTTTCTTTCCTGATGGATGAAAAACATTTTATCTACTACGCAATGATTTCAGTCTGCGCTATTAATAATTAAGTTGTATATATATAAGTGTGGGCGACATATATTATTAAGTGTGGGCGACAACTAATTTTGATATAAGCTATCAAATACGCTAAGAATACAACAATTATACTTCCAAGTAAGAAGAGTGTCAACTTCTTCTACTCACTTCAGGAGAGAAATTACAACGACGTTCTGAAAACAATTATTGTCTTGCTAAATAAAAAAATCGAACTCATCGTAGCATATATATATATATATATTAATATATTAATATATATATATATATTTAGCTATGTAAAAGCCAGAAGACACAGAATAAAATTTAGATGAGACGAAATAAAAATATATATATATATATATTATATTCAATTAACGCAGTCAGATTTGTTCAATTGCACGTATTTAATTGCCTAGAAAGTGTGTACTTTATAATAAGATAAGCAAATTACATAAACTGCTATGGGCAAACAAGTAAACAGAGGAAGAGAATAGGAAATACGGATTTCCGACTGCAACATTCTTGATTGTTTGATTTTTGGGTTAAAGGCTAAGCAGTAATTAATAAACATACTCAGAGAGCCGTGTCTGATTAGTTGATGGCTTGCAATGTTTCAATGGTCAATATATAATTGTTTGAATTGAGATGTGTGCACCTATTATTAATCTGTCGACAGCCAGTTCCGTAATGAATAGTTTTTTTTATAATTGCTGCGCTTAATAAACTCTCAGCGGGTGCAAATGTCACTGATTGTTTATTCTGAGTATTATTTCTTAATCGCAGACAGAGACTGGAAGTGGGACTGGCAGATAAAGAGCCCAGAGGATAGACTGCCTCCGGCTGTTGCCACGAGCTTGTAGCAAGGTGTCCCCGAGCAGCTGTCAGCAGTGGTCGGGGGCACAATAAATGAAGTAATCAAATAATTTAAATCTGTATTTAAGTGACAATTAAGCTCATTATACTCGTTATATGATAAGCGGTCATTGTGAATGCGGGCCGATTACTTGAGTCAACAAAAAACAACAATAGTTGTAATTAATATTAAAATATCTGCATGCATAATGCATACATATGCAAAAGTAAACTTTTATTATGACAATAGCAGCTGACAATCATACAGATTGTTTAATACTGAATGCAAATTGTAAACAACGTTTACTTGGCTTTCAATTTACTATTTATACTCTTGTGGTGCAATTAGAAATTCGCCATCATTTTGGTGCCAAGCGTTTCTCTTATTATTATTATAAGCTTCTAAAAAGCAAGGTTTCCTAACTTAGAAAAAATATGTGCAACTTATAAAATATGTTGGTGTCTGTGTATGTTTATTAAGAATAAAATAAGAATATTTTAGATTTGTAGTTACTTATACTATTAAAATAACATTAGCAATTTAAGATTACAAAATTTAATATAGTTTATATAAATGCATATAACTATGACGACTTTACTGGGATTTGTTCGCGAGTAGACAATTACTTTAACACAGCTGACAAGCAAGCAAACTTCAATACTATTCTCTGAAATTCAGAAAGGATTTTTTCTAAGAATCTGGGTATGGGTATGGGTATTATTGCAAAGAAATAATAATAGAAAATTTTTCTGAATACAAATTATATAAAATAGACTCAAAATATATTGGCATATTCATTTAGAACAAGCCTTTTTAATTGTAAGACAAATATTGTCTTATGGATGAAGTAAGGGTACTTTTATTTTCTTTGCAAAGTTGCAACGCATTGAAGGAGACGTCTCTGACCACATAAGGACTCTTGATAAGTAACAATAAGCATTTCCACATAGCCATGTCTTATATGCGCGTAATCTTTTAGTTTTATTGTAAACTTGGTGAAACTTGATACATGAGTCAGAGATGATCGGATCGAACTACCATGTCATATAGGTACAATCGGTGGAACTATGAGTTTTAAGGGACAACATGTATGTCGACGCACATATCGATTCAGGAAAAAGGTTTGTCTTAGAAAGGTTCATATAGAGACCTGAGTTAACATTCAGTCATCTAATTTTTGTATAATAAATATACATATATAAATTTATATCTATATATATATACATATATATATACGTATGCGGATGTGGAATATACAGTTCAAGGCCAGCTAAACTGGAATCATTAGAAAAATGTTATTGTAAAACAAAATGTTTTATGTTTCACATATTTGTGGAAAAAAAAAATTGTTACGAGAATATAGAATACAGGCACGTGTTTAAGACCTACAAAAACATGATTATATTTCAAACTCCGAACAAAAGTGTGTATCGAGATGTTTATTGGTTTCCCAAATCGCTGCAATAAATATTCGGCCATTTTAAAATGAATGCACTCAGATTAATTCGTTTATTATATTCTTTATCTTTTTTTTTAATTTTAAATTTATTTTAATTACTTTAAGTTTTAAATTTTAAATTTCATTAAAGTTGTTATGTATACGAAACTTTTGAAACACTGTCCTTTTCTAGTTAAAATTAACTCTGCTCTAAAAGATAATGCAACTTTCAGTGTTGTCTAACTATTTACTGTTAAAATTGATTTTCAATTGTGAAAAGATAGAGAAATATATTTTAAAACATAATAAAAATTAAACTGTAAAAAGTATTTGTAACTACATGTTTCCCTTAGCTTTTAAATCGTTTTTGCAGTGTGTAAAAAGAAAATAAAAAATAGAGAAAAATATTGTCAATTTTAAAATTTAAGCTGAAACATACCAAAAATGGAACTGTATAAAATGCATTTGGAGTATATAAAAAATGGTGCCCAAGTTTAATGACGTCTCGCGATATGGTGGACGATATGTTTTGTTGTTTGTTTGTGCCTTAATAAAAAGGCCTTATTACGAGCATTCAATGCAATATATTAATTGCTCCACCTCCAGATACAAAGCATTGCCGTGCCCCACCTTTTGCAAATGATCGGATTTAAAACTGGAATAACGCCCCCAGCCCTCTCTCTCACAGCATGTTCCTGGTTACAAGCTACCAGCATTGGGCCAGTTGCCAGATGCCAGATGCCAGTTCCAGGGGATCTGTGGCATGTCGGTTCGGATTCGCGGCGGCTGTGCCAATGACGCTATTGAACTTTGTGGTGCATGGCCGAATGAGGAGCGGTGCGGTGTAGATTGCGGCGAGATTGTGTCACATTCATTTTCCAATTTACGGTCGACTAATGGCAATAATGAACGAATTTTATAGGACCATCCATAATGTCGCGAGACAATCGAAATACGGCGATAATTACACAAAACGTGCAATTTTTTGTGCGGCTTACATTTTGGCCTCAAAACACTATCAATTCATTGAATCACCCAAACGGATATATATTAGCAAGGGTCACCTAAAATAAATACGAAAAGGTCAAATTGCCAAATGAGCTCATAAAACGATTGTATGTTTTTTGAAGAATTCTTTTTAATGGTTCTCTTGGGGCAAACTTCAGAATCAAATTCGATACCACAGATCTGAGCAGCAGACTCCTCGCCAAGCTAGAATTAAGCATCGGCTCTGATTTCGAACATTGTTTTATGGCCATTTTAATGTGTTTTTAAAGCGCTTAAGCAAGAAATTAGTTCGGAAAGTAAGTGAGTTCGAAGTGCTTATGGCAACCGCTTCACAGACCCGTAAAGTTTGTTGATCGATTCATGCGTAACGCTCGTCGGACGGGATTAAATCTTTATGTAATTATATTTTATGCTGATTTATATTTGAATAGAAGCCCATAGGGAAAATTTATTTAAAATGCGTCTTGATTTATCCGCTTTGTTATTTGCTTTTGTTATTGCGATGCTAATAATAATGCTAATAAAAATGTGCGCATTTATATATCATATAAATTTGAATACTAACCCTTTAACGTAGTGAAGTGTGTGTTTTTTATAGACCTAATCCGCAAATTTTATGAACTTAATCCGTCAATTTTGTAAAACAAAAGCAGAAGAAAAAACGAGAAAAGAAATTCTGAAATGAGAAGATTAAAATTACGTTTATTAGTTGTGAGTCTTGATTTACAGTCTAATATAAATGTAAACGATGTGTGCTAAAAGAATTTTTGTGACACTTTAAAATAGATTTATAGATTCTTTTTTTTTAATATAAAAAATTGTTTAATAAATGTATAATAATAAGCCGCTTGCCAGCCGGCGGCATAACATATAAAATGAACTAGGAAATTTGCTGAAATGGTTTTGCTAAAATGAAAGCATTTGAAGTAAAACAGCAATTTGATTTTGGATAATTTTGTTAGGAGAAATTATGCAACATATATTAACAAGCTGTGGCATTTAATGGTGCCACAAATGCCACACCCGATGCTCTCATTGCCAGCCATTGAGTTAAGTCTAAACTATTGGAGTGTCAGGTGTCTCAAACGATAATGTCAAGCAATTTGGGAGTTGATTTTTTTTTTTTTGTTTTTTAATATAATACCCAAAAATCAAGCTGGGCAAAATCAATTTCAGCCTGAATTTTAAAAGAAGCGATCCGAACTTTAAGTTTGGGTTCTGAGTGTGAATCGGAATGGAGCCTTTAGCTAATTTTTTCACTCAAAGCATTTCGCTCGAGCAGCCCGAGCAGCTCGAGATTCTCAAGAATGGAGCCAAGCACAGCCGCCAAATTCCATTACACATACGCTTACGTATTCTTGTATATGTATATATATATATATGTGTGTGTGTGTGTGTGCGTTCCTATGTACGCTCTGGGCTCGCTGAGCAGGCAAAGTCTCCAAAGACAGGGCCGCTGACCAGCTGCAGTTGCGGCCGCTGCCGACGTTGACGCGAACGTCTCGCTCGCTGTCGACGCCAGCGTTAACGTTGCGGCTGCTGTTGCTGTTGCTGCTGCTGCTGCTGCTCATTCAGTATGTCGCTCTCGCTCCCACCAAAATGGCCGCAGCAGTCACTCTTACCTCGCTCTCTCTTGCACTCAACTGGAAGCAGTATTGCGCTGACTCTCTGCCTCGCTCCCTCTCTCGCTCGCACGCTCGCATTGTTATGGATTTTCGGTGCGGTACGACTAGCTGCTGCTGCTGCTGCGGTTTGTCCGTTGGCGCAACAGGGCGCACTATAGTGGCACGCCAGCTGCCACGCCCACGCCACGCACTGGCCGCCCCACCGGCAGCAGCAGCTCCAGCTTTTGCAGTCGAGAGTCGCGAGGCCGCGGGCCGCTTGCGCCGCTTATCGCCCGTCGCGGTTGCTGCTGCTGCTGCTGCTGTTGTTGTTGTTATTGTTGTTGTTGCACTGTATCTGTTATCAATTCAGCTGCTGCTGCTGCTTCTGCTGGGCACTTAACTCAACGCTCGGCAATTTCCAGTTGATTGGCAGCACTCCTCGAGATTTTCTGATATCGTGTGCGAGAAATTTGCATCCAGCCAACGGTAGGACACAGTTTGCTTATTGCAACTGCAAACTGCCAGAAGCAGCTGCCGTTGCATTTGCCACACGCTACTTGACTCGCATCATTCTCATCCATTTAACCATTCAAGCATTCAACCATTCCAGTATATTCATGTTCCTCTCACTCTCGGTCTGCAAATCTCCTTTGTCAACATTGAACATGCAGCAACGCATAATTTGATGCTTGCCACAACTGGTTGCCCTTTTGCAGCTAGTGCTTCCTCTGCTGATAATGGCCAGAGACCTTGCATCCTCTCCTCATTGTGTGCTTGTCCTTTTCCTTAGCCAGCCGAGTGTCTCGTCTAACGGCAATGCCACGTTGCAAGCGCAATCGTTGTTGAATGCAACAGCAATTGCCAAGAGTCTCTTTCAGCTCTGGCAAGCTCAGCTCTGCTCTCCCCTTTGCCTCGACTCGGTGGTTGTCCTTCGTTTAAATTGCAGTTTTTTATGGCATTGCAATTAGGGGTAAGCTCTTCAAGGTACACACACACACACAAACACACACACACACAAGCACACTGGGTAGGTAACGTTCTCACTTACACAGTTGCATTTGTGTGTGTAAACTGTAAGGGTGCAAATGCTTAGCTAAGGGTAGTTCATTATCTGTGCACGCAGGTGAGGGGTTGACACCAATACCAGTGCACTAATACAAATGCATACTCGCACACACACACACACACACACACATTTAGCATTATCTCGTCTAAATGTCATTGCGGAGATTCTACAGTTAAATTTCAACTGGAAACTCGATTTGTTTGGAATATAACAATTTGCTTTGTTCAATTTAAGTCGAATGAAATGAAGACCGCTTAGGTCAATGAAAATTTTAAATACGAAAATAATCATATATTTATATCCATATTTTTCAGTGTAATTGTCTTCTTTATTTTAAATGTTAACTATTTTTATTATTGGGGGGATTTAGTTACATCTATTGAATCCCTTCGGAGCCTACAGTTCTACCATTAGCCCTTCCGCGAGAATCCTTGACGGGTTGAGGGGTTCTTATTCCTGTATACAAAATATGCTTTCTTTTTCACTATCTCAAAATCTATCGAGTTCGTTTTTGACTATACCTAGTTTAGTTAGGTGTGTTAATAGTCTAGAATGTCCTGTCAAAATGCCGATAAGTATTCCAAGTCTGTTCTTCCCTATGGGTATTAAATCGTTTCTGATTATAGCCACCTAGAAGGCAATTGGCTTTACGTATTTCTTCGTTCTTTAAATAATAAACAGCTGATAACAAAAATCATAGTCTCTCTTCAGAGTAATATAAAAAAATCACACTTGTTGTTGTAAGAAGATATTGTATAAAAAACACAGGTATAAAACAATAATCATTAAAAAAATGTATGCAACGTTTTTTTTAATAATTTTGAGTCCCTTTCGGGTTCCAGCCATTCCCATTATAATCAGTCAGTCGCATATATATTTTGTTAATAAATATAAACGTATACAACTAGATGTTGTCCCATTTAATACAAATAAATAAAAACTGCATCTAAGATCTACAATGTGAACTAACCCACAATAAGTGACAATAAAAAACAACATTTAAATAAACTGCATTTGAGTCAACGCTGTTTGACATCTCTAGTTTACCTGTCAGTTAACATTTTATTGAAATAAATAAATACAGCTTTTAATTTCGGACTTGCTTTCTTTATAAAAATAACACAAAAAAAAAAAACAAAAGCAAAAAACAAACAGCACTTCAACTTTTTAATAAAAGCCGAGTGCAAAATTTATTATCAACAAACGATTTATTAAATTAGAAAAACCCACAGTAAAATGCTTGACGCAGCCAACGGTAAATGGGTCCAAGTTCTGACCGGATCCCGGGTGGATGCCACTGAGGAGGGGCAGGGGCAAGAGTAGGGGCAGGGGCGGGGGACGAGATGCGGTTGTGGATGGGTTGGTTGGGCGTTGGTTGGTCCATTGTCGACGTATTTGCGCATTGTGCGGAAAAGTCGTAAAAATTTCTGCTGTCTACGTACGATGTGAATGGGAAAACTGGATTTTGTGGAAAAGCAGCCGTTCGCCTGTTCAGCCGTTCAGCGGATGAGAGTGCAAACGAAATGCCAGCAAACAATTCTTGTAAATTTTACGATCGCAAATATAATTCAAATGGCCATTAATTGCAACAAAAACTACAACAATAAGCACAGTTGATGGGGTCGGGGGAGGAATGGGGCAAGCAAGGGAACTAAACTTAAAATGGGTCGCAGACAGCCCTTAAAGTGCCTCATAAATGAATTGAAGACGACGACAATGGGCACAAAACAAGCTCACCAACAACAACAACAACAATAGCAAAAACAACAGCAACAACAACAGCAACAACAACAGCAACAACATTATTATAAGCAACGTGGGCGTTGGGTTGGGTTATGTACAGAAAAAAAAGACAAAGCTAAAAGCTCGCGAGAAAAAGCACAAAAACAACGGAGCAAAACAAAGTCAAAGCAATAACAATTTGAGTGCAGAGCACGTGGTGAGGGAAATTTTGGTAGCCGTTGCCGGTTGCACACACACACACACACACACACACGTACACAACTAGTCGAAAAATTTCCCAATTTCGAATTTGCAATGCAAGTAAAGTACGGCGCTAACTGTAAACGTTCGCTAGTGTGTAAGCGAGCCAAAAAAAAAAAATAATATATCAGCCGTGGGACATTTGCTGAGTCGCTGCGCGCATGGATAGCACAGATACTCACACACACACACACGTATATACAGAGCTAGCGTAGTGGCACACAGATACACACAGATACTCGGCCTGTGGCTATGGGGCGATATCTGTGAGATACGCACAGATACACATACAGATACAGATACACAACACGTCGCTGCCGCTGTTGTCGGCGTCGTCGCCGGCAGAGGCAGCGACTAAGCGGCGCACAAGAAATTGTCGGGCGACGGCTTCAAATGAACGCAAAACGTTGAAAAGCAAACATCCGCCAAAAAAATAAACGTCCCAAAAATTGCGGCATCTAAAAATAAACTTCAAGTACTCACTATTTGCCACAGCTGTAAATGTAACTGTTGATAACGAGATCAAGTTTTAAATGTGTATTTTTCAATTGATAAGTTCCCAAAAAACAATTCCTAAAAATGTGCTTTTCGTGTCAAAATTTTGTGTGATATATTTTTAAGTTTCTGCTTGTTTTTGTTTACCGTTTAACATGCTCTAAGGGGAAACAGAAAAAAAAACGGGTTACAGTTGTATTTGTATTTGCATGTGTGCGAGCGTGAGGGCAGCAGTGTGTGTGTGAGTGTGTGTGTGTGTATGAGCGTCATATGTAAACTTGTTCTGTGAATGGCTTTGATAGGAGTATTTATTAAGGCGCTTAAGCTGAATATAAATTTAAACATTCTGATATCTGATTTGTGATTTGTGACAAATAATAACTGATTATTGACTATCAAACATTCATTTGCATTTCATTCTCTTTTATAGATGACCAAACGTGGCCCAAACGCTTATTAAAACGCCTCCCATAAACACCAAATAACAAATTTCTGCTCGTTTTCATTTCCCGTTTTCCGTTTTTCGCTTCAGTTTCAGTTTTTTTTTCGAATTCGAATGGGAATGCGAATGCGTTGCATGTCAAGGTCTTATTAAATTTGGAAACACTTTCAAAGCACAGCCCCAAAAAAAAATTCTCTGTTGTGTATGTGTATGTGTGTGTGTGTGTCTCGTTTGTCTGTCGGCGTGCCATTGACATTGACTTATGACACTCGTCGGGCAAAGGGGGTAATGCAAAGAGGAAGCGGGGGGAGAGGCGAGGAAGAAGAGCGGCTGGCGTCTGACGACTAACGACTAACGATAGACGAAGGACGGGGCGGGGCTCGAGGTCGACCCTTTGACGAATACACTGTGGGTGACTTTTTTGCTTTATGCTTCTCGCTTCGTTCCTTGTTTTCGTTTTCATTTTCGTCTTCGTATCATATGTATGTGCGTGTGTGTGTGTGTTATGTATGTATGTATACATTGGCGATGGCTACGCACGTTTATGGTTTGTTTTGCTTTTGGCCGCCAATTCGCAGCAGCGTCGCGACATTACACACACTTACACACACACAAGCATAGAATGCACGCACACAGCAAGATATAAAAAGGCCCGAAAATGCCAACGTGTAATGCTCACAGCGTGCACGAAGCAGATGGATAGCAAGATAGAGAAAGAGAAAGAGAAAGAGGGAGATGGCGAGAGAGAGGAAAGAAGAATGACGAACAGAATGCGAATCTGTCTGGGATGATAAGTAGGAGCTTTAGGCATTGTGGCGAGCCAACGATGTCTGCATAAATGACTGACAGACAGACAGGCTGACAGACTGAGAGACTAACTGTCTGGCGGGGGATTGCAGGGAACCCCGGGGTACGATAAACAAAAAGCTACGACGACGAACTCCAACTATGAGCACATTCCATTCTATTCCATTTCATTCCATTCCATTCCACTTTCGCATTTCATTTCATTTTATTTATATTGCTGCATATTTCTAGTCTTCGCTATGTCTTTATTTGTCGGCCTCCCTTTCTTTTCAGATATTTGTATTGGGGAAGGTTATTTGGGGTACTTTCGACGAAAGTGCACCTTGAGAGCTTCTTTTCTGTTTTCAGACGTCTTCAGTTATGCTGGAACATCCCACACACAAGATAAGCTTGGTGAGTTCAACTTTTCAATTATGAAATCCCGATAAGCATGTAAAAATTTAAATTTAGAAAATCGCTACTTTTGCATGCCTTGGAAATCGAACACTTTATTTTATATTATATACTTTATACTCATGTAAATTACTGTTTGGTAGCATTATCTTTATCTGCACATGTTTTAATAATTACATACATACATACACCAACCACCCAGCTACCCCCTTTTGACGATAACGGCCAATGGGGCGTATGCGCGCCAAATATGCGCATTGCAGCTCCGCTCGTTCATTTTATGAATATCCCTTTTTTAATGTTTACTTACCTTCAGTATTATGATAGCTGGTTGTTCAAATAACATTTTAATCATATTTTAACGTCATTTTTAATCTTTTATTGACTTTATTTTGGATGCAGTTAGTAAACCGGCTATTTTTTTACCTGGCTCTTGCCTATTATCGAATCTCATTCAAGTCAAAGAGGACCAGTTATTTAGTTTATAATCATTCAGCTCGCTTCACTTGATTTTCACACATGTATAAATCAATCAATGACAGTTGATGCGGGTGGTGGGGGGAAGCAATCATGGCTATCTCCGAATGCCATAAAGTTTAGTTTTACGACAGCGAACGCATAATTACGCACACTCGCACCTCCCAGAGAGCACAGGGGCGGATTTACTCCGTAGACACTCCCCTCGCCTTGCAACACATTGCCATTTTATTGGTGTTCCCCTTGTTGCGCCGCATTTAAGACATAAAACATGATGCGACAGATGCAGGCGTGAATTCTGAGCATCATATGTGTGTTTTTGTGTGTGTCTGATGTACATATGTGTGTGTGTATATATATATATATATAGTATATATCGGACACAATTTCTGACTGTCGCATTTTTCGCAAATTATCAAATGGCAGTTATATGTTATGTGTGCGCTTCTCAGTGATTTATGCTGTTGCAGTTGCTGCTGCTGCTGTTGCTGCTGCTGGTGGTGGGTTCATAATGAAGCTGTTCGAATGCTTTGACCAAGCCGCAGAATTTACATTTTCGAGCTGCCTCACATGTATGTATGCCTGCCACATGCCGCATTAATGCCACGCGCTCGACGAAGCACAATGGAGCGACAGACGGATGCAAAGCTTGGCTTCAAATTGTCGAGCTGCGAGCATCAACCTTGCACTTATTTAAGTGTATATATATGGATGTCTGTGGGTGTTTGCTTTAAATGCGAAAATTGCTCACAGACAATAGCAAACAGAAATGGACAGGGAGTAAGGCAGAGTAAAGGCGTGGCTACACTCAGCAAAAAGTCTGCCTGAATCTTAGGTATTCGCCATACTTTTGGCGCCAATGGTTTCTCAAGAAATAAAATTCAGGGTGAATTTTTCTAAAATTTTGAAAACTTTAGAAGAAATCTTATAGTACCTTTTTGTTACTCATATTCTTTGTTATTAAACATTAGTATTTGCCGACTTCACATATAAAAACATTTTGCATTGTTTATGGATTCATAACAAGTCTCTAAAGTAGACAGCAGCTAAAATCTAATTTATTAGCCGAGAGAGCAAATTTGATTGTTACTCTCTGAATTTCTGAGAAGATTTTTTCTAAGAATCAGTATTTGCATTTCTGCTTTTTATAAATAAATTTATTAATAATAGAAAACATTTCTAAAAAATTGAAACAAGGCCATATTATTTAGATTGTAGATGTAGGAAAAATGTTTTCTTGTGTTTAGAAATTATTTCTAGAAACAAGAAAAACTTTAAAATTTGTAGAGCGATTTTGTAAACTTCAAGGCAATTTTTTGTCTGAGTGTATATGGTAGCGGAGTGGAGCGCTGTCCAATTTGGTCATTCGAATTGCAGGACACAGACAAGGCACAATCATATAGACGTCAAATGACAGTGGGTTGTTGCTGCTGCTGTTGTTGCTGCTTGATGGGGCATAAATTGCACACTAATTGTGCACATTTCAGAGTTGCCACTTGAAGTTTAGCACAGCTGTCGCTTATATGCCACCAAACCACTGAGCAAACTCTGTGCGCAATTGCCAGGGCAGTGGCTCTGGGGCCAATTCAACTTCAGCTGCGTATCAGTCTCAGTCTCAGTCTGAGTCTCAGTCACGGTCTGAGGTCCCTGCCTTTGCCAAAGGACCAAGCAGCCAGGACCAACGCCTTGTGTTTAGTTTTGGTGTGAAATCTAATTTGAAAACTTTCTGTGTAGTCATTTTGATGCTGGCGCGCACTCAGCAGCATATGCTACCCACCGCATGGGTTTTCTTTTCTAATTTTGTTTGCAAGTAGTTGACGCAATATTGCCCGGCAACCATTTTCCAACTGGCACCCACTCCACCTTCCTTTCAGCTCACATGGGTTTGCTGCTCAAAATTTAAATTACTCTTGATATTAAATAGTTTTGATTTGGGGAATCTGATACCAGGCGAGTTCTTGCCAGCAAATAGCAGTTGTACTCAGTTAAGGGTGATATATATTATTATTGCTAAAATCGAATACACTCGGCAGAAAAATCGCACACATGAAGGGAAACTTTATTTTATTATTCAGAAAGTATATATCTAAAAATTCGGGTTTTTCTCTTATTAATTTTAGCTAAACTCAAACTCAAACAAAGCAACAGCTAAACTTTAAAGTACAAATTATCATTTGTAAGAATCAAAATTGCATTTCTCCTTTTTAGAAATTCATTCTTTAGAAATTTGTTTGTTTGAAAGTACTTTTAACAACAAGGAAAAACTTGATAGTTTTAAGTCGATTTTCATTCGGGGGCTGCTTCACTTTCGTTGCTATTCAAAAGTTTTTTGCACCAAGAGTCAGTCCGAGGTGAAACTAATTTAAAAAAAAAAAAAACTAAATTAAACTTCAATTTTCAAGATCTAATCCCCAATGAGTGCTAAAAGAAAAATGTTCGCGCTGAGAAAGAAGACAGCAAAATTCGAATGCAAGAAAATAATTGGGTAGCCAAAGTTAACAGAGAGAGAGAGAGGAAAAACTCATTTGGGAGCTACGCCCCCAAAAGACGCAAAACGGAGGCAACAAATGCAGAAAACTTTACAATTGATTCGGGTGGATGGGTGGATGGGTGGCTGGGTGGTTGGGTGGGTTGTGTGTGCGGTTGGGCGTCCCCCGCGACGAAACAATCAACTGAAAGGTAGGAAGTGCGAGTACATAAACCGAGAGCTGAGGGTTGCACACGGCATGGAGTAGGTGCTTGTGGTGGATTGTGGCTGGAGGTGGGGTGGTGGATGTTGTTATGCGTCTGCTGCCAACAATGGCGCAATGGTGTCTGTAATTTCAAGCAATTGTTTTTCCTCGCTTATGACGGCTGTCTTATTGTCTTGCTGTCTCTCTGTCTGTCTGTCCGTCTGTCCGTCTGTCCGTCTGTTGGTCTGTTTGTTTCCCCACAGTTTGCCTGGCCAAACGGAGCGTGCAAATTTCAATCGTACTCATGAGTAGCGTTTAGCACCTTGGCAAAACGTTGGCCAACCATTCGCTCTAAAGTCACGTAGCATTCCGGATTCGGGATTCCGGTGCCAAGCGTTATGCGTACAGTTGGCTAAACGGATTCCGTTCCAGCCCCAAACTGGTTATTTTAGTGATGGCTTCACACGGCTCGTTGCGTTTGCAAATTGTCGCACATTCTTAAAGGTGGGCGTAGCAGCAACAACCGTATATCAACAGCCCCCAGCCCCCAATCCCCACGAAACGAAACGAAACGAAACCCCAAAACATGCTCAGGATTAAACCGCCCTTGGCGCTCGTTATGCGGGCTCGTCTGCTCCGCTGTATGTCCATTTGTCAGTCCGTTTGTCCACTTGTCCCTCCGCTCCGCTAAGTTTTGCATTGGAATTTGCTTTGCCAAATGCCGCCATTTAGGGTTGTGCCAATAAAAAAATGATATTTATGGTTGTAACGGCCGTTTTGTGTGTACACCCCACCTCCACCTCCACCTTACCCGCCTACGCCTACGCCACAGCGCCACGCCAACCCCATTGGGTCGGGCTCACGTGGCTGTGGTGGTCCTTGCTAGGGAAAATCATACAAATAGTCTCATGTACTCTTATGCTCCTGTACAATGGGCACACATTCAAGTTTGTCTTATCTCTTAACCATGCTTAATCAGTGAGTAGCAATTATTGTTATTAATATTATTTTACAAATATATCCATATAAATGAGTTTGCAATATTTCCACGTAGCCCCACCTCTGCTAAATTTTGAGGCGAAAATCATACAAGCATTGTGTAATCAGTGACTTGGTTTAATGCAAGCAATTATTGTTAGTAATATTATTTTACAAATCTATTCGTGTATGCATCATGTAACAAATGTTGCTCCATTTTGCATGTTAATTACCATCACTAATTTTATAAATATATATATTGCTTAATTTAAATTTAAATATTACATTTTATTTTTTATTTAATATATTTATTTATTTTTTGTATTCTTTTATGTCAATTGATAGTAGTTGATATTAAGTAAGTATGAAAAGATAATGCATGCCTCATTTCCAAGTAGACCAAGGAGACTCTCTGACTTTCCTTACTTTTGTTTGTCAGCTCTTTAATTTAGCATATATTTAAAACTCAATATTGCACTTTATTTTTGTTGCATGGAAGTGTTATCTACGTATTTATCTCTTGGTTTGTAACTGCTTTTTTTCTGTTGATTGTCCACAGTGCCACAGGGGGTTAGACGTTTTTGCTGCACAACACAAATGAAATCTCACAAGCATAACGAGCTCGTGACTCTTTGCTGGCAAGGGTTGGGCATGGCTCGAGACTCGAACACACACACACACACACACATATATATATATATAGCACTGGCTGTGTGGCACATACACATATACATAGAAAAATATGGCACGTACTCCTCGAGAGCCATAAGTTTACGTTTTATATCGGGCAAACTGTGCAATATTATAAATTTTGAATTTTATCTTAGGCATTAGATTGCCAGAGAGTTTGGCAGGCTGGCTGGCTGGATGTCTGGGTGTGTGTATGTGTATGTGTGTGTGTGTGTGTGTGTTTGCCATTTTGGATTAAATGGCAGGACGTGCGCGGTAGTCGGGATCTGGGTTGAGCACGGCCTCGGGTACAGTGTTCTGGTTGCTTTGACAGTGCCAACAAAGGGTGATTATCACGATTGGTGAAACGCTGAGCGAAGCAGGAAGCCCAAATTCGCAACATTCTGGCAGTAACTTGGTAAACTTATTGTTGTTGTGGTTAATCTGTTGCCCCCTTTCTTGCTACCACCTGCTTTCAGGAACAAGTCGCTACAAGTGCCGGCTGGCTGCTTATCTAAATCATATCCATCCAGACAACTCTCGCCGAGCTACTGTCAGCAACCACCAATGCATCACAGACCGGAAGCGTTGCGTTTTGTCTCCCGTTTCCTGCTCTCGGAGGGGGAAAACGCTTATTAAATGGAAATGCACAACAAGCACAAACACGGCACGACACGGCACGGCACGGCACGACACGACAAGGCTAGACACGAGGCGGCGCAACACGACACGGACACGAGCCGGCACGAAGAAGGAAACGACAATTACGGACGAGTCGCCGGTTAGTTTTTCCTACCGGCAACTCAGTTGCGGCCGGGCAATCGTCGGGTCAACAACGGTCCCGAGCGCAGTTATCGAGCGATGAGCATACTGTGTTACACTGTGTTTACACCGGGGGGACACTCAAAAGGACACTCTTGTAGAACCTGTGCAACTTCGTATACGTATACTGAATGTATCCTGAGTGTATCCTATCCGGTATACCTTCAGTATACGTAACACGAGGAAACACCAGCAACGCGGGATGTGTTTTATATATATATATATAAATTTCGATAAATAAAACTCTGAAAACACTTTCTCACACTTGCGCAATCTGTTGCACTTGTTGCCATTCCACAGCACATAATATTGTTAATTAAATTGTACTAAATAATACGCAAACGTGTTTTTATTCATTCTCTCGCCTCATGTGGCATAAGCGAACACTTTTCAGACTTTCTCATGCCACCTGTTGCTGCCGCATTTGATTGACGGCTCGCTCAGAGAACAATGACGAAACAGCTGACTTGATGCCGGACCCATTCCATGGACTTGAACATATATGTCTCTTCTAACGTGGTCTCTGACAGGAATACTGTTGGGCATAGCTCTCCTTCAACTGGTTCTTTTTACATTTGTTGTATCAAATGAGCTGCCAGTAACTATTTTAAGCACTTCATAAAACAGCTGGTCAATTTATAAAGTTTCCTTTCGTATTTCGTATTTCGCATCACAATTTACATTTTGGTACATCAAAGGAACTATTTTTAGCACTTCCTAAAAATAATATACAAGCATTAGCGTCAGACCCAAAAACCGGATCGCTAAGTCCAGCCAAGTTTGATTATTTAATTTTTTTCAATTTATAATTATTAATTTCTATTATTTAAATAAATATATATATAATGAATTTAAATATTTGATTTAATTTACGATTGTTTATTGAATGGTAGAGGTCTAAAAATAATATTTGTTATTGACTTTTGCGAAATATTGGAATTTCAATAATTCCAATAATTTTTATTATTAATAGTTAGTATCAAGGCTTACTTAGATTGTCAAAGATTAGATTTTCAAGTCAGATACAATATATATATTTTTTTTTTATTTAAGGCAATTTATTGGGAACACGGTGGAATGTATCAATAAAAATAATGCAAAATTGATGTAGTAAAATTTAATAACGGTCAAGAATATTTATGGTTTATTGAATCGGAGATTCTCTCTTTAGCTCCTTACATAAATTGGAATAAGATTATAATATCAGTTACACTAATATTTAATGTGTACTTAAAATCGATCTTAAAGGTTTATCACATAACAAAACATCATTTTAGTGAGTATATTGAGGATTTAAATTAAACTCAAAGCAATTAAACTTATAGTTTTTTTGGTTAATATTTAAATGAAACTATGTTACATAAACTGGTACTAAGTATGAACACAATTTCAGAAAGGATAAGGGAATATTTTGGAGATGGGTATTTGCGTTTTTATGTTACCTTGAAGCTGTTACACACTTTATGACACTATGAATATACCCAGCGAAGGGTTTTGCAATTCATTTGTCAAGTAGCACAAAAGAACCCACATTTTTCGCTATAATTGTGTATGAATCAATAGGAAGGATCTTCTTTTGGATGTTAGTCAGAATCAACAGTTCAGCTTAAAAATCCATGCTCTTTTATTAGATCTAGAAGATACTCTGCTTCAGTTTAAGGCCTAAAGGGTACTCAAATATTTGAACACAGTTGAATGTTTTTGTTTGTTTTTTGTTTTTTTTTTAATATTTTGTTTATTTAATGGGAATTAAAAACAGTCCACAGTTTTTAAAAAGGATTTAATAAATAAAAACTCATAATACATTCAAAATTTATGTGACGAATTAAATAATACATAATTAAAAGAGAGAAACTTATTTAAAATTAATATTAAATAAAAAAGCAACTAAATTAAGGGATTTAATAAATTAATAATTTATTAACAAATCATGCGTGACATAAATTAAAATAATATGAATATTTTTATCAATGCTAGATGCAAAAGAAGGAATCAACCCAATTCATATATTGAGATTCTTGTTCTGTCTTTACGTTTTAATGTTGTTGCTTGACGATGCCATCAGATTATATTTTTAGTCTCTAATATTTTTATTAATTTGCGGTTATTTTCAGGGTATACTTAAATCGAATTGGTGGTATGTTTGGTGATGTTGAAGTAAAAATACTTACGATGTAATAATTAACACTTTTCTTTTACAGAAAAGCAGATTTTATTGCTTTTTCTCTACAATTCACCTGTTAAATCAAATAGTTTCATTACTCTACGGATAATCAGGCCTATTACTTGGGCTTAGCGCTGTTGGCGAGAGTTTCCGCAAACTGTTCAGCGCCATCTGTTGTTAAAGTGTCGCAACCTAACATGAATGCATTCTGTTGAGTGCGCAAAATCTTATACTCGCATGCGAAGATAAGGGATGAATACCCATTCTTATCAGAGCAAGGAAAAAATACACCAGTTTTCTAAAGGCCATAAAAACGTCATGATTGATGACTGTTATATGTGCGAATCTACATACAGGCTTATAATTCCTCAATAATTAACAATAGCCGATTTAAATGCCTAAATTTAAGGATGTGCATATATTTAGACGCAATACCTTCATTCAGTTAGCTTGAGCGACCGCTAACAGGCAAGTGATTTTGTCGATCATATTGTCAACTGAGAAATCATTGAACTTCAGCAACTGAACGCATTTCCAATGAGCCCCATTGAGAGGGGGGAAGGAGTGACGCAGGCGGCGCAAAGAGGAAAAGAAACAGACAACTTCAGAGACAGAGAGAGAGAGAGAGAGAGCAGAGATAACGAAACGAGAACGAGAACGAGCAACTTACTTGAGAACAACAAGAAGAAGAACAACAACAAGCAACGCCTAATGAATTTATGAACATGCGGCGCTTCAGTCTCGTTTGCCAGGCACGCACGTCAACGTTGCCGTAACCCTCCCCTCCCCTGCCCTCCCCTGTTTCCTTCTCCATTCAACGCTCTTCCTCTCCCTCAGCGCTCCTCCTCCTCCTCCTCCTCGTCCTCGTCCTCAAGCGAATGCAGCCGGTTGTCATGGCAACAATGGCCGCTGCGAAGGAGCGCACAAAGCGCAGAGCAAGAACATTTTATTCGGCCATATTTGATTTTGGAAATACTGAAATTGTTGTTGCTGTCATTGCCACTGGTTGTCTTTCACATTCTTGTTTTTGGTCTCGTTCTCGTTCTCGTTCACGTTCTCCTCTCCTCTCCTGTCCTCTGCCCGCTCTCGATTTCATTTTTCCCGTTTATACTCTCGTGTTTGTTTGGTGTTGCCGGGGTGGTTTTTGCTCCGTTCGTCATTTCCCCGGGGCACTTTCAGATGTTTTAGTATCTGTTTTCCATTTTCCATTATTGGCATTCAATTAAAACTTTCTTCACCCATCTATGCACACTATATATATATATATATATATACATATATATACATACTTATATACATAGGAATAGAGAACATGGAATTTAGAGAAATAAAAACACAAAACACATATGTAAATCAGTAAGTTCGTTGCCACACACTCTGATTTAGTCTCGACGCTCGCAGCTTCTATGTGTGGATATATGTGCGATAGCCACAACAAAATCCACAGAAATTTTACGTGATTTTATGATGATCGTCAGTCAGATTTACGATTCGGCAATTAAGGAACTGTGCGCTAAACACGTCTTTAAAAACAAATAAATCACCTCGAGATGGTCTGTCACGCATTAAGATTTATATCGAACACACATATGTATGCCTCTATATACATTTGAGTGTAAGTTTCGATATATTTAATATGCAGTGGACGTTTATACGCATAAAAGGCTATCGATTAACTATAAAATTGACGATTTACGATTGCCTTATTGCTATCCGGACTGGAAGCTTGCAAGCTTTGTCTTTGGGTTAGGTCGCAAATTTATAAGGAATTAAATTTATCGAACAAAAAAGATTAACTTTCGTTGCGAGCGATGGCAGACATCAACATTAAAAATGCCAGTGACAAAATAGTTGTAAAAAATCAGGGAGTTATTATCTAATAAAACTACGAAGTACTCAATATGAGTCGCGCCTTCGAGACTCGCTAGCGACATATAGATTATTCAGTTTGTATCTAATTCTTTAATTTACAGCTCCGAAAAGGGGAAAATGCAAATAGTGTCTGTATTATATATGTAAGTTATAAAAATATGGAAGAAATCAAGTAGTTTATTTTATTTACCCGTTTCCTTTTTGTATATCTATATCTGTATCTATATCTATATCTATATCTATATCTTTATCTTTATCTATATCTGTATCTGAATCTATATAAAAGATTTTTACTTCACTAGCGTTTCACATTAGGACCTGGAAAATGTTCATGATCGACTTGAAAGGCCAAGTGGCATTTTAAAAATAGCATTCTTGAGCTTGGAAAATGTGGAAATTCCGTGTATTTTCTTAATCTCCGTTTTGAGTACAAAGTCAAATTATAGGAGCAAAAGTACAATTTTCAGATTAACCTTTTGACACGTCGAACTCTAATTCTTATTCTAGAATTTAATTTATTCATCAATCAAATTTTCCTATATTTTAATATGAAAATGAATAAATGAAAAATAAAAAAATTTTATGTTCCCAAATACTCTTCTACTTGTTTTAATATCGACCTGAATTTTGAAATTGAAAATTTTAAGTTCGCACATACAAAAATACTAAAATTTGTAGACTTTAAATAAATTTACAAATACCGGATTTAGTAATTTCAATATTTGAACTAAATTAAGTTCAAAACTGTGCGTTTTAATCATTATAAAATTAATATGTTACTCTAATGATGATATTTGTATCAGTGACTATGAAATTTTATATACTTACAAATGCTTAACGTATCCATCCGCCAGTCTCGAAAAAAAAACTGCAATGACAAAATGAAGGAAATTATTTTTATTTACAAAAGAAGTAAATTTAAGATGATTTCAATTATATTATTTATATAAGTATATTATTATTGTCTTATTATATACATTTTGCAGATAAGTTTAATTATGAGCTGAAGGGCATTGAACTCAATGAAGCATGCCGAAAAATTGGATGACCACGACAAAGGCAATTGAGCAAAAGAATCTTTATTTCAATGAGTCAAAGACAGTGATTTTTTAGGCGATCCGATAAAAGGAAAGGCGAGGGGTAAGCCAAAATCATGGCAATCAAGTCTGCTGGAGCAATTTATTTCATTCTTTGTTCTGTCTACATGGCTTTCGTATTAATTCTTAAAAAAAACACATAATGCTGAGAGAAATATGTATGTACAGAAGTGTATGTGAATTTTTAACGATTGCTCGAGCTTGGGCCTCGACTGCTAACAGAAAGTACATTGGAATTGAATATTTAAATGCATTTGCCGACTGGAGACGGACAGGGACTGGCAAGTGGTCAGATAGCCACGCCGAATCAATTCCCAGGTTCCCGTTCCCCGTTCCCCGGTCGCCGGTCGCCGGTCCCCAGTCCGAGAGGGAGTCGCATGTCGCATGCAAGTGCAATAAATAAGAATCCAACTGACAGGCATCATTTTGAATTCCTGCCTGTCACACGACATCAGAGTCGAGTGCGTCATGAATGATTTACAATGTATACGTTATCATGTATGAGTGCGAGTATGAGTACATATGTGTGTACATATGGACGACATTTGAGAGTTGAACTGTGATAGTTTGTAAGATCTTGCAGATCTATCAATAGGCCACAACACACGTCATGTTGCGGATAAAAGATACAGAGTGCCTCATTTTAGCGACCTCGAAATCATAATTCACCGTTTAATGTTTCTTTAAAGGCCATTAAGTCAACTCTCAACTCTCTTCAGGTCCAGGGACAACCACTTTCGTTTTTCCACTTAAAATGTATAATTGCAACTCTTTGACGAGCGCCGAGTGAAAAACATTCGAAATAAAACTTAAAGAAACGAAACCGTACGCAAAATCCCACCCAGCCCATAAAATTTGTGCGCTCCACGACTCTTTTGGGTTTTTTCGATTTCTTAAATTTTCACTCTATTTGCTTTCCGCAACACAAGCAAGCATGACTGAAGTAAAAACAAAACAAAAAAAAAGGCAAGAAGAAGGCAAACGGTCATTAAAACTGCTTTACGATCTCTAAAAACGAAAACGAGAGTTCCGCATGCAGCCAGAGGACAAGTTCAGAGGCAAGGCACTTTGTGTTTGAGTTCTGGTCGGGTTCGGAGTCGGAGTCGGACTGGGAGTGGGACTGAAACTGGCTAGATGTTCAGGAAACTAGTGGAAGGATTAATATTTTAATGGGCCAATTTTCTGGGCGTTTGCTGAATTTTGCAACAATTTCTTTTACGATCGCTCAACGTACAAGCGACTGTCTAAATCATGTGCATGTAAACTGAATGGTTTTTATATTTCTGCATTCATTTTAATTCAATCGGATATTCGGCTAAGGCATTGCAATATTTATATTTAAAACTCGTGCCGATTTTTCAGTTTTCTAAATGAAACATGGCTAGCGGATTTCCAGAATATTAAAAAACCGATTTTAACGGTTAAATCGAAAAGTTCTAAACCCATTTCTGGTGAGTCCAATTCTAAGAAAGTGTCATATATTCTGAACTAATATAGTGTATACACGATCTTCCCTAATCAACAATGCGGACCAGAGAAGGGCCTAAAGGTAACTTGAGGCAAAGACGAGTGTGTAAAAATAAACTTATCTCATATGATTTGTATTCAAAAATAAAAAAAACAAAATGCAAAAGAAGCTCTTAAAAATTGTATAACAATAATGCAAATTAGATCATCCGCATAAAAAGGTGATTTCGACAAACAAATAAAATCGAACGCATATATGAGATTATGTATGATATTTTTGGGTGTATTTTTGAGTTGGAAAATCCAATTCGGTATTTTTATCGGAGTGCAAGAACCTAAAGTAAGGTTATATAGTTGTTGTGAGCTTGAAGAAAAAACTTTCGCTTGAAAAAAAGTAAAAAAAATAAAAACATATAAATATTTATATATTTATATATAAATAAATATATTAAATCGATGTAAAATGAAAACAAATAGCTTGATTCCATGTGATTGGTAAAAGTGAATCAGCGATTTCTTTGACTACATCTGTGATTTCCTATTGATTTAAAGCACATTTTTGCAGTTGCTTAACTTAAATTTATTTTTTTTTTACACAAAATGTGTTTGTTTTTGATACAAGTGTTTGAAGAAAAACATAAGCAATACACTAAATTTTATTTTTATTTTAAATTCTTTGTATGATTCTGTTACATAAAGTAAAAAAATGACAATAAAGACTCGGGTCTTGTTCCAAGCTTTTATGTTGTTTTAACTGTACCCTTCCTGTACGAATTTTATAATGTTTTATGAAATACAGGTGTTAGCAGATTGAGGGTATGTTCTCTTAAAGCCCTGCTTAAAATAGCAGCTAGTTCTGGTTGTAACCTGAATCCATTAAGGATTGGTAAGCTACATTCTAGCCACTTCCATCTGTATAAATAAACGGATCTCTGAGACCATCATTCTCGTATCCCAGCATGGGCACACACACATTAACATAAATAAACTAAGTACAAAGATTGGCCATTATGATATTCTGCTACGATATTTTTGTTTCCATCAGCTCTTTTCTCGTCAAATAATATCACTTCCGGTATTTGGGTAAAAAAATATTAAATTTAGGTTATAATTTCAAAGTGATTTCGATTCTGAATTTCAATTGGCAATAATGCGATTCCGAATTCAATTCGGTTCCAAATAATGAGTCTCTAGTTTCAACAGCGTCTTTGCAAAAATTGTATATAATAATTGGTTGTTCTGTGATCAGAATACGTAAAAAGCCCTTGGCACAAATACTTAAAGCAAAGTGTAAATACAAACAATTACAATGTTGTTTTTTTTCTTCTGTAAATCGCGGCTGCATTTGATAAGAGCTAGAGGCTCCTCCGCCTCCCGTAAGAGATCTCCCCCAGTGACTGTCTGCCATTTATGTGCGGACTGAAATCGCCTAAAGTAAACATTTAATTGCGCCATTAATTGCGCGGTAAGTGTGCCAGATGCACATGCTCTGCGGTTGCAAGAGACAGAGAGACTCTGCCACAGACACACGCACAAGGTGCAACCGAGACGGCGACTGCGACTGCCACTCGCCTCGCCTCGCCTTTCCCATTGCTAGCGGGTAAACAAAACAACAAAAACAAACAAATTCCATTATTTAAGTGCTGCTCAGTGGTGCATTTGCTGGTCGCAGTTGCAGTCGCCTTCTCAATTCCCATTTTGATTTCCCTCTGCCCTAACCCACTGGCTTTTACGAGCGTTCCTCCATTAAAGAGCACTGGATTGGAGTCTTGCCCTCTCGGCAGTGCTCTGGGGTCCACCTTGCATCCAAATCCAAGTTACAGCTGAAACTTTAGGCGCATTAACTTTGTGTGTTAATGCGAAAATTTATTGGCAATACAATCGACGTTTTACGATTCTTAAGTTGACAGTTTTTGTCTTTAGTTGATGCCTAATTGTTTCTCTTGTTGTTCTTTGTGCCGTGCCTTTTCTTCCACTAGCTGTGTCGTTTTAATTACACAACAACAAAATTAAAATTTCTACATAGCTATTAGAGCAAATTAAAGCATATAAAAGAAAATTAGAGCAAACTCAAACATGCACATAAATGTATATCTAAATTTAGATTAACTGCTGAATTGTAATGAATATGGGAAGGGAGGCTAGCAGACTAAGAATTTCTGATGAATTAACTATTAAATAAAATCTATTTAAAATTTAATTGACATTTTTTAATAATAAAAGACATCATTTAAAATGTGATGGATTTTAGACTATCTCATTTATTAATAATTACAAGGATAGATCACCTTTCTGTTATTATTCAGTTAGTATTTATTCATATCTAAGCCATATATAAACTCTAATACAAGGATACACCTCTTTGATTTTATTTAGTTAGTATATATCTCAGCAATATATGATTTCAAATGTTTTTTTTAGCGACTAAGAGAAATAAAGGCCTGATCGAATAGGAAATATATTTCTTGGTTGTTTTCTCATCAGTTTTAATTTTGCTGATAACATATCAAAACATTTAGACTTACACATATCATATAATATATAAACTTTGATTGATTATTTTTTATTATGCGAAACGTGAATAACATTTTCGCATGTATTTTGGTTTGCCTCACCTAACTAATTCATACTGGTTATATTTTTGGTCCGATAGGTCTCTCCCCAATCCATGCAAACTAATGTTTGCATTTAAATACCTCAGAATGCTTTAAAAATATAAATAAATAATAATAAATCGAGTGTTGACATTTGTTAATTTAAGTTTAGCTTTAAGTTAACAATTTATGTGTAAGATTCATGTTATGGACTGTTGTGTTGAATGCTATCGAATAATATATTCAAACTAGTTATTTAATAGCTCCAGGATAAAATCTAAAATACAAACTGTTTGCAAAAATTGCATTTATTCTTAAGGAAATGAAGGTGGGAAAGGCAGTGTCTGGACAAGGCAGCCCACCAGCTCGGGAATGCTTGGGTCCATTTAGTTAATCGAACGGAAAACCAAACAAAGGCCGCAATTAACATTAAATCCTTCGCGAGGTAATTTCTCGGTCTCTTGGGTTGGGTCTGGGTCTAGATGCGGAAATGTCTGTAAGGACGAGGGGAGTGTGTCACGGTGTGCGCTGATGTTTGTGTGCCCGCACATACATCTATGTGCTAATTTAGAATTTTGGTGTTGTATGCAACCAACGGGCATCAAGCAGCAACAAAGAGGACAAGTAGCCTCACTTTTAACGCACACAGAGAACAGCAGCACAAATGCCAAACATTGTTAGGTTACATTTGAGAAAACCATGTTGGTTGGCAAACAATTTCACATAAATTTGCGTCAAAATGTACGAATGCAACAAAAAGCGAGCAGCGTGGCAAGGTGGTGGGGCAGCAGCAGGAGTGGGTGGGAGCTGTGCCACAAGCCGTGCCCAAAAGTTTTGCTTAGCTCTCATTTCTTTTTGGCAAACATGAAAATGTATTCTAGACACGCATTGCTGCCATTTTGCAAACGTGCCATCGAATGAGTCTCGACTCAGGGACACAAACTCAAGCGTTGGTCGAAGGCGGATGGGTGGGGGTGGCAGGGTACGCGCCCAACCACTGACATTCGCATCCGCCCACACAGTCAGCAGGCAGGCAGGTTGCTCTTGGCCCGTTGAAATTTTCCGCCTGAGTTTGCGCCCCTTCGCCGGGCAAACTTCGAGGGCAAACTTTGTTTGCGAAAATAAGTAAAGTTTGAATTTCGGCGAACATAAATTATTTGCTGGAATTGCGAGGCCTGGAACTGTGAATGATTCCCCACGGCCTTGCCATAGTTTTTCATTTTGCGCATACACTTTATAATCGCTGGCGAAAATGTATGAAATAAATAAATAAATATAATACAGTTGCAACCTGGTATCTGCGCCCTGCCATTAGGCACAGCCAACGCCACAACATCCACAGCACCAAGAAAAGCCAGCAATTTGCCATTTGCCTTGCCTGCCTCTCGTTTCAGTTTTTTGCCTGCTTCCATTTTTTTCTAGCAGCGTGCCGAAACTTTTGCTGTTATTGCATTTGTTGCTGTTGCTGTTGCTACAGATACTTTTTGCTTGTAACTTATGGATACGACAGCAGCAGCAGCAGCAGCAGCAGCCATAGTCAGAGCTGGAGTAGAAGCGCCAGCAAGGTGCGCAAATTGCCAGGGTAATGGCAAGGGCAACGGTACACTCAGAAAGTAAATCGCCATAAAATGAAAATCGGTAATAAATAATTTCTGAACAATTAGAAAAATAAACTTCTAAGAATATGGTATTTTTTTATTTGTTAGAAATTTTTTTTATTATTACGACGTGCATTTCTAAAAAGTGGAAGCCTTTTCAAAATTCAGAAGCAAGTCGCGGCTTCGAATCGCAGTGAAATATAATTATTTTAATTTTATAAACTATGGGAAATGTCAGTGTATATGTGAAATCTTGAAATACTAATGTTTATTAATAATATATGTAAAAAATAACTAATATTAGAATTTTTCACTGATTAATTTCCAGAAAATTAGATATTTTTCTTCTTCAACAACCCTGAAATTAGAAATCCACAATCGTTAACTATAGAAATTTACTTTCTGAACAATATGGTGAGTTATCCTGGGTGCCAAAAGTATAAATAGTCTCCAAATTTCAGCTCGCTTTTTTTCTGAGTGCAGGGGAGGAGAGGCGAGGAGGATGAATACCTTGAAAGCTGTGGTGTAATTTGTATCTAATCTTGCCTCATGTTTATATAAAAGCAACGACGACCCGGAACGAGGCAAAACTACAGCGGCACACACACTCAGGCACACACACACACAGAGATACACACACACACAGCAATACAGTTTCTCTTTTTTGCAATATGGCGCTGTCAAGGGTGCTCTCATCCTTCTGGTTGTGCGTCGTTCTGTTTCCTGCTGTCCTTGCTCGTGTGGCAATTGTCCAAGTCAAAACTACATCTATGCGAGCATGTTGCTACCTATACATATATATACATGCATACATACATGCATTTGTATATGTATTTATATATATCTTGTATTTATATGGACTGCTGAGCTGTGCTGTGTTGGGGCGGGGCCTCTTTGCTGGTTTTGGAATTTTAATAAAATTGCACAATTCCCAACTAAAGATAGATACTTTTCGTGTAATTTACGATGATGGAAGACAGCAACGATAGCAAACGGGGCACACTACTGCAGGGGGAACTGTGTTCTTCACCAATTTGGCTGCATTAACTGAGAGCCCAGCGTTGCCAGATTGACGACAATGAAAACAGCTTGAGGTCAAAGTTTACTATTTTTAAATAAATTTTATAATAAATTTTTATGTAAATTTTTAATATTAATTATTATTATAAAATAATTGATATATTGTAGTTTGCCATTTTGAAGCAATTACAATTTTCACTTATGCAATTAAGATGTTTTGAGGACGGAGTTATTGGGTTTACTGTGTGCAAGATAATGTCCAAAAGAAAAAGATACTAAAATCAATTCAGTTATTTTTAATATGCTAAGAATATTTCAGCAAAAAAAAAATGGGTTGTAAGGATGCACAAAGATTTTGTGCTGTAATTATTTAAATTTATTTTTATATATTAACGAAAAATTACTGTGATTAATCCAAATATTTATATTTTATAACTTTCTACCGATTTTGTATTTTATTATTATTCAGTGTCCTTCATACCACTTCTGAATTTTGTGCTTAAAAATCTCTGATTCTACTGTAAATAATTGAATTATTTATATTTTTATTCTTCTTCTAAATAATCTAAATATACAATAGAGGATACTTCTTTTCTACAACACTGTTGAAAAGACGAAATTTCCTACATGCCACTTCTAAATTTGTTGTGTAGAGATCGTAATAGATGATTTTCGGCTTTACGTAATTCAATTATTTTTATTTGCTTAAAAAAACTTTAAGTGATTAAATTAATTTTATTTTTATATTTTTCTTACGATTTTGTATATTTGTTTCTACGAATAGATCAATATCCTGCATGTGACCTATTTTTTTGTGCAAAGGATTTTTTAAAGAAGATATTCTACTGTTACTTAATTATATGTCATTTTAAAATTTGTCAGCCTTTTTTTAGTAGATATGTTAGAAGATAATTTGAACTGAAATTCAGTCATTTATTTTTATAATTTTTCAACCGGTTTTTAATGTTTTTTACTATTGTACTGTGAACAAGGTCAATATACTGGATGGCACTTTTTCAGCTGCTGGTCACAATTCTATTTACATGCCTCGAAACTCAAACGGGCCTTCTGGCAACTCTGCACTGGTGGCAAACAGTGGAGTCGGGGAAAAGTCAAACTCCAGGTAAGAAGTGTCTATGTCTTGGCTTATTTATTGATGAAATCAACTACAATTTGACACGAATCTCCCGAGTCATGGCAAGAGGAATTGCCAGAGAGTGCCAACTTAATTTTACCCAATTGGTCAATTTGCCCTTATGACCTTCTGCGCCCGTTTCCGTTTTGGTTACATATGCAGATGGACGTTGCTGTTACCGTTGATTGTGCCACAAAATCGAAAGCCCATATTATGTAATAGTAATGATAGTAATCATCAAAAATCAGCAGGAGCGAAAGACTCGTGAGCTTAATGTAATTACGGAGCGGTCATGCCCAACCCGCGGTCATGCCCTAATTGGCCATTGAGGCCTCGCTGCCGCTTAATTGGAATACCATTAATTAAACCTAGAGCGACCGCCCGCGCTTCTAATTACACGACAAGAAATTGTTAATCAAACTAAGTTTTGTAGGCCCCTCGATGGGAGTAAGTAACTTTTGCTTTTGCTACTTGCACTTGAACTAAGCGTCCTTTATTTTTGCCCAGGATTACAGCTCGCTGTCGAACTTGTCTTAAAGTGAAAGTTGTCTGCACAAATTGCAGGGATTACCTGTAATGTTGACGAAGCCCGGGCATCAGGTGCCCAGCCGCGAAGGGGTTAGGGTCAGGACTAAGGACTAGGGACTCGTCCCTTGCGAGCGTAAAATTCGTGTGGCGAAAACACAAAATTTTCATGGTACGTCAAAAAATGCGCATCTTTTTATGATTTGCGGCATAAATGAATTTTTAACTCCTGTCAAACAGGCAGCTGAGACGCATTGTCAGAGCCAGAGCCAGAGCCAGAGGCAGATCCTTATCCCTTCAGTGGTTATTGCGATTTCAATGGAACTGAAACTGCGTCGCAGTCGCCGCCGCGTCCACGTCTAGTCAGGTTGCACAAAGGGTTGTAAGGTTTGCGATGACAATTGTTGCAATTCCCTGAGACTGAATCGTAAAAAACACAAACACACACACACACATACACACACAGGCAGAGCCTCTGCAAGGATACGGCTGTAAATCAAAGGTCGTTCGACGGAAGGAAAAAGTGAAAGTGAAAACGGCAAAAAGGCCGCTTCGCATTCTCGAAGACTATCCCGCCCAGTTTGATTTGAATGCTCGCCTGATTTGCTTTATTTTATGGTTGCCATCATAGAAATTGCAAGAAAACACCCCGTTTTTTTCAGGTGCACTCGTCAAAGTTTTTAAGGGTTGGTTTTGTCTTTGGCCGCTTCAGCTGCTTCCACCATTTAAATGTTCAGTTTAATCCATGTAATGACAACATTTACAATATCTACCATTGAAATTGGATAGCTCCTCCTTCCGTTATTATTTTTTTATGAATAAACCGCAACTGCAGAAACAATAACAATGAATTTTTCTTTTTGTTGCCTACCTATTTTTAAATTGGCTATTATTTTCTTATTTTTATGCCAGCTAATCGCAGATAATAATTTACTTTGACAGTTTTGTAATCCTTTTTTAAGGGATCTAGGAAGATGACATCTCTGCGATTCATTTTGTTTTGCTACCATTTCAGAACTACGACTTATCACGATGAATCTTTGAGAGAACCTTTAATAAATGTCAAACAATACTCAAAAGTATTTCGCTTACAGGACTGGAAAAATTTAACGTTAATTGGAGCACGCTTGAATAAGGGCAGAATGAATAGAAATAATAATTGATTATGTTGGGAACTAATTAACTTAAAACCTTCTTTATGTTGACTAAGTATTTCTTACATTTATATCGTCTACTTTTTATAATTTTTCAATTTTAAATGTTAAATTCTCAATTCAGTTGATCAATTATTCAATTTATGCAATTTAATATGTAATTTTTAGTTGAGCTGAGGTATTTTAAAATTAGTATTAAATTTTTACTTTTAAAATATTTTTTAAAATTTGTTGACTGTTTTTAGACCACATCAAACAAATTAAATAAAACCTAAACATTTTTATATAGTGAGCATTTTATCAGTCTGCTGAAAAGTGCACAGCAACAAGTATCAATTACGAATTATGTTGACAATCATTATATATGTATATATACACATTCAAAAATAAAATAAGTGATAAAATATTTTAAATTTAAATTTTAAATGCTTATGTATTAAATTTTCTGTTCTAGTTAATTTATGTGTATTTTTTGTTATTTTCTGTGTCGATTGATGTTAGTCGACATTGCATAAATAAATAAATAAATCAAGAAAAAAAAAAATGATAAACAAAATTGTATCCACTTTGGTATGTCATTTGAATTTCAAATGACTTTAACTTTTTGGACGGATTTAAAATCCATTATGCAGACAATATGGGATTATGCTAAAGAACTGGAAATATCCTTGATTGATTTAGTACAGCAACAAAGATATCAAAAGGCTTTGATAAGAATTCTCCATGACAAAGGGTCCAGACAAATATTGAAAGGCAATGCATTGTAATTCAATAGGCTGGATTAATAGCCCTTTCAACTCCCACGAGATCTGTCAAAAATTGGACACCAATCTGTTAACGTTAACGGAACATATGTTAATTCAGGATCGTAAAATTTGTGGCTACAAGAAACGAGTGGTGTCTGAGCTAAACAGAGTGAAATAAATATTTACTGTATTCCAAATTAAAAATAAAACAAAACACCAGACGAAAAGGCAGAATTCTGTCTTCTCTGCCAACCAGAGCTGTGCACGAAAAGTAATTTATTTATTTTTAAGTTTCCACCGTTTTTGAGTTGTAAATAAATGGACAAGATAAGACGTGGGTCAACTCATAGACTTAGATTTGAACTGGCTTTGGGACTCGCTGGTGACTTATGTTTGAGCGGCGGCGTTGAAATATGTTGATAAAATACGAGCGGGAAATATGGAAACAACCAAAGAGACATGACAAAAATGTATTTCAAAATATTGAAAACAAGTTTCCATTGAAATGCTCTTTCGGGTTTGGCCTGCCCACGAGCATGGCGACGATCGCCACTTGAGTGTCAAGTGCCAAGAGATCTGGGATGGTGTTCATATTTTGGAATTGGGAATTGTATTTGGATTTGGTGCACGCTTGCAATTGCGAGATCGGAGACATTGCTCATTTTGAAGTGGCTTTTACGCGTGCAGGGAAAACAGACATTAAACTGTTTCGAAAATGAAAAATTGTGCTATATGAGCGGCATATACAAGTATCAGTATGAGATCAGTATCAGTATCAGAACCAAGGAGCTGATCGATGCAGCAAGTTTGCGCTTTGAATTTCAATGGCGGCCGCATCTCCATCTCCATTTCCATTTCCATCTCCAACTCTCCCGCAATGGGTGCCGACGAGTCCCATCGAGTCCCACATCGTTCCCCGATGTACTTATAACAAGAGTCAAGTGCGGGGCAACAGATAGCAACAGATATGGCTATGTGACTGTGTATAGTGCACTGGGGCAAAGTGAGTTATGGCGCGGGCGGGGTTAGGCCACTATTGATAGCCGAGCCGAGTCGAGTCGAATCGAGTCAAACCGATCCGAGCTGAGCTGAGCAGCGCGTTGCGTCGCCCATTTTAATGCGTTTCTTTGACACGCCATGAAAATATGCCTTGTGATTTTTAAAATGCTTTAATTGAGGCCCCAAGTCCGAACTCGAATCTGGGCGGCAGACAAAATGTCTGTTTTTCGTTCTTCAGATGCAAAAGTGGCAACTCAATTAAAATTCTCAAAGCATTCACTTTACTTGAAAATCTTTTCAACTGCCTGCTGCGCGTTATTTGCGTCTCGAGTAAAAACAAACGGGCAAAAAAAAAGGCGTCGGTAATCCCAGAATCTCTTGTTTATCATTTTTACATTTAAGTTGCATATTTCTCAAGCTTATTAGTTAAATTCGAGAGCAGGAAACAATGTAGTTGGCAGATAAAAGTATTAACAGATTTCTTCATCACAAACAAACATCAACCTAAAATATTTGTAATGAAATTGTTTGGCCAATAGCTCAGTCGTAAACTCGAAGGCAATAAAAACTTGAACGGTTTATTATCCCAATGAATTTGAATAGTAAACTGGGCACCATATAGGCTGAAAATATTTGTTCTAAGCTTGAATAGACTTATGCTTCCGTTCCCAACGTTTTAGTACTTCACATGACGATAAGAACAGAGATGATTTAAGATCCCCTTCTTTGTGTTTAAACATATGAATCCAAATATTTTGAATGTAAAAATATTACAACAATCGGAGAGAAAAGGTAAATTAAATTCTTTATTATAATATTTACATCAGCGGGAAGGTTTTATTTTCGATTTGGTCCAAGGAACAGGTGATTTTAAATCCGATTAAAATCAAGTTTCTTTGATATTTTTTTTTTATTATTTTAAGCAAATGAAACTTCATTTGTTTAATGATCAAATTTATAAATAGTACAGGAACAAATTAAATTACGTCCCATGTTTATATATTAACAATTGGCTTCAAGACACATTGATTGAAATATGAATGAAGTTAATTTTTGGAATGATCAACATTTAATTTGATAATACCATATTAATTTTCGACCGATTGGCTCCAAGACAGAAGTAATTTTCTATCTGATTAAAGTCAACTTTACTTGAAATATGAAATAAAAAGAATTTTAGTTTTTAGAAAAATCATGCATCAAAATAGTACAACACACAGAAAGACAACTTAAATTAAATTCTATTTTGTAATATTAACATCTGGGAGACAGCTTTATTCGGCTTCACGATAAAGATGATCTTAAATCCGATTACAGTCAAGATTCATTGACTTTTTTTTGAGTTGAAATAAATGAATTTTCAAAATAAAGGTATTTAGAATATAATTAAAGAAATAAAAACTATATAAAATTCTATATTGTAATATAAACATTTTTATTTTCTACCGATTGACTCCAAGTTTAAACATTTTTCTGTTTTCGAGCATTTCTTAAAAAAAAATTTGAAGACGGACAGATACAGTTAATACCTGCTGTTCACAGTTAGTGGGTATTTTGCTTTAAAATTTCATAAAATATTGCTTAACACTTAAAATAAAAATGACGCACTTAAACGAAATGAAATTCGAATTACAAATGGCACAAAAGTGCAGTTTAAATGTTTATACGACAAATTTGAGTGCTCAAAATACATATTAAAGCAATTTATGAACACTTTAAGCTCCAAGTCATATTTTGTGTTATTGGTTATGCGAAGTGTAATTAGATAATTTTTAATTTGTTGAGATTGAATAACAAATAAGCCGAAAATATATGGCCTGAGTCAGGTACCAAAATAAATTGAGGAGCGACACTGTCCTTTTGCGGAGTGAGATAAGGCAAAGTGCAGCATTTAAGAGGCAATCGAGAAAACACTTGAAAATTGCAATGTTGCTTAAGACTGTTGATATATATATATATATATTAACTGGGTGTGGCAGCTGGATGAATGTCGAAATTGATTTAAAGCTGGGCTCTTTTTTTTTGCCAGCAGCCCACTTTCGAGTTACGCACTTGGTATGTAAATTGGACCGTGGTCGCTGGTTGCTCGTTGCTCGTTTTATTGCCAATATTAAATTAAATTAATGAAATTTTCTGCAGCATAATCCTTTGCAAAAACGCATAAATTTGTTCATTAAGTGTGTGGGTGTGCGTGAATTCTGTATTCAATGTTACAAGTACACACACATATACATATATACATATATATATAAATAAATATATAGAATTCAAGCTCGTAGCTCGTAGTATGTACAAGTGTGTATTTATGCTTGTTTGTATTAGGTACATACTTCTATTGATTTTTATCTCGCCGGCATCACAGTACGAGGGATGTTGGTATCCTTTGTCCGTGCCCAGAGCCAGTCCCTAAGAGTTTTATATAACCATGGTTTCCTCGCTTTCCCTTGTTTTGCTTGCCACACAAACAAACACATACATAAGTGTATATATCACAGCAAAGCTCCGTGTACATAAGCGACGCCCAATATGAAAAAGCTCTGTCTTTGCATTTTTCGAAAAGAAAAACAAAATAAACAAAAACAAAAGCCGGCTGCAAAACTGTGATGTGCACATAATATAAGGTAGAAATTTGTTGACTTGTCTTATGTCACTTATGGTATCATAAAATTTATAAAATAATATATATATTTATTGTTATTATTTGTCAATTGTTTTCTATTCTCTCTGAATTTGTTATTCGATTGACTGAGAAAAATACCCAATTTGACGAGCTGCACGTGGACTAAGCCAATACCCGAACCATCTTAACTTGCGCCCTCTGGCGCACTGCAAGCGCACATACAGCTTTATGGCATGTACGGCAGAGGGCGCCCATTAGGTTTGCCTTATGCACGCACACACGCATAACTCTAACCCATGCATGTGTTGGTGACAGCGTGAGAGTGAAACGGCTACAGAGAGCGAGAGGGAGAGAGAGATAGAGAGATGGTTGCTCTGCGCACAAATCAAACATGGCTGCCGTACACACACACACATACGTAAGTACCACTGTGTGTGTGTGTGCGTTGGGTATATTTATCTGGCGCTGTTCAGTCGCCTGGCTCGGTTCATCCCCCCTCGCAGAGGAATCGCATATATATGAGACACATGCGCAAACAAAGTCAGCGTCAAAGTCGACGTCGAAGTCGAAGTCGTTTTGGGTGCAGCTGCTTATCCGCTTTGTCCTCAACTGTATATATATATATATATATATATATATATATATATATATTTTTTTTTTTTTTTTTTGTTTTGTTATTTTTTGTGTTTTTGCAATGGGGTTTACTCGACTGCAGTTAAGTCTCTCGGCTGCAAGCGTGGAATGCAAATTTTTAGAAAAGTTTGGAGCACTGCTTGCAGTACGTCGATAAGCTTGGATATCTCGTTCAGCTTTCGTCGAATGGGGGATTAGCTCATCTTTTATATATAACACATTTTGCTAGATCCAAAGACGAGTGTTCATTAAATTCTTGTGTCTCCGTGGCATGGCCAAAAACAACTTAATCCCAAATGCGTGGCACGTCCGCATAAATGCTGTTGAAAATTGTCAAATAAATCACTCATATTTATATAAATGCCCCTGATATCCGAGCCATTGCCGCAGGTTGACTCCAGACGTCACTAGCCGTAGCCAATATGCAAATTAATATACCACCATACCAACATACCGGCTCGCCACATAGTTTTTGTCTACGTCAGCCAGATAAGCGCGGTCGCTCCAAACGTGTTTCCGCATAAATTATTACCAGCCAGCCCAGCCGACAGCCAGCTGGAGATGACAGAAGACAAATGACAACAGACAACAGACGGCAGACGGCAGACGACAGACGACAGAGAGTCCAACATGGCAGGCAGTATGGCAACTAAGTGGCATGGCTGCTGCTGCTGTGTGCTTCATATGTGTTTCACTTGGCAAAGCGGTAAACATTTCAGATCGCTGCTGCTGCTTAAAACGAACACAAACGTTTAATAACAAATCGCATCGCTCTGATTGAGGTCAGTCGAAAATTATTTTGAGCTTGTTCAATGTTGCATAGCCTTAGAAAACCATAATTTCAATGAAAAATATTCAACTTCAGTTATTCTAAAAGCACACGCATGGATATCGGTTGAATAGTAATTTCCCATGCGCATTTTTACTGTTTTAAAGAAATGCATTCAACCAATAAAAATAAATCACCTGCCAAAATGTCGATTGTATTTTGGATCAGCATAAACAGTAATTTATCATTTTTGAGTATGATGCTGCCTAATAATATAATAGCCTTTTAGAGGGTATTAACTCGGAATATGGAAAGAACAGACCGAAGATAAGTATACGAATTTTGTCGACTGCATTAATCGACGAGCCAAAATGGTGTTGGCTCGAGTACATCTGATTGGAATAGCGATAAATTGTGTAGGGTTTGCGGGCGGTGGAGTTGAAGAAGCTCACTGGCAATCTACCTTTAACTCGGACGATTAGAAACACTTAGCCCCGCAATGAGTCTCACATTCATGTAGTAATTAGAGTTTCTGGAACAGCTATAGGTTGGCAGTGCATGAACCCCATTAAAAAAAATTAATAATTATAATAAAAATAATTTTAATGTGTCCACGATTTTTACTACACGCCGTGGACCAAAATCTTATCACTTTGATGCTGACAGTAACGAAAATATTAAAAGAACCAATCTTTGGTTGCAGAGTATAAAAAACTCATTTTGGAGAGAAATAATAATACTGTGTGAATCCATGAAAGTCTTATTTTGTTCAATCATCTTAAAGTTTATTATTGGAGCTGCACATGAACCATACGAAATTTAATTAAAATCACCTCCTTTTTTTCTTATAAAATCAAATACGATATTTTTATGCTTTTGATTTTGTTACAATTTAGTTAATTATTTTAAATGCTCATTAATTAAAAGTGAATGAATATGTAACTATTTTCTAATATATACTTATAACATATATATATATTAAAACATCCATCCGTTGCATCATGACGGCCAAAAAATGGCAGCACAATTATTAAAAGTAATTTGTTTTCTTTAATTTGATTAGATTTAAAATAACTAACTCATAATTCGGCTCTATAACAAATCATTGGTGACAACAGGGAAGTCTTGGTATAAAATTACCCCCATTGGTGGAAGATAATCAGTAAACTTTTATGGTTATAGAAAATTTGCACGATGTGCAGAAGATCCTTCTATCAAATGTATTTTTTCAGTAACGAAATAATTATTTAATTAAACAATTGGAAGAATATAAACATAAGCGGGGTGAAATATGAATACCCGACGCATGCTTAATGCTTTCCCTATATTATAAGAAATGGTGAATTGGATATGTATGAAGAACATATAATATATATAAAAATAATACAAATTTAAATATTTTTGCAAAATTTGTAATACAAATTTCTTAGAGATGTGACGCTTTACATTATTTAACATTAATTACATTTAAGCAAAAAACCATATGGCAAAGTTATTGATTTTAAGTTTATAATTTAATATTTATTTTATTAAACTCTCTTGTGAATATTACAATCATTTATAAGCCTTAAATAATAATTTAAAAAATTAATTACCAATATTATGATAGAATTAAAATTTGCATAATGTGATTCAGGGAAGAGACAGCACAGAGTATCTCCGAGTCGACTATATCTACACAGCATGTGAACCGATCAGTAATAAAAGAAGAGAATTTGCATTTTCAAACAGTGGCCATAGCATTTAAATTTAAATTCGCTGTTGTCTTGCCACTCATTGCCATTGTTGTTCACGAGCACTTGCTGCTCATAATGTGACACACTAAGGCCAATAAAATGCTACTAAAAACAACAAGAAACAGCTAAAAAAAAAAATAACAGAAGACTACTCGAGGCAAAGCAGTTTCATTCATAAAAATGCAGCCGCAAGACGGTGCACAGTCTCTTCTACTATTAGGTAAAGACATGTTGCTGAGAGGCTCAACGACCAGTGGATGAGGATGACGATGAGGATGAGGAGTGGAGCCTTGTGTACTTCAGTCAAGTCGCGCGCTTGTCTTTTACGACCGGGAGAGAGAGTCATATGACACGGCCAAGACCAGTTGAGTTGAGTCTATGGCCGCTTCCAGCTTCAGCTTCGAGCATCAGCTTCCGTCAACATCTTGGGCGGCACTTAACGTCGCTTCTTGGTCGTCTGTCGCTTAATGGTTGCCATAATAATGCTTTATTTTACTATCGAATGTGTTCTCTCTCTCTCTTGCTCTCTCTCTCTCTCTCTCTCTGTCTCTTTCACTCTCTGGTTTATCTATGTACAATGCGTATACATTTGCGGTGTCTGGCGAGCGTCTGCCGTTGACCGTAAAATTTTAATATCCCCCGTCATTTGGTGCGTGCTTTTGCTTTTGGCCCCAGTCCCCACCCTCCCCGCGGACAGAAACCAAACCGAAATCAATTGCCAGCCAATCTGCAACACCTTTATGGCCATTTTATGTGGCATACTTTTAACCTTGACATTGTCAATTTGAGAGTGGCGCCGTCAGCCTTAATGACCATGTCCACAACCACAACCACAACCACAGCGACACAAGTACAGCTGTACTGTAACCTGCCCCAACGTGTCCCACATCGAAAGTGTCATAAAACACACAAGTGGCTGAGAGAATGCTCTGCTCGTCTTCGCTACCCGCTAGGGGGAAGGGGACGAGGGGGAAGGGTGGGGGCCAAGCGAGCATAATCCATCATAAACATTTTTATGGTTGCTCGCATTTGGCCGACTGCTCCCCCTGCCCCTCTAGCACGCGGCGGCTGACTTTGTTATTCTTGTTACTGGCGGCAGTAAAATTCGTTAAACGCTCAACAAATTGTTTATTATAGCAATTTGGCAATAAATGCGGCCATTAGCTCATTGTAGGTGTTGCCACCGCACACTTATCCATCACTTATCGCGCCCCTCTTCCTCTTCTTCCCCTGCCCTGCCCTGCCCTGCCCTGCCCTGCCCGCCTTCCCCTCGAGAATGCGCACACATTTTGCATATATGTACATGCGGAATAGGGAATAGAGCTCGTCGATGTTGTTTACGGTTCGATTTGAAACGTGTCAGCGTTTTTAGTGATTGGCTAATCACATTGGGGCCCCCACATTGAGACGAGTACATGCAGGTAGCCGCTATACCACATATTGGATATTGGCTTAGTTCAATCAGATAAATATATTCATATTTGTGCAAAAATCAAAGTATCAATTTGTATGCATCACTAGTTTATTGGTATTCCCAAAAGGGGTATATTGAAGTTGAGCAAGTGCTTGTAACAGGCAGAAAGATGAGCCCTCGTTTGCATACAGTATATATATTCCTGATCAGCATCAACAGCTGAGTCGATCTAGCCATCTCCGTATCATGATAATTAATATCCACAGACTAATTATTGATTAAAGTTATTCTCCTAAATATGTTGTATTTAAAGATTCATTTAGTAAAATCAAGTGTTTTTCCTTATTCTTTTCACTATGATGTCCCAAATATGCCTATTAAATCAATTACTTCTACTATCTAAGATGTGTTCTACTTGTGCTTAGGTTATCTAATAGTCAAGCTTACATGTTATTTGTCACATTCCAGTCGACTCTGATCGATTAGGACATATCATTTATAGTAACTATAAATAAAATAATAAATATATCTATTTTATTAATTTATTTAAGTTGTCAAAGTCCCATTTCTGATTTCATATCCGTTTTTAATTGAGGTAGAAAAATTACACAACTCAAACTTTTGAAAAATTTAAATATAAATTTGTAGATGTTGAGGAAGTTCACTTAAGTCCCTCCAATTGCCAACTGATATTATGCTGCCTGCTGTTTGAAATTAATATGCTGACTTAACACATGCTGTAGGGTATCATAATTGTTGATACCCATTCACATTTCTGTACATATGTTTGTGCGTATATGTTTGTGCTTCGCTCAGTCGCTGTTGATGAGTCCCAGCGGAGACCATTTCGGGCGAAATCTGCTCCCGTCATCGGAACTTATAAGAGAAGCTGACAAAAATTAAACGATTTTCGCATACGTTGCTCAGATGAAGGCACACAGGGTTTGCAACGAATAAATAGTCTCTGTCATAAGTATGCCAGGGTTTGATACGGAGCCCATCATAACGAAGTTTGAATGTGGCCATTTGTGTATGGATTCCATAAGCGAAGTCACATGCGCCACTCATACACACACACAAGTTGACCTGTGTGTCGCCAAATGAGATGCCCAGGCAGTCACTCACACACGTACACACACTCACTCACACTCACACACGGTGGCAGCCTCAAAGGGAATGCGATGCGATGCGATGCGATTTATAAATATCTTTTGTGTTGTGCGCAGGGCGATGTGTCACTGCGAATGAGCAGCCTTGTACAACGTCTGTCTGTCTGTCTGCACACTGGTTCCCTGGCTGTCCTAATGTCTTTGACCTACTTCCACTGGCCGACGCCTCAATATGCGTGTAGCCATGTGGATAAATAGATGTACGAAATGTATCTGCGTGCCGAGTTGTTTATGAAGCAGAATAAAAATATAATTGCGTCGTCGAAATTTTCGAATATATTTTGTAATTAATTCTATTGGCTCTGATTGGACTTAATTAAAACGAGCCCGACATCATAATACATATATGTGTATCTATATATACATATATATACCTACTTATTTATATATATGCTTAAATAGGAAACAGGCAGTGTCGAATATATGTGTTTGCTAACCAGTTACACAAAAGTTATTTTTCATTCGAAAAATTGTTATGAATTCTTTTTAAAATCAGCAATTTAAATTGACAATCGAGTGTGTTTTTTAACAAAATATACAGAAATAATATTTGATTTGTATTTGTTTTTATTTACACTTTAACAGAAACAGATTTTATTTATTAATTCTAACTAAAAATATTATTATTTGTATATCCCACTAGCGAGAAAATATTCAGCTCTGCAGAACTGACGACTCAGGGTCTTAAGAAATTAAAATAGTACTCTTAATTATACATGTATGTATATAAAGATGTTAGCTCTGACTTAATTCGTTGTATATGCATATGAATAGATATGCATATGCACAGTGTGCCTAAATTACCCACGGCTATACTATTCCACTCTTCCAAAATCAAATGGCATGTTCGGTCCAATTTAACGTTGCCACTGCGCCACAATCTGTTATTTTATCACACGTCTTTCTAATGACACTTGTTTGGTTTTCATACCCTTGCCGAGGGTATTATAGTTTTGTTGTGCAGTTTGAAGTCGGAGGTGGCGACTCCGAACCCTTGAAGAATGCATACACTAAGAAAATAAATCGCTCTCAATTTTCAAAATTCGCTATAATTTTTTAAGAATTGGGATTATGTTTTCTGAATTCCAGGGAATAGTTTTCTAAAATGCAGAAATATTATTTCCAATTTCTAGCGATTTTCACATGACTATAAAGAAGTCAAAAAAGCTTTTTTATTGCTGATATTATTTAACACATAGTTAAAAAAATTCATGACTTTTTCTATGAGAACTCGTCTCTCAGTTTTAAACCTATTCCTCGGCGACTTATCACATACATTTTGGGGGTACAGAGAGTACATATAGCCGGATACAATCACTATAGCATTTTGTCCGATTGAAGGATGAGGTCTTTTATAAAACCCCTTAGTTTACCTAAGCATCATAAAGTTCCCATTGGGACGATGGGTTATTTTTTGTGATTTATTTATAATGTGGACTCCAATCTGAAAGGGTATGTGATATTCGGGCTGCCTAAGATAACAGGGCTTATTTATGTATTTTTTTCTTTCTGATTACCCCGCCCTCTGTTTTGCTCCACTGTATGTGCGTGTCTTCGGCAAAGTCAAGCACAAAACTCATTTAAATTCAATTCGAATGTTGCGTTTTGTGCTATATTTTTCGTTATTTTTTCGGGGCTGGTACATATTTTTTTCGGCCTTTGATGTGCGTGTGTGTGTGTTTGTGTGTGTGGCTGTGTGTGTATATGTCACAAGGCTGCGGGGAACGGGGCGGCAAAGTCACTGAACGTTTAAATCGATTTGGGTCCGAATTCGAATTCCACCTTTGCAGTGTTCATGATTGTTTTGTTTTGTCTTGTTTTTTTCTTTCCTGCCTGCTGTTGTTATTGTTCTTGTTATTGTTGTTGTTGCTGTTGCTGTGTGCTTTGTTAACTTCCATTCTTATCCAAAATGGCTGCATTATTTGTACACACACTTTTTGTATTTCTCTTACATGTACATGTATATTTTTCTCTTCGCCATGTCATTTTGTTGTTTGTTGTTCTTGTTCTGGAATTTGAACTGAGCCCCAGCGACTCAAAACGTGATTCATACGAGTGTTTGTGGCCATTGTTGTTCTTGTTGTTCTTGGTGTTATTGTCTTTTATATTGATAGGGTGTATTTTATTTTTATCGTGTTGTGAATATGTGTGTGTGTGTGTGTGTGTGTGCATGGAGCATTCTTAAACAGTAGTCGACATTATGTAAAAGCTGTCGTCTTCAATTGCACTCCCGGTTATGGTTTCTGTCTGATTGTTGGCAATTTTCATAAACGCACTAAATAAAATTTATGTGTTTTTGGCTTGTTATGCACCATAGCTCTATGTTAAATAAACACCACATTGAATTCAATGATGAACAGCTTTAAATATTTACAACGAATACAATAACATACCTGCAATTGAGAATAGCCGAATATATGCATAATTATACAATTGTTATTCATCTGTGTTTAAAGTTAGCTTGTTGCTTTATTTTTTTGCATCATTTCAAGAAGACTTTAACCAGAAAAGATAATGTATTCCATGTAATTTAACGCTTAGCTGATGGCATTATTATCATTACGAAATGCAAATGCATCCAGAAATGGAATTAGCACGCACCCTCTGAATATTTTGTCTGCTCCATTGCAAAGTGTGCATGCCGCATACAAATATTTACATTTCCGTAGCAAGAAAAAATTATAATATATTTATTTCGTTCCGGTTACAATTTGAAATCCCTACCAAGACATTTTAAGCCCCAAAAATATTGGTGGGCTTTCGCTCGGAAATTAAGATCTTTATAAATGGCAGTCGGAGATTGTTGTCTGTACAGTTTTGAACAGATGGATCTATTAAGGGATTATTAAATAAGTAAGAATGCTCAAGGCAATATAGCTCGATTACGAGATACACGGAAGCCTACTCTATTTCTTTCATAACTTTCATAATGCTCCCGATATTCAAATTCATTAATATAAATGTGGCGCATATTTATTTATTTATTTAATACAAAAAAGAATAACTTAATTAAAATTAAAGATAAAAATTAATATTTATGCAGATTCAAATTAAACTTATTTTTTCGTTTTAAAATATATATATTTTTTTTATATGTGCACTTGTATATAAAAATTGATTCCGCTTGCTGCTGTGAAATTTGCGAATAATTAATATAAGTTATTCTTTCGCATTGGGAAATCTTTAAATTTGTATTGGTTACCAATATTATGTCACTATATATTAACTCCTAATTATTTATTAAAGATTTTAGACATTATTGAATTCAGGAATTCATTTTACAACAGAAAATGATCTCTATGTGGTATACGATAACTTTAATATTAATTGGGAGTCCTTAGTTCTTACATTCTCAGAGATCATATGGCTTATACTAGTCTGCTGATACTGATGAAAATTCCAGATGCTTTTGCATGTTGAATACTTTCGAACGACTTCATTATACCCATTTTACACATTTCAATGGGTTCAGGTTGTAAACAACTTTAAATATTCATTGAAGAGAATAAATGGCATAAAAGCTTACTCTGTTGCCCCTTTTAAGTATCACAATACTTAACCGAGAATATCTCATATTTTAAAGAAAATGGAAAAAGTCACGCAAGTTCTTATCTTTAGATTATAAATATAATTTATATTTTCTTCAACATACACGGATCGTTCGGGCTGAGTGCCCTACCTATCGTCTGTCTGTGACTGAAAGTTGCCAGATTTGATATCTAATGCATTTTTATTACTGTTGGATTTCAAAAGGTTAACAGAATAAAAAAGTTTTCAATATTATATTCAATTGATGATAAATTATTTGTCTTAAGAAGAAAAAACATTTCGGTCAAAATCTTTCGGATATTAAATAATATTTATGCTGTGAAAGAGAAAGATTATAATTTGTTCATATACAAAAGCTTAAGTTATTTTTTTCATACTAGATTTCCGTTGTTAATTGAAAATCAGCAAAGTGTTGCTTGGCTAAAATTAAAGATTTACCAAGCAAAGTTTGAAGTGAGTCCATAGATTAGATGAATACCCAAAGCAAGCTGTCCCTTTAACCATTTTTAGTACTTTGGCCCCATCTCTACTTAGCCGGGCCACATACGTTCAAACAATGTTAATAATGTTTAAAAGTAATGTACTTCATTTCACCTTCCGACCAGACCGAGAAAGATAAAAACTACAATGACAATGCGAACGAGAAATGTGGAAGAGTCAGAAAAAAACAAAAATAAATAAAAATGTGGCAATAACTTTGCAACCAAGCAGACACTCGAAATGAGACAACTTCAAGCAACAGCCACTATGATAGAAAAACAACAAAAAAAAAAACCAAAACCAAATACAAATACAAAAAGAAAAGATATGAGAAGAAAACCCAGACAAATTTTATATAAATAATTCACTGTTGTAACGTGCAAAGCTTTTCGAGACCATTTCAGTTAATTAATGAAACACAACCCAAACCAAACCAAACCAAAACCAGCGGCAAAGACAAAACCCAAAGACGCAATTGGTGCTAAACTGCCCCGAACGAAGCCAGGAGCCAGCAGCCAGCAGCTAGCAGTCAACAGCCAGCAGCAGCCAGGAGTCAAGAGGAGGTGAAGGATGCGACTAAAGGGCACCAAATGAAACTCTGTCAGAGTTGTGCGAAAATTAATAACAGACGCACACAGCTCCGACACAGACTCAACTCCGCAGGCAACGCTCCAAATTTGAACAAATGGCGCAGCAAGGCGCTTTGTCTAGGCGATGTGGGAGGGGCAGTCGGAGTGGGGGCACGGCAGGGGCAGGGGGTGGGGGTATGTCAGTGCCGGCAAAGAGTTTTGGCTCTATCCAAGGTGGATGGATGCAGGGCAAAGTGCAAATAACGGCGACACCAACGTGCGCGCCTCTCTACGAGCTGGAGTTGTACGTCAGGTCGGGGTGGTGGTTGCAACATGTTTCCACCACCAATAAACGTGCCACATACACACGCACACACACACACAAGCATGCTGAGTGTACGTTGTACGTGTGCATGGAAATGGCCATGATTCCCAAATGAATTTGGGTGGTGGTTGCTGCTGTGGCTGCTGGGTGGGCAGATGCTGCCCAAAAATACAAGCCAGCCAAACGATATTCAAATTTTCTGCACAAAACTGCCGAAGCGCATCGGGCGGAGTGTGAGCATGACATTAGCCAAGTTTTAGGCTAACCTGGCAGGCGCCCAACTCCACTCCGCTCTGTGCTATGTTCATTACACAAAATTTGCATTTAAGGCCAGGCATTAGAACAGTGGCAGAGAAAGAGAGAGAGAGAGAGGATGAGAGAGAGCGGATGAGGGGGAGAGGGTCGACAACGTGCCGGGTACATGTTGGAAAAAGTGCACTTAACCATAACTCAAGCTCGTGACACCGACACAAAAGTCGTTTTGCATAGTTTTGCTCCCAGCTCAAAGCTAACTAAGACCTGAGCAGCTGAGTTGCATGCACAAAAAATTTGCCGCAAGTTATAATCGCTTTGGCATCAGCGACGCGTCATGAGTGCCACATTATCGTCAACATCAGCATCATCATCAGCATCGATAATCGGGAATGGGATTGGGATTGGGTACGTATCGAGCTGGGGATTTAAGTGCTCGTTGCCCCCCGACAGCCAAAGAACACATTTCGATGTGCTGCTTATTTATGAGCCAAGCCGACGACGAAGGTGCGGGACTCGGTGGCTCGGTGGCTAATAAACTCATCGGTTGTCAAATTTATTGATTGTCAGCTTGGCAAATAATTTGGCCATTCGTTGGCTTGATTATCAACTGAAATGCATCGTTTTACTTAATGAATTTTCCACAACATGAAGCTAATTTAAATATGCTTTAATTGGAATTTAATTATTTATTCATTAAATTAGTACTCCTGCATAGGTGAGTGTGGAAACCAGTTTCATTTTCATAGACAAGCCCATGAGAAACAGCTGGTTCACCCGAGTCACCCTGTGCCGGCACCCGTCGTCCAATTTGGCCTAAAGAGAGGGAGAGCGCTCTCTTTAGCAGCGTGCGCTGCCCGATTCTCTTGATTTGGGGTTGGCTTCTGTTGAAGCAATAGTGGAACACACATCATTTCATACGTTATTATGAAGTTGGCAAATCATTTTTACTGAGAAATATTTGTTGTACATTTCCGGCTTGAGTTAAGTTGAATGTTATATTAACTCACAGGTGAATTCAAAACTATCCACAATATTCTTAAGTACTTATTTTTATGTGGCCTACAAGTAATTAAGAATCGCTTGATAATATAGTTCTAGACAAAATTATATCAAACTATTTAGAAACTAAAAATATGAATAACTAAAATAGACTCTTGTTTAACTGTTTTATTTTTTTTCAAAAGAAATAACCGTTGAAATATTGTAATTTAATTCTCTCAAAAGTTGTATATTTAGATTTTTTCCTGTATAAACTCCGGTTTTAAATTTACATGTGAGTTCAAAATTGTTTATAATTTGTTAAAGGTCTGTCTTAGACCTGATTTAGGTATAATTAATATTAGTTTAGTTCCTATGTACATGTATGAGTGATAATACATCACTAGATAAAATTCGATATTGGAACAAATCTATGATAAAATGCTTCTTAATATCAATAATCAAGAAAGGCCCTAGTTAAGCTTTTGTATGGAAAAATATATGGAAATTAATCTAGTGTAAAATCTACATATTTTTAAGAATAATCTGATATTATGATTTAATTTAAATATAAATTGTATTGTTTATATAATCCTCTTTTCGTTTGCAATTAGATAAGATTCTTATTTGTCCGACTATTTTTATCGTTCATATTTAGGTTCCTTTTAAAATGATATTTCTTCTACTTTTGTTTTAATATATTAAATCACATTGCTTACATAAATGATGTATTTGTCTAAACTTTTATTAAATTTAAACTTCCTAAACTTTACTTATTGGTATACAAACGTAGAGTTCGTGGCTAAGATGCGAATGACTTTTATGGTCCGAAGTCATTTTTCGTTTCAATTATTCTCAATGGCTTCCAATGCAAGAAGCTACGAGTGCTACAAATTTAAAATTCACAAGCTTACCAAATCCAGACGCATGCTCAACCCTCCTACTCCCAACTACAAATTCCACCCCCTCTTCTTGGCTCTTGCAGCACCTTACCTTCCCATCCTAACGTGAAATTGGCCGAGGAATTTGATACTTTTCATCCCCTTTGCCTGCTCTTGCCATTTCAAACATTTTGTGTATACCCTGCAGATATTCAAAACGGTCAGCAAAGTTTTTTTTACATCGAGTTTTAAGCATATCTAGAGAATTATAATTCAAATATAAGTAATTAAATAAATATAAGTATATAAATATATATAAGCTATTTGTAGTGGTTTGTAAAAGAATTGCAGAATTGTATTTTATTTTTATTACGCCTGCTCACAGATATATCAGATAAGAGCTGAGAGGATGAGAGAGGGTGTCTCCTAGTCGATCAATCTCGACAATAGATTTGCTATTTATTTTATTTTTGCTCTTTTGTAAACTGCACAAAACGTCTGAAAACTAAAATCCTTGTAATCAAAGTTGCTTAAGATGGTCTCGGCTCACTCTGTGCAGAAGGTGTGGATATTTGTGTGACGTGTGAGCAACGTGGCTGCAGCCCAAGCTGAGTGCGTTGGCCCCATTGGATGCAGAGGAGCAGCTCACTTCCGAAGAGAAACTCGATTCAATTGAACTTAATTCGACTGAATGCTGGGACTGCAGCTGAACGGAGCTCAGTTCAACCAGAGAAGCTGGAACGTGTCCAATTTGCGCTCATGAATGTTTTACCATGCAGTTATTGGATTTAGTTTCAGCACTTGCTACTAAGCATTTTTGTCGTATTTTTTGAATATTTTTCTCCTTTTTTTCGACGGCCATCGAAGCGTGCACAAAATTGGCAAATAAGCCAAGACTTTTTATACACGTATATATAAAAGTGCGAGAAAGTAAGCTGAACACATGAGATAAGAAATTGATCAAGTCTGTTCAGAGTGCTCGACAAAGATATATAACATTTGAAATTTATTATATGTAATCGTTCTTACAAATATACTAAGATATTTAAATGCTAGTTTCCAAGGGAACATAAATTAAAATAAATGCAAACAACAGGTACAACAATTAATGTGCTCAACTGCATAAACTGGCTCATGAGGAAATTGGGCCAGTTGACGACTCCAGAGAGCCGTCAGCCGGCACACGTTGACAGCCGTTTGTTCGCGCTATAAACAGCAACATAAAATTCACGCAGACGACCTTGAGAAGCAGTAAAAATTTTTAATGGCTCTCACTTTTTACTGCCATCTCTCGCAGACCGAACAGTTCCGAACTGGAAAGTGGCATCGTAAAGAGCCAGTAGAGCAGAGCAGAGCAGAGCAGACCGAACGAACAGTTTTAGAACCGGCCATGCCAGCCAGTAACTCGACTTGGGCTCACTTCACTTCTCGGTGATCGGCCGCTAGCCGCAAATAGTCAATGGGCCCACTGTGCGGCCATAATGCGACGATTTAAACTGGTATCACTTTCCCATAGAAACACACACACAGACGCACAGACGCACATATGTGACCAGGTACTTCGTTCAGAGTAAAAAACTAAATATTCTTCCGTGGCTGTCCTTGTACGGTTTTCACTTTTACTCGATGGCTTTTCCTTGGCTCAGCATTCGAGTTAGCCCTTCTAGTTTTTTATGGCTTGTGCTGGTGTTGTGCTCATTTTATTATTTTATGATGGCCGATTCCCAGTTAAACAGACGCTGCGCATTGACATTGAGCTCATCTCGAACAATAATTTCAGGAACATCAACCCTTCCGCTGGCTTGGCTTGGTTCTTACTCAACCCTTTGCGATACATCGAGGAAAACTAACGATAATTACATACAGGTTGTGCATAATTTGCTTTCAAGGTCTGTTGTTTTTTGCAGCGACTTGGAAACTCATAAATATTCTCCGACCTCCGCGCACATTATGGCATATTTTCTAGCAGCATTGTGCCATTAGCGTTGGAAAGTGTAAATAATGACTGCCAAGGTAATTAACTTAATGCAAGCCAAGAAGAAAAAAGATCTTAAAGAATTCCAAGCTTGGAAATATTTAATCCACATTTTGAGATAAAAATGTGTTCTACAGACAACGGGACAGCGATTAGACAAACAAACATATGCATATGTTTTTATTCCTATCAGAAATCGATTTGTATCGATAAACCTGAAAACAATAATTTAAAACAAATAAATAATTTTTATTTTATATTTAAAGACAGAAAACTAAGTAAGAAAAAGTCCACGCAAAACAGAAAGAACATTTCCTATTTTTATATTGTCGAAATATTTTATTATCTACATTCATTTTCACAGTTTTCGGTGGCTATTAATATTTTTATCGAAGTTTAATCACTTTGGCATAAACGCGGAACGTGGCACAACAATCTTAACAATTCGCCAAAACATTTATGTATATGTGTATTTATTGTATATATAGTATAAAGATTGTTCAAATATCCAGCTTTAGCCTATATGTACATTTATAGTATGCTTGTGAATATACACAAATAATCTAATAAAATCAACTGATTTCGCCAGTTCATCAAGTTAAAGCAATAAAGGGTTCGTACGTTGAGGTCAAAAATGTGTCCTCAGTTTTAAATGAAATATTAATCTGGGCTTAAAAAACTGAAGCACTCAAATAATATTTTATGATTTTATCTTAAAGTAGATTGAATACAAATTGACATAGAAATGCATTTAAAACTTCATTCAAAACCCAAAAACTATTATTATACTTAATTCATCGACAAGCAGAGAAAATTAGGCCAATGTGCAAATATAGAAATTATTATCAGATTTGCTCTGATATGCTAAAGATGATCTGTTCCATAGCTACAAAAAAACAGCTGACTGAGAGTATTGTTTTAAATTGGAATGCACTTTGTGTGCAACATAGTGCATAATAAATGGCTTAAAAGAGAGTTAGATATTTACAGATCAAATGTTTACTGTAACAAAACTATAATTATTGCACTGAAAAACCTTAAATAATAGTTTATTACAAGGGCAGTCAGTTCAAAATAGTTTTATTATTCACTTAGATGCCACTCCAAACTGGCTGATCGAAGTGCATTCACACCTCTTTTTGCTAGAGATATAGCATTTGAAATCATAATGCGCTGTATGACAACATCTAATTTTGCATTCTGCACCACTCTGTGGGTCTATTATTAAGATGGCTTTTGTCTGCCGATAAGGACGCTTGTTGGGGACAACAAACACCGAAACTTTTAATGAGAAATGTCGCCAGTGCATGCGCTTCCAATTTTGTCGTCGCTGGCTTTTGTTGTATCCCAGGGGCGCTTGGCAAGTCGACAATTTTCGTTACGAGCGAGCATCTTGCCAAAATGAGAAAACTTCTATCGATGTCGATGTCGAAGTCGACATTTGCGGCACTCTCAGCCAGAGCTGGAGCTAGAGCTAGAGCCGGAGTCGGAGTCGGAGGCGAAATGCTGCTCATAAAGCTTACCAGGCAGGGGCCATAAGTTGCCGAGAGTAAATCTGTTTCAAGTGGCAGTCACTCGCCGAATTGGCTGCCGGCTGTTGGCTGTTGCCTGTTGGCTTTCCTTGAACGTGGCCCAACAAACAGCGTAGGTGTCTGCATCGGTGTCCACCTAATGGGTTGGAGTGAAGCCGACCTCATGCCTTTTGTCTGGTCCGAGCCAAAACGTTTTCTTTCCCATTATTGGCACAGCGGTTGCAACGAGCCGTCTGAGGTGATACAGAACAGAGCAGCCACGTCCTCTGCCCCTCACTTGCCTCACTTGCCCCACTTGCCCCACTTGCCTCACTTGCGACTTTTAGTTTATTTGCACACAAGGCAACGACTCGGAAGAACAGCTCCGTTTCACTTTATTGAGGCTTTTCTGTAGGTGGCTTTTCGTAGTTTGGAATTCGTAGGATTTGCAAAAGTGTTGATGTCTGTGTCCTTTAAGGAAATACACTGGCAAAAATACAAAATAAAACAGATTGAGTATTTTTTCGGCACCGCATATATTTAACTTATGGCTTTTATTCCATTTAGAAATCGAATTATATCGATAGTCAAGAATCGGATGCATCTATCGATAAAATTAAGCAAACTTGATATATGCGGGGTATACGAAAACATTTATTCCAAATTGGACGTCTCGATCTATAATACTTTTTAAGATCAGTGTGTTCATATAGACAGACACGGCTATATCAATTCGGCTGTTGGTTCTGATCAATAACATATGTACTTTATGTAGTCGAAATTTCTTCCTTATAAAATCATTATACCCTTTTTAACCACTTTCAATGCGTTCAGGGTACAAAAGTACAATGCTATGCCGACTGTTGTACGATAAAAAAGGCCACCTTGCATATAAAGAGTAAGATAGACACACTCGGCTAGTGATACTGATCAGGAACATATATAGTTTATAAAGTTGCAAACGAGTTCTTTAATTAATCTTTAACAAAATTATAATACCATCTGCAACTATGTAATAAAATAAAATTAAATTCAAAACTTTCAAAATTCACAGCTGACAGAACAGATGCTGTGAAAATCTTCCAATAGATGAATCACGTCGGACACTGAACAAAATATTATTGTATACATACATCAAAGAAAACGCTTAGTTTAGAGACAGCAAAAAACATATTCAAATTATAAAAAGACATACTCAAACAAGTCAATAAATATTATATTATTATGATTTCATTTTTGAAATTTAAAATATTATATTAAATGTCTTTTGACATAATTTAAGAAAATAAAAAAATAATCTATTTTTATTATTATTATTATTTATGATTTATTTGATAATTTTTTTTACATTTAAAATATTATAATAAACATCTTTCAACATCATTTGAAAAAATAATCAAAATAAAATATTCCACTTGTTTATTTTTATTTAAAATTGAGAAAATTATGTTTGATTACATTTAAAATAATTTGAGAAAATTACCAAATAATATATTATATTTGTTTGAGTTCGAACATTTTTTCTTACAGTGTATGAGGAAAACGCCACAGTAGTGCCGCAGCTAAGGCCAACTAGACTAAGAATTTAAATTTCTGGCTCACTGATGTGCCTGGTCGTAGATGCCGCACCAATCGTTGAATGCGGCTTCAGCATGGGGCACACGGTGCACACGCCACATGGCACACTAGGTGGACTCGGAGGACCACGCCTAGATGTACACAGAAATGGAAGCAAACAAACAATCATCGGGCCAACCTAAAATACCCAAACGAAAATGATTATATTTTGCTCAAGCGTTGTCTGTTTGCTTTCATATTTTGATGATGGCCGCTGCGACTGAGCCAAAAATATAAATTGGGTTTGGGTCTGGTAATGGCATGGAAACGAAATAAACAGGGCATGTCAAGGGGCGCCACAATGCGAAAAGCTGGCATGTCTTAAAGCTAGTTTGAAACTAGTTTGCGTAGCTGTCGTTTCTGTTTAATTTTGGTGACAAAAGTGTTGGCTAATATTTTTTGGAAAACATTTTATGGCCCCAACAGATTTTTCTCGTTGTCAGTCTCCTTGCTGTCGGGTGTCTAATGAAATTCGCCACCTTCTCGCAGCCATTTGCGTGCCTCAAGCTTCGCACATATTGCGCCAACTTTGCCTGAGAAAACTTTCGCCAAAATCGGGCTTCACGTCACTCGCTTAATTGCTACCGTTCGTTCTGTTTGTGGCAGCTGGCAACGGACATGGGCAAAACTTTGATTTATTTGGCCGTAAATCTCAGGAGCAGTCTACCTCTGAATCGCATGTCGTAGAGCGGGGACATGCCGGCCATTTATATCCGTCAATTCCAATTGGGGGGACACAAGTTGGATCCGCCACATGGCGTTCATAAATAAGCGGACATTCCGCTGCGGTCGACTGCAGCGAGTCCCCGGCATCAGTATAAATCTAACATTTAATGGACTTACCTGCATGCCACAAACCTGGAGCAGCTGGAAGAGTCGGATATCGCTTTCGCCTTTCCAATAAATTTGCTTGCAATATGCACACAAAATAAGTTAAGAACTTTATTCCAGAATTAAGCGTAAGTGAATTAACGTGACTAAAATATTAAACTTGGCCCGAAGGGCCACATTGGTTCGCATGGGCTATACTCGACTCCAACTAGTTCTAGAACTTGGCACAAAATCTACTCGTTTCTGCTGGTGCCTGTTCATCGTTGAGTAATGCGAAATAGTCAGGCATATAAAAAGCGAGTTTTATGCAATGCTTAAATTAAAATAATATCTGCATTCAAGTTATGCAAATGGAGTTTTGTTTATCTTAAATGGTACGACAAAAGAAGTTGTGCATATCTTAAAAGTAGCTACAGCCACTTATTCATAGACGAAAATAAATAATGTAAAAATATTTAGCAGAGAAATAAACAAATTGTACGCATATTCTGGTTTATTAGTTGATTGTTGTGCAAAATGTAATTAAATTAAAAGGAATAATTTCTATGAAATTATGAAATGATAAAAAATAGTGCGTTTTTTTATGAGTTATTTTGTTCAATATATAATGAATGAATAAATTTAAAATAAAAAGAAAGACAATTTTTTTGCATGTTTGCCTATTGATTTGAATAATTTTCTGATTTATATTGTATGAAAAATGCTTAGACTCAATCGCAATTCAAGGAAATCAATAAATCGCCCAGTGAAGACAATTCATTCATGAAATGAATTAAATATGCTCTCAATTAGGCAATGCTATCAGCTCGTCTTCAAAACAAATGAGCCGGAATGTAAAAAAGCCCCATAGACCCATAGACCCCACAAGTTGCAATTAGCACTCGCCCATTAATTAGCCATTAGCTTTAAGGCTTGCGACTGTATACAGAGAATTAGCATAATGAAAATTAAAGACGACGATTGCCGGCGGCAATCGACAGTTATTGATTGGAATCATTGAAGTACGCGAATTGAATGCAATATGCCAGACTATCTGCTTTCTCGCAAATACAAAATATATATACAATATCAAACATATATATATATATTATTAAACATATATACATTTTTAATTTTTATATATTTGTGTTGTTGGAAAGAGTTTGCTGCAATCTTTGTCGAAACTTGAATACCTTTTTAAATAACCAAGCATGAGAGTTGGTTCAGTTGGAAATGATGCACTGGTGCCTGTCCGTGTCCGTGCCCGGTTCTCGGGCCATCCCGAAGAGCTTCCATGGCAACGGAGCCGCAAATAATGGAAGTCACGCGCCTTGGTCAATGGCCGCGGGCAAAGGACGAGGACACCACCGGGCGGCGAGGAGAAGAGGGTGTCTGTGGCGGAGAGAGCTGGTTTTGCTTTGGCTTGCCTCTGTGCTTGTATTTGTGGCCTGCATTGGTGTGCGTGTGCGCAGACTTGTGCGTGTATTGGTGTTTGCGTCTCTGTGGACGGCACTGTCGCTGCCGACGTCGCGAAGTCGGCGCAGACTGGCTGGCCGGGTGAGTTTTTGCCACGCCTGCAGCTGAGGCGAGTCGAGCGCATGTGCGAGAAAGGAAGGCACTGTGTTGCTGCGTTGCGCTGCCGTCAGATACATTCGTCTGCCAGATAAATTCAACATGGCCGACAGCCAGATAAACCTGATTAGCCGACCTCCCCGTCAGCGTTGGCACAGCAGCGACATCTAGCGGCGATAAATGCAGCAGTTACCGCACTGTATCTTTATCTACTATTCATGGCACTCGGGAGGCAGCAGGTAGAGCAGCAGCCATTCAAGCAGAAGGATGCCGGCGCACACAGCTAGCGGCTGAGTTTCACATTTTAGCCGCCAGGCTTCTCAGAGATTGCCAAGATAAATAATTCCAAGTGGAATGGGACCTGGTTAGAGATACCCACGACAATCTTATCTGATTTCCACAACTACTTTCGACCGGGAGTTGCCCTGTTCCCCAATACCCATCGTATACATGTACAATCCTAACAGATATATGTCCAAATTGTCGTGAGATCACCTGGTAACGAGAGCATCTTGTAAAACAGAGCCACATCGGACAAATTTCATTCATCGGAAACATGAAATGCAGTACAAAATATATAGCCCACCTGAGTATCGTTTTATAAATAATTTGCAGTTAATAACTAGTATTCAGAGGTATATATACAAATAACCGGAAATTTGTTCAAAAAGTTGTGGCCTTTATTGAAGAATGATTGATGATATGAAATAGCTCCATAAGCGTATGGCATATGAGACTTTTATTTACTTAGCCTTTTTAGTCTCAGATCTGAACACTTTCATACCAATAGATGAAAGAAAAAAGAGAGAAAGAGAAGAACCACTAAATTTCTTTATGTATATAAATATATATATATTATTTATTTTTTATACCAAAATTATAATACTCAAGGGTATATTACTAATAAGAATAATGTGTAATGAATTGTCCTCACTGACACGAAGAAGTGTATATATTTTATATTATGAACCAACTGTATTATGTACTATATTTGTAATATTCACAGCGGAGTAGATATAGCCTGTCTGTCTATCTGTAAATTTGTTTCTTAATTAGGTAGAGCAAAAGAGAATACACTTTGCATAAGTCGGGTTTTTTACCTCAGAGACTTGAGTTCTAAAATTTAAACTTTTGGATTTCAAAAACATATTGACTTCATAATTTTTTTAATTTTAGCTGAATAGTGTAAGCTTTTTTTGGGCATATAAATCTTGACCTCTAGTTTCCAGCAAATTCAAGGATTCAAAGATACTTACATTGACAATCGGTCAAAGGATAAGTTATTCATATACAGAAATAAATGATATAATATAACTACTCAAATGTCGAGCACTTAAATAATTTAAAAAAAAAAACATTTTTATTGTGTGCGAAATATGTATGTCTGGAGGGATATCATTAATTAAACAAACATAATTTTAAAGCATTTGAGTGTAAGAATCAGACACATAGAAGGTGATATATTGAATAGATTTCTATGGCAACTGAAAAAAAAAAACTAAATACACGTTTGGCTTGTAAGACATGAAACTGAAAATATTGCTTACTACTAGAGGGCAAATTAATTTAAATATAAAAAATAAGCATGAACACAATTGGATAAAGAGACGTATATAAAAACAACATTTGAAGCTATGTCTGATTTACATAAAATAAAACCGCTTACAGCTAACAAGCTCTGGCCAGAACTGTCTTGAATAAGTACACTCAAAGAAGGAGGATTATTTTTTTGTGGACAATCAGACATGGACTTTGGAGCCACGTCCTTGGAGGAAGCTACTGCGCAGCTCCTAGGTGACATAAGCAATTTGTAATCAGTGGTGTTAACAATGCGGGCCATAAATTTCTATTGACCTCTATACCCTCTTGAGATTCCCAGCCCCAACTCTGGCACTGGCACCCCGGAGCGAGTGAATTATGCAAGTGGCGCGATAAAAGCAAAGCCCTGCGAACTAAATTTATTGGATGTCATGCACTCATTAGCGTCCAAATGCGAAGACCGCCAGATCGATGTCGAAGACGGAGCTTTTCTCTGACAACGAACTCATTAATGGTACCAGACTTAGACCCTGGAGCAGCCTCAGCCTCAGCCAGTCGGTCCACAATTGTCAGCCCGCTCAATGGGCGGGCCGCCATGGCGCTGAATAAATAACAAAGTGACAACCACAAAAAACAACCGCGCCGGTGATGGGACAGTGCCCGATGGCGATGCCGTTGCCGATGCCGAAATGGAAATGGAAATGGAAAGCAGCAAGACGGGAAAATGTACAATAATTGAGCTCACAAATCACAGGACGGAGCAGAGCTAAAGCAGACTGCGGACCAATGAACACGAACCAAGTAAATTGAGATTCTTTAAATTTGTACACATATTTTTTCTATAACAGCAGCAAGCGAGTCTCCAACTTCGAAGTATATACATTTATATATATATATATATATATATATGTATATATATATATATAAATATATATTTGTGTGTGTATATGCAGCCACTTAATCTCCTCGTCGTGTTGGCCCCACTTTACGCCCACCTACTCCCCAAATGGAGCCACACGAAAACAAGCGCCTCCAGTTGGTTTGCTCATACTGATGGTTGATGCCTGGTGCCTGGCCATTTAGTTGGGTAGACAGATGGATGCTGATGGGGACGTGTGTGGCGTGGCATATTGATGAACCGCAGCAAATTGGCTCCATGGTGGCAACAGATCATCGTGGGACAAAAACAAAAATTATTGCGAATATAAAATATAATTCTGTGAAATTATATTAACCAAAGATCTTCTTGCCACCCCAAAAACTATGGCTAATATTAAATATAATTAAACTATATAAATAATACAACATAATTATATGTTTTAGTATGCGATTAATCTAATATATCTAAACAGTCAAATACTTCTCTATATGTAAGGCATAATTTTCTTTTAATTACAAGCACATAAAAATATAATGACTATTCAGAAAGATCTTATTCAGTTATTAACTTTTACTGTGATATTTTGTGGTTAACAAATCAAGTCTAATTGATCCACTTAAATTAAACAATTCTCATATCTATGTAAAATTGATTATCATATTTAAAAGAATAATGATTACTGGGTGATTACAATATTCATATGTTGATTTTAAATCCAATTCCGAATATCCTGAATCCACCTGATGGCCCAAAAAAGAGACTCACATTTTACTCTATCATTTTCCACAGTTCAATTTTCTACATGTCTGGCTTAACTTATTCTATCCGTTGTGCTCGACAACGAATTGTAAAAAAAACATGTAGAAAAATGAAAGAAATAAAATAAGCGAAACAAGTGTGACGAGACTGAGCCACTACGAGCTACCCTGTACAAAGACACAGAAGTTGCCAAAATGTATATACATACATTCACAAGTTTATAATGATCAAGAATGTGTAGAGTTTATTGAGTTGAAAATGTCTGCTTCTGTCTGTTACATACACAGCACAGCATCATGCCTCCCTTCTTATTAATTTTTAATGGACACTGGGTATAAAAAGCAGCCGCAGCATCCACTAAGAATCATGTTGGCTACTCCATCGACATCGACATCTACATCTGTAGCGTGTAGTTTGCAGTTGCAGCTTGGCAATCTGCCAACATTTTGGTATAAATCTCCCATGATAAAACCCCCGATTGCTCCCCATAGTTCTAAGCCACGCAATTTCAGACTAGGCTAAGACGGGACTCTGTGGGTTGGGCTCTGAATGATAGTAGTGAGTACTTCTCGTTTTTGCCCTGAAATGCCAAAAATTGTGATATAAATTTTTTAAAAATATTGCGCTGCCCTCTGGAGCCGAGAAGTTTTGGCCATAATCAACGCCAAGTTGGCTTCCATCGCAATTGGCCATTCGTATGCCAAGTGGATGGATGGATGCATCTCATTTCGCACTCGGTTTATATTCAAAGGCGAGTTCAATGCACGACTTCTGCTCGCAACTCACAATGCAAATCCGCATCAGTTCTAATATCCTCTATCTGAGTGCCCCATTAAGTGTTGCAAACTTAATTGGACTCTTAACAAGCGTCATCATTCATATTTAATGGTGAGCTCTCAAGTTTCGTCTTCGTCTGTCTCACTGCGCTTATCTTGAGAATTCAGTTTTGCTAAAGTGCAAAGAATAATCCATGTATTGTGCGGGGTGTTTTCTTTTTCTTTTTATTTTTATTTTTATTCATTTTTGTTTGTGTTTTTGTTGGCAAGCACTTGTGTATAAAATAAAAAAAATAGATTCAATTTAAGTTTTTGCCCACCTAAAAATAAAATACAAATATAGTTTCTTGTATTTTAAATGTGTGCATTTCAAACGTAAATAAATGTTCCGACCCTGTTGTTGTGGCGTGTTTCCCTTGTTAACTCACACACACAGACATACACACCCAGACACACACACACACTCGCACACACAGACAGGCACCGTTACAAACAAACAAAAATTTCGTTTTACTTTTATGCGTCCGCAATATTGTTGGCCTAGAATATAAATTAAATATCACAGCAACGGCCAAAGAATTTGTACAATAACAAGAAATATGAACATGACTTTTGAGCCTTGCCGCCGACCAAATGTCTGTCTGTCTGTCTGTCTGTCTGTCTGTCTGCCTGTCTGTCTGTCTGTCAGTCAGTCTATCCAAACATTTTTGCTCTGCACTGCTTCGATGCGATAATTTGAGTTTGGACTGGCCTGCCTGACCGCGACTGGGCTGGGCTGCCTTGTGCATCCCAGGCAGGGCGGGGTAATGGCCTCTTGGTAGCCTTTTTCAATGGCCGCCGCTTTCCGCGCAAGTGCTGTGCTCTCCCTCTCGCCAACGGTGCGAGTGTGAGTGCGAGTGAGTGGGATGCACAGCCTGCGCGCGGCCAGCAACCCAGCAAATAACCATGCATATGGAGGAGATGCCTTAACAAAGTACAGTGGTTGTTGATGTACACATTCACTTTGAGTATCTGGCTGGTAAGGCATAAGCGTAAACCAAACTTTTGATAAAAATATTCGCTGCACTCAAAAAAAAGAAAATCATCTGAAAATTTACATTTTTTCTTGTTTTTGGAAATAATTTTAAAGTATAAGAGACAAAAGTTCTAAAAATTAGTAAGGCTTGCTGAAAATCAACAATCTCAAACATTTTTGTTTTCTACAAATATATTCTATTATCAAGAAATGCATTTCCAAAAAGTAGAAATGCAAACCCTATTTTATTTTGAAAGAAATCTTTCCTAAGATTCAGCAATAAGTCATTGAAATTTAAGATTAATTTAATCGAATTTAAATTTGAGTTTGGCTGTCGCATTTGGGACCAAGTAGCTCAACTCTCGACCACGGTTTGGAATCGCCGTAATATCAACAGTTTATGTATATAACATACAGTAAATTAATTTATGAATAAATAATGGAAATATATTTGCTGAATAATAATGTGAGTTACGCCGAAAGTATGGCGAATTTCTAAAATTCAGTGCGATTTTTTTTCTGAGTGTGCAGGGCGGCCTTCAAAATGTGGTAACAAATAAATCAATTTTTTGCTGAAATTTAAGCAGTCAGTCTGCAAATGGTTGTTTGCTTCTGCCAGTTAAATAATATTTCATCTTTACGACAGCTCTGCTTGAAATCCACAGCTTGGACTCTTGGCATGCAAATAAACAGGTAAGAGGGTAATCGGTAACACCTTCTGTGCCTTAATGAACTTAAGCTCATTGGGCCTCCCTCCGCCCAAGTAAGCAAATAAGCAACCCTTCGCCCCGTTGCGTCTGCTTGGGTCTCATTGATGAAATTCGCTGGGCCTCTAATTGCGCATCTCTAATGTAATTAGGCCGTTCCAATTGTCCTCCCGAGGGGGTGCACTTGGCTCATGCAAATCGTGCTGCGAAATTAGTAAAATTAATTCTATTCAGCTTTGCAATTGGCAGCTCGAGGTGCTGATTAAAATTTCAAATGAACTCGACGAGTAAAACGAAAAACCAGAAAAATATATATCTTAGCAATGTCGACGATTACATACTCTTGCAGAGCGTGTAATGAATAGCTATAATTATATATAGTCATAAATATATATTAATAAAACTTTAGTAGTAGTAATATAATTGATTATATTGTTTAAAAAATATAATGATTATGTCAACAGGTAGGTAAAATAAAGTCTTTAATTAAGCGTAATCATTATGCTAATTAGCTAATAGAACAGAGAAAATTGCTGAGGCACTATAGACACCTGTAAAAATTGATAAAAGAAAGCTTTTTAATTTAAAAAATTAAAATTTCATTCTTGTTTTAAACTTGTTGTTCAAATTTGAACCAGTAAAGTGAGATATATATACTATATATATATATATATATATATTCATTTTAGCCCTCCCTAAAGGTTCATCAAGGTTACATCAGTTTATCATTGTTTAACAAAACTTCCGCAGAATTACGGGCGTTGTGGTCGCTCCGAGTCGTATAAACAAAATCTATTGCGCAATTGTAAACAAAAATATATTTGATCGAAATTGAATGTCTTTGACCTCAATTTGCAAACAATTTGTAAGCCTTAAGCAGAACGAAATTAAATGTTTATATTTTAAACTAGACCACAAACTCAAGTGAGAAACAAGTTAAACTGTGTTAGTCATTTCTTTTTACAACTTCACTTGATTATTAAATACCAAAAAACGGATTCATGAAAAAGGTGTGCGAGAAATTATGATATGGCTATATCGAAGCGATTATTGCCCTGGATAAAATATTTATAATATTTTAGAGGGTTTCAAATACTTGCAATTGTCTGTTACATTCTAGCAACTTAAAAAGTTGATACAAATGTACGCTTTTTACTATAATAAACTAACAAATGAAGTAAAAAGAGGACGAGAAAGCTTCATCACCTTAATACAAATACCAATTTATATACGAATAAATTATCTTTAATTATTAATGAACTAATGTATGTAGATTATACACATTAAGTTAAACAGTTTATTTGCAATATATTAGTTAACTCGATTGAGTAGAATCGATTGTGGCACTTTCATTGTTAAATACAAATATAAAAAAGTTGATTTGCAACAGCAAGGAGAAAAATACTCGAATGTACGGCATTTTAATTGTTTAATTTTTTTAAATAAAACGTTCCGATTTAGCGATTCAGGTAAAATCGAATAAATAGTATGTTTTTACTTTGGATAAAGAAAATGTGGCTAGCGAATTAAGTGTTTCGAATTGGAGTGTAAAATAACTTTGAAGTGTAATCAAATTGAGTTTAAAATTAAACCGATTTAAGCTCGCACTTCAGTTTGGTTAAATTAATAGATATTTACAGCAAGCAGGCAGCTACCAATAACAATATGCACAAAGAGTTAGCCGCCTATACAACCTGAGGCATATTTAATGTTAGTTTTATCTGCGACGAAGGCAAACGGCGAAAGTGGGGAAAATGTTTAATTAAAAGCAAAAACACGGGTAAATTGCGACCTCAAATAAAGCAACCAATTGAAACGGGTGTGGAAAACGCTGCGTGAAAACACAAGAAACACGAGACAAGCAAACGCAAACACGCAAGCTCAGGCAAGCAAATAAACGAGGTATTTATGTAGCTTCTAAAGACGTCAGCCATCCATCCACATTGAGACACACTTGCAACTGAGGGCGAGCAGTGGCAGTGGCAGGCAGCCAAGCCACGGCCGCAGTCGCAACTGAAGAGGCGGCGGGGAGCAGCATACATAATAGACTGACGGGATAATTTACTTCCGTGTACTTGCGTGCTTATTAAATTTCTGGGGTTTGTCTCCGGGCATTGATTCAGCAAACGAAAGCCAGATCTGAAGCCGGAGCCGGAGTCGGAGAAGAGTGACAATGGCATTGGCGATGCCAATAGCAATGAGCGGGGCAGAGTAAAACGTTTATATTACGTAACCACATGTAACCACATGTAATTACACATATTCTTCATTAGTTGCCCTGCCCGAAATCGTGACGGGCTTTGGCTGCAAGTCCAATTGAAATGTCGACTCACAATGGAACAAATGGGAAAATTGAGTTCATTTTGTCAAGCTGAATTCGAATTGAAGTCTTCATGTAAAATGAAATCAATTCCGGACAAGACTAGTTAGTGAAAATTACACAAATAACTAAATTTATTTGATCAATTAGCCTTTAATTATAAATTTGTTGAAGAATTGACTGATAACCAAGCTTATACTTCTGGTTAAATTTCATTTTAATTTAATTTAATTTTTTGTTTTCTATATATACATTTCAGAACGTTTAAAAACTTCCATAGATACTTTAAAATATATATATTTTTGTTCAATAATTAAAAATAAATATATGTTATAATCATATATACTATATTTGGTGAACAAGAATCCAATTTTATTTTTAAAACAAAGAAATTCGCATTTTGTCTGGTTAGCAGTTGACAGATTCCATTGTGCTACATACATATTGGCTCAACTCCTACCTTGAGCTAGATGGATAGAGGCATAAGATGGCGTTATTGAACCAAGGGCGCTGCGAGTCACGTTCGTCAGCCAACCCATTTACTTAGCTAAGCGATGGGGGTTGTACCTGCCGCCATCGTTATCCTCATACCGGGAAGAGGCAGCGACAGGGCAACAAGCTGCGCCAGCCATGCAACATTCGTGACAGCAACCCACCCTAAGCTGGAGATTCGCAGAACTTGTTACTTGGCCAGGCTGGGTTGCTCGGCTATCCCCGATTGATGGAAATCTTTGGGCTAAGCAGCATACGAGTACACGTTCCAGTGCTTATCGCCAGAATATGGAAATTTCGCCATTTATTTGATCAACTTTTGCCTTTTTTTCATATCCGGTCCGCATTTGGGCGGGCGAATGTGAAAAATAAATGGCAAAAGGTACAAAAACACGGGCCAACTATTTCATATGCCACACGCATTGCTATTGCCTCGATTGCAATTTAGCAAAAAATCATGTTGGAAAATAAAAAACGAAAGGCATCATAAGAAAATTGTGTGCCTTTCGAAAAGCTGAGGCTCACACCGGATCTGGTTTGTATCTGCTAGATGCACCTGCGCCACAGCTCAAATTGATAGTTCGCCCGTTGCCATTTATTGTTTTATTTTGCTCATTTATACATACATATGTACATGCATACATACACATATAGACACATATATACATCTTTTTACATTCACATTTATATAGCGGCATGTGCCATAGACTCACCTGCAACATATGTCGTGTAACGTCTCGTCTCTTCGGGGGTCCCTGTAAAAAATAATCCACCTGAAATCGAATGAAGGCCAAGACAATTAATTAAAAAGTTTATTTGAACTCGTGGTCTTTATATTTGAAGCCTATTAACAAGAATTACCATTGGATTATAATAAACTTATTGATATACTATTTAATAAAAAAATAAATAAAAAAAATCTAAAGATTTAAAAAAAAAAAATTAAATACAATATTAAGCAGTTAACTGTTCCTATTTTTCACTGATCGATTCAATAATAATTACACCATATAAAAAAACATTCGTTAACTTTTTTTGACAGCCTGTATTAAGTGTAATCCAATATTAATAATAATATAATAATATTTAATAAATGTGGTATAATTAAAATTTACTTAAAAGAAATTCGAAATATTTAAATGAGCATTTCTATATTATCTTTTTTTTCATATAAATGTTGAAATAACTAATCAATTACGATTAAATAAATAAAATATAATAAATAATAAATAAAATGCCAAGCTCTTCGCAATAATATTTAAATATATAGTATAATTAAAATGTTATGTTATATTATTATTCTTGTTGTTGAATGCGTGATAAGCATTTAAAATCTACAGCTTTTGTTTCAGTAGCATGTATAAATATTGCCCCCAAGCAATAAGGATGAAAGTGATGAAGTGAGGAAATGAACACAGGACACTTTACTGGAATTTATGAAAGTGAATCCCTCGAAACACTGGTTCGCACATGGTAATCTAACCTTGAATGTGAGACATTTTTACAGACGGATATGTAAGGAACAAATTGTTGTATTCAATCGACACAAAATCGCCCACTACTCCTCAAAAAAAAAAAAAAAGAAACCCCTTTCATTGAATTACCACGCATGGTCTCCGGCGAAATCGCCATTAAATTTAAATGTATTCGGAACATAGAGCAAAGACCCAATCCGATTTATGCCGGAACACGCTCCTCATTATAATTTCACGCTTATCATTTTATTTAAATATTTCACAACCATTGCGCGCCTCTTTCGGAGAAGTGAGCTTTCTTGTTTGCGAAAACCAAAAATATCATGCCATCAATTTATAGTTGGTTTGCCAGCCCAGCCAGTGTGGCAGAGTGGCACTCCAGAGCCATACACAAGAAAAAAGAATATTTATATTGATGTGGGCAAAATGTGGCAGAGTGCGTCGCTGATGCATTCATATCCCATTGGGTCCAGTTGTGTGTGCCACACTCATGCCCTTCCGTGCGCTTCATTACTTGCCGCTTACTCGATTATGTCGCCGGGATGTGTTGCGATGGCCACACACTTGTCGTCGCCCACCCACTCCCTCCCACGCACTGCCATACATGCTCGTGCGTTCTTTTATGGGTCGTGTGGTGGCCCTTTGGCTGGGAGATGCCTCCATCACCCGTTCCAAGTCATTGTCCGCCCAGTAGCCATCGCCGACCACGTCCCCATCCCCATGCCCGTCCCCATCCCCGTCCCGTTGAGTGCTCGTTTGTTTGTCTATTTTTTTTTTGTTTTTGTTTTTTGTTTATCCACCTAACCATCCGACCCTGGTGCACAGCAAACGCGAACAACCCATTGAGAAGCTCGAGGCTTCAAAAGCATTCATCCATCTAGATATGTATGTACATCCCCCCTCCATTGTTATTCAACGACGTCATCATTTTTATACCATGTACCCATTAAAACTGGCTGAAAAGGGTATCATGAAGATGTGCAAATTTATGTTACTGGCAAAAGGTATACATATATCTCTGATCAGACCAGAACAGATGGTTTGTTTTATGAACTCGCTGATCTCAGACACTATTAAAGCTAAAGGACTGAAATTGAATACAGTTTTATATAAACCTTACTCAGATCATATTAATTATATTTTCTTGACAATTTGCATAGTTTAAAAAAATATCGATAAATATATTATGCAAGTTATAAGAGCTGCTATGATCTCGAATATCATACACGGGTCAATGATGAATCACTTTTTGAAAATTTCCTACGATTCCCATAATGAATTAGTTAGAGTCAAATTTTGCGCTTGACCAAGCATGATAACTAATGAATTTGCAGGAGTTCGAAATGTACAGTCTCTACAGCAATCGTAATAATAAATTGGGTGCAGGGTATCTTATAGCTGGAGCAGCGACTGTCACTTGATTAAATGCGAGTTTACCATCTATCTGCCAACATCTCCGATACCATAAACTGTCTATATATTCTTGATCAGCACCAATAATCGACATATATTAATCTATATTTATGTTACTGTGCCTTTGCATTAAAGGCGATCAATGAAAAGTATAGGTACAAAAATCAAAACCAGGTACAAGTAACAGTAAACATTTTGCATTAAAATGTTGACAAAGTTGTGTATTTATTTATTTAATGTAAACTAATATCAGTCGACATAGAAAAATTCAAATTCTTAAACCAATTATTATGCCTATTAAAATATATATTCAACAATAAAAATATAATTTTTTTAGTTGTAATACTTTTTCGTTTATTAATTCTAATATAGTTGGAAAATTATTGATTTAATTTGCATGTGTGTAGATGGTTAGTGGTCTGCAAGAGTATTTATTGGTCGGTGTGCTGTTAGCTCTTATTAGTTGTGTTGTTCTCGCTATTCTTGTTGTTTGCTGGTTGTCCATACATATCTATATAGATGCGAGTCTCAACTCACTGGCAGCCTCATATTCCCCAGTGGAATATGGTCGTGTGCATAAATTCTAGCTAAGCATTTTTCAGACCGTGCCGGGCCAAAAGCTTTTTCCGTTATACCCAAATAACTACTACATGACTAGTCGAAGATGATTGTGCCGAGTTTGGTCTGCTCCTGTGTGGACCCGACCCCAGCTCTTGCTCCAGCCAGAGCACTTAGTAGTTTCTCGTCTGTGTCTGGCTCCCAAATTTGTTCCATTTTCATAATGAGGCAGCCTTAGAGGAAGACAACCATTTTCGTATCGGGCCGGAGACCGACTTATTCCGTTTGTCTTGGCTTGTCTGTGTGTCTATGGCTGTATAGAAATGCCATAAAAGCTCTTTAAGCGCCGCCAAACTTTTTCTCATTAATATTTTCCATTTTCGGAAGATTAGCAAGCATAGAAAAAGTTTTTCTCTACTCACTTTGCCTCAGCGTTGATTTGTTGAATTTACTAATGCTCTGACAAATTAATGAACGTTGCTATCCAAATGGAGGTTATAGCGGCGAGACAAATAGAACATATTTATGAAAAAATATTCAGTAAGTATTGAGAGTTGTATTTGGGTCGCAATATCAATGAAAACAGCTTGAGGAAAACGAAAAAAAAAACGCTTATTCAAAATGTGAAAGAAAATTGATAAAAACAAATATGGATAAGTATAAACAAATATGCGTAATTTATTATTATTCTTTAGAAGTATTGCAATTTTTACTCAATTTTAATGTGTTAAAATGTTGATTAAAACCATAATATTCATCAGCGAATATGTACAGCAAAGAATGTCGGCTGTAAACTTTCCTTAATCTAATCAATAATCAAAATATTCGTTACTATAAAAAAGTCCGATTTTTTATTCTTAATTTAATGTTAATTTGGTCGAAAACGATTTAAGCAAGTAATAAACACGGGTCTCTTGACGGGGCATTGCAGACTAAAAAATCATCTAAAAAACGAGTTATAATAATTTGCGAACTCTGCCGATTTTGCGATAGTTACAAAGAATCCTCCAAGCACATCATAGCCTATTGTGTTGGCTTAGATAGGATCGTTGTATCGTATTTTAAAATCAGAGTATGTAGAAACCTTCAAGCCAACAACTATTCATGCAGAAATTGGGATTGCTGGAAGAGCTATAGATACTAATAACAATTGCTTGACATATTTTTGAAAACCGACATTATATCTCTCGAATTTTAGTGCCTATGAAAAACATATGATGTATTATATATATATATATATATATATTATACATTAATCCTACATGCCTAATCTCGCAAAAATCTATGTTATTTATTTACCTATTAATAACTGTACAATTTTATACACGCAGTATGGTATTTGATTCCCCAGATAAACGATTTTTTAGATGGAGAAAATAAAAAAATACAGCTGTTACTTCAGTCTTTTTTTGTGTGTTAAAATGTTGTAAATAATCCGAAAAGTAAGCAAGTAAGACCCATTTAAAATTTTAAAATTTGAATTGCATCTCATTCGAGGTATGTTTAGAATTTCTCTGACATATCAGGGAGCATAGCATATCGGTTTTCAACACATCCCTCGACCCCCCCGCTGCGGAAGTAGAACTTTGTGTCAGACTCTGGCGGCGCACAGCAGTCGCAAAAGGGTTTTCGGATGCTGAATGCGCTTGGCTGTGAGTCCGTGACGCTCCAAATACAATTTCAAACAAAAAACAGAAGAAAACCTAGACTTTTTGGCAAAAAAATGAAGCGTTTCTAATGTTCCAGGAACCACGACGACGCCGTCCTCTGTCTTTGTTTGTCGAGATGGAAAAGTGAAAGTAGCCGCCGTTTATGACAGCCATAAAAATGCAATTTTCTAGCTGCAATTCCTCCTCGAAAGGGTTAATAGAGTGGCCTGTGATCTGCCTGCCGAGCACATGTATTCCGGGACCACATGCTGCTGTCCAGCACAAATATTTGCAGTCGCCAGCTGCATATGTATGTGTCTCTCTTTTTTTACCAGACAGACTCTTTGTTATGACAATTTACTGCCGTCTATTTGCCAAATGCATTCTGCTGACCAATTGCAAGAGACAACTAACTCCGTCGCCAGATCAGATGCCTGTCAAATCGTAAAAGTTATGGAATCCAACAGATCAACAATCAACCCCAAGTAGCAGATGCCGATGGAGAAGTTCTCTATTATTTCCTCAAAAAGATGCGACAGATGACGAGGCATGTGGGGGGCTTGCAACACAAATGGAGGAGAGCTGTCCCAACAAGTTGCAGTATAAGCTGCTTAGCTGACCAAGCGAGCTAAACGGGTTATGCGAATAAAATAAATATTCGAGATCGCATCGCCTCACCCGCAGTCTGGTAATTCAAATACATATGTGTTTGTTTGAGACGGCAGTAATTTAAATCCTTAAGGAAAGTATTTTTTTTATATTAAGAATGCTTCTTTATTCGAAGCTTTGTTTAATAATGACTTTATCGAATGCTCAATTTAAAAAGACGGCATTACAAATTGAACGCATAAAATATAATGCTCTGAATACGTTGCAAAAAATATATTATAATCTTAATTGTAATAACGATGCCGTGGTGCACTTCAGTTTCAAAGCAGAGTAATTTTATTTAAATTTGATTCGCACTGCACAGCTTACAGTACTGAAGTATAGTCAGTAAAGGGATTACTTTAGAATGAGAAAAATGTAACTCCGGTTTTTACAACTTTGACTCTTAAATTTACAGACCATCACATCAACAAGTTCCACATTGATCTTTGAAAATGAGCTTGAAATTAATCGAATAACGAACAAAAAAAGTTTACAAAAAATAAAATTGGGCTTAAATTATTTTATACTTCTTTGTGCCTAACCCTTACTTGGGCAATTGTATTATTTATTCACACAAAATATATCCGTACAAAATCTTATCATATATCTCGTATATACATACTCTGTTCAATATGTTTATTTATTTTATATAATTAATTATATATTTTTATAAACATAACTTTTGCTCAAAGGAGAAGATTGCGATTGGTAAGCACCTTTTAACCAAAATATTAATAATATTCGTTGAATGCATACCTTAATCATTCCAATTGAATACATACATCAAATATCACATATGTTTATACATTTAAGTGCAATTTCGCTGAGCCTAAAAAAACTACCTCAAACTCCTCTCCTTTTTTCAACCCAAAAACTACAACTATAATTGAACTTGGAGTGCGCATGAGCGAGTCCTCGCACTGCTGTTCTTACTTAATCTAGAAAATTCATATACATTCACATATTTTATTTATAACAGTGTATAGGTCAAAAGTAAAAAACGTTGTTCAACTAAATTGATATTAATATTGTCAATTAGGCTGGAGGTGGCTGCAATTTATTAATTTGTATTGAAAATTTATTATTTATTAAATAAATATAAATTATAGAATGGGTCATATAACAATACTGAGAATAGAATTTACATATAACAATATTGTTATTTTGATAATATTATTAGCATTACTTCGTATATTATTTTCTTTCTTTATTTATTTAGAATTTAACTTAAGTTATTTACTTTTCGTATTTTTGAGTGTCGACTGATAGCAGTCGACATTAAATACATAAATAAAAGATAAACAAACTAGACTAACGCCATGTTTGTGTGTGTATTGGTATCCGTGTATTTGTGTGTGTGTGAGTGAATGTGTGAGTGTGTGTGTGTGTGTGTGTGAATGCTGTTACAACGACTACCACTACGGGAATAAACCAAAATGCATCTCTGCATTTCGTTAAACGTCCCCATGCAGCATTTATGTACATACACACACACACACATGCATAGAAACGAGTGTTAGAGCGAGACGGCATTACTAAACTGCGTTGCAAGCATCGTCGTCAGCATCGGCTATGGCTGCCACTGAAATGTTGCTGCCTCACTTGGTTTTATGCACTCCTCATTTCTCTAGGGCTGCATCTCTGCAGTTTTTATGTCATTTAGATATTCGTCCTTTCTCCCTCTCCCTCTGCCTCGCCCAATCCCTCTCTCGTTCTAGTTCTCCTTCACTCCTTGGCAGCAGGCAGCCCCGGCTGCAGATAAAACTGTCCCTTCATTTAACTGACAGTCTCTGAGCGGTCAACGCCAGCTGCTCCATTTGTGCAATAATTAGTTTGGGAATTAACTCATTCAAACAGCGGTCTGAGAATACACTTTAAGGCAACCAATAATTTTCTATTATTTCTTTATCGCTTTACGAGTAGCTGCTGTTTTTGTCTGGCATGTCTTGTTTGGTATGTCTTTAATATATTTTATGTATAATTAAATACTTCTGGCGCACTCAAATCTGTCAAAATATTTACAGCGTACATCAATAAATAAATGCGCACTTTTTAGATTTCATTTTGCCAACAGTCATAAAAACGATTCATGCAAACGAGAATAGGGTATATCTACTCGTAATCAAATAGCCATAAAATGTCTATATATGCTTCCATACATACATATACATATATATACATACATATGTATGTATTTACGTATATAAGAAGAGTTTGCGTTTACTTAATTTTCTGATTTAGTCTGACATATTTTTTGGGCATGTGAAAAATAAAAGAAATGTTTTTAATTTACATATTTATATAAATTTTATATGTGCATTATTTAATCAAATTAAAAGAAATAAATATTTTTAATATTTTATATAATTTCATTTATAAATTATTGATTGCATTAAAAAAAAATGTTTTCAAATCATACACAAATTTTTTATAATTTGTGCTTTTCTATTTTTATTATTCTGATTGATTGAAATTTTCATATTAGAACAGTTGTGTATTTTAAAACACTTTGACCTAACTGGGCTTAAAGTGACTTATTATATTTTGAATATCATAATAAAAATATAAAATGCAAATAGTACAAATATATGTAGGTATGAAAATTAAAAATCAAATGGCACAATAACATTTTAGTAAAAGTTGTATTTATTTATCATAAATATAATAAATAATTTCATTTGACACGGATGTGCGACAAAGATAAAAAATATATATTTCACACTCTTTATTAAAATATATGTTTAGTTTGTAATTTAGACTTTTACCATAATCATAAATTAATATTTAATAAAATATAAGTAAATAAGATTGGATTTAGTCCATCAGAAGTGTTTGCATGTACAGCTCTTTCAGCCTGGCCAATTAAGAATTTCAATATTCTGTGCAGAGATCGACTAAATTTAGACACAATCCGCTGGCAATGAAACGTAAAGTGGAAGTTTATCAAAGCAGTGGATTAATCGTGTTTGCAGACTTAAAATGCATTGGGTGAAGCGCCATAAAAGCACAGAGAATACTTCGCGTTAATTGTCCAGAAGTAGATAGTTGACTTTGAGGTGCTACTTGCTACTTGACTGGTTTCCCTTTCATTATCTGCCCCTTGCAAATTGGTGCGAGCTTTATTTACAGTACATTTGAAAAGTGCGGGCCAGGCAGAAACTTAGAAGCGACTCTGTGGGCGTTCTGGGTGGTTGGGTTCTAGGTTGGCACGTCTGCAGTTGGAGTGATTGGCACTAGCACTGGGAATCTGTTATGACTTTTAGTATTATTACTATTTATTTTTGTTATATTTCGTTTTTTTTTTTTGGTTTTCTTGTTCGTCCCATGTGGAATTCGGGGAACGTGATTTTCGGCATTGTTGCCCATTGTTGTTGTTTTTGTCGCTGTTGAACGCAAAATTATGATGCGAAACGAAAAATACGAGTCGAGTACGAGCCGTGAATGAATGAGAAGTTGAACTACACAAATAAGAAATAGTATATACCTTTATATATACATACACCCACATTTAACTATATATATATATATATCTGTTCAAGCCAGAGTACGTGTCTCATACTTACAGCATTGGATTGATTGGGATGGGAGATGGAAGGGTCAGGACTCAATGGCAACAGCAACCAGCATTGGCAAAAATAGCAAGCAAAATATCAACAACAATGGGGCATGCCCGTGATGATAATGGAATGGTGATGATAGCTTTGCCTTTGTTGTTGTTTCCACTGGCAATGAGCAAAATGGAAACTCAACGAAAATAAAATCCAAAAGGAAAAATCCAAAACAAAAACAAAAAAAAAAACAAAAAGAAGAAAAACGTCGGCAGGCAGAACGCCAGAAACCGAAATGGAAACTAAAGTAAATCGCTTTTAGACATTTCTCAGATACACACGCATTCCCATTCCACTACATATATATATGTATATATATACATATATATATATACTTACATATGTATTTCTATACACAAACATGCAGACATATACCGATAGATACTTTTGGTATACGGCGGGTCGCGTCAAATATATTTTAAGTTTTCCAATTCTCGTTTACATTCCCCTCACTTTCTTAAACTTTGAGTCTCGTAAAAATATTTAATTTTATCAAAGCAAATGAGAAATAGAGAATGCAGCTAGAATAAGAAACATTCACGGCGAACTTCAAAAGCTTTTAACAAAATTACATTATTTATTTTTTGTTCTTTTCATTTCACCAGCAAATGGGAACAAATCGAAGAGAAAAACTAACCGAACTCCGAACAAGGATCAAGGACAACAATTTCACTCGAAATAAGATGCATGAAAAAAGCACAAAATAAAATAACTACTATTATTATTATTACTAGTTAATTAACTATGGTTTATCGTTAGGACAGCCCTGGTAATATGTTGAGGGAATGTTTACAAAATTTAATTATTTACTTGTTGTTCTTTTGATTTCAGTGGAAAATGTAAATAAATCGAAGAAATACAACTAAAAATAAACAGCATAAAGGACAACTATTTGACAAGTAAATAAATTAGAAAAGTAATGCATGAAAAAGGCACAACAAGAAAAGTAAACGGAACTTTTGTTTTTGCTTTGAAGAAATTTTAACAAAATTAAATTTCTTCAGTTTTTGTTCTTTTGATTTGAGGAGCAAATAGGAAATCTAAGGAAAAAGCAGACAATAATTTGACAAGTAATAAAAAATGCATGAAAAAAGCACAACACGATAAAAAAGAAGAACAATAGTTTTTCGTTATGGCAGCCCTGGACATATGTTGATGGAATGCTAACCAGATATAGTATAGATATAGTATCTACTGCACATAACAAATGCCTTCGAGTCGCGGCTGAATATCATGTTGACAGCACAAATGAAATATGGCCGCAGCGGAAACGCTAAATGGAAATCCATTCCTCGATTACCGATTACCATTCTGGCTGTCTGCCATGCAAGTCTCTCTGTCTGCGTGGGTGTGCATTATTCCATTGGGAGGAGGGGGAGTCGGTGCGTTAGCACCGGATAATATCAATCAGCGGACATTTCTCATTTTTGTTTACTCACTTCACCTGGCTGGGGCCCTTGTAGACGTCTCTGGTTGTTCTTGTTGCTGTTGTTGCTTTGTGTTTGGTTGTTTGTTGCACATTCACATTGCGTCTTGCAAGCCATTTTATTTATTCCACGGGAGCACCAGAGTTATGCCTGAAGGCAAGTCACAAGTTCGAGGCGAACCCATGCAGTAATGTTGTCAAGTGGTTGCCAGTGCCCCACACTGCCCCACTGCCTCACCATAGACGACGGCGGCTTGCGTTGCCAATGCCAATGCCAATTGGTCACGATTTGTTTAATTAGACTGCCAATTGCAGCCCACGATGGAGTATCGACTCCGTGGCGGCATCCTCAATCAATTGCAATTGCAATTCAAATTGAACGCAAGTGCGTCGTGACAATTGCAATTGCAATTCAAGCCCATTTTGCATGTATATTAGAAATGATAAACTGACTTATTAACTGTATATTTACATATATGAGAATGCAAGTATGCAATTACACTCAGAAAAAATTAACATGAATTTTAGAAATTGGCACCACTTTATTGTTCTGAAATTATATTTCATAAATTAAAGATTTGGGCATTCTAATTTATTTTATCTTGGTTTTTAATGTATATATATTAATATGTCCATGTCTGTGCTATTATTATTATATTCAATTTTTTATTACTTAAATTAGTTATTAAACATTTGCGTACTTTCAGATTTAACATTTACAAACACATTTTACATAATTCAAATATAATAAGTTAGTTTGGAAAACATTTGATTTTACGAAGATTTGAATCAGAGAAACTTCGTTCTCGAAGTGAGTGATTTACGACTAATTTGCGCTGATTTTTAAACTACGCGGTTTGTTTAAGAATCATGGTTTTGCATATATTTCCTTTTATTCATATAAATAGAAGAAAAAACAAACAGTAATTTTGGAATTGTGTAATTAGTAAAAGCCTTTATATTTTTAAGAAAAAATGTTTCTTATATTCATAAATTATTATTAAAAACATGAAACATTTGCCAAATTTGAGTACGTCTTTTATTTCAAGACCACTTTCTAAATTCCAGGATGATATTTTGTTCTCAGTGTATATAATGCAGATTATTTTGATTATATCGCAATTGACAGATTTATCAGAGAAATTTCCATTTTGGGTTTAAGTTGACTAGCATTATCACTTAAGCATATAGTTTCAATTTGCATATATTTTAGATCCAGCTAATTTAGGAATAAGGAAAAATAATAATAACATAATTGTTAATTGTTTCATTGCTTTTCTCCCATTGTACGCACCGAGTTCCCATTGAGAGCCACAACTGACAAACAGAAGCAACAGTTGACATGGTGATTTACGGCAACAACAACAAAAACAGCGACAGCAACGACAACAAAATTATTTCAATGCAGAGAGATGGAGGCATATTCTGTGTGTTTGTTTGTCCACACACCTCCAGCGCCGAGAGCCACCTGTACAGTGGAGACCGCAGGCGACGCCGCGTCGCAATGTCATAAAAAATAAAACGAAATTGTCATCATTTTTATGACCCGCTGCTGCTGTTCTCCCGTTAAGACTCTCACTTGGACTGGCTGTGGGTGTGGATGAGGATGGGGGATGGGGGATGGGGGATGGGTGATGGGGATGGGCTATGGGCTCGTGCTTGTTGCGTGTGTCGGAAAAGTCGTATATTAGGCAGCTCCTTAAAAAGCCACTTGAACGGAAAACGCAATGTGGGGAGTCATGTGCTTCTAACTGGCAGCCATTGCCAGCCGAGCCCAAAATGAAACAGCCACTGGAATTTAGTGGGGGGCCTCAATACTTTTAATGAGCTGTCAAAATGATCATAAAACAATTAAATGCACTTCTCACAAGAACTCAATCCACAACCGAAGACTGGAGTGGAGTGGAGTGGAGTGCCTCGAAGGCAGCCATGTCCCATTGCCACTTGCCTCTCCCCATGTCGCCATGCCCCCTTGGTCCCCCAGTACCCCTTCCGGTTCTCGGACCAATCCGAATGCAATGGCATTGGCCAATGCCTCCCCCCTTCCCCTTGGGCTCGTCTTCGGTTTTGCCTTCTCCTGACTGACACTAATTGGCTGCTTTATAGCCCAGTTAAATCGTAAAACTCAAATTTTATGCTTTGTCACTGAAACGATTATGACGTCCGTTCAGTCCACACAAGCCAGTCGACAAATAGTCAAAATCCCTGTTCAGATCAGGGCACCAGACCAGGAGGAAGTGCCAGGAGTGCCATAACGGTAGCTTAGCACTGCAAGGATTTATGTCTTCACTCACAATATTTTAGCGACAACAATTTCCAGTTTGATTTTGGTGTAAAGTTCTAATTCTGTTTATTTAACGCACAATTTTTTTCTATTTTATGACCAGAGTCAATTGTGACTGGGCTCAAGTGTAAATAAAGTCAGAGCAACATTAAATAGAACTAAAAAATTATTTATTCACTTATAATTAATTCGAAATTATTTCAACATTTATGACCGAAGTCAATTGCTACAAGTGTAAATAGAGTCCGATTAAATAGAGCTAATCATTTAACTAAGTATTTATTATTTATTTTAAATTATTTCAACAAATATGTCCAAAGTCAATTATTACTGGACATTGAAGAAAACTAATAATTTATTTATTGATTATTTATTTTAATTTATTGCTACTAATTAGAGGTGTACACTTTTTTAGCAACATTAAGTAGAACTAATAATTTATTTATTGTTTATTTTGAATTATTATAACATTTTACTAGCACATCTGATAGACTGAAGTTTTGTTTTTGTAATTTAAGTATTAATAAATAAAAATAATCAAAAATAATCCAAATACAATCAAATGCATTTTTCAAAGTTCATTTTCATCGCATTTGCTGGAATTTTCTCTCTAAACTCTGATCTTTGTATATCAATCTCACAGCAAAGTATTTGGTATTTATTTTAGTTACAGCAACTGAAAAATCTCAAAAGTAACACTTACTCAAATGTGCAAGGTAAACAAACTATTTTTATAAAACAAACAACAAACGCATTGTTTCCATAACAAACATTCAGTCTACAAAATACTTATGTAATTGTGTAAATATATACATTTATACATATGTTTATATATATATATAAACAAACGTATAATCTCAGCCAATGGTCTGCTCGAAACTCAAATTATCACAGAATTTGAGTGTAGAATAAAAACGCTTGATTTTTTTTCCAATATCAGTAGCCTTAGCGCAGACTCAAACCATTGAGCAGTTGGAATCCAATTAGATTCAGTGGGAAAAATGCATTTGCTTTCTGGCAGCTGCTGATGCTCTCAAAAGCATTGTTTGCTGTTGGTGAATATTTTGCAGTTGTTCTTGTTGCTGTTGCTGTTGCTGTTGTTGCAATTGTGCCAATCATTCTTATCAGCACTGGCAGTAGCAGTAGCAGCAGCAGCAGGGCATTGTTCCCAATCACCCACACAGCAGCAAAAGCAGCAGCAGCAGCAGCAACAGCAACAAAAATTGCATCGGCTGTCAACAATGTTGCCAAAAGTGACGGGGGAGAAAAGCGCATTATATTTCCCTGTGCAAGAAACAAGGACCACTCTAAGGGTTGTGGGAGAGCCGAGAGAGGTTGGGGGAACGTGGGAAAAGTTGTGAAAGCGAACCGAAGCGAAAAGAATGCAATGAATGCGAGGCAAATCGTAAAAAAAGGAAATTGCATCTACCCAAAGCCGAGAAACTTGCGCAGGACTTTGAGATTCTCATAAATTCTAACAAGATTTCAAGCTGCGCCGCGGCTTCCCATTGGAGTGGGGGGTAGAACATACAAGTCAGACCAACTGCGTCCAATAAGCAAATAGCGGCAGCAGTCATAAAAAAAAGACACAATACAACAAAGAGTAAAGAGCGAGGCAACAACCAAAACAAACCGAGACGTCGCTAAGAGACAGCTGAACAGGTGCAACGGGTGCAGAGAGTCATACTTAAGAGCGCCGACGGTGGTGGCAAAGAGCGTCGCACTAATACTAATGCAAGTCAGCGCTCTTAAGAGAGCACACTTTAAGAGAGCGCCCTTTAAGAGAGCGCGCACGCACACAAGCACAATTGGCTAGCAAAGAGCGCCAGCACTAATACACAAGCAATGCTTGAATGTATTGGTGTGCGAGCGCATTTCGATTTTAAAAATGTTTTGCTGTGCATTCGAAAAACAGAGTAAAACAAAAATAAATAAAATTACTTAGCACATATCTATACACATCAATATACTTTTATTCATATATATATATCTTAATTAAGAACGAAAAAAGCACAATTATTGTTGTCGATAAATAAGAAAGAAAATTCAAATTTTGAACAGAGGTTAACTGGCTTCTAATTGAGAGTATTGGTTCAAAATCGTATTGGAATGCGTATGAACTTAGCAGAGACAACGCCAAACTGGTTTGTGTACTCGATAGCAACCCTAGTAAAACACACACATATATATAAATGTATATATGTATATACATGTATCCCTTTCTAACTTATATCCACACTTGCACAGATCATTTTAACCCCCGACAAATGCCACTGACAAAGGACAGAGCAGAGCAGAGCACTTCTTCCCACAAACTATTTGTTCTCATTCTGTTACACACACACACATACATACATACCTTGCATAGTCGCTTCGCTGCCGATGCCGCTGTCGCTGTCGCTGCCGCGGTCGCGGTCGCAGCTTCCAACCGACGAGGTCGCGGTCCGGGCGCAACGCACGCGCATTCGTTAAGCGGTCGCCGCGAACATCGTTACTGCGGCACTGCGGCAGCAAAATCGCTGCACAGGCAAACGAGAAACAACGGTTTTACCTGCTGCGATATTTCAGTCACGTCACAGAACTTCACAATAGCCGCCACAGCGTGTGAGTGTCGCTGGCCAACAGCATGGCCGCTGCATGGCGGCTCTCTCTCTCTCATATCCAAGATGGCTGCCGCCGCAACCGTTGTCATGACAACGCGGTCACCTCTCTCTCTCTCTCTCTGCGATTTGTTGCGTCGGCGCTCTCATTTACTGTCACCTCTGCTCTCATTTTAAGCGCGGAACCGTTTCGCACTTTGCCATTGGTCTCTTCCGACGGCATTTTGTAGCTGTCTGTAAAAGAAAAAAAAACATATTATTTACAATTGTAATTAACAAAAACCCCAAGACTAAAATGCAGTAACACTTATTCTGCTATATGCATGTAAATAAAAGCAGTATTTGCATTCAAGAAAAAAGTAAGCAAATTTGGATTCTATCCTACATTTTGTAAGTATAAAAATAAATCAAAAGAAGCAGGTGATGAGGTACAAATATTAATATCCATATATAATATTTACAAAATATATATAGTTGAAAAGGTGTGAGTGGATCAGAGCATAATAGCCGAAGTCTTACCATCTAATATGAACAAATGCCTAACTACAACAACCAAACAATTTTCAATTTAAAATATTTGTATCTGCACAATTTCCATAATTTTAAAGCTGGCAGTTTTAGAGTATGAGTCATACATTTAATAAGATATACTTCGGATTACATACTTTAAATGTCGTGCTTCGCCTACACGATATAAAATACAGGCAATACTTCATTAATGAGAAAATACAAAAATTATACCAGCAGACCGGAGTTCAACTGCTCAAATATAAAGTTCAAAATCAATTTAAGCAAGATAACACATATATTTCAGTCACGACGCAAAAATCGACTGCAACTGCTCTCATCTAAATTTATTTATAAATTAAAAAGTGAACGATTGTTCCCACGGGATTCCGATGCTGTTCATTTTATTGCTAAAATGTCAGCAGCTATAACATCGCTTATATATGGCATTTGTTTCTATATATTTGTACTAAAATGCATGTTTTTATAATTCTGATATACACCTGCAACGAATGCGGCAAAAAAAACTGATTTGTTCAAAGTAAACAGAGGGATTACTCTGCTCATAAGTAGGAGGATTCACTAGTTGATGCTGTTCAAGAATATACATACTTTCTTGGTATCAGAGATGTCTGCTTCAATGCCTTACACGCTTTATTAGAAAATTATAATACACTGCACAAAGGTATCAACACATCATAAGAATTGGAGCTGATCAATCCGAACTGGTATTTAATATAAAATTAGAATTATGAAGTATAATTATGCAAATTGTTTGTTATTTTTCTCCCTTAGTTTTGTGCTGTTTCAATTAATGGCTTGTGTCATTTATACATAGTAAATATCTATAGAAAATTATGATACCTTTTTATGCACTTTAAGAAATAACTATTATCATTAGCTCATGCATTTTGTAACACATTCAAGGAAGTGTCTGCACGACCCGACAAAAAATATATATAAATATATTCTTGATCAGCATCACTGACCGAGTTGACATAGTCCCTTGTGTCTGTCCGTCTGTCTGCATGTCTGAACTATTCTCTCAGTCTCAAAGCTATCTTGATATATACTTTTTTGAAACTTTTTTGCTTATCAAAATAACGTAACATTTTCTCAACTAAATTATACTTCAATAGGAACCATCGGTTGAAAAATCAGTTCTTGCATGAACACCTTTTTGGCTTACAAAAATATTCAAATTTACTAAATATGCGTGCTATATTGCTCCTCAAATTAACAACTAAAAAATATAAATATCGGATTACTATATCACATAGGTTTCATAGAAAAAAGAATGTAATTTTCTGTCTGCGCAAGACAGCTGTTTTCTCTGAATTCCAATATCGATACTTTTTAAAATACCATTTACTTAATTTAAATGGAATTCTAAATATATGCATATAAAGTGTGTTTAAGTGCAGACAAACTATGCCCTTAAGATGAACATAAATTTAAAGACTGTTCGTGAGCGAAACGAAACGAATGAAAATTAAAACTTTCAATTCGATTTTCATTTGGCATACTAACGCAATCGCCGAGGCAAACTCAATTCCTGATATATCTCGGAGATGCTGATGCTGACGAACAAAGAAAGAATTGCCTCGTTGACATTTGGCAATAAAAATAAATAAAATACCGTTTGCTCTGGCACCACCTACGAAAAAAGCCACCTCCCCAGAGTCGGCATACACCCCTCCCACCCCACCACCCCATATACACACACATACACACACACACACATACACACACAAAAGCACACACCGTTGGCAACGAGAGAATGAGCTACAAATAAATGCCGCCGCTTAGGCAAAGTCAAGGCAGTCAAAGTTTTGCAGCCGCCTGGGAGCATTATAAGTAAGTCCCGCATGAGGTGGAGAAATGGGGAAATGGAGGGATGGAGGCGTGCGCTTGTGCGTTGCGCATTTTAATACAATTTAATGCCTCATCGAGCGCCATCCCCTCCTTCCCATCCCATCGCATCCCATCCCATTCCATTCCAGCATCCGTGCGACACAACACAATCCGGGCCAGGAGTCATCCGGATAACATCGCGGCCCAGTGACTGCCCAAACAATGTTGGCTATGGGAGCCGAGAAGATTCGTACGAAGCCCCACCAAAAGCCGTGCGAAAAGGTGGGAGGAATAGTGTTTCCGGCTCACTGGCAGTGTTGTGTTTTATTGGTAATCGTTTATCTCATCGGCTAATGCTGGGCCCAGTAGCTGAAACGTGACCAACGCCAAGCCACGTTGCACAGTGGAGCAAGTTGCACATTTGTAAACTTACATTTGTTTCAGAATATAAATATGTCTATATATATCCCGAATTCTGATAAATACTTTGTTCAATTCTGATTAGGGATTTGATAAGACTGTTGCTATGTAACTCAAATATTACCCACTGTGGGAACACTTTGTTAAAGTAACCTTCAACTGCAGACCAGACCGGCTCCCAGTGCACTGAGAAAAAAACATTGTCCTGAATTAATAGAATATAATTGCGGATTACTTTTGGCAATAAGGGTTATTCAGAAAGTCAATTTCTAAAATGGTGGTGGCATTTTAAAATGAGAGTTTGCATTTCCCAATTTCAGGGTGGATTTTCTAAAATGTGTCAAAAATATGTCCAATTTCCATGGTGATATATTTAATTCTAGAAATATTTTCTATTATATAGAAATATAAATACATAACATCTTTTTAATGCGATTGTAAATTTAGGGCAAGCCTTTCTAATTTTAACCAAAGATGTTATGTCTTATTTTTAGAAAACATTTAATAAAAAAAATCAGAAAAAGCTTTTTAGAAAGATTTTGTAAACTGCAGGTCGACTTTTTTAAGTGTGTTATTTAAGTCACAAACGGGGAATTAGTTTTTCGTTTCAAAGTGATGATGTCTGTGCCCCGTGAGCAGGCCGCAGTTGGGATTTTTCCTGGTGATTTTTCTATTTCATTGATATGTATTATCGGCGCTGGTCTTTGGTTGGAATGGGTTTCTGGGCTCGTGTTAAATGGCTCTACTTTAGTTGCGTCTCTGTGCCTTGTTTTATGATGATGAGTTCGAAGTTCAAGACTGTTCAGCATAAATACACGTAGACTATTTAGATAAGGCATGAAACACAGAAATATCTTGTGCAAGCCAATTTTGGACAAGGACACTCCAAAGAGTTCGAATTTCACAGTGCATTGTAAACTAGAAAAATGTAAAAAGGGCTGCCAGTCAATAGTCAATTGCAGGCGGCAACGATAATTATATTTCATATTTCAAGGCTTTCATAATGTCGATTGTAAAAAGCAGGGCAACAACGAAAAGCAAAAAAGGGGCAAAACTGGTGCGTTTCACATGAAAACGAGAGCAGTCTGATAAAATTTAGTGCTGCCGAGTGACCTTCGGGTGATTGTGTGAGATTCAAATGCAATATTTCTTAATGCCTACACATCCATAACTGGAGCGACCTCTAAGACTGAGAAAAGGATTTCTCGACTCGCCCAATAAAACTATTAATGAGCAGAACAAACTGCCTTTGTGCCGCTGCGGCTGCCTCTTCCTCGGACACATCGAGGTCGTTCCCGCTGCGTATTTGGTGCGATGGCTTCCAGTCGTGTAACTCGCTCAGACACACAAAAAAAAAGAGTGTATATATAAAAAAATAAACCCATTAGCCAGCCGCATGTGCTCGTGCCTGCTTTTTAATGTTGTTTAATGTTGTTGGCTTTCCGATTGTTAGATGTACACATTATAATTTTTGTGTTTGTTTCTTAAAGAGATATCGCTTGGCATTTGCATCTGTATCTTTTGGATGAGGCTGATAAACCCGTTTTATTCTCTTTTCAAATCGAGTGTCTTTGCATCGAGTTCGCGCCTGGCAACCTTATCCCAATTAATCCATGAAATGGGAAATGGGAACGCGTTAAGCCAGCCTTCCTCCAAAGTAATGTTAGAAATTCTATTTTATGCTCGGATTCACATCACCTCATCACCCCGGCACCAACCTCATCGTCAGAGAAGTCTGTCAGCCAGCCAAATTGCGATGGCATCTTGCCATGCAATGTGGCCCCAGTTGGAGCCAATAGCGCAGATATGGATTCCCCCATCTGCTCGACGGCTTTCTAAGTTTTTTTTTTTTTCTTGGCTGGCACTGCACTGACTGAAACTGGCGGCAAGAAAATATAATAAGGCAAAATCACGCAAGTTTCAGCTAATTGTTTCTGCAACTTCAAAGAAAAATGTACAAGTTAAAGTTCACTCGAAATGGTTCAGTCTCTTTTGGCTTATGGCCTGAGGGGTCTCGGCGTTTTCGCTCAGTGCGACTGTAATATTTCAGCAAAGAGCAAGATGTGAAAAACTGAAAAAAGCAAAAAATATACGAGGGAAAAAATAAAAGCTGCTGCTTCTGCTGCTGCTGCTGCTGCAGCTCGTGCACATAAAACTTGCAAAATAAGTTTCGCATGTTTCCGCAAAAACTCAGGTACGAGAATTTTCGGTCCTGAATTTCGTTGACGAGTTTAGTGAGTCGTGGAGAGCCCGCCCCCGCCAGCCAGCCGCTTGAATATGCAGCAAATATTCTTCAAACAGCAGACCCTCCCCCTGCCGACCGTCTCTGTTTTATATGCTCAAATCGGCAGCCGGGACTTGGGAGCCGGGAGCCGGGAGCTGGGAGCTGGGAGCCGCCCACCTGAACAGCCACCGCGCTAGGTAAATGAGAGGTTGGCAGCCGGCGTCGTTGCTCGTAAGCCGCCATTGCTAAAGCTGGGTCAGGATTGGCAGTGTGGGTTGGGTAGAAACACGAAATGTACTCCAATTTAATCAAGAATTCTATTCTGTGAATGACTTGCACAAAAACACGAAGCGGAGCGTTGAGTTTGGGGCAAAGCTGGAAACCTGGGGGAGAAACTGCTTTTTCCTGCTGTTCGCCAAGAATTTTCATTTCGCGATATAAAAAAAAATGGCATGGCCATGTCAAAGCTGTAGCTGAATAAGGGCTAAAAAGGTTATTAAGAAGAAGGGGGCCCGGCGAGATGGCGACTTTGTTGTTATTAGTCTCCCATACTGCGATGAAATTTTAAAAGGTGCAAGCGGATTCTTTCTTTTCTTGCGTCTTAATCTTAATATTTGAAGACATGCATATTCATTCCAAATTATTACCACTTATGTGAGCAACGAATAATAAGGGAACTAAACTATCTGAAACCAAATGAGTTACTCTCATATTATTAATTCATTTACTTTTATCAATCTATACTCAAATAGTGTTCCAATTTGAACTGTCTGAAACACAAAAATATACAAATTGAATCCATGTTTTATACAGATAAAAGTATTGACGGATCAGTCTGCCATGATACGATTTATTCATCATTGATCAAGAATATATATTTTGTGAAATTCTTATTTGTCAGTTCTGTTTCGGAACGGAACTAAATACAATATTTATAAAATAATATTAACTTTTATAGACAATTAGTAATGATCTATTTAATTATTTCTAATTTGCATAATTATCATAATTCTCAGTGTACATTTTTAAAACTGATGCAATTATTTTGTTTCAAATGTGTTGAATGTTGATTATTATTTCTAATTTTCATAACTACAAGTGTACATTTAATAATTGATGCTAATATTTCTTTTCTCTCATTTTTATAAAATTTCTTAAGCATGTTGAAAACAATGAACAAAATGTTTGGTTTATTCATTCTCAGTTTTTAAGCGACTTACACTTCTCAAAACACGTTCTTAAGTTCATTAAACTTACTAAATTATATATTTTTCAGCTGTACATTTAATACGAAAAATGCATTTTAGCCTGACCAAAATCTAGATTAATTTTATTATAGTCAGTCGAGCTACGTTCTGCCAGGGTATGTAATCTTCGTTCTTGGTTCTGGTTTAAAATGAATGCTATGCAATCAAGTGTATCTCAGCTTCAAAAAAAAAAACACTTGGAAATATTCTTTTCGAAACGCCGTTAGTGTGTGTAGAAATATGCATTCGAGTCGAACAAAGATCTAAAAACACTTTCCCCCCAATAAAAGAATTGAATAAAATAAAACAATCGAGAGAAAATGTTAAATTATGCCGGTCCCCAAATACTCGAGTTTTCCCCATAAATTGATATTCGAATATTTATGCAGTCGCTCAGCGACAACAAAAACTGTACAAATATTTGAAATGCCAGAAAAAATAACGAACCTGAATGGGGCCCAGCCAGAGCTGCTCGGATATGGGGACTGAAGGGACTGAAGCTGAGCAGAGCAAGGGAACGGGGTTGAGAAGAGGAATGGGAATGGGAATGGGGATGTGGCTGAACTGAGTTGGAGTTGTAGTTGTAGTTGGAGATGGAGTTGGAGTTGGAGATGAATGGCTGTCGTTGTTATTGAAATAAATTATTATAAATAAATACGCAAGCCGAATTTATGATGGCATGTTGTTTTCTTTGCTATGCTTTGCTCGACGGTCCAACTCCGTCCGTTGAAGACCAGACCCCGGCCTGGTCTGAGTCATTATTTTTGTTTATGCGTCGAAACGGCTAGAGTTCAGTCCAGCGACGAGCGCCGTTAAAACAAACAGCTTATTACGCCAATGACATTTGTGATGGCACTGACGCCTTGGCTATGGCCTGGAAGGGGAACTGGAATTGGGGATTGGGCGATTGGGGGACTGAGGGACTGAGGGAACGGTGAGCCAATGGCTACCATTGATAACTAAAGAAGTTGCAGGTCGAAGACGGCTTGAGCGATGGCTTCGAGTGGATGTTGTTCAAGTTGTCTGAATTTGTTTATTTTTCGCTTGTCAACAGCATGTTCTCAACCATTTCGATGTCCGTGCTCGATTCTTTGTCGTCCGCTCGTTTGCCAGCCTGTTTATTTGTTTTTGTGTTTGTGTCTTTGACGTGGGTTCCTCGTTTCACTTGTAAACATTCCGCTGCCAATTGAATTCGTTTCAATTTATTTACTGCAGAGAATATTGTTTGTGCTATGCGGCCAATATCAACATTCAACATTCAGCTACATTTTATGGCTGCCGCATTTACAAACACCCACTGTTGAACACCCAGGCCAGCGATGGTTCAATTAGAATACAAAATCATTTTTGTTCTCCTCCCCTTAAAGAGCATTTTCAATATATGCAAAAAAACATTCGATTGATTTGACAGCCAACTGCTGTCTGCAACCGAAGTTGGCTTAATTATGAGGAGACCCTTCTTCAGTAGTAGGTTCAGCTTATTATGTGGAATTCTTGCTGGGAATAAATTTTCTTTTGGTTGGTTTTGTCTTTTGTGGGTGGTCGTTTTATTGCTGGGTCGGCGTACAGATTCGAATAGTTTTGAACTTTTTGTTGGCTTGTCGTTCGCTCCGAATTCCTCTCCAAGGATTCTTGACGTTAAGCAAACAACTAGAAACTCACATAAGAAAGTTTACGATACGAGTGCCCGGCAAAAATGCGCACATGCAAATACACAGAGACAAACGCGGCTGACATACGATTATTACAGTACAGGAGGCATCAATTAAAGAACTCTTAAGTGTTCCTCGCACCCAAAAACTTTGCCAAGTCTCTCGTTTTATTGTTCCGGCAAAGTTACTGCGGGAATTTAATCAGCAATGACAAAGTTCAGGCCTTTGGGCTTGGTCTAGTCCAAGCCGAGACACCAGATTGGCAGATTGACACTAATTTGACAATTCTCTAGCATTCTTATAATTCTGTTCTGTTCATTACAAATATTTTGCAGTGCAACATCTTGAGGTCTAATTTTTGTGTTCGCTGCTGCTGCTGGTTTTTGTCAGTATTTCGCCATGGCTGCTTGGTAGCTGGAATGGCTTTGCCCAATAACGCGAAACGAACCAAAATTCTGTTTGGCTCCAGCAGCGCGGACAGCGATCTTAGCTTTTTACGATGGCCCTCGTCCGCGCCTTAAGCGTCGTGGCAACAAAACTTGAAATGCAACCAGCGCGAAATTGCAACACTGACAACAGGAGCTGTGTGTAGCTGCCCCGAAGTGCGGAGCTGAGTCAGTGCTGTGGCAGGACTGAGGCAGGGCCGGAGGCGCCACTTGGCTAAACGCATATAAAAAAGTTTAGTTAAATTTAGGTGGGGCACGAATGAAATCATTTTCAGCTGTATCGAATGCTCAAATCAGTTTGATAACTCCAACACTCCACAGCACACCAAAAGTTTACTTTAAAAACGGAATACTGCAATTACTACATACATATTATGAAAGCATATTAAGCAATTTTATTTAAGTTCCGTTTTTTCTATTTTAAAATTAATTAAATAATAATGTTAAACGAAAGTTACGAATTAAATAATATAAAAAATATAATATTGGGTATCTGGGGTATTTGGGGCAACTCAGAAAACCCAATCAGACCATAAACTGTTAAACGTTTGTGGCTAGGTAATAAGGAAAGTAGAAAACGTTAGGATGAGAGAAAGATAGAGATAAAAAGTGAGACCTAAAATAAAGAACCTGTGGAATATAATTAATTTATCACAGTTCAGCACATCCAGACGTTTCACGGGGGTATATTGATATATTGAATAAATAAATTTATAAGTGTAGCTAGATAAAATATCGAGATAAAAATATTATATAATATAAATACATTTATAAGAGTATCTTTATAAAATATAAAGATAAAAATATTTGTATTTTGTTAGTTCTTAGTCCACTTTTCTCGAATTTTAGTGCAGTTACACTAAGAACAGGATATACATTTCTGACTACAGCATTATAACTCAGTCTCAATCCACTATAATTTCGTATATCGGGCATTTTTTTGAAGCTTTTAATTATATTTTTATGTCTACCAGATGACTACACATACAAGTTTGTACCACTTGGAAAGGTAATATTTAACTTATAATAATATACATGTAATATCATAAGGAATAAGACAGTGAAAATGAAATACTCGATCAAGAAATGAGTAGTGGTTTAGCTTATAAGTATTAGTCTAATCAATCTGCGAAGACGCTGCGCAGTGCAAACTAAAAGTTGCAAAACAGCTCACATCGAATGCACAGATAAAGAGGGAATGATTGAACGATAGACAGAGAGAGAGAGAGAGAGAGTGGGAGATGGGGAGAGAGGGGGAGGGAGTAGGTGGCTTTTGTCGTGACTCGGTGACTTATTACTTTTCGTGCTCCTGCTGCTCCACCGACTCCTCCTACTCCTAGTGCTGCTCATTCCGCTGGCAGCACTGTCAACTATCAACTGGCAAATGAAGTCGTAAAAAGATTGGCCAAAAGTTTTTGTGTGCTGCGCACAGAAGTACATGCATATAAAAATGGCGAAGTTGGGATTAGTTTCATCAAGGATAAGCCAAATGGCTGGACACGCTGGCTGACAGCAGCGCATATAAACAAGGCGTGGATTGCTGCAGCTCTACACAAGACTGGCTGCCATACTATTTGGAACTTGGTTGGCTGGCCAGCCATATCTATTTCGCTATTTGTGCCAGAAACTTTTTAAGCAGTTGCCTGTTGGCTGTTGGCTGTTTTACACATGTGTGTCTTTGCCAAGTAGAGTTACATAAACAGAGCAAACTGTTTTAGCAACAATTTTATACGTTTCACGCAGACACACACACAGCATATACACACTATATGTGTGTACACTCAGAAAAACGATCGGAGTTCTAGAAATCCCCCTAATAGAAATAATTTCCAAATATTAATATTAATAAATATTGTTTTATATATTTTTTATAGGCAAATCTCTTATTAAAAGAAAGTATTTATAATAAAATTATAAATGCAAACACATAAACACTTGTCAGCCTTGGAGGCCGAGTAGCTCAGTGGGAAGTCTATCAACCCAAAGTCCTAAGTATTTTCAAATTAAGTTATATACATTTATGAACTATGTAAAATTATGGAAATTGTTGAAATCTTAAAATACAATGTTTAATAATGATATAAATAACAAGTAGGTTGAGTTAAACGGTTGTTGGCCTAAAAGTTGACACATGTAGGCCATATTTGACCTAGCTCGGATTTCTCCAACACTCGTCTAAAGCCAAAGATCAAAGAGTGACAAGTAAGAAGTAGCTAATATGAGAATTCTTCTGAATTTTAGACATATTTTTCTATATTTTAGATATATCTGCATTGAAATTTTGTAATGCAAACATTCAGAATAAATGGTGAGGAGCACTTGTAGTCGAAAGTATGGCGAATTTCTGAAAGTCAGGGTGTTTTATTTTCCAGAGTGCACACACAGCATATTCAGCATGTGTGTGTCCTCATATACATATGTATCTGCGGGCAAACACACACACACATATGTGAATGTGTATTACCCTTGTGGGGGAGGGGGAGCCACCTCAAGAAAAATGTCATCTAAGCACGTTTGCAGGATCTGCATAATTTATGTTTGCATGAAGGGGGCGGGGGATGGACCAAAGCCCCGTGTCATTCGGTAAGTGAACCTTAGCTTTTTGCTGCCTGGGATTACCATAGAAAATTAGGTTTCCAGTTTCATGGACGCGGACGCAGTACATCGTATAAAAACGGCACGACCTGGTGGCCATCCTCATAACTGTACAACTGAGGTGTGTGGCGTGTAGCTGTCGGATGGGGGGTGGGGATAAGGGGCAGGGGGGCGCGGCACGTTCAAATGAATTTATATATATTTGTGTGCTCGTTTTATGACTAATATCTTGGAATATCTCAGGGCATGCCAAACGACAGCAACGCCCGACTGCCGCACTATCAGACCCCACTCCTCACTCCCCTCGCACTCCACCCCGACACCGACAACGACATCCCACACACAGTCGCATATTTTGCAGCGCTGTGAAAAATAAAACACAAATATATAAGCCCGGCCAAAAACAAGTATAAAAATTTGTTTTTTTCAACATTTGCCAACGATGATGTTGACGTTGACGTTGACGTTGCCACGAGCTGGCACTCTCCCACTAGAGAGCAACATCCAGGCGGATGAGTCCCACTCCTCCACCCGCCAGAGTGCCGATTTCAATCCAACAGACTACCCCAGTCATAAGGCATGTTATTGTCGTTGTTTACATGTAACGAACTCTCAAAATGTTCATAGCTATTTTCTTCTGTGGCATGAGAGCAACACATTCCATCCCCAGCAGATGAATTGGACTGAGCACATTTCTTATATAAATAAATGGAGATGCTGCCCATACTGCTGATTATACTCAATTCAATAATATTTTGCGTAGGCTGTATACTTAAGATAATTATGTGCAAACATTCATAAATATTCACAATTAGCTAAAAATATTGTGACTAAAATATATTGCTTAGGCCTGGCCAAAAAACAATTAATGAACATCGAATTGCCTAATTTTGTATTCAAGATTCGTAATTACTTTATTACCAAATGCAAAAAAGAAATTTGTTAAGTGACAACAGAAATAATTACTTTATTTATTATCTTAATAACACAAATATATATTTCTGTATATTCTTTCAGCTTAATAATTACAATCAGCCAGTTAATAAAACCAGTTGTACAGCGAAAGCATATTCAAACAAGTGAGAACATTGCAGTCAGGCGTAACCGACTGCGAAATACTCTGATTATTACTCCAATGTAATACCAGCTTATAACAGTTTGCAAAGAACACGTTGGGCGTGGTCAAGACAATCTTTCCCTCAATCTTTGAAGTATGTTGTCAGTAATCCACCCTCTGTGTGAACTTCAGTGATTTTTGGGGATGGAAGTGGCCATAAAAATACAAAATCTAAGTATAAAAATTCGGATCTAAAATGTTGTGACCAGAAATATTATAATTAGCATTTGAACTATTTTAATTTATAAATTCATTGTGCAGAAGGCTCTTACTTTGCACTTAATATGAATTTAAAAATATTTGTTCAAAGATAAACAGATAATATATGTAAATCTTCCAAGGATTGGAAATTTGTCAGGCTGTCAGTTTTTTTTTATGCTTTTAGCCGTTTTCTGCTACAAGTAAACAAATTGCATTTTGTTGAAATATATTTAAAATATTGCAATTAAAATGGAATGTTTGTCAATTGGGAAATGTGTCAACTCGCCCACTTTGCTAATGGACAGCTGAATTAATGTGAGCATTAGGGGACAGTAGACAGTGAAATGTAAGCACTCAGCTTATAGTATATCCTCTATATGTATATATATAAGCATTTTTCAGTTTCATGTGCTTTCGATCTCTTCTTAATTCTTATGCATGTCGCAAGTGCAATAACAATATTTTTTCAGCTCTGAGACTGCCGATTGCTGCGATTTGCTTATGCATTTATGTTGTCAGGCTCTGCCATTTGCTTATTCGGGAAGCAATTTAATTTTGGCTGTAGTGGAGACCTCGCAGAAAGCATACAGATACTTAGCATGTATGAATGTGTGTACATAGATACATACATATTATGTACATTCAGACTTTTTATTTGCGAGCACATGTGTGCATTCCCACTTCCAATCTGAATATCTTGTATCTAGGCTGGGGCTCTTTCATACTTGCGTACATGTATGCATCCATAACTTTCAGTTGGGTTCTGTTTCTCATAAATAAAATGCGCGAGACACGTTCTCTGCTCGATGTAAATTGAAAAAAAAAATGAAAATGAAGAAAAAACCCGAACATATTGAAATTTTTGCTGTGCGCTGAATATCGAATTGATTTCTCCTGAATTCATCCCTAGCTCTTCTCTTCTTTACATTTATGTGTATCAATAACACAATATTACAGTCAGATGTGCTAATGTGAGGCGCGACCGTCGAGTGCTGTAAAGTTTCCTTTGTCTCAACCTAAGTGTATTCGGAGGCAAAGAACGTTGAGTAAAATGGCGCCAATGAAAGCCGAAAGTACGATTACCAAGTCGTTAAACTTTATGTTTTCAAAAAACATATTGCGAACAAGAGAGAGCTTTCTGGCGCAGAGAGTTCGACTTATAGATACCCTAGCATTTCTTTACTTATCATAAGTCGTTGAAGTCAACTCAAGGTATTCAAATCGACACGCTGAAAAAGTATCTCAAAATAATAGTGGTGTTGAAGTGATTTTTTTTTTCATTGGCTATCAAAATTACCAAAAACTTGCAAACATCAAAATTGCTTAATAAATAAAGATTCAATATTTGATTTGTATTTAAGACCAGTTGCTCAACGAATGTGCAAAGACTTAAATATATCTTTGTACAAGTTTAAGCTTCAAAGAACGCCTAATTACTCCACAAAGGTAATTAAAATTTATGGGCTGACATTTGCAGACTTCCTTTCTAAATTTGCATATATGTACAATGCAGTATTTATAGATATATGTACAGAAACTTGTTGTGTACTCTGATAAGCGCATTGATTAACATTACGCAAAGATACATAAATTATGGATTTAATTGCAATCGATGATCGAAACTTTAACTGCATTTTGGTATACTTTAAATCAATGTAAGAATGTAAGCACTCTGACTAAGATCGGCCTTCGCTACTGCGGATCAATAATATATATTCTGTGTAGGGTGGGAGAGTCCCAATTTTGCATGTTACATACTTTAGCACAACTTCATTATATCCTTTTCCATGTTATGTTTACGAGTGGAGTGCTACAATTGAGGCTGGACAACTAAAACACTCCTCTAACCAATATAAATTCGTAGTTACTTAGAAGTAAAAATGCACTAAAATGGGAAATAACAAATTATTTTGAATACGTAAAAGCTTCCATTACCTCAAAAACTCATTGCAAATTTAAAAAGTCTTCAACCCAGTGGAACTATAAATACAATTATATACTCGTTACCAGTGAGTCTGGTTAATATATTATTAGGTCAAACGATTAATCAAAACTTGTTTTCCGAAAAAGAGTTAGTCAGATAATTAGTTGAGCACCTGAGAAACATTTTTGAACATTTAAAAGTTCAAAAACTCACCAAAAACTCACTTGAATGGTTTAAATTGAAATTGAAGTGAAATTAGAATTCAAAGAATTATTCTGCAATTCTCAGTTAATGCTTCAAGTGCATAGGCTGAGATATCAAATGCTCATTGCAACTGTTGCTCTGTCGCGGAGCTGCCAGTTTTACGGTTTGCCTCGTAATAGCCTCATTTTGTTATTCGTGAGTTGACGTACTTTAGATAGCCTCCATTAATAGGGGTAGGGGGAGGGGAAGGGGGTCAGTAATTAACGTGAGGCTCTTGAACTAACCGAACTAAAAGCCGGAACGCCTTCGTAATAGAGCGCTTAGGGGGAATCGCATTGATGATTGCATTAAACCTTTATTAAGAGCCCCGACGACTGACTTGACTCGAATGCAGTCGAGCATTCAAATTAAGATTGAATCATTATTGAAATTCGTTTAGGAGTGCGCCCGATTTCCAGTCGACTACCTCATTAAAATGGATGATGGCGACAGGTTCCCAGTGAGCCAATGACGGGAGAACTGTCTCTCTCTCTCTCTCTATCTGTCTCTATGTCTCTCTCTATCTCTCTTAGCGTATTTACATTTGGGTATGTTTGTGTATTTGCATTTGCAAATTGTAAAAATTTAATTCGCATATCATGCGCGATAATCAGCGGCATGCATTATAAAACCATAAAAATCGCAAAAGCGCGTCCATAAACCGCAACTGAGGCAGCTGAATTGAGCAGCGGCTTGGCTGGGATGGGATGGGGCAGACGGGACGGGACGGATGGGACGGACAATTGTCGCATGCAGTGCCAATAAATATCCGATTATATGGTAATTGTGTAAGCATGCATATATCTGTGTGTGTGTGTGTGTGTGTGTGTGTGTTGAACTCTGCGGTAGAGGAAAATGCGAGTTTGTTTAGTTCTTAGTTCTTAGTTGCTGTTGGCCGCCCTCTGTGCAAAAATTTGCATTTTGCCTTTGTCGCAGTTTTCAGCACAGATGCAAATTGCAAATTGAATGCGAAATTGAATAAAACTTAACTTTAAGCATCGTACTTAATATTTGCCCAACTAATGGAGTCTCTCCAGCTCTTTGAGCTGCAACAAAATGGCGTCGTGCGGCAGTTGAAGGTTCTTGAAAGTGAGGGGTTCAATTTTCGTGTTCATTAAACAACAAACAAAATGGATATTGACAGGCAACGAGCGAAAGGATAAGCGGAGCGATACATGCCATGAATACCGCCTAGAATTTGAAATTGGAGCTGGAGCATAAATTCAAAATAAAGTTTAACGAAGCTAATCTGTCGAAGGGACGCAGATTGATGGAGCCAGCCAGCCAGCAATCGCTGTTGAATGAACGAATGCTGTTGGCCATGCTATGGAATGAAAATGTGCGAGTGGCAAGGCAAAGGGAAAGAGACGAGGCACGATGGAAAGGGACAAGGGTTGGCGCATCAGGAGCAGTAGGCGGCTGGCTATGGCCCATGAAAGTTATCAAAGCGTGTTATTACGAGCAACGAAGCGAAACGCGGACCGAAGCGGAGCTGCAATCTCAAGTGGATGCTTGGATGCTTGGATGCCTGGCTGCTTGGATGCCAGGATGCCTGGTGGCCTGGCTGGTCTGGCTGGTCTGGTTGGCCTGGAGCCACTTGCGGTTGCTTGGCATGAAATGGGTTTTTGTTTTTGGTATGCTCCTCGCTCCCAGCACGCACGCAAAATAATCAAATGAAACGCATCAAATTCGTGAAAGGGATAAAAGCCAACAAAATGGCTGGCGATTTTTTTTTCTCATTCCTTTTTCTTTAAAACACTGCTACGTGCATGCCCCCAAACGGATGGGTTGTTTTTGTTTTCGTTGACGCAGCTCCTTTGGCCAAAAAGGGCCGGGGTGCATCAGCATAATCAGAATAGCCCAACCCAGCCAGCTACTCAGGTTATTTCTGCCGTAAATTTGTGGCTACGAATGGTTATTCAATAAATTTTAAATCGCAATGCCAACTTTCACAGTGGGACAACTAAGAACCGATTGACACAAATTATGCGTGAATGGTGACTAAATTTCGAGAAAAAAATTAACTTCCCATGTAAAGTGTGTCGAAGGGATTATTATAATTAGGGGGCTGCACAAAGTGTTACTGAGCATAAAGAATCTACTGTGACTTACATAGTCATATAAATTACTATATAAACAAAATTTAAAATTAGAAACAAAAATTCCGTTGATATCGAAACATGTGACGAAACCTTTAGGTTAAGTATTTTAAATTCTTCAACAATTAGTATTAATTTGCACCAAAGAGCTGGGAATGAACCACCAAATAAATTAACAATTAAAACACATTTGCAGAAACAACTACACTCGAAAAAAAAGCAACTCGACCAATGATATTCGAGCTTATTATTCAGAAAGTATATTTCTAAAAATTGGTCTTGTTCTGAATATAAAGGTATTTTATTTTATTTTACTCAGCTGCAAAAAAATTTCTAATTTCCAGAATGGTTTTATTTTATATGTGTACACACTGAATTTAATTATCAGGTTTTTAGTTGTTTGTAATATTATTAAACATTAATATTTTAAGATTTCGTAAGTACATAGTATATTTAGAGTAGAGAGTGAAAATTTAATTACTATTTTCTGAATTTAAGATAGAGTTTTTTTTTAATAATGTTTTTTATTGATAGTTTTAAGAAATATCATCTATTGTTAAGAAATATATTTCTGACAAAATTAAAATAAGTATTTTTAATATTACGAATTTTATCTTGTTATTAGCCATAAAATATGATTCGATTTCAGGGTGACTATATATGACATGTAGATATGTTTTTTTTAATATGAACTCATGAACTCACAAATTAAATAATTACTATCAATGTACTTTGTCGATTTTTAACTAAGGTAATATTCCACTAAAAGTAAATAAACGGATGTTAAAATTTTGTGTACATGTATATGCTGGATTATTAAATGAAATTTTCCACAGTAATCTGATGCTTAGTTTTACTTTTTCTGGTTTTTTCTTTCAAGCAATATGCATTTGCCTTGATTGGGCGGAACAAACGTCGACATCGTGCAGGTCACCAGCGAGGGCTACTATGAAAGAAAGGCAGTCCTCGAACTCATACTCATTCTCGCACTCGCACTCGCACTCGTTCTTGAATTTGAGTTTGAGGCACTCGGTGCTCATTTGTGTGTGAGTTTTGAGTTGTTCACGTGCGTGTGTTTTCGTGGAGCGGGGTGAGGGCGGGGTAGGTCGGTGAGGGGGGTGGTGCTTGGGTTGGATTTCAATTTATGGTCCACGGGCGCACGTGAAATCCTGTGAACGGTTTTACGGATTTTTAAAAAATAAAATTTACGGATTAAGTTATTGTGCGGCGTATGTGTGTGTGTGTGTGTGTGTGTGAGAGAGGATTTGGTTCGGAGCTAGACAGGCAACAAGCAGAAGAGGAGGGGGCAGGGCGGGGCCGCTTGGGTCGATTACGTTTTACAACGCAAGCATAAAAGTTGATTGAAAATGCTTATTAGATGCAAGATTAGATGCGATGTGCAGCAGGCCACCGACCATTTTTGAATCAAAGTCACCAGTCCCAGCATAAAAATTCAACGGAGCCGCGACGTGAGCAAATTTGACTTCCAGTTGCTGCTGCCTTTGTGAAACGCCGAGAGAGACTTCGAGGGTGACTTCGAACTTAATTGAAATGTCGTCCCAGACAATGTAAAGTTTCAAATATTGAGGTGGAGTGGGAAGGCGAAATAGGTGCGAGAGCAAAATTAAGTCCAAAGGAATTTACTGCCGACAGGTAATCTCATTTAGTCGGAATTATATTCCCTTTGGTGCAAATTGAACTTTTTGTAAGGCTCAACGTCCGCTTTGGGCCACAGCCAAATGTGAAAGCCGAAAACAAAATATATATATTGGTCTGCCACGATAGACAACAAAAAGTTACTTTGATAACAGTGCTCATCAAAATTTCAGTAACAAGAAAAAACTTTTATACAACATTTCAATGAGCAAAAAACAAAACAAACCAAAAACAAAAAAAAAAAAAACAAAACCATATACTGTGTGGGATTCGTTCGACTACCTACCACTACCCTAAGGCTCGAGCCCTGACAAGGCAAGTATAATTTTTTAATAAATTGAGAGAGAAAAGTAAGCCGAAGATTGTTTGCCCTTTCCATAAATATAAGCTAGAAATGTATTTTAAGAAAATTGTTGTTAATAATTGAAGAAATTGAATAAATGCATATTTAGAAAATATTTGATTAATGTTTATTTTCAATTGCGAAAGTATATTTGTTATGGACTGTTATTGGAGAGTATACAGAAGCAAGATATTTTGTAAATTCCAACACAACGGCATTGAGTGCCAAAATGGTGTAATGCGAATTTCATGAAACATTCATGACATGCAATACAACGACGCCCAAAATAACACAGCAACATACAACAACAACGCCGCCGCATCTTAGAGCAGCGAAATTAAACAGATTCAAAAAACAAGCAACAACGAGCGATGAAAGATACTTTCCCGCACATAGTTGGCAGGCAGCATTTTAGGCGGCTCGAGTCCGCAGCCTAATAGCCATCAGCAGTACATAAAAAACGAAAAGAAGAAAGAAAAAAAAGCGAGTGGACCAAAAGTTAAATGAGAAAAGTTCTGGCCGGAATTTTGGCCGTAACTAAAAGTGCATGTTTATTAACCGCAAGTAATTTCGAGGGATTTCCTTATAGCCGCTAGAATCAGAGTACAGCTCCATAATTTATAGCCTTAACTAACTTGAATAGAAAATAATATGATATATGCAACAGATATATCCAAAGTATTGAAATTTAAAATATTCAATCAATAAATAGAAAGTTTATCATATGAACACATCATTATTTTTGTAAATATAATAATAATGCACTTGAAAAAGGGGGAAAAATAAATATATTCTTGTTGTTTCTTGTATTATAATTCAACATTAATATTTTAAAATTTCAGATATATAAATTATATCGTATAGCTAACGAGAATGTATAAAAATTAATTTGAAAAAAAAAATCGATTTTAATGCGAGTTTTCGAGTTTATTGACTTACAAACGACAACAAATTTTTAGTTTCTAGAAATATTTTCTTTTATTACGAAAAAAATAATTTGCAGAATTTGTTTTCTTACATTTAGAATATCTTTCTAAAAACAAGAAAAACTTTGCAGTTTGCAGTGCGATTTTCGTTTTGGGGCGATTTTTCTTTAGCATATTTAAAGAATAACGATTACAAATTAAGGTACAAATCATTAATTAAGGTATCAGTAATAAATTATGTAAGCCAGCCGAAAGACGAATAAAAACTATTTATATCCCTCAGACTATATTAAGAGCAGCACCATTTTTTCAAAGTGTATTTCATGGCTGCAAAACCCACCCTAAAAACTCATGGCATTTGTTGCTGGGTCGTTTTTATAAAAAGGTCGTTTCCCCCCTGCCACATGCCCTGTCGCCCAGCGATTGCATTGATGGCTGCCGAGGCAGCAGCGGCCATGCCTGGGCTCTGGCAACGATGTGCCGTCGGTATTCCAAATGGCCAAACGACAGATAGATACACAACCAGCAGTTGTACAACGCATGCGACCATCTCTGTCTAGGGCGTGGCACTTGGGGACGCAGCAATGGGAGTCGGAGTTGGAGTCGGAGTATATGGTATATGAAGTCTGTGTGTTGGGGCGACGATTGATGCTGGATTTCAGAGAATCGTTCAAAGATCTGTGTAATTCTGTAAGAATCCAGCATTGATTTGGTCGCCTTTGCCTTGCTCTAGAGACTGCAAGTAGAAAGTTGAGCGCAGGCAAATTGCCGAATGATGTAAGGCAGAGGGGTATTTGAGGCGCATTTGACTATTTTGTTGTAATGCGTGTCCCGGCGTAATTTACGAGCAGCCCGCCGTATGTTGCGCTGCGGAGGTGCACGCTCAGATTTATGGGCGCATCATAAAACAATTAACAAGCCCAAACTCGTGCCACATAAGTCGCTGCATTCATTTTTATTTATTTTTCTTTTTTTTTGGTTCTTTTTACTTTGAGCCTTTTTTCTCTGCTGCGGCTTGTGTTATATTTCACACCGTTTTATTATTACATCCAGTGGCAGAAGGGGATTTTTGGGCTGGCTGCGAGATTGCTACCAAATTGGCTTGTCAACTGTTCGTCTTCTGCTTCTACTTCTTCTTCTGGTGCTGGAGCTGGTTCTGGTTGTTTTTAATTAACCACACAAGATTTCTACTCATTTTCATATCGTAAACGTTTATCCAACTTAATAAGTCGTAAACGGCCCAACAGCGATGGTTTCTAACTAAGTTTCATTGCCCTGCCCCAACTGCTGCGTGCGTGTGGGATTTACTGATGTCGCAGGTGAAAGTGTCCACATGCGGCATGTGGATACATCTGGCTAACATATATGCATATGTAAATATGCATAAGTATGACTTTGACATCCTGTTCTGCTCTGCCTCGTGCCCCGATTAAAAGACAACACCAGGAACAGCAATAATAAAACGGTAATTAAAATATAGAGGTCGACACCTGGTACATCCATCGAGTTTGTTTAGATGGTAGAAAATATGGAAACAACACTGTTCCAATATATACAAAATATACAAATTTAAAATTAAAGTTACAACTAAAATATATATTAAAAATAAATGAATCTGCGGATATTAAAATGTACAATGATCCAACACTTATTACCAATCAGATCAATAAAAAAAATACAATAAAAATATCTAAAAAATAATAAATTTCATATTTTTGTTATCCATTAAAAATGGATATTTATTAACACTTAGTCCCGATCCATCTAAAACTGAAAACTTATTCAACTTATTCAACTTATTCAACTTATTCTTAATTGCCTTCTTTTTTTTGCAGAAGCCCATAAACTCGTCTGGTTGCATTCTTTCATTTGATCTTTGAAGTGTGAATTTAGCTTATCAAAATTTCAAGTCAATTATGCCAGAATTCCATTAAATATACATAAGTATTCTGCATACCTTATTCATTTTGCAGCTGCATTAGTAAACAAACTGCTCTACTTGGGATATTATTGGAAAATACGAAAAGTGAAATCATATTTTTGCTTGTGTTTGCTTGTGTTTCCCAAATCTAGCAATAAGTTTTTGATTCCAAAATCATAAGTTAATTTAATTTAATTTAATTTTGAATTTTAACTTAATTAATCATTTTAAATTTGATTTCATTTAATTTTTAATTGTAATTTCAAAATGTTATTTTTCGAATCTTTTTTAAAGATTATATACTGATTTGAGTGCGCATCAAATAGAAATAATAAAAACTAAAAAATACTAACATAAATTTAATTTTACATAATAAAACATTTCAACTAAAGACTTGAAAAATTCGAATTCACTGAATTATTATAGATATTAGAGTGTAATATTATATGTAAATGCTTGGGCTGCTTTTACCACTGTGCAGCGGCTTTGTATTCACTTAATTTGGTAATTCTTGAGCGCTCAGCTACAAAATATATTTTTAAAAACAAATCTGAGACCTTCTCTGTCTGTTGCTGCTGCTGCTGCTGCTGACACGGAGTCATTTGCCCGACAGGTGCTCGAGAAGCTTTTTGTTTCAGCGCCCGACAATATTCTTTTAATGACGGCGATTAACACAACGCCAGCGGTGCAGCCCTCCAGCTCCTGAAAGGGGCAAGTCGCCTGATTTAATTAAGTCGTCGCTGCTCTGCCATGCCAAGCCCCAGAGCAACCCATCCCGCCCATTCTGCCCATTCTGGCCGGAGGTAAGCATTTTTTGCTGAATCCATTGTTTGACTAATCTCTGCTTGTGCAGCGACCCCCTCCCCCAAATAACTGTGTGTGCCTCGTCAGCAGGAGAAACTTTGAGTGTGCTGAGCCCTTCGTTGCTGGGGTTGAGCACACACACAGACAGACACACACATGCAAAGTGTCATAAAGCTACCCACACATTTCTGGCAGATACTGTCAGCATGTTTGTTAATGCCATTTTGAAATTAACAAGTTTTTCAGATAAACTTTGAATTTAATTTCAGCGAACCTCGCTCCTCCCATTGCCAATGGTCACCTATGCTGTTTCCATTCCACTCCACTCCACTCGACTCCATATCCCCTATCATTTCCATAAATAACGCAAGTTATGCGACGTTCAGGTTCGCTTTCGTCGTTTGCGATCTACATACATACATATATGCATACATACATACATACATACATTGATTATTAAACAAACAAGAATGCTGGAGTCGAGTGAGCTCGACTTCGATATACCCTGATATACCAGCTGTTGAATATGTTTTAGTTTTTCATTTCAAGATCAATATGAGTAAAGGTTGTGTGTTTCTTATCCGATATTGATGAAAATAATATATATAAAGAATATATATAAATTGAAAGGGTCTATCTCCAAAATTATGGACTTTATTGTTATCGAAATGTATCGATATTCGAAATAATTGATTCAGATATACAAATTAGAATTCTCTTATCTCATATATCATCTCTATCTCATAGATAATGATCTACAATATATATCTAGTTGGATATGTCTTCAACACAAATATACCCTTTTTACATACTGCGTACAGAGTATAATAGGAAGCACCTTGTTCGCTTAACCCTTGGTGAGCAAGTTAAGTCGCCGAATCTGAGAGAAAATGGGCAAATCGAGTGACTCTTTTTACGAAGATCGTCGCTTATATCGTTCTTTATATTTGGTTCGGTTCGGTTCAGTTCGGTTGGGTTTTGTTTGTGTTTTGTTGGTGTTTCGCTTGCGCTTCGAGTTAAAAGCCATTAAATTATTTATGAGCCCATTAAATCATCATTATTGTTTTGGCGACCTTGAGCCATTAGTTGGCCAGTGTTTAAGCGCTCCCATTTTGGGAGACATTCGCTTTCTTTCGCATTTCTTTTATTTCGAGTTTTATTGTTTGCCGCCTTTTAATGATGCGTTTTCCATTTAAGCCTTTAGATATATATTTTTCCCCTTTTTGTTTTTCTTTCTTGTTCTGTGATTTTTTCTCTTTCCCTTTTTGTTTCGTTAATTGGGTCAGCAATTTTGTGCCTTGACTCTGAGCGCAACTCGAAGGTTAAGGTTAAAAGTATCATTGTTAACGAAGCGCTTTTAGCGCATATGAATGAAATAAGTCTTTACCTTAACTGCTTAACTACTTAAGAACTTGATATCTACTAAAAAGCAGTTAGTAGTTAGTGTAGCAATAAATCATAAATTCATTAAATTTGCCCGTGGCTCACATTTCAAGTTACGAACTTTTCCACTTTAAAGTTTAACTTTATTTTGCACCTTACTCGAGAGTGCAAACTTTTAGAAAATTGTGACTCATGTCTCTGATGACTTTTTATTCGCAGATCTCTGAAAATGAGTTAATGTTTTTTTTTTGGTTATAAAAAAATGGTAAATAAAAATAAATAGTGTGCATACAATAATCTATTTGAAAATCGCACTTATAGAGCTGCCAAAAAATGTTTATTTCGCTTATAAAAGAATGATCCTCTTTTAAATCTAAGCACTTCGTCAAAATGAAAGAAATCCACTTAAATTTGAATTTAAAATAATTAATTAAGAATTACCTTGATCGAAAAATATGTACAAACTTTATTCAATTACATTTTCTAGTCTGCATCTGTTCGAGTCTAGTCTGTCAGTAAAAATATAACAAACTAATTTTTAGTTTTTATTAACTAAAGTCAATATTAGTTTTTCAGCAATTGTCTCTCAAATAATTTTCAAAGGTCAAAAGAATTTATATTTATATTTATATTTGTATATATACATATACATATATTCAGATAATTTCCCTCTTAACTTGAAAATGGGCGGCAAACAGTTCTATGAGACCTTTTTGGGTTTTACTATATTCAAAGATCTAAATGAATAATAAAAAAATGCAAATATCGTAATCTAAGTTGTTTATGTATCGGATATTGAATTACTTTACATATTAATCAAATAAAGAAAAGGTTGCAACATCATCAAATAAAGTAAGGAAGGAAGATAACTATTACTTATTAGATTAGATGTCCCTTAAGGGACGTTGCCCACAACAGGTTAATTATTATAATTCTTTTTTCCAACAGAAAGTTTTTTCCTTATCATAATTAAGCCAAATGAAACGAATTTTGTTCAGAATAAAATTGTGGTCCCAGCTCTTGCCATAAAGAATTACATATAATTTCCCCGACTTGAAGGAAGACCTAATTAATAAGTTGGGCCAAGGCATGTTAAGCGATCTCAAGCATTTAATTTTCGTACCGATTGCGCTCTGCCCTCCCCTATGGACTGAGCCGGTTTGGTTAGCGGGAGTGGAGGGTGAGGAGGGTGTGGAGAGGGGGAGGGGTCTTGTGCCTCGTTTGGTTTTAGTGCGACTCGATTTTTGCGAAATTTCTGGCTGATAAAGCAATGGCGACGGCAATGATGCGCACGAGTAAATTTCTTTTTCGGTTTCTTATGTTTTTCTTGGCTTGCCACGGCTTGTTTCCATTTGTCTTCGCTGTTGGTGTAAGTTTTCCATTTGGATAATGGAAAAAGGCCATTTCATGCCATTACTTGGCTATGGTCGCCGACCGGGGGCAATTTGAGGCGCACTATTGTAAGAGCGGCGACGTGGCACTGGCAGTGGCAGTGGGCACGGCGCCATTGGAGCAGCCACCTCCTCCGACAGGGCTAGGAATACAGACTACGGACTACGGACTACTACCCACCACAGCTCCAATGGACACACAAATGTACTTGAAGATACGACTCTAGTTGTATGTATCGCATGTGCTTGTTTTGTTGTTGTATATATTGCTTGGCTTCGTGCTTAGGATTTGCTTTTAGCTTATTTCAACTTTTTACATTTGCAAAATGAATTGTAATGAAATGGAATGGGGCGTGTCAGCAGCGACTTGTGACGTGGCACGCCCCGACCTTAACCCCCACCCCCATCTCCATCCCAAACCACAACTACAACCCCAACCCCAACCCTATCCCCGAGCTGCCCTGAAGCCAGCAATGGCCACCGCCCGTTGAGCAAAAGCGACGGCAATAAAATCATATTCGCCGGGCGCCAGCCAGCTCTGAAATATAATTTTTGCACAAAAAGTCGTTTACAGTGTCTTTCTTTGTGCTGAAATGTAATGAGTGAGATGGGGTTGGATTGGGGCCCTATTTGGAGCTGTTTTTATTGGTGTTATTAGGTTGAGAGCGCTGCAATGATGGGCGACTTCTGAAGTCGCAGGATGTGGGACAGTTAATGCCCTAATGGGTTTCAGGTCAGCAATCTCCTAATGCGAATCACTGAATCACAGCAACAGTCAATAATATGCAATTGACACAGGATCGTTTCCAGCCTCAATTGAACAGTCCACACGGGAGTTCATTAGGGAATTAAGCACTGTTGCACATGTGTTTTGATTTTTATGATTTCCATAATATATGGTAAAAAGACATTTCGCTGTCATTCGAGGCACGCTAACTGAATGTTTAAATCAATGCAAGTTTATTGCTCAAAACAATTTTATTTTCTGCACTGAACTTCATACAAGGCATTGACTGTGGAACAGTTGACAGTAAATATGAACCCTAACTAAAAGCGAATAATAAATTAGAAATAAAAAAATAGCATTTTTATGGTAAAGTTTATCTACCTACAAAAATATAAAGTGGAATAAATGTAGGTTGAGAACAACAAAAATAAAGAAATGTTCAATTAGAAATTTAAAATATTTTATCACACTTTTTCTTTAAAGTTAAAATAAACTCCCAAAACTATTTAATTTTCATTCAAAATCACCTATGTGTTTAGTACGGTTCTTTCAGGAGGATATTTTTTGCTTCAATATTACTCTAGGGTTATATAAAAATATAAGAACAAACCAAATCAAATGTGAAAACATAGATTATCTAGTTGACTTATTATACAATTTCTGTTCACTCGACTGTGACTATTTTAAATTATATTTATACTGTTTAATAATATATTAAAATTTATATAAATAGAAACTGCATCGAATAATTAGATTATTTAGTTATCTTCCATATAAATTTTTTTTGTTTGAGTCAACTATTACCCTGATTCCACTGTCTACATTTCTTACATCAACAACATGCTACATAAATTCAACATTCGTAAATATTTAATAATATATTTTTTGTTATAATTTATTATAATTTAATGCTGAAAGCTAAATATAAATGAAAACGTTTCCAAGTTTTAAATTTGTTGATTATTTATTGGGTTATTAGCAGAAGACTTATAATGCCCCGTCTTATATTTGAAAAAGACAATTTACAAAAAAAACATCTGTTTTATTTAAATAAAGTGTTAATCTTGCCATTAGCTACAACGAACAATAGAATCACGAAATTTAAAGAATTTGAATTTACGAAATGTTGGGCTCAACGAATCCTACTATAAGAATATTTTTATTATTAATATTGTTATTTCTTATTATTATTATTATTTATTGATACAAGCTTAAACGTATTATTTAACGCACCAGTTGTTAGAAAAATCAATTGTTCGCTGGTAAAATATGACATTATATTATAGTAAATATTAAATTAATAATATAACGAGTTAAATATTACATTATATTTTAATAATATAACGACTTTAAAAGTTGATGATTACAATTTATATTAAGTCATTTCCCCATGTTATACTTAATGAGAGATATGTTAAATGCTAATTTTGTTTGACTTAATTTAATTTTCATATTTATTTATTTATTTATTTATTCAATATTAAACACATTTTGTTTTGCCTATGCATTTTCTTCCGATGTCTGAAATGTTTCCACTGCAGAAAAGGCCTCCGAGCGTTAATTTAATGGTCATCACATCTTTATTAACAAAACGAATTCAGAGGAGAAACGCATACGCATAATGACTACATTTGTCACTTGTTTGCAAAAGGGCGGATCGAAATATGTATTGAAATATTTCTCTGATCAAAATCAGATATACATTTTTTATTCATGGTTCAACAGTGTGTTGCAATGCAATCAAATGTCACAAAGTTAGTTAGCACTTTTATTTATGATTTCCTCTTCACTATTTTGACAGCCGCAATGAGGACGGTTCCAAAACAATACATTTATCCTTCTGTCCTCGGTCGCCGTGTTGCTTGTGTGGCAGCTGCCACATGCACTTGAACATTCGGATATCAATTGTGGCCATTTGTCAAAGGCATAAGCATCGAATCGATATGAACATGGCGTATTTAGTTATGATAAGTACACATTTTCCATTTTCCATTTTCGATTTTCGATTTACAAATTTCAATTAGCCCAGCTTTTCAATTGGTATACGAAATAATCTCCCTGGGACCGCCAAGTGCAGCACTTAAAACTCGGAGGCATTCTCATTTGTAATCTGTTGGGTTTTTGTATTTCTATTCTGAGCTCGTAGCCAATTCAAATTTATTGTATACTTGAGTTTTTTGGGCAGAGACTAACGTCTCACTCAGGGATCGAGGTCTACAACTTTGTATTTTATTTCGCAGTCTTCCTGTTTTATTCAAAAACTGACAGCTTGCTTCAATTTATACATATGCAGACAAACAGATATATACATATAAGCATTATTAAACGTGTTCACATCGAAAATACATATTTCTATCATTTTAACTTAATAGTTCGGAACACGTGTTCGCTTTGTTTAAGTCTATACAAGTTTTTTCTAATGTGTGCCATAAATCAAATTAGTGAACATGCAGGCGGGCATAATTAATTCAAGAAATGGCTTTCAATAAATTATGTCAAGTTAAGGGAAATGCTAATTAGATACTCGCTCTCCTAATGTCCACTTGATTAGGCCACAATTCGGAATGTCTTCCTATTTATATTGGCTCTTCCAATTGCGATTCCAATTCAGAATACTTCGATATGTTTCGGAATGCCAACATATTAAATGGCTCTGCTCAGAATCCTATGGACGACGTTGTCGTTGGCGTAACCAGCACCAACACACTCGAAGCAGATCCACTAACACTAAGACATTTCAGCATGTTTGCTTGTGTTGGTGACTTGAAGAGTGTGCGAAAGAGAGCAGCGAGCAGAGAGAGAGAGAGCGACAGCTGAGCGCATTTCAACTTGGTTTTGTACAGGTTTGATAGACAGCGCCATCTACAACTCGTCGAGTGCAGATAGCGTGCACAGCTTACAACACCAGAGGTCGCCTCTAGCAGGGAGGTGTGTGAACTGGCTGATTCTGTGCTCAGCTCCGCCAAGACATAGAAAATGTTGTCTTGTGCTATGTTAAGAAATCATTCCAAACAGTACAATAGATCTAAGATCATATAAAGAACCGATTACATAAAGTTCAAAAATATGTGTCCACACATGTAATAGCTCGCAATTAAGATTTTGTTCGATTAACTTTTCTGTTGTCCAAAATTTATTAACCAAATTGTGTTTAAATCAGTCCGCATATTCAAGAACATTTTCTATATTTATTTATATAATTCGACATATATCCCATAAATACATATGTTTTGGATATAAGTCGAATTTTATATTCCTCATAAGAAATTTTTTTAGACTTATATATTTCCTCACATATAATTGATAGAAAATTATGCTATAGTTTGAAAAACTTGTTTGCTGTGCAAAATGCACCAAATTGTTCTCAACTAAATTTTAATTTATATGTACATAGATTAGTCGGATTAATGAAAATATTTAGCTATAAAAATATAGAAAAATCGTTTCCATTGTTGCTATTTTATTATTTCTACTAATTTTGACTTAGACATATTCTCCAATAAATTTTCAAATATATTTTCGGCAATCACATAACATTATGAAAACTACCATTCTGACCGATTTATGTGTCGAATTTCTAAAATCCGCTCTTTGTTCTAAGGTGCAGAAAGTCTGAATCATTTCAAATTTCAGCTGCCAAGTCCCAACACGGTAATCAAAAAAACTCCGACCATATTTAGTATGTTAATGCTTGGTTCGACTGACCAGCGCTCAGATTATAAAAGAAAAATAGAGCTGATATTTGGATATCAATTTATATATATATTTATATTTGATATTTATATATATATATATATATATATATATCCATCGATATGTTATTTTTATTTTGATGATTTGTCGACAAAAGACTTCTTCTGTGAACGGTGTACACACACACACACACATATATATATATATATATATATCATCAAAATAAAAATAACATATCGATGGATATCTCTTTCCGAACTAGCTTATCTTAAAGGTTGTTAAACCAGCATAAATTTTAATTTTTACTCCTTTGTATTATAGCATATAACATATAAGGAAATATACCTTCACTTGATCTTCTGAAAATAAATAAGCAAGTAAGAACGCCATGCCAAAGACAAGCTACCCTTGAAGACTGAAGTTAGCCTACCCGTATCAAAATATGACTCAGAATTACGAGACATTATTATGAGTTTACATAATAAATTGTATGATGTATGTTTTAAAAAAATGTTTTCTATCTTATGTCTGATGAACTAAGAACTGAATATTCCACAATTGTGTGGTTATATTATATCTAATAAATATGTCTGTGGACATGCCACAACTTTTATCACGATTGTTCCTATGACAGCTATATGATATAGTGGTACGATTGGATCGACTTACTTAGTGATCGCTGCAAAAGACGGATGTATTGAAAATGTTAAAGATAGTTTCAAAATTGAGCTATACATATATAAGGATACATATATAGACATATATAAGGATACAGCGACTGACCGCCGGATATACGCAAATGGCATTATAGACTTGGCTATTGAGGCTGATCAAGAATGTTTACTTTATGGGGTCGAAGACGAGTCCTTCAATGCGTTAGAAGCATTGAAAAAAATAAGCAGAAAAATTGTGTTCTAAAATTATGATGGAAAACCCATGCATTAAAATAAGAACATATAATGAATATAAGACAAAAAAAAAAACATTCTTGTCGAAACACAAACCATTTTAAAACATAGTGTCAAACTATAAATATATGTACATGTTCAAAATTGTCTGTAAATTATGTAAGTAAACGATTGGCTTAGAGATGAAGTAGCAATAGGAAAAGAAAGCATTAATTAAGCGTTAATAATACGAAATTGTAAAGCTCCAAAAATCCGATCCATAATGAGGTATTGGATTTTAAGTTGAGAGCATATTTTGCTCAATATCAAATATCGTATTTGCTAAGCTGCTAAGTCAGAAAAAATTCGGGTCTTCTGAAATGGTCCTTGGAATGAGGTAACTTCATGGGCACAAAATTTGTCGACAATCGTGTGACTATCGCTTTTCTCTTTGCAATACTCGAAGATATAGAATTGTTATTTAGTTTATATTTTAGAAGTTTTTGGTGCCTCTCCTTCTAATGTTGCATCAAAAAAATACTTGGACCCTCTCTTTCTTTTGCCTATCAGAATGTTAGATGTCTTAAGACTAAATTTTCTAAACTATATGTTGGCAGTCTTTATTTTGAATTTAATATTGTAGTGCTTACCGAATCTTGGTTAAAGCCTGATATTTCCTATCATTCAATATTTTTTAATAGATACATCCCTTATAGATGTGATCCCGTATCAAGAATGGATTGTGATCTTGTGTCAGATTATGTCTTACCTACATTACTTTTAGACATTGAATTTATAAGTATGTGACATGTGACATCTAATCGCTTCTCGTAATAAAAGAAAATGGTATTCAAATCATTTCAGACCTGAAACTGTTAATTAAAAAACATAAGGGGAACTTAATTCATTGGAAACTCGAACGCATAGATATTATCAATTATTCGAACTGTTCCTTTGCGGCATTAATCGATTGAGCATTTATATCATATAAATTTTATTTGGGTCTCAAAAATAATAAGAAAAGCAGCTATTGCCTTAGTAGGCATGAGTGTTGCTTGAATATTTTGAGTTGACTTAAAAATGTTATGGCCCCAGCTCTGAAACTAAGTTTTATATGGCAAAAGCAATTAACTGATTTTTTGAAGGAATTTATCGTTATCATAAATTGGCGACTTTAAGATCTTAAGAAATATCAAAATATATATGTTGGTTTTATAGAAGTATGTTTTTTATAACACTCGTTTTAGAAACGAAAAAAATTTAATATATCAGTAAAAGTAATAGACAAAATCATATTTTAAAAAAATAAACTGTAAGTAATTGGAAGAGAGCTTAAGACAGTTTATAAATATATAAATATCTATACGTGTTTAACAGATTATTGTGCTCACAGAATATTTTTATTTAGACAGAAAAGAAGAGGTTATCTTAAACACGCCGTCTATAATTATGTGTTATTTGATTCAAATAAATGGTATTTACAAGTGTTCTGATTCATGATTGGCTTTAAACTGAATATTTCATCGGTGTATTCGGGACAATGTATGTCTATGTGTGTTTCAAGGATACAGCATAATCCCTATGATTATTCCTATGTCGGATAATTAATATGGTCTTAGATATCTTGGTATAAAATAGTTGTTTTAATACAAGAAGAAATCTTTCGACCGATTCTTCTTATAGCAGCTATATAAAATTGTGATCTGACTTTGTCTCATTAAAATAGCTCTAAAAATAAGCTAGCATATAACACTAAAAAAATAGAAAAGACGGACAGAAGAATAGACCGCGCTATTGAATACTGTAATTAATTATAGCACCCTAATTACAATACCCTAAAAATATAAACTAGAAAGTTTTTCGTATTATTCGAAATAATTTCTATGTAAGCAAGAAATTTATAAAAATTAGAATGGCCAAAAATACGGATTTTCTTCGAAATATTTTCTATTATGATGAAATTCAAATTAAAAATATGATGTTGAAATTCATTTCCGAATTTTTAGAAAAAATCGTTACTTATTAGTAATCTGAATATTTTCAGACTAGGATATTTGCAAATACAAAATTACGTAATACATATATTCTTTGAGTATAAAACAGAATCTATGCTGCTGAGAATATTATCTATCTATTTAGCACTCCAATTTTTTGTGTGAGCTTTTATAATTATACTGCTTTTAACGTATTATTCTTATTTTATATATGCCTATATTTACATTCTTAATACTTTCTCTCAAAATTAGTAGATTAGCAAATATCAAGTTAATATCTGATACATTTTATATATTTGTAGCTAACTATGAGGATTTGATCTAATTGGGTTTTTCTGTGTTTCCCCCAATTGACGCAACAAATTGTGGACCATTTTGCATTTAAATACCCCCAGAGATCTTATAAATATTTCATATTATTTAATTTATTTATATAATTTGAAATTAAATTTAATTCAATTCTTTTACTTTTTGTATTTCTTGTGTCGACTGACTTTAGTTGACAATAAATAAATAAATAAATACGTTTACAAAATTCAGTCGGTTTTTTCTTACCAATATTTTAAGAACAATTTATAAATAAATTTAAACCGGACTGAAGGTGGTAAAAACATATGTACACACACACACACACATATGTCCAGCTGGTATTCACCTCAAGTCAGACAGCGCAGGAGACGGTCGAGCGCGCTGAAATTCACCACACTTTGCCTGTGCGTTGAACCCTTGGCGAGTGAACGGTGAACGGCGACCTTAGCTCCGCCCATTTTATAATGGCCTCGTCTCTGCCGCATTGCCCGCGTTGCGACGCATGCGCCATGCCGGCGAAACTGGCAGGCAAAGCAGAATGGAAGGGAAAGACACGAAAAACGATGGAAGTCAAGCGGTGCGCGCGGCATGGGCTGGAAATCGGTTTGAGTTTGAGATGGAAGCTAGAACCAAGTGGAGTGGAGTTGAGTCGACTGGAATGGGATGCATGCATCGAGATGGGATTGGATGGGATGGGATGGGATGGGTTGGGATGGGTTGGGTTTGACTCTGTTGGTTTTTCCGTCGCTGATTACCATTTTGATAAAATTATTCAAATGAGAAGCGCTCAATATGGAAATGACTCCTGGGGCGTCTAGCAAGGCAATTAAAATTTTAATGGCTTTATGATTTTTTTCTTTTCGTGGCCCGTCAACTTCAGCGGGGCGACAGTAACTTCAAGACCAGACTAAGACGGCTGGAAATTTAAATGTTTTAGTGTGCGGTGTAACGGAGCACTCCCCCACCCCTTCGACCCCTTCCTCATCCATTCCACAAGCGCTCCACGCTGAACTGCAACATGTAGCATTAATTATGCGGCGATAATGTCTTGGTTTGTTGCAAAGAGTTTTGGATTCTCTTTTTTATGAAAGTGTCAGAATAAATTACATTATTTTGAAGCCATGCTTCGTCTGTTTCAGGTTACAGCAACGACAACTCCCAATCCGTATGTATGTATACATAAATATATACATATCACATACATACATATGTACATATAAATAAGGGCTCTTGCCGCCTGACTGCTTTGAATTTCAATGAATTCAGTCGGCGACACTTTGCTCTGCTTGCCCCATGCTGCATGCCATTTTGTGTGTGTCTGGGCATGTTCATAATAATTGTGTACATACATACTTGTATACTACTCCATGTATGTCATGTATTTATGATAGACGCCCCTGCCCTCCCCTCCCCACCATCCCCAACAGAGACGTGGCACGAGACTCCACTCTCTGTGTGTCTGAGTGGCAATTAAACTGTGGCATACACATGCAGATCAATTAGCTACGTCAGCATTCATTGGGTGTTCAATTGTCAGAAGTGGTAACAGATGCTCCATATATATATATATATATATATATATGTATATGTATGTATATGTATATATATATACATATATGTATATCTTTTTGTATGGAAACTATTTGAGATTTCACCAACCCTTTTCTGCCTAAAATTGGGCCTCCAGCTGTGTGTTGTTTCTGTGGTCAGAATCAAAATATTTTGAGACATGAGCTGCTGTACTTTGGTTTATGGTGTGTGGTCATAAATGAATCCGCCTTCACGCTTTCGCCGGACCACACCGGTCTCAACCCAAATGCTGAACCGTTATTATGCCAAAATTGTGCCATATCCTTAGGACCTGCGTCCCAGACCTCGTTTTGCGTCATTCGTGAAAGGTCGTTCCTCAGTTTCCCAGTGTCATAAATCACTAGAAAGACACCTCAAATAACCCTTTTATCCGTCTTCTACCTGTCTGGTACTGCCAGCAATTTATATATATATGTGTTTGTTGTCGAAAGTTGTCCAAAATGCATATAATTTTATGAAGATGCGAACCCTTTTTCTTGCCACTTATCAGGAAAGTATGCAATTTCTCAGTTAAGGTAACATTGAAGTTTGCTTAGATTGTTAAATATTTTTGATAAACAAATTAGAACTAAGAATTCTTTACGATAATCATGTGAAGATTTCCTTATAATTATATAAAATTTAATATTACTCCTTTTCTACTCTGTTGGTAATAAGTTTTTCTTCACTCTGTTTGACAAAAGTGAAGTGCAAATTGTTTATTTTAGAATATTTAATAAACAAATGAATGTTATCTTTGGTGTGCCTAAAATATCCGTTTTTCTTGGTTATACCCTAAATCAATTAAAAATGGATAAGAATCCGGCTACCAAACCGAAACGGATTTTATGTTCCGATTACGATTCTGGTAATTCGAGCATAAAAACGCCGATATTTTCCCAAATTTTCTTAAGGTATTTGGTTGAGTATTGGTACCTTGATTTTTACGGTACATGTACGGTATATAACACATACATCAAATAACTCGGTCGGTTTTTGAAATAAATAAAGAATTTGGGATTTCAGCAGGTGTACTGAGTTCTGCAATGGTATGTTATCATCGGAATGCCTAAAAGACCTGTACTATTTTCAGAACCCGTGGATAAAAACGGGTAATATTGTATCTTGTCTATGATTCCATATAATATATATATATATATATATCGGCATTAAAAGCTGAGTCATGCTGACTCCGTCTGTCTGTTCGATTGAGCTACAGCTTTAGTCTTTAAATTTTGAATATAAGTTCTCGTATGCCACATTTACATATATAAACCTAAATAAATTTCAATTCCGATTTTGAATCTGCATTATAATTGATAAACATTTGATTCTAGGTTTGGTTAGTAATTCGAATCTAATTTCGAGTACTGTTTTTTTTTAAGTGTGCTTATGTATTTAAATTTCGAATAGTGAACATATTTTTTTAAACTTATATTGTGCTGCAGAATATACAAATAAATGTATATAATTCTTTTTAAAAAAATAACAGTTTTTACAAATAATTAAAAAAAAATTTCCACCCCACTCTCAATTTATTACTGACATCTCTTGGATCTGGTAAAATTCACTTCAATTGTTTGTTATTATTTTAAATTCCTAAACAATTATATAGCGATTTTTAAAAAGTGTATTTAACTAATGTATGTAATAAATGATGATATTTCTTTATCGGTATACATATAAGTTGCATATGTATACTTATACATTTGTATTTACTTGTGACGTACGGGGTTGAAGATGCCTCCCCTAAAGTGTTGCACAATCCGCGAACAACATCCAAACGTATACAACAATAGGCGTAGCAAAAAAATTTATATTTTGTGAGATTCTTTCAGGTTATAAGAAAATGACATTTGAGACTTAATTTAAATTCAAAGATATCAATGTAAGTTGAAAAAGTATTAAGGACATGCCGACGGTGTCATTCAATGGAGATGCCATTTTGATATACATAAGTAAAAACTCACCCGAAGGGGGGCTATCAGTCCAGTAGTGCTGCCAAAGTTTTGCATTGGTTTTGTTTACACGAAAACATTGTACCATGAATCAGGTCCACTATTTATGTCCAAAATGTCAGGAACGGCGGCAACAAATCATTTTAATTGAATCCACGCCCAGCGAATCTGAGAAAACCCGGCGAACGCGAGGAGCTGGACGGGCCCATTGGACCGACACGAAACTCGACAAGTCGACAAGTCGAGACGAGAGAAGCATGGATGGATGGGTTCCCGGTCCTCCGCCCAAAGAGCAGCGACCGCAGACCAAACCTCAAAGCAGAAAATACACAAGTACGAAGCACAAAGCACAGAACCGGCCCTGAAGTGTTGTTAACGTTAGCTTTTTTTTTTTTTTTGTTGTTGGCCATCACACGCGAGATTGTAATCCATACGAGTATTATTCGAAAGGCGCTTGTGTTGCTTGGGAGGAGCAGCCCCCTCGTTCTTCATGTTGTATGCCAATATTATAATTAATTTCGGTTAATTTTAGGCAACACACGAACCGGCTCGAGTTGATTAACAGAATTTGTTGAACTTCACTTTTATTTGCGGATTTCAATAGTTCACACTCCGGCGAAAATGGAGACTCCGGCAGCTGTCCGACTTCGAATGCGACACTTGAATGGGGAACAATTGGACAAGTCGAGAGCTCGATGGGCTCTGGCACGGTTGGCGGTGTCGATATCAATAGCTGTGGTTGGTGAATGGTGAATGGTGAATGGAGCACAGGACGTCTCTGGTTGACGCGGCGTCGACCTGATAGCAAAGTGTCCAAAAAATAATATTTGCTGTTCAGTTTGACACAAGAGTCAGTCAGTGGTTGCCGAGGCCGAGGCCGAGACCGAGGCCGAGGCTCTGAAGCCGTGACAGCGCGGTCGGCGCACGAAGTGGCGTCGAGCGCAAGAACGAAGCGAAAAGCAACAGAAACGCGTCAAATGTGAGTGTGAGTGTGAGTGTGCCACTGAGTGTGCGAGTGAGTGTGCGAGTGAATGTTAGTGTGAGTGTGAGTGTGAGAATACGGCAAGGCAGACTCGGCATTAACAGTAACAAGACAGAGTAGAGCCAGTGCCACAGCCAGAGCCAGAGCCACAGTCAGAGCCAAAGCAACAACCACACAGCAATCAGATACAGACAGACGGATGGACAGATAGGGAGACAGAGAGACAGACGAACGGACGGACAGACGCGTTGCGCGATGGGGAAAAGGTGTCGCTTGGCGGTGGTTGCGAGTCAAGAGTGAATGTGTTCCTCTGTGTGCTTGAATGTGGATGTGGATGATGACAGAGTCGCGTCGCGTCGCTTGACGCTCGCTGACAAAAAAGAAGCAGAAGAAGAAGAAGAAGAAGAGGAGGGAAAAAAGAAGACATAAACCCGCAGCACCACAAGCAGCAGCAGCAGCAACAGCAGCCGCAACACTTACGCTTGCGACGAGAACGCAAAAGGACGGAGATGGACGGAGATGGAGAACGAAACGAAATGAAAATGAAAATGAGACTGAGAACTGAGAACGGAGAACGGAGAACCGAACATGAACATGAACATGAGCTGGAAGCAGCCAGGCCAGCAAGCCAGCCAGCAAGGGCTGTGCACCATTGAAAGATGAAAAGCCAGAGGAGCAGCAGCAAGCAGCAGCATTAAGGCACAGCGATGGGTAATAAAACGCGCGCGAGTAGCTCCTCTGTCTCTCTCTCTCTCTCTCTCGCTCTCTCTCTCTTTCGCTGCGACTCTCGCTGTCTCACTCGCACGCTTATGCACACACAAAACAACCACCGGAGCGCTGTCACGAAGCGACAGACTCTAACACTGATACAAACACATGTCGAATCATTTTATATACGCCATTTGTGCTGTCTGCCGTAGATACATTTGTATCTTTATGTGCGAAACAAGTCCACGCCGCCCCGGCGTCGACTATATATCTTGCCATGTGTGTGTGTGTGTGTGTCTGTCTGTGTGTGTGTGTGTGTGTGTGTATACTGATGCTGATGCTGACGCTGACGACATCGGCATCAACGACGAGTCAATTTTGAATTCCAGTTTCGCATCTTAGTGGTTGTCGTTTGTTCTTTTTATACCCTGTTCCCAATTTGGTCTGGGTAGAAAGGGCAAACAGTCATGTATTTCCATGTCTGTCTGTCTCTCTGACCATCTGTCTGTATGAATCCGCTGATTTCTCGTACACTAAGCAAAAAAATCACAGTAACAATTCTAAAGCTTTTCATGTTTTTTTTATTTTTACTCATATTTTCTATTATTGAGAAATGCAGTTCTAAAAAGTAGAAATACAGAAATTTTTATAAAAAAATATTTTCTAAATTCAAATAAAATTAATTAAATTTACTGGCTCGGCTTTTATATTAAAGTTTAGTTTTCGTCTGCTTTAGAGGCCGAGTACTTTAAGTCGCGTAATTTATTAACATTTGGAGAAAATCGATTAAATTCATTAATCCCATATCTTCGCCAATAATGATCCCATCTCCGAGTAATATTCCATTTTCTGTGGGCTTTTATTATCTATATGAAATCAGCAGTAATACTTTGAAAATAATTTTTCTTTATTTCTGTTTTCTTTTACAAATCGAGAAAAGTTCATATTTTTGCATATCTTTGCAAAATGAAGAAATAAAGAATATTTTATTTTATACATTTTTTCTACAATTTCAACAGAATTTCGATGGAATTTTAAAGATTATATCTTAGTATTAAAATGACCAACTTTGTATAAATGTCGTTCAGATTGTTTAGTTTATTTTAGGAAAAAACACATTGAAGCTGTCGCCAAGTATTAGATATATACATGTAGAAATAAAATGCATGCTCAGCTTTACAATTTTAAAATGTGTTCCATTAAAAGCTACGTTGTTTTGATGAATGAAGACCTTGTTACAGGGTATCATCTAGGCGAACTCACTCGTCAAGAGTCCATTTGCGTGTTATTATTGCAGTCGCTTGATTGTTATTCTTTCTGCATCCTGCTGTGTACCCCCAATGTGGCAGGCAATCTGTCAGGATTCCACCACCAATTCTAATTTTCAATGCGGCCTGGTCTCGAAATTGGGGTTCAGCAACAGCCACCAGCAGCATCTATGTATAACACGCTTATCTTTCGATTACCACAGCGAATTGTATTGAATTAGGTACATAATTCTCTGCACTTTGGACACAAGCACACAACACGAACATATTTCGATGTACACTCCTTTTCCATAAGCATTAATATGCATACAACGCCCTTAACACTTGGAACGAATGCAGAGAATCTTAAAATGGGAACAAAAATAATCGAAAAACTTATCAAAAATATATAAAAACAGCTGGGTTAGGAACGCAGAAGATTACTTACCCATGCAGACTTGAGTACACCTGCTCCTACCTGCATTTAAGTATTTATTTGAAAAATAATTAACGATATTCCATATGGGAGCTATAGACAAAAATGCAGATTATACATCATTCGATTGATTGTTCCTATAGCATCCATATGATATAGTGATTCGATACGGCTGATTCTGTGATAGGGCTGTCTGCAGCCAAAAATATGGATATATCCCAAATTTAATTAAGGCTTTAAAACTTGAGAGCTGGTCTTCATTAAAAACATGGCATAACATATATTTATAAATATATATATTTTTTTTATTTATTTTGTATTTATTTATTTATTTATATATTTTATTTTTTTTTGAGGATGAAGACTGTGTAACTTACCTTACGATATAAAATTTTTAATTTTCCCATTGGTGTTTAATTTTTAGAAAATGCACTTCAACGTTTAATAGAAATGCCTGTAAAAATTTTATTAATTTTATCTCTTGAAATCAATTTGGAATTTTGTTCGAAGATCCAAAACAAACAATATTTGCTAGATTTTATGTTCAACTAACCAACAAAGAGATTAACACTTATTATGTATACACATTTATTATAGATAAATCTACTAATAAAAAATCAAGAAAGCTATAAATACAGTGTTTGGTACTCAAACCTAAGTTAATTCTTATTTTAAGATGATTTAAAATAATTTTATGGTCCGTTTGAACTAATATATAATATCATTGTGCACATATAGATCTTTAAGTATAGATTTTCAAGCTGATTAAACAAAATCTTTGAATGCACATGTTCTTTCACTTGTTAGTTAAATCGTTCAAAATCAGCATAAAGGTCATCGGGCGAAAATGTAGATTTCCACATACATAACACCCTTAGCGGACAGAGTTTAGTACAAGCATTTACAAACATTTTCCATAGACCTCAGTGCTTAGATCGGTCGAGTCACCAGGTCTCAGACAAGTCAAATGTCTTCTATGTGGCTATAATCAAAAACAATTTAGGAAAGTGATTGTCATTGCGAATACTCACCGGTCTCTTGACAGGAAATTGGAGACATAGAAGTCACCTAGCTAAATTGTGTACCGAATTCTGCGCGATTTTGAGATAATGAGAACGAATTCTCAAAGCACATCTTAGAAAATTGTATCCCCTTAGCCAGCAAAATGTGATGTATTCTAGTTAAACATATTTTAAACTCGGAGTAAATAGAAACCCTCAATCCAACAAAGATTATATCATTCGTGCCAGAATAAGGGTTGATGGAAGAGCTATAGGCTCAAAAGGGGACACAATAGACCTAATAATAATAATAATATGGCTTTAACTGGTGTTCAGTCACTGATCCAATCAGTCAATCATGAGAGCTAATTTCAAAAATCTTTTGGTTTGAGCAGATTAATATTAGTTTATTAATGAATTTTGCTCTAGTTTAGATTTTTGAAGACTCAACTACTTTACTCTCGGGTGAATCACATTGAAGCTACATATGTAATTTAAAAAGCAACTGGAATACTGTGATAAAATTGCCTCCTCTGCGGGGAAATAAGCATATCAAAAACATTAAGCTCATGTGTGCAAATTTACTGACAAGGACCTTTAAAATATTCTCATCGCTAAGGTTCATCGATAAATTTTCAGCAATGGTGGTGGTTGTAAATTTCATTGGACTTGGGAACACAACAGCCCACAAAGCCCAACCCAATGGAAGCAACGAACGGAACTTCGGGTGAAAGCATTTTACTTGTATATAACATAAAAAACGCATTAAGTCGCTCAGAACCGAAGCAGAAACACTTTTTTGGGCAATCTTTGAACCTTCACTGAGGGGAAATGCCAATGTTTATATAGCAGGGTGCATTTTATGGCATTTCTCTTCTGCTCTTGTTTTCCCGCCCCATCTCGATGCTCACACGAATATTTCGGATAAGTTCAGCGAAGAAGGGACAATCAGACTGTAAATTGCATCCATATAACTAAGTTCGGCTACATACACAAGGCTATGTATCCAAAAATCAGTTTGCAACCCTTAAGCTGCCCAACATTTAAATAAACATTGATCATTAAGTCAACTTACATGCTGACGGTGCAAACACATCTTGTCGCAGATTGACATTTTAAAATTAAACTCATTTTTGGGCAAGATGGTGAGGCCACTATAACTACTGGAAATACTGCATGCCCTACTATATATTTACACTTTTAATCGCAAATATATAATAATTAAATATGAATAATATATAAAAGTTAAATAATATATACATATATATATACATATTGTCCAAGCTCTCGTAACTTTCTTAACTAATCGAAACGGCTTGCCTAAATTAAATGTTATACAATTTGTTTAGGCTTGAACAGTAATTTAATATGTTTGTGGGCCAGCTCGTAATTTCTGCTCCTTGAAAAATGTTAACTAGAAATTAAATTCATTTTACACCTTTTATATATTTCTTTATATTGAGCTTTTCGTAAAGAGTCCGATTTGTAATTTTCCATACATTTTAATGTAGAGTAAGGCTGACACCCTCTTCCCCTCTGCATACGCCCTTCATAATATACTTTGCAAAACATGTATACACATTTGTTTTCACTTATTATTCAGTTGTTTTTCTACTGAATTCCAACTCCATCTTTAGAATTGTATCTTTTGTTTCAATTCTACATAATCTTGTTCTTACAGTCACCATATGCAGGTCTATGTGGGTAGTTCGACTCATATCAAGAATATCAGGAATAAATACATTCCATGGGCTAGAAGATACTTAATTCGTGCTTCTAAAATTTGAACAATGAATTATCAATATCGAACTTCTTTATTAGAGAGCTTCCATAGAAAAATAAATCTGTCAGTTTTTATTGTCTTGAGACATTATAATTCTCCTTCTATCCGAGACAATATAGCCATATCCGTTTGTCCAATGTTTATGTGTGTAAGTGGGCAGAGCTCTCGCACTTTGAAATCTATCTAGGTATATATGATGGAGTATATCATATATATGACCAGATTAAACTATTATAACAAATAGCTGTCAATAAATTTGTTCCCATGTGAAATTTAGTGGCATAATTTTGAAAGAAAAAAATCAATATCTGACCACTGTATCACATATAAAGAATCAATATAAGAGTTATGACATGGAATATGTATAACATTTATGTCACACTTTCTGGAACAATTTAACTCCACAATTGAGGAGTGTTCAGTCGTGAAGCAGGAATCAAATAAATTGTTTAAAATTACCGTTATTTCGTGTTTAAATTAATAACAATATTTAGATATGAGCAGGTGAACTCCGATTTATAAGAATAACAAATTGAAGTCCAAAGATATCTGTTATTTTTTTGCTTATATTTAATAAGAAATAATATAATTCTCGCAATGTCTATTTAATTTCATAATACGCTCAACTAGTTGCCTTCCAAAATTCATTTTTACCTGTTAAAACTGAGTGACCAAAGTTAAATAAGTTTATACAACTGTATATTGTGTAATACATATTGAATTCAGTCTTTGTTGGATCGAGCATGCATATAAGTACTTCGCAATATTGGACAATTAAACAAATGATAAGATATCTGTTTTTTTTTACATTTAATAAGAAATAATATAATTGCCGCATTGTCTATTTAAGAATGTTTAAAGAAGAATGTTTTAAACTAGGTTACTTCCAAAATTTATTTCTACCGTGTACGCATTTAAGCTGGGTAGCAAGGGTTAAATAAGTTTATGCAACTGTGTCTAACAAATAAACACTGATCAAGTTTTGGCCATATTTATGTCAACGTAAGACAAAATGTTAAGATTTGTGTGTCTCCTGGCGAATCAATAACAAGTCACCTGAATACCTGAATATTACCTATAAATTCCGCACATTTGTAAAGCTAGGATCATTAATTTTGGAAGGTAGACTGCTGCCAACATCTTGCCAAGGTTGGTTCGAATTTTGCCTTCTATTCTTCACAAAATGTCTAAGCCAATATTTCCACGGCTTAAGTTTTTTTATTATTGTTTTTTTTTTTTTTTAACAAAAAAGGCACAATTAATTAAGAAATTCAAGAATATTCTTTATTTTGGATACCTTTCCAAAACAAGTATTTTGTTTAGATTTGACCTTGTCATTTTATAAATTCACATATTTTAATGCCATAGTTAGAGTCAAATGACAGGTTAATACTTGTTAAAAAGGCTTTATGCCTGACACTTTTTTAGCTAAGTCATAATTTTGTAGAAAAATAAATAAATAAATGTCATCTTTGCCAAACATTAGTTACCCTTACGTATGTATGTATATATCATGAGAAAACACAAATACACGAATAATAACACACAATGATATTAATATACCTATCTATGTATATTGAATACAATGCGAGATGGAGTCGTTTGGAATTGGTTTGCTATTGTGTATTTAACACACTGAAGAAATTTAATGAGCCTATATAATATAATAACTATGTGCAGCTTTGCGACAAAGCACTGACAAAACACCTGCCTCAAAAGTTTGGCTTTGGTTATTAGATGACGATCAATATTATGCACTAGATATACTTGATATCTATCCATCTATCTATATCTGAGACATTCGCACATCCTCACTGGAAAAAATATTCGGCTTTTCACTTAACAGCAGTAATCTGCAGGTCCGACTTAGCTAAATTCAACGAATCTTAAATAATGAAAGGCCATTTTCCAGTCAACATCATTTTGTTGTCGAATACAATTTTTTTATTTCTTACATTAAGAATTGAGCTGATTTCTGAACAACTTGTTCAGTACACATTAAAAATAGCTATGGGATATATATATGAAACATGTCTCTTTCTTTGCCCCATAAAGAAGACGAGATGAGCTTTATTTTCGTTTATTATCCGCTTTGCCGACCAAAAACTTTTACATAATCCCAAATGAACTCTCATTTCATTTTAGCGAAATCCAACATTTTTAATACCAAGTACCACACACTCATTAAATCAAGTACGAACTGTGTCAAAACTAAACCAAACCTAGGATAATATTTGGTTTAACAATTTGTTTACCTTTCTACATGGTCTTATACTTGAGTAATGAAGTGTGTAACGCATTGAAGGAGACTCATTTGACACTTAAGCTATATTTATAATAGATCAGCATCAACAGCATCAATGTTTATCTTTAGTTACTTCGTTTTGAAGCCATGTTGGAAAGCAGTATATTTTACAGGCGGGTCGGACTAATTAATCAAATAGTTGTCATCGTTTGTAAAATGGATTCTCATTTAAAAAAGTATTTTGTTTCCAAAGACATTCAGACCAAGCTTTCTTCCCTCACGCTTGGACAAAAAATAATTAATATCGGAATACTATATCGATTATTTATATTTATAGAGAATGGTCGCCATTTTTAAGTTTTACTTACTTAGAGCTCGTTTCAAGCAATTTTTGATCCCTCAAATAGTTTTTTTCTTTGATAAATAAATATTTATGTATAAACAAATAAAAATAGTCGTATGAATGAAATTATATGATTTGATCAGGTAGGCGCGATTCCCATTTGTATATATTCTACCGTCAATAAAACATATTGAATTTACTCTTTGTTGGATCGAGTATGCATATAAGTACTTCGCTGTATATTGACCATATTGGCCAATCAAACAAATCGATCAGTCAACCAATCAAACGAAACAATATATTTAATGAGATCGAATAAAAAGCGAATATGATTACCCAATGTACCGTTAGTTTGTCTTAGGTCTGTGAATGAAACTTCAAAACCATCACAGTTACATAATAATTTATTTAACCTTATGACATATTCGAAAACAAGACTGTTTGAATTTAAATGTAGTTTGTTTAAGCGCTGTATTACATTACCACAAGCAAAATAATACTTTTAGGATAACTCAGAGATAACACATGGAAACATAACAAAAATATTGATCTCAAATGAACTCAATAAATTCGATGTTGTAATGTGAGTTGTTTCGATTGAGAACATCAAATGGAATAGTTAATCACTATTTTTGATTTCGACAGGCTTCGTTGCAAAATATATATTTTAGTGTCTGTTCATGTGCAGCCAAATACTAAGTATCTATGTATTTATACTTGGTACGAGTAACTTCTATGGATGCTTATGAATAAATTCGATGCTGAGAGGTCGTCCTTGAAACGCATTGAGCTCTGCACGTGTTTAGAGATAATCTCAGCGCTGGACCCTTAAAAGTGGCCGACGGTACTTACCAAACAAAATCGAATCTAACGAGTGAACAAAACTAAAGCAAGATCAAATATAACAAATAAGAAACATACAGTTTTAGAAAAGGATGATTTGAATGTAGGCCGGAATGAAAGTGCCTATTTATCGGCCGATTCGATTGACTAAATGAGTACCAAAAGTTGCATACTCATTGGTTTTTTTTTGTTTGTTTTGAATTGTGTATATTTTTGCATTTTATTTTTTTGCAATTTTATGTTTTATTCACAATAATTAACTTTTTAAAAAAGAGAATTGCTAATGCTATGTAAAAATTTACTAAACAAACTATAATCGAACATAAGCATAAACATAACCGACTTTAGACTACAACTTATGAAAAAGGTCTGAAATAATAATAATACAAGAACTAGGATAAAGCGGTTGGCGAAATAATTTCATTTATAAGTATATATGTGTATGTATCGGGCATACGATATTTATACATATAATTATGCATATGGTACAATATATAATATAATGTATGAAGCAAAACATTAACAAAAATTCGATAATTACACAACATAACTGAACTTAGATGTAATATCAGGATTAAGCTGAGTCGATACACATAAAATATATATATATATATATATCTGTTTACATATATATACATATATATATGCACGTTATTTTATGTATATGTACTATATATAAGTAATGTAAGTAGCGTTAAGGTATGTATTGAAAATTAATTGTTTCTCAACTGCTTTCAATGTACTTGTTTGTATTCCTTACACGTATTATTAAAATGTATTTACTTTTTTTTAGTTTTTCTTTTTTGTTGTTGTATTAGTTATAGTTTTATCTTTAGCTTAACGTGCTCTGTTTTGTTTTGTTTTTGTTTTGTTTGGATCAAAAGCGCTTTTAACTATGGAGTGAACATGCACACACATTAATAATCTTACGATTTACACGATTTACTATAAATAGAATGAATTCAACTTTTGCATTTTGCTTTTGTTTTTTTTTTTTGATTTTTTGAATTGTTACTTTCATATGTTTGCTGATTTTTATTTTCAGTTTTACTTTACTTTAATTTCAATTTTTAGTATGCACTAAATAAATGTTTATTTTTTTGGGCACAAAACCCAAATTGTTTTCAAAATTTTCCCTCTTTCTGGTTTTATGTCTTAGTTTATATACAGGAACTTAAAATGTATCTAAGAACACGACACAACGAACAATAAAATGACAAAAATTTATGCTAAAAGTGCGCCGCTGTCTAACTGCTTACGGGGTGTATGTGTGAGTGTGTGTGTGTGTGTGTGTGTGTATTTGGGTGTATATTATTTGTATTTGTGGTTGAAAATTGTTATTCAATTTGTTCGTTTTGTTTTAAGAACATTCACTTGGCCTACAATGTGCTCGTCACATGCAATTTAGCTGCACTTACATTTAGAATCTACTACTTGAATTCTTGTTTTTTGTATTCATAATTAATACGGATAGTATTTTGTGTATGCATATTATAGTTATACTTTAAAATTAATAAGTAATGCGCGTTAATTTATGAGACAAATACATACATGCACATATATATATATACATATATACATATATATATATATATATATATATATATATATATATATGCTCATATTTAGTACAACTACTGAATGTGCTTCCTTCTATTTCTGATTTCTGATTTCTGAATTCTGATTTAATTATCTTTTTGCAGCTATGTCTCTCTAGTATTCAACTACTGCACCAAGCATCAATAGACTGGGTGATTAACATTTGTTTAGCTTGTTTTTAAATATCGTAAGAACTGACTTATTAGTTAGCTACATTTCATTAAACGTAGATTCTCAACTCTACTTGGCAATTTATATGCCAAACAATTTAAGCTTTGAAAACAGCGACGCCAACGCTGGGATTGCCTCACACCACCTCGTCCTCAATCCGCTCTCGTAGCTCCTCCTGCACAGCTTTCCTCACTTCCGAACATATATTTACAGAACGGTGAAAATTCAAGCTGCCTTCAACTAGCAGGGAAAGTCGATCGATATCAATTCGTTCTTAATTGGATTTGAAATCGAGTTCGGACTCGGAATCGGAATCGGATTCGGATTCGGTTGGGAATTGTTGTGATTGGGATTGGCTAACTGCTAGTAGGTGGCAAAGCCCATGGCGCCGGCGCTGCTGTTGTCCAAAGGTCACTGGTGCATCTTGGTGGCATGGTGGCCCATGCTCAGACCCAAGTTCAGGTGATGGTTGTTGTGGTGCTGCTGTGCAGCCTGCGCATGGTTGTGGTTGCTGCTGGAGTTGTTGTTGTTATTCTGCTGGGTGGCCTGCCGCTGCGAGTTCTTCTTGTTCTTCATGCGTCGATTTTGAAACCAAATCTTCACCTAAACATACCCATGCAAATACAACGATATAAATAACATTTTCGTTAGCTTTTCTTTATTTATTTAACACACCTGACGCTCCGTCAACTGCAGATTGCGTGCCAGCTCCCAGCGCTTCTGTTTGGACACGTACGCATTGAAGAGAAACTCCTTTTCCAGCTCCAGCGTTTGGAACTTGGAGTACGGCTTGCGTTTTTTTCGCACCGACACCTGTCCGGTCCATTCGTGCATCGCATTTGTCGGTGTGCAAGGACCTACTGCACCCACTGAAAGGCCACCGGATGCGCCTGGGGACGATCAAAATAATATTCACACATATTTCTCATTATTTTGCTTACATCAATTATTATTTATTATTAAATTTATTTATTTTATATTTTAAATTCTACAGAAATTTATAATTAGAACAAATATTATTCTAGAAAATTTTAATCTAATGCAAAAAAAATTAATTAATTTGGAATTCAAAGTGAAATGTAAAACGAGCAAGTCGAGTGAGCTCGACTACAAGATACCCTGAGCCTAGTTGTCAAAAATATATTATAGTTTTAATGCCATTTTTATGCCATCTGATAGTAATGAGATCAATATGAAAAATTATTTTCAAGTATAACTGTGGTGTTTCTTATTCGATCTTGTGGCAATGTCAAGTCAATCAAATAATATAAATAATTAGAATATGTATTAAATGGAACGGTCTGCTTTTAAATTTTTAGCTTTTATTGCTATTGAAAATCAAACGAAGTAAACTTGATCTTCACAGGGTATACGGGAATTTATATTCCAAAATTTAGAGTTGTGGTTCTATTTCTCGTCTCTGATACAGACGGATTGACGAAAAAACGGACAATTATTATTATTAGCTTAAATTGAATTTAGCGATTCGATCAACAAATATCGGACAGAGATTCGGCTAGATTCAGCTAAACTATGGTGGCTGACAGGAAATTAATTTTTAAAAAACATTTTCAGCAAATAAATATTTGTTCTTATGTTAAATGAAAAACACAAATATAAATTTCTCCTAACTGCTCTTAGGGCAAATAAGATATAATTAAATTCGAGTGAGCTCATTGCAGTCTAGCAGAGACTATATAATATATATAGAATAAGGATCGATGAAGTAAAAAGTTAAAAATAAATTGGCATTAGCAAAAAACAAAAATGAATTTAGCGAGTCCTTTATAATTAGTGCTTAAACACTCAGTTCAAAGTGGCTTGTACACGAAATGGGGGTAGGCAGTTGGGTTGGGGAGGTGGCAATTGTTTTAATATGTATTGGCACACCCACCGACAGGAGCACGAACCCGGTTGAGTGTTGACGATATTCATTTATGAGGCATTTTGCAATACGCTAATTAAATGACAAACTTGACAGTGTCGCAATTTGCAGTTTGCCCCACACTCGCCAACAGGCAGCAGAGGCAAACAGCAAACAGCAATGCGAAAAGCGATAACACAAATACACTCAAAAAAAAAAAAAAATCACCAATGAAACTAAAATGTTTTGCTTGTTTAAGAAATAATAAATATAAGAAAAATAATTGTAAATATTACAGACTTTTTTCCTATTGATCAGAAATAGAAAATATTTCAAAAAATTAGAAATGCTAACCCAGAATTTTAGTTAAGAAAACCCTTTTCGAAATATTGATAATTGAAAATTAATTAATTTATATACTAATTTTTGTGAGATCTCAAATTACTAATTATTAATAATAATATAAGAAACCAAAACGTTACATTAAAATATAAAAACACATTTTATATTTAGAAATAAACTTTCTGAATAATAAGTTGAGTTACCCTTGGCGAATTTCTAAAAATGAATGCCAGTTGTTTTTCTCTGTGTATGTGTGAGTCTACGTGTGTGTGTGTGTGTGTGTGGACTCACCTGTGCTCGAGTAGGCCTCGGGGAAGGTGCGCAGCCCACCTGGGGAGGAGTAGGTGGGAGTCTCGTAGCTGGACTGCGAGGTGCCCTCGACGGACTGTCGCGCCGCTGCCGCCGCGCTGACAGATGCATGGCGCTCATCGGTGGCGCTCATGTAGACCGCCGCTGCAGCGGCATTCGGTTGATCACGGTAGTTGGGCCAATATGGGGGCTGCTTGTTGTCGTACGTGCAACATGCGAGAGGGGGACGAGAAGAAGGCAAAAGCGTAAAGCGTAAAGTTGACATTGAGTTGTTTACTAGACAGCTGCTGTCTGGCGCACAATTCGAGCCGGAGTCTCAGCGCCTGTTGTTGTTGTTGTTGTTGTTTTGCACTCACCTGAAACTGGGTCTCTGGGTAACCGTAGAACATCGGCTTGCGATCCCTGTCGATATAATATGGCGTGGCATGGTACTGGTTGAACTCGTTCTCATAGGGCCACGGATGCCCGTGCCGCTTAACTGGCGTCGTTGCGTCCGCCTCGAAGCCGGGCCTGATCGCGGGTATATGTATTGGCGCTAGTGAGATGGACATGTCTGTAAAAGAGAGAAGAGACATTCTCGTTATCGATTGCCTGTCAAACAAATCAACTTGACGAACATTCTCGTTCCTAATTATGCGCCCAACAATTTACTGTGAAAATACAATTAATTTTTTTGAGAACAGACTGTTGTCTTGGAACAGACTGTATTGAGTCGCAGCTCAACATATCCAATCAGTCAGAGTTCGAAATCAACAATAATAATTATTTAACAACAATAAATGTTGATAGTCTTAGTTAATATTTGTACACAATGGCTATTATAACTAGAAACAATAATCTGGTTCAGAGTGCACGACCCGAATATACCCTGTAAATACCTCTGAAACGCCCCTACTGACATTTCTACTTATATTACCTAGAAAACAAACTAATACGATGAAATGTAAGCGCTTCTCGCAGCATAAATGCTTATTTTCCTCTCAGAAAATGAATAATATGTATATATATACATATAATTATAGAATTATACAAATAAAAGAAAATGATGATCACCCTTAAGCAAGCGTATTAAAAATAAATTTCATAATTTGAAAAAATTTGGAGATTTCAACGAAGTTTGTATGAAAATACTCAAAACCAATTTGGTGTATCGAACTCATTAATTCTTTGAGATATGCTTCAAAATGGGAAAATGAAACTCTATAGACCCGCTCAAATAATAAAAAGAACTCTGATACTAACAAAATGAAATTTATAACTTTAAGGGACTTAGATAAGATAATAACAAAAAATATTAAATTAATTTCTATCAATTAAAAACTATCTGCTAATTGTTGAATACAATTAAATGAGAAAATGAGAATAAGTCATGTATTGGGATTTAATCAAAACCAGGTATACCCCAAGAATATAAAGGATCCCAGTATAATCGCTTATGGCTGGGGATATATATATATATATTGAAGGTTCCCCTTATAAGTAAATCGGAAAATTCGACCGACAAGTATGATGGAAAACTGTTGCATTAGTCGTTGCTATTTGAATTCAATTAGTGACTTATTTTCAATAATCTTTCTGATAATTTAACTGAGAAGTGTTCTATTCAAAAAAAAAAAAAAAAAAAAAAATAACTTTGTTTGTATGGCCTCTGACTGATTTCAAAAGATCATTGAAAAATTTACTGATGAACGAATTTTGAAGCTTTTAATATGATTAACCTGAAACTTATTTGCAAATATCAATATGAACCTTAAATGAGAACTTGTTTTACCATTTTGAGCAAACAGACAATTATTTTGAAAGCGCTACTGTTTTTAGCAATCCCAAAAGTGGATGCCCTGAACAAAGCCGGTATTTTAGTATTTAATGACTGCAGTTTATTATGAAACTTAATCCAATACTTAAAAATCAAATAAATTCATTAACATGCTTAAGCCATAAGGTGATTTTTATCACCCAAAGCAGATCTCAAACAAAAATCAGTCAAGAAATCAAAACTGTCTCCTGAATTATTGTAAAATTGATTGAAATAAAATTGGGAATGAAAATATAAATATATCGTATAAACTGTGCCAATGAAAATGCAGAGCTTTTTTTTAAATACAGAAACCATCGTCATCAACCTGGACTCCTATATTCAATCTTAGGATATAGATGTTAAAGGTGAACTAGTCTGAATTGTTGTCAAAACAAGCCAGATTTGTACTTAAGGGTTAAGGGAAATTAGCTCATTGACTACTGCCTACTAGTCATAAACTAATAAACAGTAGAAATGCTCTTTAATTTAATTACTCCAAATTATTTTTACGTGTTTTAAACACTCAGGGAAAATAAAGGCCTAAATTAAAAAAGTCGCCTTAAAATGAAAAGCGGTTGGAAAACTGGAACGTTTTTCTGCTTTTTAGAAATAATTTTTAAATACAGGAAAAACAATTTCTTAAACTTAGAAATGCTTTCCTTAAGTCGACAATCCCAAAAGTATGGTTTTCTTTTTTATTATATTTTAGAGATATTTTTAATTATTAAGAAATGCATTTGTTAAGTATCCCAATAGAATCTTAAGTTTTTCAATTCTAGTATACATATATTGATAAACTATATTATATATTGATAAACTATTTAAAATGTTTGAATATGTGAAATCTTACAATCCCAAGAAAAAAATAGAAAAACATTCTGAACATTATGCATATTTTTCTAAATATATGAAAAATAAGCACTAAAATTAATATAAGCATAAACTCTGTTTGCTAGAAGTACACCTTCTGAATAATAAGCTAAGTTAGGCTTGGCGCCAAAAGTATGGGGCAATTTCTAAAATTCAGGGCTACTTCAGTTAAGTTGATTTAATTTCAAGATCGATAACTAAACCACACACCATAAAACTATAGTCGAGTCTCAATTTGCACGAGTTACACACATTTACAGGACATCATCGCATTTGAATATATTATAATGACTCAGTTATATAGATTAAGGTGACAATCAGACTGAGTCTTGAAGAGAGGAGTCTCTATCGTAGTTAGGGGTGGTGGTAGGGGTAGGGGAGGAAGGGTGCTCCAATTACCTGCTTGCTGAGAACTGACACTGGAGGGAGAAACACTCGCCGTTGTTGGTGCAACAATTTGGCTTTGACCGGCTGCCACAACCGAGTTTTGTTGCAGAGCAGACGTGGCGCCACCACTTGGTGCACTACTCGGTGTCTGCTGCTGCTGCTGTTGTTGTTGTTGCTGCTGCTGATGATGAGGTGATGTGAGGTGTTGGGGTTGCTGCTGTGCGGCTTGACCCGTAGGAGTTTGGGCGGGACTAAGGGCGCCGCTAACCGGGGTTGTTGCAAGTTGTTGCTGCTGCTGCTGTTGTTGCTGCTGTGGCGGGGGCAGATGCTGGAGAGGCGGTTGTTGCTGTTGCACGGGCCCCGGCTCCTCATACATCGCCGCATGTGTGGGCGTGGAATGTGTTGTGGGCGTCGTCTGTTGCTGCTGCTGCTGCTGTTGCTGTTGCTGCTGGAGTACGGCGGATGGCGTGGAGAGTGCAACCGAGGCGGAGGAGACGACTGTGTGCTGCTGCAGATGGTGGTGCAATGGCTGGGTCTGAGGCAGGTGGTGGTGATGGTGCGGATGGTGATGCAATTGCTGCAAATGTTGCGCGGACTGTTGCAATTGTTGGTGTTGCTGCTGCTGCTGTTGTTGCTGTTGCTGCTGCTGTTGCTGCTGCTGTTGTTGCTGCTGCTGCTGCTGCTGTTGCTGCTGTTGTTGGTGTTGCAGTTGGTGGTGCTGCAGCGCGACCGCCGAGGCGCTGGCTGAGGTGGGGTGTGGGTGTGATGGATGTGGCGGATGTGGGGGATGTGGGTGTGTGTGATGTGGCCCCCACCAAGCCCCGGCAGCGGCGTGCGACCCGACTGCCGAGACATCGTGGGGGTCGTAGAGAGCGCACGCCAGCGGGATGGTTGGGGTTTGGGGAAGGGGTGGAATATTTACGGTTATCTTGAGTGCGTCTCAGTCAATCTCAGCGGAAAATGAAAGGCACCGCAAACACACACCAAACACCAACACAGACCGAACGGGACGCGGCCCCCAAACACCGACCCGGTTTCGATTTTGGCTTAGTCTTTTTATTTTGTATTTTTCTCTTTATATTTTCAGTCACAAATATGCCAATTTCTTTTTCCAATTTCAGTTTTTGCTTTTGTTTTTTCTTTGTTAGTATTTCTCTTTATATTTTCAGATTTTCAAAAACAATTTTTTTTTTCAATGCCACTTTTTGGCTTCACTTTGAGCCGGTTTATGTTTGGTTTTTTTTTTAGTTTTCTGTTTAAGCAAGTCCAATACAATTTAATGTATTTTTGCCAGACAATGTTTTATTTATTTTTTTATTTTTAGTTTTAATTGCCGGTTTTTTGCTACTTTTCAGGCGGTCTTTTTTGTGTTATTTCTCTTTATAGCAGGCCAACTTTTTTTTTGTATTTCCCTTTATATTTTTAGTTTAAATAATAGTTTAATACAAGTACTTTTTTGCAATTGCCGCTTTTTGGTTTGATTCTTATTTGCAGTTTTACGACCCAAAAGAAGTCGACGTTTAACTCACGCACACAAACGCACGCACTGGCACACACGCACAGGCACACACGCACACAAGCACGCACACACGCACAGGTCAATGATGACGGAGTGCGCTGCTTGCGAGGGTGAGCGAGCGAGAGAGAGAGAGAGCGAGAGTCAGAATTCGTGAAGAGCGTGGCTGGACGGGCGAAGAGAGCACTAACTAAATACCACCCACAACAGTTGCTGAGTTGCTGATGGGGGGCGAGGGCGAGGGCGCGGGACGTAGGCGTTCTTGATCGAAAGCCAGTCGAAGAGATAACACAGAGCACAGGGTGTTTACGGGGCTTAAGACTCGCACAAATGTTTTCAAATTGGCCTTTTCCCAGTTGGTCAATTTTCCATTTTTCAATTATTAATCAAACTTTCAATTTGAATTTCTTCTTATTAGGTGTACTATTTTTTGTTCAAGTTTTGTATTCACTTTTAAGTCACATGTATTGCAAATATTTTACTTAGTTTTTTATTTGATGCGTTTTGTTTGTTGACTTTCGAATTTGTTGTTGTTAAAAGAAGTTTTTTTTTTCTTTTTGATGCCGGTTCAAATGGCGCGAATGAATATTATTTTTATTCAGTATGTGAGAGAGCGAATCTGAGTTGTTGTTATTGTTGTTGTGCTTGTTTATTATTATTATTATTATTGTTGTTGGTTTTTTTTTTATGTTGCTGGTCATAAAATTTGATTTTACGATCAAAACAAACAATTAAAAACTCGCCGCTCGCAACAGTTAATAAAATTCAGCAAATACTCGTATTATTTTCTTGAGCATTTTTATTTTCATTTTTATTTTGTTGGCGATTCCATAGTGCCAAACATATTTTTTTCTTTTTTGTCGTCGAACAACACTTCACTTGAGTCAATGTTCTCGCTGGTTTCGCTGGTTGTTGCTGTAGCTGTAGTGGCTACTTTTGGGATACAAAACTCAGGTCTTTCTTAGTGTTGTCGCTGCTTTGACGCCCGCACGACTTCGACCGTACAGAGCGAAGCACAAATCTACACTGGCAGCGGCTGCGAAAACGACGGCGACAGTCAGCAGAGCCAACAGCAGCAGAAGCAGCAGCAGAAACGGTGGAGTCCAAGCAGCGACTCTCACTCTCACAAAACAAACAGAGTCAAGATGTGAACAAAAGGCATATTCGATACGTGTGCCTGACTGCTGCTGACTGCGCGGCGCCTTGTATCCGTGTGCCCAAAAGAGAGTCTCGCGCATGCGCATCTGCGTATGTGTGTGCAGTGGTTGTTGTTGGCTGTAGTCGCGCTCTCTCTCTCTCTTTGCGGCGCGCGTTATGCACACGCACAGTATGTGTGTGAATGTTGGATACACGCATGCTTGTATGTATGGGTGTGCACATGTACACACGTCCGTGAGACCCAATGCTTTAAGAGAGCCTCCTATTAAGTGAGACTATTTCAGAATTGTGGTATTTTCTTTTGTTTTTTTTTTTGCACCTTGAGAATATCGATAATAATTACTGCAGGGTTTTCAGCAGGTGCACAAGGAACATTTAAACAGTAGTACAGCAGTACAATTACACAGTATAGCCTTTGTGTGCTCTTTTCACAGTGCAGCTACCCTTCTCTTTCGCTCTCTCTTCTTGTGTGTCTCGCTTTCTCTCTCTCTCTCTCTCACTCTCTGTTGCTGGTTCTTGTTAGTTGTTTGTTTGGGGCTGATTTGAATACACGTACTTTCAACTCTCGCGCACAAGAGCGCCATCTATGGCCGAGATTTCAATGGGAAGGGACTGGGGTGGCTCCCTCAACATTGCGATGTTTTTTCTTTCTTTTCTTTTCTTTTCTGTTTTTCGAATCGCGTCGTTAGTTGAATGTTGCCCTTATATTCTTGCAACAGCAACAACAGCCATTCAAGACAACATTTATATATATACATATATTTATTAATATATATATATATATATATATATATACATATATATACACACGCAAAGAGTATTAAATTGAACCCCTTCTCCGATAATTAATCAAAATGAGCTAAATAAATATACATATACACACACACAATAATTTACGACAGCATACAAATTGAGACAATTGCGCTGGCTTCCCAGCAGCAATTTAATACGAGCGCCTGTCCCTGGCCCTGCCCATGCCCCCTGCCTCATGTTTCATGTTCAACATTTGTCGAATTTAACGCTGCAATAGACAATTATGAGCATTTTACGACAATTTCCATTGGAAGAAGAAAACGGCATTGAGACAAGGACGGCGAAATGTTGACAAATCATAAAAGGATACACATTTCCCAGCACAGTCAACTCGGTTCACGTTGCACGTTGCACGTTGCATGCATCATACCAAGGGTAATAATAAACAGCCAAAAGAAAAACAACAGAACGACGAAGATCTAATACCCTATCGTTCTCTAAACTATAAAAAATCTATACCATTCCAAAAAAAAGAGGTGCTAAAAACGGAAATTATTTGGTCAAATTGGAGCACGCCTCAAAGTAGCTAAACACAAGTTTTCATATCGATTCAGATTATGCAAGGATTTGAAAAGGACGGCATCCGATTCCGACTTGGGTTAATAGTAAAAATGAATTTCTAAAAATTAGAAAGTATTTTTTTTCTCTTTAATGTTTTAGAAATATTTTCTATTGTTAAGAAAAGCATTTCTAAAAAGTAAAACATTAAAAAGTAAGCGCAGCAGTGCGTGTAAAAGTAACGTAATTTGGATGTGCTTACCTGGTGGCTGGGAATTGACGCTGGAAGGGGATATACTCGCCGCTATCGGCGCAACAATATGAGTTTGGCTGGACGCCACTTCTGAGATTTGCTACAAGTAACGCTGCTACCGTTGATACTCTTTAAATTGTGAATGGTTCACAATGGTAGATTGCTGCAAAAGAGAGAGAGAGAGAGAGAGAGAGAGCGAGAGAGTGAGTGTGAGAGAGAGAGAAGAAATTAGTGAGTTGAAAGCAATGCGATAAATGCAGGCGCCGCCTTGCGACCACTTTCCCAGCACACTTAAGGGTTAAGACAACAACAGCAACAAGAACAACAACAACGACAACAGCGTTGACGTAATGATGTTTCCTACGTTACTGCGTCCCTTCCACAGGGAAGTCATCTTACATCTTTATGACTGGCGCAAACGTCTTGTTTGCATTTAATACCGGGCAGGTAATAATGCATTTCAGGCCCAGTCAGAGTTGCTGCTGCTGAGTTGTTGTCGGGCGAACGGAAGTGAGCGCCGAGCTAGGCAAATATATGTACAGACAGACAGCCAGTCAGGCAGACAGAGAGACGGGCAGACAAAGAGACAGCCGTCAAACACATCGTAAAATTTGTTTCCTCGCCTTGTATTTGCATTGTACAAAATTCTGCTGTTTGAGTTGAGGCCATTTGCTTTTTTCTTTGGCGGTGTCAGGGTCAAAGTCAAATCTATTTGTACTTTCATGCCCTACTACAATATACGTGGTACCAATTTGCATTCAGAGGCACATGTGCTACTTAAAACCATATCACTTTCAATTCTAATCCCAGTTCGCTTATAAAAAAACCATTTGGGTAAAACAGTGGTAGTTTCTTTAAACTAGAATCGGTTGATTTTGATTGATTTACTCATTATTACTAATTGCAGTTAAGCTACTTTATTGAACAAGAATTTCTATAGCAGTTATCTTAATCTCGATTTTTTAAATTCGATTGATAGACTCAATATTCATAATTGTTAAAATACATTATTGGAAAAGTATTGTTTTGGCTTTAGATTACTTATCCCACTCAAATCAGACAAATGCCCAACAAGTATTAAAGCTAATTTCAATCACTTGCTGCCATTGAAGTTTCTGTGGAATCCATCTTCTGTGGAATCTCTTTGAATTCATTCCCAAAATATTTCATAATTTGTTAGTTTGGTCCGATATATTATGGTAAATAAAAATGTTTTTTTTTTTAGAAGACTCATCTTTCATCCAAATTATATATATAAATATCTTATATATGATCTTATCAAATGGAAAACAGACGGACAAAATTACACGAAAAGCAAATATCAACTTTCAGCACACTTTTCGAAAACTTGATCAAATTAAAACTAAACTTTTTTTATTCACCAGCGAGGGGATTCCCCAATCACATTAAAACTATAACAAATATATATATGAATGAAATTCTAAACATAAAATTATTTTGTGTGTTATATATTATTATCTATAATCCAATCTAAATACAAATGACTTAATTCACAGCAGATGTTTCATGATTTGGATTATCTATGTGGGCTATAAATTTACTCATCGATGCTATTCGATTTTTTGTTTTTCAACAACAAAGAAGCCTTTAGTTCATGTGTTCTCTTTTGTAATGGTCCAAAAAAAATTAAAAAATGAATAAAAACAGAACAATAAAAAGAAGTTTCTTCCATATTTAACGATGTTAAAATTTGAATAAGTTAATTAACAAAATTAATATTCAAATGGGTTTATGGTCGCAGCAATGGCAGCTTATGGCTTCATTATGAAGACACGGCCCGACTAAAAAAAAAAACTAAAATTCAGACAACTATAAACCCAACACAAAAACAAGTAAGATCATTTCAAACAAAATTCACATGCCATATGAAGAAAACAGCATTCCCGCAACCAACGGCCAACCAAACACAAGACTCACGGTGAGAGAAAAGTTCATTGGCTCTACCACCATAAAAAAAACCTAACTAACAAAAAAAAATGAAAGAACGAGAAAAAAAATAGAAGAATCGGGTTTTCGGTGGTCTGCAAGATGCTGTGAACGAATTAAATTAAATTTGTGTTATCCAATTAGACACAGCACAGCTCATTGCTGGCAAAGGGGGCCTCCTCAAGTTTAACGATCTTTCTCCCAGCTAATTATGAGACGCCGTCTGTTTGGCTGTCCCCCCGGTCCAGTCCAATGGCAGCAGCGATGCTGATACTTTTAATTGCTTTGAATTTCTTTATTCTCAGAACCCTTTCGGCTTAAAATGTTTCCCTTGCAAAGAGCCCAAAGTCAAAGCAGGGAAACCGAAGAATTTAGATATCAGAGATTCCAGCTAAGCTCAAATCGTCATCGCCTCGAGACGTGGATGAAAAATCTTGTTGTTTTTCCAGTTTCCACAGACAACGACAAGCGCTGAGTTTGGAGTATCAAAGTGGGACCCGGTCGGTCTTCAGGAGCCAGCAGAAACCCAAACACAAACCGAAATGCAGTCTCAAGTCATCGAACAAGTTTCTGGCTAGTCTTAACATTCCTGTTTCTTTTCTTTTTTTTTATAAAAATCAAAACATGTTCAAACCGGGTCGGGGCAATTGGTTTTCAAAAGAAAAAGAAGAAAAAAGATAGCTATGCCTCGAGCACATCTACATCTACACACATCTACACACACGTGCGTGTTAAAGGCAGTCTTAAGCAGTCCAAATCAAGAACAAAGAGAAAACACACTAATGCTGCCAGGGGATGGCAGATGAAAATTGAGAGAAATATGGCACATCGTCTACTGACAGCCTGAAGATGTCTGATGCGAGACATTTTGTGCAGTCGTCTTCAAGAGACAAGAGCTGTGGAGGCAACTTCAAAATCTACGGCATACATTTCTCGAGCATGTGTTGCTGCCACTCAGTCAGCCCATCTTCCTGCTGCCTCAACATGGCCACTGCCCCTCGGAGTCATTCACTTATTTTTGTATTTTCCCTCTGCTTTGTGTAGTTGTCTCAATTCAGTTCAGTTCTCGATAGTTATGTAGTACAGAAATCTGTGTGTACTGTACATGAATCATTCACAACGAAAACATAATATCCATTAATATATTTGAATCGAAATTTAGCATTTAAAGACTTTTGGTATTTGTGATATTTATATTATTTAGTTGAGACGAGAGACTTGGAGACTAGAAACTAAATTAATTTGAGAATATTCAACAATTTGTCTGTTATGAAGTATTATTAATATTATTACTATAATTAATAATAAATTACAGCTTTAAGTTGTGCGCAGAAAGGATTTACATATATGAAAATTTGATATTTGTATTCAAATTTAATGACTTTGTTTAATCAATGCTAAGTCTAAACACAAGATTCAATGAAATTTCTTAAAGAGTGAATCAAAAAAAAAAAAGAAAAGGAAATCCCCATCATAATATGTATTAATTGTGTAATAAACGTATATCTAAATTTTCATAGCAGATGCTTTATGATGTGTTACAGTAAAAGTTGTTAATGATTATTTTATGCTGGACAGTTTAGCGCCAATCGGGCAATTAGAAACCCAGACAAAGCACCTGAGAAAATGCCAGGTCCGTGTTTGTTTGTCTGTTGTTGTTGCTGCTGCTGCTGCTGTTGCTCTTGTTTACTGTGTACTTAAACAATATTTTAGTACAATAAATCTAGCTAGTTTACTGCTTTTATTGCCAGCAAAGCGTTTTACGACAAACAAACCGACATGCAGGGTGCCCCAGAATGACGGCGTATGACAGCAAACTCTTCAAGTGAGTCGCAGGCAGTAGGTATTTTTTTATTTTTATTATATATAAATAAACAACCCTTTAATTTGAGCACTGCTCGACTATTCCGAAATTGTTGTGTGCTGAGTGAAGTCCAAATTTTGAGCAGATTTTAACAGGCAACTCTATACACACAGAAAAAAAAACTCCACTTGAATTTTAGAAATCGTATTAAAAATCAAAAAGCATTTCTTGATAGATATAAGAAAAATATTTTCTAAAAATATAGTGCACTTTTTATATGGTAAAAATATTTTCAATTTTTAAGAAATACAAAACTAGAATTTATGGAAAATACCCTTTCTAAAATTAAGAAAATTAGAGTTAAGTTGTCGTGTGTCTCAAATATATTTTCTCTATTTTTGGAAAATGTACACTGCAATTCAGAATAGAAAAACACAAAAATATTTCTTCTGAATAATAATGTGACTTAGCCTTGGCGCCAAAAGTATGGAAAAATTCTACAAATCAGGTCGTTTTTTTTTGTCTTTCTAATTTTCATCGGACGACATCTTCTGAGTGAATTTTTCTCTTTGAAGCCCATGCAGTTGTTATGCGAGTCATTCATCTTTCTCAGTGATTTCGAACGACCTTCGGCCATATAAAATATTTCATTATACGGCACACGTTGCATGTGGTCAGCAGAAGGGGAGGTGAGAGGATGGCCGTGGCGGGCACAACAGTCGCGGCCATTAAAATTGACACATTTGCAGTCAAATCGAGTCGGTTCGGTTCGGTTCGGTTCGGTTTGGTTCTGTTGTCATGGAGAGAATTCAAATTCCACGCACTAAGTCTTTTGTCTCTGGCCACTTGGACAAATGGTAGCCCATAAATATCCGGGGTCTGTTGAACTTGAAAAACATGCGAGTTGTCTTCGTTTTATGGCGCCTTTTTTATTTATTGGCAATTCGCCATCAAGAGCTATCTCTACGAAGTTCCGTGCAATTCCCACGCAGCGGTAAAAAGATGATATCTGCTAATGCATAAGCATATTTTGAATAAACTAAAGCAGAACTAGCTAATCCAAAAAATATGGTGAGCTTGTAAATAAATTAAGATTAGGGGTTATCATTTAAATAAATTCGAAATGCTTTCAGCATTGTTTCTATTAAGGTGCTCTTTGTTTTTGTGTTTGTTTTAGTTTATTATGAGTGGTCAAAGGTGTTAATTGCTCTGCTCTCTCGGCCAACAAGGTGCTAATTCCACTTTTATGGTCATTAAATCGGCCACCTGTTCAAAATTCGAAAACCCCATCCCCAAGCTCGTCAGCTCCAGAGTTATGTTTGTCATTATCTAGACGGTCATCAGTACACTGGCATTAATGTGTGATAAATGTTGGAAAGCAAACACGGAGCGCGATAGTCGAGAATGCCTTTGAATAAATTTTGATTGGCCTTGAAGTGAGCTGAGCTTCCAGTTTGAATATTGCGGTAGCGACAATCAAATTCATATGCAAATCTGTTGATTTAAATACTAAAACACATAGCTAGTTAAAATTCTTAAAGTTGCAATACAATTAACAAAGAGCACTTTTTCTTTCTTCTAAAGCCTCCACTAAGCTGCAGCAAAACAAAGCCAGAGCCGGAGCCAGAGTTGGGGGGAAAGGACATAAAACTCATTTTGCCAAAATAAGTAAAATCATCAATTTTACTTTCCTTTTTTTCTTATTTATTCTTCTTCTATTCTATGCCGGTTATCTGAATCTCAACTTCCAAGGCATTTTCTTATCGCTCACAGCAGGGGATGGAAACTTTGTTGCTCATAAGAGATCCATGGGGGACTTTGAGTTGCCTTTTCCTCTTCCTTTTCCCTTTTTAAAGAGCCCAGTGCAAGGCGACTTGCTCATTTACATAAGCATAATTTACACATAGAGTAGTTACGCAGCCAAATAGCTTTGAAAGATACACACCCACACACACACACACACACCCACACACACACACACACACATGTCAGCAACATGGCCGTCCTGCTCCAGCAGCTAAAACAGCAGCTAAAGTCAGCAAAATATTTATTCAAATAGCGTACGCTTCCCCCCTCCCCTCCCATTTCCCCTTGGCCATCTCCCCAAAGGTTAATTTCAGTTTCGGCGAGGCCATTGTCAACCCCCGGCAAGACGGCAACCATCAGTTGTGATGACGCCAACGCCGCTGGATACTGGGATACGCAGAGCAACCCCAAACAAGACGGAGCCAGAGCAAGAGCCAGAGCCAGAGCCAGACCCAGACGCGATAAGCAAACTCAAAAGCATTCAAAGATTTCAAAGAAAATGGAAAATGCGAGAAAATGGGAGCAAATGGGGAAAATGGCATGGCCGCTAGAGTTCTCAGCCAAGACGAAAAACAAACATCAGCAACCCCCGTCGAAGCCATCGAATCGAGTTTGCCGAGTTCGCCGAACAGGCGACGGCATTTAGCCGAGCTGCAAAACACTTTTGCTGACGTTGTCACTTCTACGTACAGTGGCGAACAACAAAATAGCACCACTACTACATTTCTTCTTACAAATCAAATCCATTTGAAAATTATCAAACTTTTTCTTTTCTTATTTTCAGGTTACATTTTTCTTAAATTTAAAAAAGTATATTTAATTTTCAGCAAGCGAATCTAACCTAGCTGATATTATTTCAACAACTTACGATTTTAGGGGTATTCGAATCCGATTTAAAAAAAGACAACAGCTAAACTATAATATAGCAGTCGAGAATATTTTCTAAGAATTTTAATTTCTATATTATAGAAATGCATTTCTTAATAAGAAATATTTCTAAAAAAAAAAATAAAAGAAACACCATATTTTTGGTCGATTGTCGATTTAGGATATTTCCAAAAACAAGAAAAACTTTCTAATTTCTGGGGAAGCTTTAATATTAGGGCGATTTCTTAAATTTCGGGTCGATTTCCTTTCTGATTGTAGTAGCAATTTTTCAAATGTCGATTTTTAATCTATTAGTAATTTATTTTGATTATTACATTTAAAAAACGATATTGGATGGAAATTTCTGCAAAGAATCAGTGAACTGGTTTGATGTTCGTTGGGTGTCTTAAACTTTAAGGAGAGGAGAAGCCTGAGTTGAACTAAAAAATTAAATGCTTACAAAATTAGGGTTTTTCTTCCTCACTTTTATTTAAGAGTTTTTAGCTTTTAAAATCGAATTCAAAAAAAGACATCTTTGAATACATTTCTTGTGAGAAAAGTGCTCTTATTTTGTTCGCAACTGTACACACATACACACACATAGATAGATACACACCCAGAGCATAGCACAACCCCAAATGATGGATAGTGGGTGGCCGCGAGGGTGGCAGCGACTCTGAACGGACTCTGAACGAGCTATTCGCCTTGCCATAATATCGATCCCTTGTTGCCTTCGCTCAATGAGTTCTCAATTTACTGTGCTTCCGTTGCCTTCAACCTCCCCTCCCCCCCCCCTCTACCTCTCCCCCATTGGCCACACTGGCCACACCCGTGGCACTGTGGCTCGTGTATAGATTTCGTATCTATATATACACGCAAAGTTGGAGCTTACACTCACACACTCACAAAAAACATCGAACTGAATTTTAGATAATCGTCCTAAAATAAAAATCGCCTGAAAAATAGAAAATTTTTCTTCTTTTTAGAAATAATTTGTCAGTTTTGAAACAAATAACTGCGAATTGTCGTATCTATGGCTATTTTTTTTTTCAAATTAAATAATATGAATTATTAACCTATTATTAATTAATTAACTAATTATTAACCTATTATACAAGCAACAAAAAATCAAATTTTATAGTTTCGCTTGTATGGAAAACCCAATAGAAATTATTCATATTTTTTTCTAAGTTTTAGAAAAATGTACCCTGAAATTAAGAAAAGAAAAACTTGGGTTTTTAGAAATATACTTTCATAATAATAATTTTAAACACCCTTGACGTCAAAGGGAAAGGGACTTTTTCTGAGTGCACCCACACACAATGTTTCACAATTGAAATGCATTCGATTTTTTGTTTTTTTCCTACGACCATTTTGCGCAAATTTTGCAGGTATGGAGATATATACATATATATATATTATATATATATCGTAGTACATATATATGTAGTACACAAATTTATGTATACTTTTGTTAATGCTTGAAGACAAGCTTTGCATTCCTGACATCGAATTTAACATCGAGCTGGAGAATCTTTGTTCGACCACGTTGTCATTATTAATTGAATTATAAATTTAACATTTTAATATTGTGCCTGTGCATGTCTGTAGCTCCTCTATATTGTTGTTGTGGTATTTGATGCCTGCCTTTTGCTTTTTCTTTCCCCCCAACCCCCTGTAAACAACTTGAGCATGTGCAACGCGCTACGTGATATGCTTGGCAACGGTTGCATACCCCGAGTTCGTGGAATTTTAGCTGACTAAGATGATGAGGACCTCAAGCTAATTTTCATTTGGGCGCATGCGAAGTTGATAATATTGAAGAAGAGGGGTGGGGGGTTGCAGAGGTGGGGCACTGCACAGTGAGGCTAATTGTAAGAGCCTTAAGCATATCTTTGAAACCAACGCATTATTTTGAGTGTTTCAATATTCTATTTATTCTGAAGATAAAGAAAGATTTTATATTTTCGATAATTGGAGAACTGTAAAGAGTTTTAGCTTGGACGAATTATGACTTAAAAATATAAGCAGTTAAGTTGGTATTTCGATTTCCAACATCGCATATAAAAATCTGTATCATTACAATGATGCCTAGCAAAATGTTGAACACTAATCATCTTTTCGATGATTTGAAACCACGTTTACCTAAAGAAACAGTCTTATTTACAAACCCATCTACATTTGACTTGAATAAAAAATATGGTTTCATTGTATGTATTTGATCATTTGTAAAAAAATAATTTGATTTGATTGAATCCATCAGAGTATTTAATGAATTGAAATAAATCATTCAATCAATTTTATTCGAGTCAAGTGCTCGTTAAACTTTTATTAAGCTCAGGATTGAATATAAACTGAGTTTGTTAAATTAAAAGGAAAGAAAAAGTTATTATTTCGTTAATTATTAATAACTTTCTAATTAGATTGAGTTTTAAACAAAAAGTTATGATTGCGGTGAAATAGATTTTGTTGAATTCTAAAACTGTCTAACGCTAATTTCTTAAAGCAAGATCAAACAAATGGCTATTATTATGTTGGAATGGATAATTTCGAATTCGAAAGGAGTTTTCTTGTGTTTGGAACCAGTGTGCCGCACCGAGTCAACAGCCGAGCGAGCGGCGGCTGTTCGATTAGCCAGCTGAGCGACGAGGCGGGCTCGAGATAACAAGTCGAACCGGTCCGTCGGAAGTCGGTCTGTCTGTCCATCGGTCCGTCGGTGTGTCTGTCTGTCTGTCTTTTAGTCCGATGGAGACATGCGAGTAGAAAGCCACAATCAGAAATTTAATAATGGCTGCACAAAAGACAGCACGAAGCGCGTTGACGTGCACATATTTTACGAGTTTTATACCCAGGCAACGAATTCGTGTTGTATCTGATAGATGCACATATATATGCTCCAGGCAGGCAACACACACAGACAGACGGACACATGGACACATGGATACATGAACACATGGACAGATGGACAGCTGAACAGACGGAGGGACGGACAGTGCATTACACTTGCTGCTGCTGCCGGCAGAGAAAGGCAAAGGAGAAACACATATAAAGTCATCAAAAAAATGAAAGAAAAAAGAAGAAAAACAGAAAATGGCCGCAAAACTGCACCCTGATCAGTGTTTAGGTGAAAGCGGCACTCTCTCACCTGTACAGGCAGGTTCACCTAGGGTAATTTTTGTGTGTGTTTTTTTTTCGGGTCCTGCCCCCGGGTTGATCTGCTGATCGTCAGCTGCGTTGGCAGCAGGAGTGGCAACGTCGATTCCTGCCCCCGATTAAAACCGAGCGATAAAGAACTAACTGGCTGTGTTTGGCTGCGTGTTCTTTTCTTTTTATTTTTGTGTCCGTTTTATGGCTTCATAAGTGGAACTTGGTTGCTTTTCTTGTTTCTGACTATTGCGCACGATTTTCCCTTTGTTCTGGCGAAAGTCGTAAACATTTTCAGCCAGCCAACCAACCAGCCAACCAGCCAGCCAGCAACAAGCCCTCAAGCAGGTTGTTCCTCGCTGGCATTTCAAGAAACTTTTCGAAACAATGAAAAAACAAAAAAAAAAAAAAGAAACGAAAAATATAGTTGTAAATGTCAAGATTTTGAAAGGCATCGCTTAATCGTGAGGCAGCGACGACTGACAAGGATGTGGATGCACCTGATAGACATCTGGCACCACCGGCTGGCCTTTGAACCCGGCTTTGGGATTGACTGGATTGGCAATTAGCCCAGATGACCAATTTCTCACGGCCATAAAAATTCACTTAAAGTTTTTAAATGAATTCATGATTGGACTGCCTGCCACCCAAGCAGCAAAAGCACCCTCCCCAAAATAAATCCACTCATAGCCAACGTGCATTTTTTTCATTTTTTTTCTAGCGATTTTGTGATTTTTGGCAATTGATTTAATGTGTCATTCATAGATTTTTATTGCGTCATTTTATTGCCGTCTTTAACTTCCGATTTACCACAATTGGCCCGCTTAGACTGGACTGCCCCACTTGCCACGCCCCACCAGTGTCATTCTCACTCGCGTCCTCAATCCTCAGTCCACGTCGTCCTGCGTGGCATCTTAACAGGGAAATCATGTACTCGCCGTACTTTACTTTATTTATAGCCATTTTTAATACCGCCAGACCCGCCTCCTGCTGGACATTTTAACGCCCTGTACACAGCTATTGCTATTGCGGAGTGTGTCCAGGACAGGGTAGGGGGAGGGGAAGGGGGATGGGCAAGTTGAGAGAGCATGGAGCATGGCCACTTTATGTTACAATAATGTTCCCTCGACACTGCTGCAATCGAATTGTTTTGGCCATAAAATCAAAAAGGTAATTCGAGCAATGCGGCTTGGGCCAAGTCAAAACAATATCCTGGCCTGGCTGGAAGCAGAGTGTGGCTCTACTCTTGCAATCGCCTAGCTCATGCCACATGATTTTCATATGCAGAGTTCTGTGCTCAATCAGGTTCTTAAAATATAATTTCAATAGGGAATCATTATATTTATAGAGTTTAGATAAACTTACCGAAATAATTTTTAGTTGAGCTTCCGATTGAATGAATTTGTTTGTTTGATAAACTGTAAAAATAAGAGAATATTCAAGGAATCAGATGAGCAAAATATTGGCGTATATTTAGAATTAAGATCAAAGTATTTATTTTTGAGAATCAGATAAATCAAATAAATAAACACTAAATTGAATTTACAAATTAAATCTAAAATATTAAAACATAAATCAAACCAAATAAATAATTATTAGCATTAAATAACATTCAATTTGAGTTGTAAAATAATGGAAAGTATTTAATCAAGTCAAACCATATAAATTCAACTTAAGTTATAAAAAATCGAAATATTAAAACATAAATCAAGCCAAATAAATAATTATTGGCATTAAATAATTCTCAATTTTAGTGATAAGAAATATCGAATGATTTTAAGGCATAAATTAGATCAACTAATAATTATTAGAATTAAGTGCTAAAAATAATCTGATGTATTAAAATGTAAATCAGACAAACATATATTTATTAGCATCAAACCACACTAAATTTAAATGGTAAAAAATATCGGAAGTTTTAAAACATAAATCAGAAGCACAATCTATATACAGTGTGTATATAAAGATAAGATATTTATGTGTGTATGCAGTCAAATAGTTTGGATCTGACCTAACCACAAATGCTGTTGCATAACCATAATTAAAATAAAATTTAATAGCCATTTAGAATAAATGTTGGGGCAAATGTTTGGGGCGGCACTCACCGATACGAGGAGGCGTTGATAACGTTGCTAGATAATTTATACAAATCAATACAAATTATGAGCTGGCAACGAAATGTTTATTAAGATTGCGGCACTCGTTAAATTGAAATCAAAACACACAAAAACGAATTTCAGCGTCGTAAATATATTTTTTTTATTTTGAATGGGGGGTTGTGGGGAGTAGTTATTTCAGTTAATGTTGCAGCATTATTGTGTTATTTTTTTGTTGTTGTGTATGATGAACTTTTAAACAACATAATACATAATGCTTGAAAAACTCTGATTTTTATTGCCATTAGACGCAGCGACCCGGCCAGCGATAATACCTCCGACTATTGATATTAAATTGTACACCATAATTTACAAGTGCCTCTCTCCTGGCACTCGCTCACAATCGAAACGCGCTCGCCGCCGTCATCGATAATAACAACAGTGAAATTGCAATCGGAATTTGGTATCGAAATCGGAATCGGGAATAGGGATCAACACACACCAACACACACGTATACACACATGTACATATATATATATGTATATATATATATATATATATATATATATATATAGGCACCACGGCAAGGGCCAAAAGAAGACGGAGACACGAGAAACAACAGACAAATCAGCGACGCGCATGCGAAGATAACGACTCCGAAATTGTTAGAGAGCAACTAACACTAAAAAATTAAATTCAATATTTTGTTTGTTTAGACAAAAAACTGAACTGAAACGAAAACCGAACGAAAAAAACTGGCGAACCGAATGCGAACGAATGCGAATGCCTCAAGAGCGAGCGACGCGATCCAACGCCGAACCCCAAAGCAGCTAGCCCGAGTCAACAGGTCTCACGTCAACTTTGCTGGCGCACTGATCTCGCTGATGGGTGGAGGGGAGTGGCAAACGAGGGGAAAGGGCAGCAAACAGCACACACACAAAGCATTTTTACATAGTATTATTTTGGTTTTTATTGCCGCGCCGAAAACACGTCGGCCAAGGGGGGCACCAACGACTGGAACGAGGGCTGCGGCTCCGGCTCCGGCTGGGGCTGGGGCTGGGGCTGGGGCGGGCAGAGAGCGGCTGGCTGGGCGAGCTGACAGCGCGAACAAGTGTACATATTCAAATATGAGCGAGCGATCTCGCAATCTTGGCAGCGAGCAGCGAGCATCGAGCAGCGAGCTGCAAACGGCGGCGAAATGGAAATGGAAATGGCAGGCAAATGCGGCTCATCTTAACTTAAAGCTTGCCGACAAAGTTCACAATATATATATATATATTTATATATATATATATATATTTTAACTTAATTTTATTATATTTAAATTATAACATTCTTGACATGTGCGCTCTTTTTGCCAGTCTGTGTGGGTATTTCTTCTTTACTTTTTTCTCTGCCACTTTGCCTTTGTGTGCGCCCCTCAAACATAAATACGGCTACATATATACATGATAAAAACAAAAAAAAAAAAATATATATATCTATATATATATATATATATATACTTGTATACTTGTTCTTGCCTTAAATATATAGTTGGCCCCTCCGGAAAAGATCGAGAATGCGAACAACTTCGCATGTCTCGACAGACTTTGCGGATGGCTGGCCACGCCATGCTGCCCCCTGCCCCTCCTCTCCCCCTCCTCTTTGTCGTAGTCGCCGCCTCTCAAAATGTCACAAGGCAAGTTGATTTATAAAAAAGAAAAAAGAAAAAAAAACTTTGCTCAGAAATGCCGCCATTCTGTGTCGTAAATAGACAACTTAAAATGCTCACAAAAAATACCCTATAGGAAACAAGTATATGAGAAGTATATATTTAAGTACTTTTGAATTTTTGCACAATATAAATAATATCACTGGCAGTTGGTGACATTTATTATCTTTATGGTACGGAATCCTACAACATGCATTGCTGCAGTTAAAAGAAAATAAAAACAATTTTAAAATTTGTTTTTACGATATTATAAAATAATACAACAATTTAAAGAGCTTATTAAAAAAAGTGGTTAAATTCGGTTAAAAAATTGTGACAATGTTTTTTAAACATAATTAAAATAACTTTTTAATATTTCAAAAAATTAATTTTACAGTAATTAGTTTTAAGCATGAACTCATTTGATATGGTCACTATATTTATACCTTCACTTTTATATTTCATGTAATTATTTTTAACCCTTTCTCAATAAATAAATGAATAAGTAATAAAAAGCAATCAAAGCTGAAGGAAAGTAAAAATTTAAGCTTGGAGTATCTATAAATTAACAACAAAAATAATAGTCCTTAAATTTAAATTCAATATTATTTCATTTACTTTTATTTTTTTATTTTTCTGATTAGATAGATTAGATTGGTGCATAGGTTGCAGCAACTTTTGGCCCCTTTCTAGAGAAATCTGTGTATGTCCAAGACGTCTTCATAACTATCTATAAATATAGAACGTTTCGTCATCGTTTGTAGTGCTGATCGTAGCTTTATTCTTCTAATTAAAAGTGAATATTTATTTAGGAAATTCAAGGGAATGACGCTTATCAGGTTCCCCCCTGGTTTCAAGCAAAAGCTGAATTGAAATTAATGTTGTTGTTGCTGTGGCTGTTATTGTTGTTGTTGCTGTTGTGTGTTGGCGATTTTGGCTGCGGAGGCAACATAAATCTTTAGCGGCAGCCATTAAAAATGCGCAATTGTTGTAGTTGTAGTTGTAGTTGGCATCCCTATTTGATATTTGTTGGCAGGAAAACCAGTTTTCGACTGACAAACGCTGCGCGGTTGCCAATCAAACCTGTTTCGGCGTCAAGTGCAAAAATTACTCAAAAAAAAAGCAGCTCTCAAATTGCAACTTAACTGAAAATCAAGTTAAGCTTTAATTAAAAACCTGGAAAACGCAATTAAAACCCCATCAGCAGCAACAACAGCAACAGCCACAACAACAACAACAACAACAACCTGTGCAATTAACAGCAAGCAGAAAAAAAATAATGTTTAGAAAAATCTTGCCAAAGTGTTGCGAGTAATTGGCCAAACAGAGGAGTGGGGTCAAAGAGGGGGGTTAAAGAGGAACTAAGCGCGGCAGCGAATCATTTTTGCTATTTGCTAATGCTTTTGCGACTGCTGCTGGCCATGAGTGTTCACATACACACATACACACACACACACATAAGCTGATCAGTGGTGCGCACATCAATTGCCACGCCCCCCCTCGCCATAGAGCCTCGTAGCGCGGCCTTGAGGCTAACTGGCTAACTGGCTAACTGGCTAGCGGCTGCTTTGTTCTCTGATGCAAGTAAACAAGTCGAGTCGAGTCGAGTGGGCTGCCCGTCTCCTGGAAGCACAACCCTTCCAGCCGTCGTCACTCACCTCCTTGGAAGCGTTGTTGGCACTCGCACGGGGGCAGCTGAACGTAACAAGCGTGTTTCATAAATTGAAAGCTGCCGCCGTTGCAAAAAATTTATAAAAAACGCTGGAAAGCAAAAAAGAAACAGTGAAAAAAAGCCAAACAGCTAAAAAGGCCACATTTAGATTGCAATCTGGCGGTCAAACCGGCTGACCGTCGGACACTGGTCACCGGCCAGTGGGAAAAGCGCTTCCACTCTAAAAATGGCCGTCAGCAGTCAGCAGGGGGCGGGGGCGGTTGGCGGGGGAGTGGCAAGTGCGGTTGCCGGGTAAATGTACAAAACACAAAACGAAACGAAACGCGGTCATAAAACGCTTCATATTCGCGGCTTTCAGCAACAAACAAAGCAAAAAAAAAAACAAAAAAAAAACAGAAAAAGCAAGACAAAAAAATATGCGAGTAATTATTTTTATTAAAGAAGCAGCAAAACAGAAAGCAGCCAAACTGACAAACACACAAACAACACACACACACAGAGACGTAAGCAGTCGACCCATGTGCCCCTCCCAGGCCAGCTTTAATTAAAGTTGGCCAGCCTCAGCCTCAAATAGGAGTTGGCACTCAAAACCCAAATGGACGAACCAGTTGTAGTCAAGTCTATCGCAGTTTTCATACTTAAACAGTTGGCGAAATCAAAGCCACAAGTCTTCTGACTGAATCATTTCTGCTAAGCTTGCAAATGTTTACTTTTAAAATACTTAAACACATATTGAATAGTTTATTATTTATTATTATTTAGTCATAAATTTCTTACGAATAAGTTTTCTTTTCCTGTTCCATTAGTTCAAATCGATTATGAAATTCATTGCGACGCTGAAAAGATTTACCAAATTTAAAACACTTTTAAACACATTGATCCGTTCTATCCATTCTGTTTTAATATTTTTTAAATATTTTTCTTCAAATAATTATCAAAGACATCTATTTATCGAAGGATAACCTATCTAAACAAAAATCACTTTAATATAAAAGTTTTGTTTTTCAAAAAAGAGTTAAATTTATCGACACCTTTTTGCCAGCTTGAAAATAATTGAATATATTGGGAAACAAAACAGTTTAAGAAAAGCATATTCCATAATTTTCGTATATTTTTCTAAAAATCTCAACTTTCCCAAGCGATTCGATTCTTTGCTCAATAGTTTTTAGTTAGTTTATATACAATTTTTTTAATATTTCTTAAACGTAAGAGAAAAATTATTTCGTTCCAGCGGAAATAGGAAAGCAAATTAAAGATCGTCATTAAACAAATAAATAAATAATATTTATAAAACGCTTAAGACGATCTTAGTTTTAATCACATTTTCTTTCAAAAAGTACATCAATATCATATTATATATCTACAGAATTTCTGTGATCACATACATTTACAGATCATATATGAATTTGCACAAAATATAGAAAAATGTTAATATTCTGGGAAATAGTTTATATGACACTAATACGATCCCCTTAATCTTAATATATTTACTGACTGCATAAAAACTATGTAGTTTATCGAGTGACATTCCGAGACACTTGTTTATAAGAAAATCAGACAGACAGAAACACACACCTATTGATAGATGAGTTAGACAACATATATATATATATATATATATATATATATATATATATAATTTATACTTTTTCATTCGCTACACTTATAATTTACTGTTACTAAATCATAAATTTGTAATTATAAATATTTTTATAATTCAGCTTACAAAGTTTTCTAAAACGAATAATTTATTATTAGTTTAATTGGAATTATAATGTTGTTTATAAATAATATGAATACTTGAACCGTTCCTAAAAATTTCTAATTTAATCACCTCAAGATATTTAACATTTTTGCATCATAGTTCCTGGTTCCCATATATGGGATTATAGCTAAATCGTAATACCCTCGGCAAAAAAAGTATTCATTCAACGAATTGAAGTATTCCATTACATCGATCGATTGACAACCACCACAACTTAATTAGAGCTGAGGGCGCTGCAAGTGGTCCCCTCACATCAGCAATTGTCAATTAAGCCCCAAGATAAGCGGAAAGTCATGTCAGTGTCAGCAACGATAACAGCATTAATGTCAATTGGACAATTAGACAAATAGAGTTACAGCTAGCACCAAAAATGGCGAATCGGTGTCCAAAACAGAGCTGTCAAATTTTATGGCTGACTGAACAACAAAATGAGAGAACAACAAGACAGCTGGCCAGGGAGTAAGTTAAGGACCAGGCACTAAAATGTAATACGAATAATAACAATAATACTCAGCCAGACTGAAGGAAAACTTGTGAAAATATTTGAAATATGCAACTGTAACTGTAACAAAGCCAGCAAAATCAACAAAGACTTACCCCCCGCTACATTCCAATTCCAATGCAATGGAAAGGAAGTTGCAGCAAAGAAAGACAGAGAGAGACAAAGAGAAAGAGAGAGATAGAGAGAGAGAGAGAAAGAGAGTAAAATAGTAATTTTCCATCCATCATAAATAATGTTAAGCGCCACGGCTGAGGGAAAAACATGCACGGCCCATTAACTTTTTGCGGTGCGACGGGGAGTTGGAGGGGGGGGGGGGGAGTAGGCAGAGAACGATACGAGTTGCTTACCACGCATACATACACACATACATAGCTACATGCATATATATATATATATATATATATGTATACATATGTGTGTGTATGCAAGTCTAGAGCAAGACGACGGCCTCGACTTCAAACCCACATGTGCATCCCCAGTGTGCGCGTGTGTGTGTGTGTTGTGCGTGTGTGTGTGCTTGCGACCGACATTTCGAAAGCTGCGCAAGATTTCAGCCAAGAAATATAAAAAAATAAACAAAAAATATGCTTGAAAAAATAGTTGAAAACTTTGCTTTAAACCAACACAGATGATTTAATGCCGTATTTGCCGACTAACCCTGACTTGTTAGTGTGTATGTGTGTGTATATATATATACATATGTATGTATATTATATACAGAACTATATATATATATATATATATATATCTGAGGTTAAGCTGGCAGTCGACATTAAAGTTAAGTTGAATGCTTTTTGGCAAAAATGTTTCTAGTTGGACGCGCGTACTTGTCTTAATTGTAAATTGTTAATATTAATTTAATTATTTCGTTTGACTCAAAGTGCTCACATGTCATGCTGAGCTTTTGCATTTAATGCCCAAAGAGCAAATAAATTTAATTGTGCGACGATTAAGTCGACGCGAAAACCAAGATGCATTCAGCGCGTAAAGCGACTAAAGCGCAACGTCGTCGTTAAAAACCGCACCTCGACTTGCCCTCTGCTGTGACTCAGTTGGAGGCGGAGACGGAGACGGATACTGATTAAAGCACTCAGAAAGAGTTTAAGCATTTCCACTAACGGGGCTGATATATATGCCAAAACACCGGACAGGGTTTAATCCAATCAGTTTCCTCATTGAAATCTAGTTTTGGAAATAAAGTTGAATTATGCAGTCTTTTACGGCTAATTTAGAATTCTTATTAAATTAAATAAATTAAATTTGATTCATTAATTATTGTGTTTCTTGGCTTAAATGAAAAACCCACTCAATTTTCTCAACAAAATAATTTAAGAAGTCAAAGTTAGATTCGTCATTATGCTCCTGATACGACTGTTAGGACTTAAATTAAATAAATCTGTTTTCTAACAAAAACTAATTTTGAATTCAAATTTGGATTAAGCCATTCTGCACCTTGATTTTTATTAAACAGATCATTTTGCTCAATTAACTAATTTTGAACTTAGTTATAATGCTGCTTGGTGCGATTGAGAAACTTTAAATTAAATAACCAAATTTAAATCTGAAACTATATTTCAATGTTAATTCTCAAAACCGAATGCACCACACAGATTACGATATATAAAACAGTTAATATATTATTAATTAATTTAATGATTGTTGCAATAGTATATTCCTATGGGAACAATTATTAAAGTTTAATATTCATAAATAGTTTAAAAAAAGTTGAAATTATGCTCATAATAAATAATTATTAGCAATGGTAAATGGCGTCGTAAAGCAATGTAGCTGACCTCGATAGAAAATGAATTATATACATTTTGTTATTAATATTTTATTTATTTGTTGTTAAGCTCGGCCTCCAAAAGATTTCAAGTATAAACTTTCAATAAAGGAGATGTGGAAAATTTAAGGATTATAAAAGCGATAAAAGCCGCAATTTGCTCGAAATGTGTAAGAAACAGTTATTTTCCTATATTAATTCAGAATAAAAATAGAGAAATAGTCCGGCATAAAATTGAATATAAATCGGAATCAGATCATTTTTAAGGAAGACATAAAATTGTCATTATGGAGGTGGGTCTTCAACTGTTCATTGAAAAATTAATGAAATGCGATAATTTTTAATGAGAACAGAGTAACAAAATATTTGTGCTGCTCAACAATCTGCAGTCAGTAGCTTTTTTGGTTGATATTAAAATAAGTTTGGGTAATTTATATTGTAAACATAAATTAAACATAATAGGTGAAATGAAATACTCAAATTTGATAACAACAGATATACTCGTTTTTAAGCTGTGTGAACAGAGTATAGAAATCATGCAATGGCTGCGTTTCTATTGCCGTCGCAGTGAAATACTCAACACAGTCAGCAAAACTCACCACCGCGTCAATGACAAACAAACACACACACATATATATATATATACCCACACACAGAGAGAGCAGCATGCTGTGTTGCTGTTCTGCTCTGTTTGTACTGCTCACATTAGTAAGAGCGAGCCGACGATCAGTACAGATCGCATGTTGGCTATTGGCGAGAGCGAGACGCAAGACCAATGGCTGACGCAGCAGCAACATGGAACTGCCCACCTGAAGTAAAGATACAAGAAAAAAGCGCTTGAGCTGGAAAAAAAAAATTCAAAACAAAACCAAAAAATAAAAATCCAAAATTAAAACAAGTGTAAGGAATGCACAAGCACTATGCGAATTTATAGAAATATATAGACATACATCTAATAAAAAAGTAAGCGCTTTTTAATTGTTTGTTGTTTATATTGTTGTTGTTGTTGTTGCCGGCGATGAATCACAAATAAATAATAAAATGTCAAAGCAAAACAAAGCAACACAAATGACGCTTAAAATAATGTACAACAAATCAAAGTCACTTTTTGTTGCCCTTGTTTGCGCACATTAAGAGTTCCGCCCTCCACCCCCTCACCATCACCACCACCCGTCCACCACAAACACACCCACCCATCCATTCGTGTGTCTAGTGAAATTATTGCTAATATAAAAATATTTTGTAGGCTCATAAAAGCGAACACAGACACTGGAAGAGGTGGAGCGATGGTGTGGGGGTGTTGGGGTGTGGGGAGTATTAGGCGTGGGTGTAATGGTGTGGGTGTGAATCCTGATCTGCATGTGGTTATTGTATGTGTGGTCGTATTGGTGTTGGTGTTGGTGTCTATTGATGCAAGCCGGCGAAAAGAGCAGAAGAGCAAAAGAGCAGAACAGCAAAACGCAAGTCATACAATATTTTAAGGCCTAATTTTTTGACGAGTTTTTAAACGATTGTAAAACTCTTTTTCTCGCTCGCCCGCTTTTACGAGTGCCAGGGCAGCAGAGGCAGGCATTCAAGTGTTTTGGGCGAGTGAATTATGGGCCAGGCCCAAGATAGTAACGCCCGCCCTCGTTCTCGTTATTATTTGTTGTTGTTGCTTGTTTATGGGCCAAGTCAGTGTGACAAAGCCGTGTTAGCGGGTTGGTGCTGCTGCCGTTTATTACGTGAGCTATGAAAATAAGAAAGAAAAAAAAGCCTTAATCGCCCAGCGCTAGCTAACGAGAGGCGAACACTATTAACAATAGTCAATTAATTTCGAAGACAATAAAATCCCCACTAATATTGCATATAAATGAGCCGCGTCGACTTCCGTCAAGTCAGGTAGCGCCCTCGTAAAAATGTCAATTGCAAAAATCACAACAAATCATAAAACAAACAAAAAAAAAACAAATATTTAATTGCCTGGCTTGTTTCGCGTTGAGGCTTTACTATTTAGCATGACGACGCATCAATCATTCAGTCAATCACTCACAATGCCAGCGTAATTAACCAATAACTGTTAATTGTAGTCATGAATTTCATTGCAGATCGAATTTTCAAATATTCGAATAGCCACAAGCTGCGTATAATATACTCGTATTCAGTCAATCACTTTAAGCGTTACATTAATTAACCATTAAATGTTCTATTATTATTATGATTATAATATGCCTAATATTTATTCGTATTCCACACATCAATCATTCAGACAATCAGTTCATCGTTAGCCTATTTTAGTTATGAATATGATCGCTGATCGAATTTACCCTATACTAAAAATGCGTCAAATTCGTATTCCACCCATCAATCATTCAGTCAAGCATTTAAAGCGTTAGATTAATTAAACAATAACAGTTCACATTTATCACAGCTGATCGAATAATAATATCCATAATATGCGTAAAATTTACTAGTATGCTACATATCAATCACTCAGTCAATCATGCCAATAACTATTAAGTTTTAATGTTAGCCCATTTTAGACTAATCGCATTTTGAAGTTTGCTAATTGTCATTCTATGCGTAAATTTGTTTTTTAATATTATTTTTTTATTACTTATTAAACGGGGCTCTTTAAGCCATGTATTCTAATTAATGGTCAATTAAGTGCGATTCTGCCCGACACTCATAAATACACTCGTTCTTCGCACAAAAACACCACACACACTCACATACACATATATAGGTTTGCTGCTTATTATAAAACAATTATCACCTGTTGCAAATTATTCTGATTTAATGCCCGTCACGGCGTATCGGTGGCTGTTCTATATCGAACAACACGCACCATTCCCGCACCCCTCCCTCCCACGGCGTAAAGCGCTCATAAATGCTGCAGAGACATCATAAAAATGTTTGAAACACCACCGACACCAGCCCAACAACATCATGAACATCATGAAGAACAACAACAACAACAACAACACCAGCAACAAAAACAACATCCATAAATCCCGATTATGGTTTCTGGATTTATTGCGCGCAGCCGGCAGAGACGCAGACAGCAACAACACCGATCGGAGCACCCTGTTTTCATTCAGTTTCGTATTTACAATTTCTGGATATCATATAGACCACATATACTACGAACTGTGCAGAATTAGTGCTAAAAAGGAAACTTAAAATTACAAATAAATATACATAAAAATTCACCTGAATTTGTATGTTTACTTATTTATATTTATTTACTATATTTATTTTATTTGAAATTAGTTAAAGATCAGTTCTAAATCAAATATTAATATTTTTTAGCTGGGATCCGGCTTTTAGGCTATTTAATCTAATTTGTATTTTTATTTATTTATTTAATGTCAACTCAAGTCAGTCGACACAAAAATACAAAGTGTCACAAATTGAAACAAATTATATTGAAAATAAAATTAAAATTATAAAAGAATTTAAAAATAAGAAATATTTATAAGTTTTCTGGGGGTATTTAAATGGAAAATGGTCCAACATTTGTTGCATGAATTGGAAAAATGCCAACAAAAAAAACACCATCAGACCAAAGCAATAATTAATATGAATTAGATAAGCCAAGAGCGTACTGTAAAACTTTAAAAAACATTTACTTGCAAACAGATATCATTAAAGAAAAACAAATATATAAAGCACAAATAAACGATTAAGTTTTACGCCCATTCTAAGCATTCCTATTTATTTAACTATTAAAGAAACAAAGCTTATTTTTGGATATATTTTGTGAAATTATGAAAAATAAAATGCTAGTGTGATAATTTTGCATAAGAGAATGACAAATTGGATTGCAAAAACACACAGTTTTAGTATTGTGTACTTTATCACGAATTTTATATCTTTCATATCTTTCATTCATTATCCTCTTTGATTAGCATTTTGAATAGCTGCAACTGCGACTCATACTCTTCAAGGTTTTATCATTTATGCTTTGGCAAGGAGTCTTAATCTTTTTGAACTCTAACCCACATAACATATAAAAATTACAATTTTATCTAGTTTACTTGAACCTTGACATTAAGTTTGGCTTTTTGAGAACTGGAATATTTTCGTGCTTCAAAACTTTTTAACGGTCTTAGCTAAATTCTTGAGGTCGTTTTATTGCATAGAAGTCCACTTCACAGCATTTCTTATTAAAATCATTTGGATATTTCAAAGTACTAAATCTGCCTAAGTTATTATTATTTTTGACAAAACGGACAACTATATGCCAAGAATATGTTTATACATTCAATTAAATCAATTCGCTCCTTTTGCACAAATATTTCTGTGCAAATTATTGCAAATCGGAAAATGAGAATGGCAGTCAAATAAGCTTTAAAATAAATAAATAAAATAAAGTAGTAAAAATATGTTTGCTTACATATATTTATTATTTATGAAAATTCCGATCTGATTTTTTTTAATATTAAAAGTAAACCCTTAAGCACACCATTCATAAAATGTTATAGGAAATATTTAAAATAAACACATAAATGCAAAATATACAAAATAAATACAATTAAAAGTCGGAATGGTGACAGTTTATTGTTTAATATATTAATCATTATATACAATTTATTGCAGTTAGTATCGAAATTAATAATCTAAAGTGTTCAAATCGGTTAATTATTAACGCAATTATTAGTTAGTTTTCACATTAATACTACAAGTTATTTAAATCAGTTAATTAAAAGTGGAACCAGTAGCGAACTTATATTTATTGTCACACTTGAATTAATGCCGTTTTTTACTAGCTGGTGGATAAAATAACAATAAATGACAAATGTTAAAATGTAATTAATTGTATGAGAATTCTTGAGAGACCTTGACTTTATAATACTCTATCCAAGATATATAATTCCACATTGTAAAAACCTAGAAAGCTCCTATGCCCCAAGTATGTATAATTACCACCACACATAGATACAGATAAACAAACAAATATATTTTACAATTTGGATACAAATTCGTGAATTAAAATATTTTAACGGATGCGAGAATCGGCAAACACTTGTCGGGGGGTCAAAAAATTAACTTACAAAAATAAAAAACGTTATTTGTAAATAAAGCGATGCTCTGTTTATGATACTGCATAAATAAACAAAATTTCAAGCCAATGCAAATCATCAAATAAAACGCATTTTTCTCCAAAGGAATTTCATTGTGTATTTGTTGACATAACAAAAAAAACAAAAAAAACGATTTCGCAGCAGTTTGTTCACCTTCCGAGTCGAGCCAACCATTTTATTGCATTTAAAAATAATTTTAAAAACACAAATGTATTTCCACATGCATATGTACAATGGGGGAGGGGAGGGGAGGGGGAACGATGTTCCACCTCTCGAAAATTGCGTTTCATCTGGCAATCAAAATGCTCATTAGTTGACTCCTATGACTATAAGGCCTAATCAGGGGCCTGGCATCGCCAACGTTGAGGCCTACTCCGAGGCTGGCCATATAAAATGTGACACTTTTATAGGGCACTTGGAATGCGCTGCGGGCCGCAACGAGTTCTCTGCGGGGAATAGTGGGGAGAGGTGGGCAGAGGAGGGTGAGGTGGGAGAGGTGGGAGACAACAGCGACTAATGCTCATTTGCATACTTTAAATTTACATATGCATCTAACAGATGTGCCCAAAGAGACATGGCGACTATGTTCAATGTCCAATGCCCAATGCCCAATGCTCAATGTTCGATGCCCAATGCCCCATGTCCATACCAGCATCCATTAGGCCTCCATCAACAGGGAGGGAGGATGGAGAGTGGAGGGCATGTGGAGTTGCTTGCCTGGCTGGAATGTAAAAGACCATTTTACGAGTCTGCCGCTGCCGCTGCCGCTGTTGCTGTTGCTTTTCCTCTCAGCCACAAAGATAGGGCAACTCTGTATCTGGGTTTGTATTTTGCTTTTTATCTGTAACTGCATCTGTATCTGACAGTTGCGCGGGCCGTGCCTACACGGTCAGCTCTTACACTCTGCCAAACAAATCTCACTGAATTTTAGAAAATCGCCAGTCAGAAAACATATTCCTAAAATAAATTACAATTTAGAAAAAAAGTATGTCGAATTATCAAACAACTCCAACATTATTATTTTTGCTGATATTTTCAATAAACATTAGTATTGTATGTTTATTAGTTTATAGTTTATAGATTCATATAATTTAATTTGAATTTATCTATAATATTAAAGCGAAGCTAGTAAATTTCATTACATGTTTCTGCATTTTTGTCAAAAAATTCGAGTTGATAATTTTACTTTTTAGATGCGCATTTCTCAATAATACAAAATAATTCTGATAAATCATAAGAACACCATATTTGTGAGATTTTAGATTAAGAAAAAGACTTTATAATTTGTAGAAATGATATTTTCTTATTTTAGAAGTTATCATAAATAACAAGAGCAACTTTTTAGTTTTCAGTTTCAGGGAGATCTTTTTGCTGAGTGTATCTGACAGATGCACGGGCCTGGCCTACACGAGCAGCTCTTAAAGCAGAGCATGACCTGCACGCGTACCAAATCAAAATATGTACATGTAAATCCAAATGCGTAACAACAAAATTGTCAAGGAACTCGAGTCGCAGTCAAAGTCGAACCTGCTCAGCTCAGTTTAGCTCCCGATTCCCGTTTCCGTTGCGGGCTCAAGTCATATCTCCTGTCGAGCTCTATTTGCGTCCAGTTAACGCGACGGGCCATAAAAGGCAGCCGTCCGTAGAGCCTGAAATCGCCGTACACACACTCACTCTGACTCTGTAGCTGCTCCTGGTGTTTTGAGGCGAGATTCAAATTTTCCGTTTAGCATTCCTTTTGCACCCCTCCCTCCTCTCTCCTCTCTCCGGCCATCTTGCCCCTGCCTTGTCATCTTACTTTGGCATACACAATTCGTTTTATGATTTTATTGCATTTACGCATATTGCGATGCCGATGCCAGTGCCGATGCCGATGCCGATTTCGATGCCCAACTGATTTATGGATGCGACGCTTGGACGAACCCTTTCTCGTGTGTTTTTGCTTATATACACAAATATGAAACTCGGCGTATTCAAAACTCAAACAAAGGACGAAGAGACCGTGAACAATGAAATTAGAGCAGCGCATTGAGGGTGGCATTGGCATTAGCATCAGGATTGGAATTGGAATTGGGATTCGGATTCCGGCATGAAGGGCTGCCGGTCGGCTGCTGTGCTCTCGGGGTGAGTCCACAATGTTGGTATGCACAAAAGGATTGTTTGTGTTTTGGGTTCGTTCGCTTACGTAACTTTGTGCCCGTCATGCCCCTTTCTGGAAATCATTTCCAGCCCAAAATATTAACAACTTTCTATAGCCTGAAATGTGAGAGCGGGACAGCGACCAAGCAAGAGTGTGCGACAGAGAGGATTAAAACCAAATACAGATACATTTGTATATATGTATATATCTAAGCATGTATGCAGGGCATTGGCCAAGTGAGAAGAGTCTTGGCGGCAGTCGGTTTGGGCCAAATGTACAATCAACACGCCGGCAAGGAAAATTTAGGGTATATCACAAACTCTATTCTTGGCTTCTTCTTTGCCAAGTCTTCACTTTGTAAATAATTTCATTATAATAAATAATTTTATATTAAAAAAATTAGAATCCACATTTTTCTGACTGCCTTATGAAATTCAGAATTAAACCAGTTGCAGTAGCTTCATTCCATTCCATATTAACGGAGAGACAAAAGTGTCTCTATTAAGTCAAAAATATGAGACAGCTAAAAATCAAAGAAAAGAGTCAAGAATGATCGAAAATAATAATATAATATTATGAATAGCTAATAAATAAACCGTAAATAAATAAATATCTTTGAACATTTTAAGATGCAAATCTTTAACTTGGATTATATATTGTTATATTATATATATCGAATGGAAATATTTTGTTCTGGTTATACAAATTGTAGTTTTTATTACAACTGTGAAGAAATTGAGATATTCGTTTCACACATAAAGTGATCTTTTCATCAAGCAGACTAAACTATTTTTTATTAACACAAATATAATAAAAACTTACTGAGGTTTTCAGCTGAAGTTAAAATGTATATTCTCAGCATATTTAATCGATATTATTTTAAAATTTGTGTTTAAATGCTTTTTTGCATGATTTAAAATGTTTTAAATGTCTTTGAAGCACAATTTAAGTAATCAAATCAATCCGATTGATTATTGAACTATTTCTTAAATTAAATTATTTAAAATTGTAACTTAAATAAAATCCTTTTTATTGGTTAATAGTAGAAACACTCTTTGTATTTTGAATTTATTCCATTGCGGATAGTAAAAAATGAATGCTACATTTTTTCTTAGTGAATATTTTGCCATCGTAATTTGGGCTTATTGTTAAAAACAACTTCCAGTGAAATTCTTTTCCCTCAAAGCTCGCTTAAACTGTAAAGTACAGTTTGACAGAGAGCCCGTGATCCTCTTAGCTCAGCATCAAATGGAGCCCATCCTCTGGCCAGAATATCTTTAAAACTCAACATCTTCTACACACATATATTAAAAGAAGACCGACCCAAGAAGATATATAAAAATAAAAGCACCTCGCATCACATCTCCAACAAATAAAAGGCATAAAATCTTGAACGAAAAGAACAAAAAACGAACCCAACCTTCATGCCTATAAATCCATCAAAATAATGGATCGGATAAGATACGCACACTTTGAGGCGAGCATCGATTCCGATTGCTTCCAACTATAGATGAGTGCTACTTATGCAAAGGAATGGAAATGGGAGCGGGATCTGGAACTGGATTGACGCCATAATACGAAACTAGTTCAAAGGATCGAATAAATGGCGAATGTACAACGCCGACGGAAACATTCGCAAAATTGGCGACATGTTGGCAGAATGACATGCATTGAAAATGGTGCTCAGTGGCAGCGTTTAACCCCTGAGCGCGCCCCGAGCCATGGCACCATATGACGCCAGACGTGCCACCACCACCACCACCACCAAACCCGTTGCCCGTTGCCCCGTTGCCCATTCCCACTCCCAATATTCTCAGTCGCTGCTGTCGCGGCCTGATCAAATATTCCAAAAACGTTTCAAATTTAATATGTCCCAGCGCCGTCACACTTTCATACCCTGCGTGTGCGTGTGTGTGTGTGTGTGTGTGTGTGTTTACTCACGTAGTAGCCACTCACACGCACAGGCACAAGCTCCACTGATTGGTGTGAAAGGGATGCAGTGCAGCAGGCAGCCATTTGATATTTCCTTTATGGGACTTAAATATGTATAAGCCCGAACTTCTTTACGTGTTTATCCCACTCGCTTGTGTGTGCGCGCGTGTGTGTGCGTGTGTGTGTGTGTGTCGGTAATATTTCGACTAAAAATTCACGCCCTGTGCTATTCTATCAACACCTCAGCATTGTCGCTGTAATCGACCCCAAAAGCCCCCAGCCCACAATCCCCAATCCCATCCCCAGATCCCGAAACACAAGCAGAACCTTAACCCCGCCCCAACAGCGGCTGACGCTGCATACCAAATGAGATGTGTGTGGATTGCTGGGAGGGGGATGTGGCCAGAGGAGGCGTAGAGGAAACAAAGGTGTGCGACTTACGCGCATATATCATAACTAGTTAAGTCTACGGATCGCCTGTTGACTACATATAACAATTACATATATGCATAGATCCCTGCTTACATACTTAGGCTGCCCACATTAATGTATCTTCAAATGGATACGAATGGGTGCCTCAACTGTAAAAGAATAAATTAGTTACTTAAACTGCATCTAAGTTACTTTTATAGTCCCATATCTGATTATGGCTGCTACATGATTTGAAACGGTGATCAATGAGGAACAATTTAAATAATCAAACCAAGCCGATTGATAACAAGACTACTATTGAAACTTTTTAACTATTTATCTTCAAAAAATATGTGTTCTTAATATGCATTTAAGTAACTTTTGTAGTTCCAATATCTATTTTTGTGTTTGTTTTGTTTTTGTCTTTTTGGGAATAGGTGCTATTTGAATTTTATTGTTAGTCAATCTTGACAACTTAAATAATCAAAACAATCAGATTGATATCAATATGTTTAACTTATAATATGGCAGTGGATTTTTCAAAAACAAATAAAAAATGGTAACTTAAACTGCAAGAGACAACAATGCAGATTGAAATTAAAGTTATGAATTAAATCAAATAAAAAAGAATATATTTAATAAAGAATATAATAATAGGGGTATTATTTATAACAAGCTTGCAAATCTTCGGGATGCTATTTTCGATTGCCTGATCAGTCTATCAGTAGTCTTATAATTTTATATAGTTGGAGCATCGATTTTGTAGTTCGTTTCGTAATCATTTCTTTTTGCTTGATTTTACTAAAGTTTACAAATTATTTGTACGATTTGGTTATTTCTTGGTTAGCCCAAACCTTGAAATTATTTTGAGATCATTTTACATTAAAATTCACTCAGATTTATTATAACTTTTGTTATATTTTTCTGTTTCAAATCTTAATTTATATCGTTTGAGTTGTCATTTTAATTTCATATTTTTATTTTGTAAGTTCTTTTCTAAAAACTGTGGACTGTTTCGAGCCCATATTAAGTAAATAAATTAAATACGATGCAAAAAGTCAAAACACTGGAAATCTTTTAAGTTTAGCGTTGTATTTTTTATTATTATTATGTGAGTTAAATCGAGCCCCATATTACTATAAATGGAGATTTGAATTTGGTTTTTGGGCAGTGGCAAGTCGAATCTTTGAAACGTTTGAAGTGCAGCGTTTTATCCGAGTTCGGTGTAAAAAAAAAAAAAAAAAAAAAACAAACAAGAAAAAATTATAGTTGGTGTAATGAAGTTATTACGAGACTTAATGCTGAAATTTATGCGCGACCATTAAAAATCGAAAGACACGTTTTTCGAATATTTTTGTTAGCTATTTTGCCGTGGCTGTCGCATAAATTAGGCGACGTGACTTGTTTGCGCCACAAGCTAACGAGCCGCTGTCCAAGCCGACCGACGAGGCCACTCCATTTACAGGGTGTGTGTTGTGTGTGTTGTGGCCAAGCTGAGTAAGCTTGCCGCCAATGCCTCCATCATTATCGGGCATTATATCGCTGAATTTACAATGCAAATTCTCAGCTCGAACTCGAACTTAATCGAATTGAACTGTGCAAAATGGAGACCAAGACAAAGGCTTGCCGCTGCACTGTCGACGATGATGACAATCTGCTGTTGTTATTGTTTTACTACTATTGTTGTTGTTGTTGCCTCCTATTTGTTGTTTTTGATTTGGCCATCTTTGTGGCGTGGTTTGTGCGAGCTTCAAAAGCCAGCCAACTCAAATGATTCGCAGCGAGTGCAAACTTTGTTGCAAGTTGGCGGAACATATTAATTGCATTTTATTGGCCTGGGCCCGGGAAACAGTGTGGCAGCCACTGCTCGCAGTTTAATAACGCGCATTAAAATCACAGATTTATAGCTACACGCAATCCGATTTCACGACGACGACGACGACGACGACGACTACGAATACAATTGCCGTCGCCTGGCTAAAAACCACAGTTGCCACAACGCACTGTGGCAACCTGGCTGTGTGTGTGTGTGTGTGTCTGTGTGTGTATTTGTGTGTGTGTAGCAGCAACCAATAGTGCTAAAAGCAGCATGAATTTGAATTTGAATTTGAATTTGAATCTTGTATGAGGCCTTGATTACGAGCTTTGAGGTCTCCAGCGGCCATTGCAATTGCCAAGCCTGATGGAAAAACAGTCAGACAATCAGACAGCCAGTCAGTCAGCCATTCAGTCAGTCAGTCCGTCAGTCCGTCAGTCCGTCAGTTCGTCAGTCAGTGCTAGAGTCAAAGAGTCAGTCAGCTAGAGTGCGGCCGTTAAACAAACGCCAAGATAATTAAAATATCTCCAAAGCTTTACGGAACATTCCGAAAGCAAAACGGCGTTTTGCCAAAAATTTCATTAAACATTTTAATTGCCAGCGTATTGTGAGAGGACATTATTGCATTCCTATTGGGGCGAAATTAAATACAATTTCACTTTTGGGCCTGCAAAAGGGTTGTCAGCAATGCCTCCCTCTCTCACCCACCCCCCTCACCCTCCTCCTCCACTCGTACCCCCGCCGACGCCACGTAATCAGTTCGGCACGCAAGAAACCGCTGGGCAATTTCTAGGCCAGCAGGCACGCAATTTCAAAACAACAGCAAAACAAGCAGCACGTGCCACCCTGTGGCCACCCTGTAGCCTGCCTACCCAGCCACCCTGTAGCCACACCCTGTGCAGGTGTGGGTTAGAATGGTGCGAAATCGGCCAAGGACCAAGGAAGAGCGCTAACATTATTTTTTTCCTGTTTTTTTTTTTTTTTGATTTCGCGCTGCCTCATTTCGATTGCGTAACTTGAGCCCTTGAGTCCGGGGTTGCGTACAAACAGCCAATCCTCCCCTATATAGTTGATGTGTTTCTTGTTGTTGTTGTTGTTGTTGCTATTGTTGCTCTTGTTCTTGTTATTCATGTAAATATGTAATTTCCTGCTGGGGTGCCATTATAAACTGTCGTGTTCTGGCCCCAGGCCTATCCATGGCCGCAACAGCCGTCGCACTCTAAATTTAGTTAATGTCGTTGTCGCAACAACATGGGGCAGGCAACATGGGCTACATATAGCGTCAGAGTCACCCACGCGTGTGTACAGAGTGAGAGGCAGAGAGACGGGCAGCCATGTCTGTCAGTCAGTCAGTCGCATGGATACACTCACGCACGCACATTTTTGAAAGTAAACAAAATTAGACATGATTATGTTTGTGCCTCAGGACATAAAATAAATTGGCTCCCAACTAATCCCAGAGTGCACGTGGAACGTCTCGCTGCTCCCCTCCCAAAGTTTGTTGTTTGCTTTCGCCGCCATTAACAAGAAGACACCAAGTTGAAAGACATAGTGAAATATAGAGATTTCAGCATACAGCAACATCAAAAAAAAAAACACACAAAACATACAACAACTAATACAAGCAACTGAAATAGTTGTTAAAACTTTTTTACATGCAAGCTCGATTATTATTAAAATATTAGAAATTCTCTTTTTAGAAAGACTCTGTTCTAGATAAAAAATAAAAAAGCTGTTCTATCATTTTGATTGCCACTAAATCATTTTTATGCGTTTTTTTTTTTTTTTTGTTTGCTTTCTATACAGTGTTGCTAATTGTGCTTAATATAAATAAATTAAAAAACTAAAACTCTTTTTTACAGATACTCTGTTTTCGACTAACAGTCTTTATGCAGAAACTCTATTTTCGACTAACAAAATATTTTAAATTAAACCTTATCTGAATTTATTGCCCTTAATGAATATCAATCTCACAACTAGAAAAACTTTTTCTAATTTTTAAGAATAATTTCTGAACACTCAAAATCAAATTCATAAAATTAAAATGGTTTACTTCTTAACAAAAGAAATACTTCTTAAACGTAGAAAGAGAAAGGAATTTTTGTTTTTTGTATTTTTGAGAAATAAATTTCTTAAGAATAAATATATTTCTAAAAAGTTGAAGGAGACTGTTTTTTTTTCTTCTTTTCAGAAATATATTTCTTAACAATGGAAAATAATTCTAAAAATTACTAATCATTATTTTTTTAAGACACCATTTCTGAAATGCAGAAATTAGTGATGAAATTTACTTTCTCGACTGCTCTGTTAAAGTTTAGCTGTTGTCTGCTCTGAAGGCCACACATAGCTCAGTTCCAAAATGCAAGGCCATTTTTTCTGAGTGTAGTCATACAAGCCAAACCATTGTTGATTCGCACATCGAGTTTAATTCTGATAGTATAATTCTCCGTATTTCCTACAGATAACCTATTCTGATTTGAAATGATAGGGTAAGCAAAATACCTTTCTAAAAAGTAGAAAATGGTGTGTGTTGTTATGCCCTACAAATAAATATAAGATGCAGAAAAATACACTATGTATTTTGTGTATGTTTTGGCAAACAACATCCAATGAAATTGAAAACATGCCGACGGTGTGCGATTGCTCTACATGCACTCAAGTCGATTCCAACTAGATGCTGTCGGGCTCAAGCCAACTGAGCCATAAGTAACCAAGTAGCTGCCGGGAACACTGGACCCATGTGTGCTGCTCAACGGAAGTCAGTCAACTCAGAAACTCTCACAATTCACAAACGCAGAACTCCACTTGCCAAAGCCGACGCAAGACACAAATGTGGAGCAATCGCCGACTGGCTATTCCACGAAATTGCCACGGACACTTGAGTGAAGGCTGCACCACGATGGCATTTTCTATGTGAATTGAATTTACGGGAAATGAGAAAAAACAAAAAACAAAACGAAAATGAAAGAAAAAATGAAAATGTTCTCGAAGTTGAGTCAACGTTCTTGGAAGATGTTTTCATGCGTTGAACGCCCGGTTTCCGACCCGATCCGCCTGTGTGCCTTGTGGCCTGCGTTGCCCGCGTTCCCCTGTTCACCCCCCGACACACACACACACACACACACACAGATACGTATAGGTAATTTCTGGCTGGCTTCCTTTGGGCAATGGCAGCCATCTGTGGGGACCATCAGAGTCAGAGTCAGCCACAGAACAGATACAAACAATACAATACAATTTCAAAAACATGTCCCCAGAGAGAAAGAGAATGAGCTGGAAGCCCTTATTTGCTCCGCACCCGCATCTCTGCTGAAATTGTCCATAGATAAATGCAGTTGAGGGCTGATGCCAGGTTCGTCCCTTTACTTAACATAGTAATATTTACCATAAGGCTGACTACACCACAATTTTCACATTTCATAACCTTGCAGTGCATATCAAAAGTTTGTCACGAAATATTTAGTTGCCCATCAGGTTTGATGAAATATTAAAGAAACTTGTCAACGAATTTTACGCAAGTTATTTATTTATTATTTAGGTAAATTGACAAAATCCTAAAATAAAAGCTTCGCAACTTGTATGCTCCTTGTATTTATATTTTAGAGCCAGACTGAATTTATTTTACAATTCATATTTATATTATCTTTATTTTATATTATTTTTTTAAAGGCGAAAATATTGTTTGTGTGCTCAATCAGACAATGCCATTCTGTACAGCAACGTTTAGACTAAAAACTATGTCATTGGAAGTATCGGTCTCGATGAAGATATAAAGATTTTAAAAACAAGAATACAACCTTAAATTAATGGTTTCTATGTCAGGTACACTCGGATTCAGCCGAGTCCGACTAATTTACTGTCTGCGGGTAAAGTGACTTATGTTTTAATTACGGTAACTTCAAAGCTGTTTTGTAAAAATTATCAATACTAATTTCCACAGAAACCAACAATAAACAATCATTCTATAAATGAAATGGCGCAACTTGATTTAATTGATTTGACTCAGCATAATTTAAGGATTCCATTGAAATAGAATATTGAAAATACAATCAAAATAATAATATATTTTTAAATATTTTGTTGGCACTGAAATACGTGTTGCTGTTTATTGTTTTTATGGTTTATTAAGCGTTTGGTTAAGATAATTTAAAACCAAACAAGTTTTATAAAATCTCATTTGCGACCGATATTTAAATTATAAAATATTCTGATTCTGTAGCCTTAGCTCTAGAGTTGTTGCAGATAAATAAAATGTATTTGCCAATTTTGAAAGAATCGGTTAAGAGAAATTTACCTTGGAAATTTTGTAACTATAGCTTTATATATTTTTCGTTTTTAAATCGTCATGCATGTATACAATTTCAAGTTTAAAAATTTTGCGTACTTGTGGATGTACAAACAGTTAGATGGAAAGCAGAATATATCATTATGTACTATATAAAACACAATTATTATATACATACATGATTATGCAATACATATTTAAGAAAACTACTTTTTTATTTCGAATCGACTCCATCCACATTTAATTTTTAAAAATTGAATTCTCCGGATAAAATTTTAAACCATTTCTAGTCAGAAAATTTCCCAATCGCCCAATCAGTTAATATCATGAATTGAAGTGAGTGAAACGCCACCTATCGATGATATTCTGAGAAATCAAGAATGGAAATATTTTTAGTGGAATATAAACTAATATTTGTTTTAGTGTTTTAATTTTACGCTTACGTCTTTTAGGTAAATCAAAAAAATCTATTCAGTTTATAGTTTTACCTAGTGGCATGCAACAAAGATGTCATAAAGCATTAACTCGCCTTATTTACATATCATCAACTCAGTCATTTATTTCATTCAACTCACAGTTGCCGATAATAAATCCGATGTTTATGTTTTTTTGACTGCCCTTTTATTTTAAGGTGCACCGAGCGCACTCTGTCGTCGAGTCTGCGCACTAACTTCAGTCTGTACACAAACCATATTATCGGTGTACCTAGCGGGGAAGATGCGAACTAAATAACAGTTGTAAACTCAAACTCGAAGTGCGACAGTAAAAAAGTATTTAAATTAACTTTTTTTGCATCAGTTTCAAAAGTATTTTGTTAAATTTTAACTATCAGCCGATCAGACAACAGTTTAATATATTTTTATTCTTCTATCTTCGAGATAATCTAGAAATGAGCAGACTTGAAATTTATTTTCATATTAAATATATTTTGAGAAAATCTGATAAGTGAGTGAACTTAAAATTATTGTTTATATAATAAATAGAAATTAATGAATATAAAACCGAAAAAATATATGCACGTATGAAATGAAATGTATGCACTAGTATTTAATAAATTTTCCAAATTATACTACCATCTGAGTATAAAATTAAAATTAACCATTATGTACCAATCTGACATTATATGGATGTGTTCAATGTAAAAACATTCTAAAAACATTCTAACATTCCATCTTTTAATTGTACATTTTATTTTTAGCAAATATAAATATATATATTCACAATTAATCTTTAAATATTTCTACTGAAAATAATCTAGATAACCGCAATATGTTTATTACAGAAAAAAAAAATTAAATAAAATAACTTCAAATAGTTTAGACAAGTTATAAAATAAATAAAACTGACACAACACATAAGTTAGTTAAAATATGCTAAATTTCAATTTGACTAACTATAAAATGCATTCGGTAATTTTTGTAGCACGATTGTTTCTCGCAGTGTATGCACGCACAGTCGCAATGGCTGCGGAGCCATCATGGCTGCCGCTGAAAGAGAGGGTTCGGCCAACCACCACGTTGGTCGTCAGCCGTTGTACGCATGTCGCGTGAAAAGCGATACACAACACAATTTGGGTGCTGCCCCTTCTCTGAGACAGAGAGAGGCAGAGAGAGAGAGAGAGATGGAGAGATTTAGGTTTTCCAATTCGTTGCTAAAAAATGTTGGTTTGATTGCGCTTTAATCAAGTCGTGCAACTGCAATCAAAGTTTATGATGGCCAGCAATAGCTAGACCATAAAGCGACGACCGTAATGCGATTAAGCATATTTATGAAATTATTGCCGCAATTATGCTGCCAGCGAGCGAGTTGCAGGTGCAATTTGCCCCAAGCGCGTCACGCAATGGATCGGAAATAACGAAGCCAAATGGCAAACGGCAAGCAGCAAACGGCAACGATGACGTTGACGTTGATGTTGAGTGGCACTAATGATTTTAGTGCGGCCAATAAATCCATTCAAGCGCACAAAAATAGCGTGGCATTCCTCTGATCGAGTGGTATGCCACTATTTAGTGCGTCATCAACGCTTAATCGAGGAGATTCCCCCATAAAAATTGTCTAAGGATAACATCAAGGTCTTTAGCACTATGTTCTGCAGTTCACACCTCAACGTTAATTGAGTGCAGAGATGTGTGAGCTCTCCACTATATACTCGACTATATACTCTGTGGTCATCTAAAGAATATGTTTGAATATAATCACAGTTATTTACAATCTTTGAATAGAGATAAAGTAATTAATTAATTAATCACACACGCTATATATCTCCGTTAAGCAATTCCCAAAAAAGTTTAAAATAAATCGATTACAGATTCTAAAACTAAACTAATTTAGGCAAAGTTTTATGTGGTTGATATAAATACCTCTTTGCATCTTATATGCTATATAAAACTTTCAAGTCTTTTAGGGCTATCTGAGACACGGTATTTATAATTCAAATATTTGTCTCACATTATTATTATTATTGTTATTGGGGTGCTTAAGCCACTGCGACCTACTCAGATCTATTGAGCCCCTTCTGAGCTTATAACTCTTCCATTAACCAAGAATATTGAACGCATTAAACAATTTGTGTCAGGTTGATATTTTCTATGTCTTTCGAGCTCAATGCATATTTCCTACATCTTCTAGTGGCTTTGATAAACTTTAAGCAGCAATATACACTATACCAAGAAAGTGTTTTGACAAAAGAGCAAATTCATTGTTTAAATTGTTTAAATGCTTATAATTTATTCTTATTTTTCAACAATGCAGCTCTTATAACTAGTTTAAAAATAAATAATAGCATAATTCATTAACTTAAACTATTTTGAAATTCTCGAAACGACAATTATCCATTCTTTGGGCTGCCAAGCAAATGTTTTTATAGGAAATACAATACGTAAAATACAAAGTTACTTTAAGCATTTTATTTGTTATTTGCAAAAAGACAGGAGTTTCTTGAGGCATGTATTGAATGCAGAAATAATTTTAAAATTTCGAAAATTCAGATTTTAAATCGTAATTTAGTCACAAATATGATTTCAGAAATTTTGGGATGCTTTCATCACTTAATAGTTACTTTGTGGAAAGGTTTATCTTTACTTGGAACTTGGTTTGATTTAGAAAATTGTTCTAGTTTTTATTGGACACTCCAACAAAGAAGTCCAGAAATTAATCCAACAGAAAATCAAACGTTTTTCTCAATATATACCGCGTTGATATACCAACGGGGATATCAAATGCTTTTATTATTAAAAGCATAAATTATCTTTCACGAACAAATTTGAACAGAATATGTCACATTTCTCTCTCAATTACATGCAAAACACTTTCTTCAATTTCCAAAGAATGGATCATTTTCGATTTTAAAATTTCAAAATAGTTTAAGTTAATGAATCATGTTATTTTTCTAAACTAATTATAAGAGCTCCATTAAATTGTAGAAACATTTAAAAAAAAGACAAACAGAAAGTTCACTTTTTGGCAAAAATATAAATAGAAAAGATGATATTTTTTAGCAATTGTCACAAATAGACAACAGAAATTTTGAGATGCTGTTGTCACTAGATATTTAGTTGATTATATAAAAGGTACTCAAAATAGTTTCATTATTTTTAAAATTGTGCTCAGTTTTGATTGGGGCATGTGCTCCACACCCGAGTGCCGAGTGTGGCACTGGAGATATCCCATTTCACAGCTAATCCAAATGTCGCACATGCAAGCAACTGCATATTGTAAGCCATGCAACAAGCCGAGGTGCCTGGAATAAACGTGGCAATGGAAATGGACACGGCAAATAGCAAATGGCAAAAATGGCTCCGACGTGAACCCATTAAAAGAGAGCAGCAACCTTGAAGCGTTAAAGTTAGCACCTTAAAGCCGACGACATCGGTGTAGGTAACCTTGTCAAATTAAGAACCTGGCCGAGGACACACGCAAACACACACACACACTCGCACACACAGCAGAGAGAGAGAGAGAGAGTCTCCTCCAATTGTGGTTTCATATTTAAGCACTTCTATTGAATTTGTTGGTATTGGCCAACTTTACTTACATGATGTGTCAGCTTAATGGCCTTATTGGCTGTAGGTATACACACACACACAGTAAACACGGTAAACAGTAAACTGTAAACAGATATGCGTAGTTGGCGGTTAGTTGGTTGGTAGCCAATTTGTGGCCGCTAGACGAGTGCAGCAGCCGTCGACGGCGCCTTCTGCTCAGCGCAGCAATTTTGTGGCATTCTCACTCGCGGTAAAGATTTTATTTAATTGTTATATCACTAGTACAAATAAACATACAAATCTGTGTATGTCGAAGAGTGTAAAATGCGAATTCAAATTGTGCAAATGTTTTTGTCTTATTGCTTTCTTTTTGTTGTTGTTTGTTGTGTTCTGTTCTGTTTTATTTTATTTTTCAGTTTCTGTTTGTTTCGTTTGCATTCGATTGCTGATGGTCGGTTCTCACGCGTTTGCGATCCGCTCTACACTAACAAGAAGTTTATGACCAAATGCCATAAAATTCGTTGTAAAAAGACGACGAAGCTGGAAAATGTGTTTTCCGTTTTGCTGCTGTTCCTCCGCATTCTCGTCTCTCTGCCTACGTCTTCCCATCGTCTTTCTCTCTGCGCCTCTGCGACTATGCGCTGCTTTTTCATTTTGTTTGTGTGCTTGTGTGTTTGCATTCGCCTTTTTTCGTATTCTTATTCGTATTCGTACTGACGACTATCCGCAGTCGTGTCATGTCGCGCTGCGTCGTGTCGATGCCTCCGTTGGCTCTTTGCGGTCGACGCCAGCTCATTTTCGTCACTCTAACCGCCCCTCTCTCGTGCTTTCTCACTCTTACTCTCTCGCTATTGCCATCCCACTTGTGCATGTGCGCGTGTCCGCTCCCTGTCTCGCACACACTCACCAGCCATTCACCAGCCGCCAGCAGCTCTGTATCTGTTGTTGCGCCTGGCATCTCTATCTTTGCTTCTGGGTATCTCTCTGCATAAGAAAAAAAAAAACTGCCCCTGTGCTCAGACGCTGTTCTTCTTGTTTGTTTTTCATACTCATTCGTAGCCATTTTATTGCTCCCTCGGTTTCGTGTGTGCGCCTTTGTCTTGTATCCATTTTCTCGGTATTTGTTTCGATTATGCTGTGAGGCATTTCCATTCCTTCTCTCTCTCCCTCTCTCTCTCTCTTTTGGTTAACTAATTTTTAGTCCGTTAGCTGTACGCATTGTCTTTTGAGCTATGCTAACCATCTATACCTGAATATATCTATACATAAATATACATACATAAATATTTAGTGCAGATACAGAATAGTTTTACAGACTTTGGGCATTTAATTAAATAAAGCTTTCTAAAACGTTTGCTTCGATATTCATTTTGTAAAAAATAGTCAGCAAATGTAAATAAAGCAATGCCTGCAGCCAAATCCATGAACAACTAAACTAAAGTCATAAACCTAGATTTAAAAAAAATAAAAATAAAAAAATAAAAGATTGAACGTCTTGGTAAATTACTGCAGAAAGGATTTGCAACTGTTATTGCCAACAAAGCCAAAAAAAAAACCGAGTATTAACCTTTGTGCACTACATCTTCATTAAAAAAAAACTCATTTTTATCAACTATTTCTTAAAAAAGGCAAAAAGTCTTCTTGGGGTTCGTATGTTTTAACTGTGATTTTTGTGCCATTTTTTCTTCGGCAGCTATAAGTAAAATCAACTAAAACATTAACTCGCCTTATTTGATAATCAAGAGCAGATAATAAATAACCATATTTTTCAATGGACTTTCCAAACACAGAATTAATTTTTATTATTTACTTATCGAAGTTCTTATTTCATAAACAAAAATATTGACACACTACTTAAAATTGAACGAAAATCACATTATAAATGAAAAAATTAGAAAATTAAATTATATCAAATTAAATTGAAAATTGAAAATCTCCAAAAGTAAGTATAACAAAGGAAAACAATTGAGACTAATTTTAAATTATAATAGTTAATATTGAATTTAACTTTTGTAGAGCTGGTGATAAATGATTTTCAGTGACTAACACCTTAAACTTAAGATTTTGGCACGGGGAAAGAGAAATATCCATAAATATTAATATCAAAATCGCCAATAATTGTTATTTCAAGTATTATAATAAAAATCGATAGTAATAACTTAAGAAAATTAATTTATTTTTCTTTTAATTTAATTAAAAATACACAAGACTATTCAACCAATTTAATATATTTAATTTTGAACCCTTTAATCTTATATTAAGTACAAAAATTGCAAAGAGAGACAGAATCATGTAATTTACCTAGGAATATTGATCGCTGATAACGTGACGGGCCACGCGGAGCTAAATAATTTTAGATGTATGCTGGTGTCGTGTAACTAATATATTACATATTCTTGTATATATATCTATATATATATATATATATATAAGTATATATATGTGTATACACGCACATATAAAATTGACGTGTGTCTGCTTATGGGCAACTTAATTTTGGTAGCATGCTAATGCAGATTCCGTTTCGCTTATTTTCGGGGGTTGAAAACTTAATGGATATTTGTCCCCCTTTTTACGAGCTTCCCTTCTGGCGTCGGAAGCACTGAAGGAAGCTGAAAGCTCCACAAAACCGGAGCGAGCAACTCTCATTGTATTTGTTTGAATATTTTACTACCTTAATTCATTTGCCAGTGGGGCCCTGTGGGTGAGGGTGAGGGTGAAAGACGCCATTTGCAAAAGCAAAAGCCAAAGCAGGCACATCCGCTCACACACACACACACACACACACACAACCACCACCCGCATACGCATTCAACATCAGAGAACCATTATAGTTTTACAAAATCCGAAAGTTAATCATACGAAATTACTGCGCCCCCAAACAAGCAGCAACAGCATCTTCGAATCTGAAAAAAAAAACTGCACATTTCTCTTCATCTTTTGTTTTTTTTTTTTGTCATAAAAATAAACAACAGCCCCTCTTCTGTTTTAATAATTTCCCTTGAAGATCAAGTCAAATGCCAATCAGATTGCATTATTTTCATGGCAATTAAAAATCTTAAAGCTGGACTCCAAGACGAGTTCTGGAACGTCTGGAAGATTGTCCACAACCCACTTTATTTATATATTTTTTATCAATTTGTGTGGTTTCTGGTTTGCTGTTTGCTGTGTGCTTTGTTTGCCACAGCTCTGCGTTTCTTTTCAATATCCATTTAACGAGTACTTAATTTGAGCAAGTGTTTGCTGGGCTGTAAATATTTATGGCCATTGTCCGTCGGTTGTTTTGTCTCATTTCTCGTTGCGGGCCCAAAAAGCTTCATAATTTTATTGTTTTATTGCTGTAATTATGCATTAAGTTTATTGAGATAGTCGTAAATGGCAGCGCCCAGATCGGTAACAGCCACAATGCCTGCCATAAGTGCCAATTGGCCCAATCGTAATTAGCTAAACGCCGTTTGTCTTGCCTAATTAGCAGCAACAGCAGCAGAAGCAATAGCAACATCAACATCAACAAAGCGGCGTGTGTTCATTGTTGTTATTATTAATGATACGTTAAGACAATCCAAACAATCAATTGTGGGAACTTTTAAAATAATTAAAAACTTATTGCTGAATTGTCAATCAAAATAACAAACTCATGCAAATTGGTAGGGAAGATTATACATTAAATTACAAGTAAATCGCAAACAAATTTAGAAAATCGCCGCAAAATTAAAAACGAATTGAATACCACAACAATTGTATAGATTTTCGAACAAATTTCTAAATTTGAAAGACTTCTTTTCTATTTTTTAGATATATATTCCTTAATAATAGCATATATAATATAAATTTACAAAATTTATAAAATATTAATAACAAGTAACAACAAAGCTAATATTGTTCATATATATTCCAAAATTAAAAAAAGAAATTATCTTGAATTTTATAAAATAAACCCAATTTTTTAGAAAGGTGTCACAACCTTCAGTTTAAAAAATACTTGGGAATAATATGATTGAGTTACACTTGACTCCAAATGGTGAGATTTTCTTTAGTGTATTTAGTAACAAGTAAAACTGCAAAATCATCGATGTATCAATCGATGTAGAAATATCGACTAGAAAGTCCACTAAAGTGATACTATTCAGATTCGACACCAACTGGCGTGCATCGAGACAAATTCTGTGCACTTCTAAAAAGTGTTACTGCAATATAACAATAATTAGAGGGATAGGTAGGTAAGTGAGTAATTAAGTATGTTATTACTTACTCACTACTACAAATGCTGAAACTCTCCACTTAACACTTCATTACAAAAATTACTTCACTTTTTTAAAAGCTCAAATTACAAAAAAGAACGCTCAGATAAGAATCATATTGAATGATAAATTGTGAAGTTCTATGGATATATTTTGATATATTTTCCATTAAGTGAGGAACGATTACAAATTCGTTTATTGAAACATTTAGCCTAAAATTTTAGTGAGCAAAAACGTTGTTATACAAGAACTTGTCTTTCGACTGATTCTTCATTTATATGTTATGGTATTTTCAATCGACCGATTCGGCTATACGTGCTTGTTGTATCTCCTCAAGACATACTGAGAAGCTAGTTCGCATATCGACTCCGCCGGGAAACACACAAAGAGCAGCAAGAAGATTAAATACTTTTGTCGACGAAAAAATCCAAAACATTCCTCGAAGGGAAAATGCAATCAATTTTGGAACAAATGAGCACTCAGAAATAGCGGGAGCAGGATTATCATCGGAAACTGAAAGAGATCCAGCCAATTAGGTATTAATCTAGACGGAATATGCATAACCAATTAAAGCATCAGTTGGGGCTTTTGATAGATAATTTATTTTCGACTAGATACCTTAAGCGGAATATATTTTATGCTTAAGACAAAGTGTTAAATTTAAAACAAGATTGAACGTTGCAGTAGGGTCTAAGGTTCGGAAGAAGGTTTCTAGTAATCTTCCTTACAAGTTTGGTAACTGTTGCTCTTAAACTGCTAGAGATTGATTTAAGCATTTTAGAATTAAGGCGGCGAAAGTCTGCGGGGCCAAAAAAAATGAAGGAATTTTTTCAGTTCTTCAGTACCAGTCAACCTATCAAATTTGACCGCTCTAACTCGAAAGCTGCGGAGAAGCTGAGCATGGCATATGCCGATCTTTGAAGAACATTGAAAATAATCTACCAAACGAATTTGGCAACTGTAGACTTAAAATTGTAGGAGATTTGTGGCGTTATGTATGGATGTAGCACTCAAATTTTTCACTTTGTCTAAAGCGTGCTCAGACCAGTATATGTTCCAAGTTTCAAGTCTCCATCTAAGGGTGTCAAAAAAGTAATTTGACACTTTAGATAGAGAGCGGATATATTCCTCAGATACAGTCTAGCATCTTCAAATTTGAAAGGAACAACCACTAAAGCCTCCGACCACGCATCTGCGATAAAAATCTTTTCCTATTTATTATCAGAGCACTACGAAAGAGATTTAATTAGAATGCAACGTTCTTGTTTGAATTTCTGATTCAGGCCTGGAAGAGTTATAATAAGGAACGATAGACATTTTTCTTACACATTGAAAATAGGATAAAGATATTATGAAATTGGGCATTAAGTACGTAACAGGTAAATTCTTGATGGTGATTCTTGATCAGCATTAATAGCTGATTCAATTTAGCTCCAGCTGTCTGCTCGCCCGTCGGTATAAACAAGCCGATCTCAGAGACTATAATAGCTATGTAGATACTCCAAATTTGGACTTTTGGTGCTCGTATTTTGTATAGAGGGTATTATAAAAACCTAGAAGATTTTATTTAGCTAGAGCCGCCAAGTTGGAAAAACCAGTTGTCATGTTATTTATTTATTTATTTATTTTGATTTTTTTCTTTTGTGGTTTTACAAAGACTTAGGAGTATTTGACGTAAGAATTTTAAATATTGGCGGCGGACATAGTAGACAGAATTACATTCATTTCTGGTAAAAACAAATCGCAAATAGCACATGAAGCACATTTTTAGTGGTCACTGTGACGCCGTCGCTTAACTTTGGTCAGTTAAAGTGAATTTTTGGTACGATGTATTTCAATTGATTGCATTCTTGTTAAGTTTTATTACTATCTCATTATTAATTGAGTTTAAATATGTATAAAAACTACACTTTGGTTTTTACATACCTTTGTTGATACTGTATTCTAAGCATAAAATTAAGATGAGTATTTGCTAGTTGGATTATTCCTCCTTAGGTTTGAATACTTCTCCAACGGAGCTTCCTCATTTTATTCAAATTTTGAACAGTTATTATTACTTTGAACACACAATGAACACTTCACATAATCGTTTGACTTATCAGTACCTATTAATAACCAGGCAACTACACTTTTGAGTACTATTGCCGATCGCTTCGATTTGATTGATGGGTTTTTAAATACTGTTTAGATTGCGCAAGCTGTAAAATTTTCAATAATTTGATTTGAAACTGCGATTGAACGCTGATTATATCGAGTGTAGATTGAGTCGATTCTACTGGTTAATGGCTGACACTCCGCGGTTTTAATTTCGACTTTATGCGGCGATGATGACGGCGACAATGACGACTCACGGGTACTAAAACTCCATTGTAAAGTGGTAAATACTCGGGCGGCGCACCGTAAAAAAACGCCAGCGCCAAAACCAGAACAACAACATTAAAGAGGTATAGACTCACTTACTCACACACACACGAGCACACCAATACACACACACATACCAGCACACATACACAGAGTGAGTGCCTTCGGTGTGTATAAGCCAAATTCGAAATCACCACTTTGCGAGTTGAAATCTCTTAGCTTTCAGTTCGTTTGCTCGCTCTCGCTCAGCTCGCTTCTCTTTCGTGATTTTCTGGTTCCCCGCTCTCTGCCCCTCTCTGCCACATATCTGCACCTCTCTGGCCCCATCTCTGCCCCCTCAGACACATCTCTGCGTCCAATGCGCCTGCAGCGATGCTCAGCACACAAAGAAATGTAAAATTCGTATTTTACTCAGATGATGAGATTTTTCCATTTCCCAATTTTAGAATTTTTTGTTAATAAAATAATATAAGTAATATAAATATAAATTTATACTTTGTGTATTTTTATTGTGTAAAGCATTCTTTTATATTTATCGTTATATATTCATTTATAGATTTAACGGCATTTGGAACCAATTTTTAAATATCCTTATCTAATATAAATTTCATTCAAATAAGTGGCAAATTATGGCTGCTGTTTTTGTCTGACCGATAAGTTAATTACATTTATGATCAGCATCAATAACCGATTTAATTTAGTTATGGTTCATCTGGGACTATGAGAACTAGAGAAATTTGGAATCTGATTTCTGATTTCCCCCTCGCTTCTCAAGTTTAGTTTTTTTACACGTTTCGTGAATATCGATACATATCGATTTTTGATAACAATGAAAGCCACAGTTTTGAATGCAGAGCCTCTTAATTAATATATAATACTCATTGATATATTATTGACAAATTGGACCAATCTCATCAATCGGATAAGTTATAGTCCAAAAAGTATTCTATTATTTATCTCATTATTCTTAGCAGGCGCAATCATTTTCTGTATAAATAAATATTCGGATTTCCGACAAGAGAATTTTGGTTTGTTTTTAAATAAATTATAATATAAAATAAATTGCCAAATTGCAAATAAAAAATGGTAAATATCTTACACAATGTACATTATTTAATATGAGTAGCATTTACTTAAACGCTGAATACTAATTCATAAACTGAATTCATTATGGACAGATTTGTATTGTTATTTTAATGTTTGATATCAAAAGTTAGCGTAATTCGGATTTGATTGAAAAATGCAAATTGCTTCTCGCTTTTATGGTTATAGTTCTTATTTAATTTGATTTGTCGGAATTAAATGACGAGCAAATTATTTACGATTCGATTCAGTGAGCTTGAAAATATTTTGCAATTTCGTAAAATTGTCGTTTACAATTATTTTTATATGTATTTCTTGCTTCTTGCCCAGCAAACAAAACTCCCTCAGCAGTAACCCCCGAGACATGGCCATCGTCGGCCATCTTGCGACAATGGTAGGCCAGGAACTGGCAACTGGCAACTGGCAACTGATGTGTGTGGCAAGGTGGAAAAGGGCGGGTGTGTCGAAGTCGCCACTGTTTCGTGTTTCGACTACCAAAAGACGGCAACGACGCTAATCGGATGGCAAATGCGATACATTTAGGAAATTGTCCTACACATTTTCGCATTCCATTTTCGTGCCGTTTTCATCGCCAAGCGCCGTCTAAGAACCAAGCAAACATTTTACGACATATAAATTATCGTTGCTATAACCTGACAGAGGGTATTTCTATTTTGTCATCAAATGTGTAACGCATTGTATATGTATATATACACAAGTTCATGTCTGTCTGTATGTAAGCAAGCTAAAAATGAAACTGATATAGAATCCAAACTCAGACAAAACTTTAATTAAATATATTATGCATAATTAAAATGAATTAAATAAATACATATACATATAAAAATTTATTTAATTATATATTCAAAAATATGAGAATTTATTATATTAGTTTAGTTTTAATATAAAATAGGATTTTTGCTTATCCTAATTTTAGTAAACGTTTACCAACAATATAAAAAAATTATGTCTAATTTCCAGGATATGTTTTATTTGTCTTCCCAGAACTCTTAGCCTTTTCTGATTTATATTATTTTGAAACATTGATATTTTATTATTTCATAGATACCGCTTTTTGGTAGCTTATAAATTTATAAGATTTAATTAAATAAATAACGAGCTTATAATAATATTACTTTTATGTTTTATAAAATTCTCTATTATTAAGAAAAGAAACCTTTATACTTTAAAACATTTTCTCGATGTGTTGGAGAAATAGACTCCGATCTGCAGAGTAAACATTCTTCGGTGTGGCCAAGATACTATTTCTTTCTTGATTTTCTTTTAGTTGTGCTGCCACCGCAGGACACAGAGAAGGGTGTGAGTCTTGGACTGCCGACTGCGGACTGCGGACTTTGGACTGTGGCAAAAGAAAAAAAAGCGGGGATTGGGCGCTCTTGGCGATTGGTGTCCGCTCCTCGTTGTGTGCTGCTGATTGTGGCATAAATTTAGGACAGCCGCCCCATTAAGACAGTGACAGGCGCAATTTATGGCCTCTGCTGGCGCTGGCAGCGGTTGCAAGGCTTGGCTCTCATTTTCTTCGGTTGCCATTTGTGTTTATTTATGTGCACACCCAGATACAGAAAAACACACACACACACACACACACAGAGAGACGAGCACAAGAGCTCGCGAATTTGGGTGCGAGTTTTCTATGATTAGGAAGCCGCAATTTACTCACAAACACGCCTTAGACTTTAAGACAAGAGCAACTGCATATATATATATATAAACAAATCTCACAAGAACTTGAAATTACTGGCATTTTTGCTATTTTCGCCAGTCAATATAAAACTAATTTTATCAAACTATTTTTCATAATTATCGAATTGAAATTTCAAAACTCTTGCATGAAAAATATACTTTTATTGTGAATATGAAAAACGATTAGGTTACTAACAAAAGTCAGTCAATTTTAAGATCAGTTGCGATTCTCACGAAAGTCTTCTAAATTCTTCTCGTACAGAAAAAACTCTTTAATTTATATAATTTTTTTTTAAACATTTGTTAAAAGTTAAAGATTTCTATAAATTCTTAATCACGTTTTGATGAAATCAATAGAGTAATTTAAATGTTTTAATTTTACCGCAAAAAAGATTTAATGCTAAAAATTATTAAATAAAAACCAACAAAATACAGGCTTTTAATTATGCGACACTTCAATAGGACAGCACTTTAAAAAACTCTGATTCCTTATTACTTGAATATAAGCTAATTGGCAAAACGGGAAAGCTCCATCAACAAATAATATGAGTCAAAGATGACGATCAAAGAAAATGCATGATTCATTCAAATAGTGAACAAATTTACTCACACTTTCAAGCAATGCGAACTTAAAGGAGAAAATAAATTTACAATGGCTCTTTTGCAGAACTACAGAACTACTACAAAAAAATAAATGTTAAATGTTAAATGTTGCACGAAGTTGAGTTATGATTAATTGGAAAGAGGGTGAACTATTCAAGTGGCGAGAAGTGTATGTGAACTCTGCTGATTATTCTGATCAAGAAGATGTTATGGGGTGCAGGTGTCTCCTGCAAATTGGCATTATTATCCTACAAGATTATTTATAGTTTTTTTTTTATTAATAGGTTTTTCAATATTCTCCTGACTTTCACATTTTTCTCGTTTAAATATTTTATATTATATTATATTATCTAGTTTAACTTTATTAAATGATAATTAATTTATGTGTCAAAATTTCAAGTCTAGAAGTGCATTTATATGGATATTTAAGAACTCAAATTCACACTTATTAGAGACATTTTGTTATTTATGGTTGTGACGTTATTCCTTGTGTATATAAACATAAAATAACGTATGCAAATTACTTTTCTTTTTTTTGAAAGAGGTCCATAAAATTCAAAGATTTTATTATAATTTGCTTTTCTTTTTTTTCTTCCTTTTTTTGCTGCTTGTTTTGTATGTCAAACGGGCAAGAAAAGTTGCTATATTCAAGAGATGAATTTGGCATCAGCTGTCTGCTTCCCATTTTAATGTTACCGAAAAAATGTAATTTCCGTCTTCGACATTTTTGCCACAGAGGCATTAAAAAGATGCACAACTTCATCGGCTTCATCAGTGTAAAAATTGAGGCTGACAACAATGATGGCGAATGAAATAAGGCGGAGGCGGCCAACGAAGCGGAAGGAATGAAGAAGGCATGAAAATTATGATACGATATCATATGATGGTGGTGCACTCTCCTTTTGCTGTTTACCATGACACAAATGCCTCGAGTAATTTGTGGATAAGGAAACAAAGTGACATTTTGTCTATGCTCCACTCAAAAAAAGAAGTCATTGAATTTATCAAAATCTGATTAAAATTAAAGTCGAATCCCAAATCAGAATTAATATCTGATTTTGCAATTTAATAGTATCTGCAACAATCTCAAAAATATTTCATTTGTTTTATTTTGGGACTTAGTCCATGTGCAATCAGCTAAAAAAAAAATGCCATTAACGTTATTTTATTAAAACTAAAATCGATCTAAAAATCATAATAAATGTTTTTCAAAATGAAGAGTTGCTTCGCCAGTTACAAAAATATTTTATTTATTTTAACTTGGTTGAAGTGAAGTGTCATCCCAAAATATGGAAAAGAGATTATTAAAAGTATTTAATTATTTTCCAATCTTCATAAAGCTTTTAAACAAAAAGATATTTTAATATATCGATGAAGGTATACAAAATGTGAAATATTCAGAGTAAAATGTGTATAAAGTAATAAATCTAAAAGGGGACAATATCATGCTGATCAATAATATGCTGATACATATAAAAAATGAGAACGAAGATGCTTGTATTTGACCAATTCTTATGTCATGATTCATTACGAAAAATTAGAATGATCTAGTCGGGAGAGCTCGACAAGACGAACCCTGAACCCACCAATCAATTTCTTATTTATTTGTTGTTGTTGCTCAATATCATTATTAACATAACTTTGATGAATAATAGAAATGTCGTAGTAGGAAACATAAAAGGAAGGTGTATTTTCATATTTACCAAAGCACGCAAGCATTTTCTGTACACATTTTTATAGACATGAACAAAATAAGTTTGCTCGAGTTTTTTTGAATATCTTATCTTGAATTGACTTGACTTGTCATTACATGTTAGGTACAAGAAGAAATATTAAAAACGTTGTTTAACGTCAAAGGTACGCCAAATTTGTAAAAATTCGATGCACAATTTTTCTTGTTTATACAATATATATATTTTTTTTTAAGAATAACCCTTTCAGCGTCTAGATACATATGTAGTAACATGAGTTAGCATCAAAAATACCGACTAAATTGGACAGCTTTAAAGATCCGAAATCAGTTTAAGAGTCAAATCAGCCATAATTAGTTTGTTTAATTGGCCATAACAATTTTTACCATCGAGCTTCAGCGGTTGTCGTGTCTTTCACTTCAGCTCGTCATAGAGTTGAGGTGGATTTTGCTACTGCTCCAAGTTGGTTCCGATGTGGTTTTCTTGGTGCATGCCAGGCAAATGGCAAGTGTCACTCAATCGACTGGATCCGAACCACCCCTCAACTACACTTCAGGGCGAACGGGCTGAATATTTTATTGGGCTTGGGCCTCAGTTATGGAACCTAAATATAAACAAATTTCTGCCACTTGGAATGGGATGCCTATTCGCTAAATGAATTTATGATTGCGGCTTTGAAGTAATTGAGACATTAACCAAGTTTTATTGTTGATTTCATAAAGACGTCAACAAATCACCACGTCAATAAAGAGTGTTTAATCAGCAATTATAACAAATGTGTAGTGATTTGCATTGCTATGTCATATTTGAAGAGTGTTAAATGCATTCTCACAATAATTTCTTGCAGAACGTAAGTTTATGTGATACCCCGAAGTTTTATTGCCAATTTATTCTCATATGTAATCAGGGGGTTATGGAATTGCTTTACATATTCTGTTGCGTGTGCAGATTCTGCGGAGTCACCAAAAAAATTATCTAAATATAAAAATCTAATGAAATCCTTTATCGTTTATTAATTGTGTCTTTTAATACCATTGAACATAGATTTGTATCGATACTCGCGGAAAGGAGACGCTTAATTGTAATGATCTGCTTATTGATCTGCATATGGTATTCGAATATTTACATATTATATGTAAGTCTTAGGTCTTATAATCTATTATTGATGCTGATTATAAATATATATTATTTATGGGTCCTTATACCCTTTCTGTCATCTTAAATAGGTTCAGTGTACCCAAGTTGGTAAAGGGCCAACTAAACAATGACTGTCATAATTGGCATGATTACTAAACTCTGACGAATGACTTATGCAGGTATTTGGGTCGTTGATTCGTAAACTCGCGAAGGTGAACAACACACTTAATGATTTGTCAAATTTTGAATAAGAAAAGCTTCAACAATTCTAATGTTGCTAATGCTAGTCGCTAATTGATTGCTTTTATTTTAAATGCAACTAGCAACTTTGATTTTATGCCAGTTGATTTTATGGTATATAAACATATAATTCATTTCAGAATATGAAACGGGAATCGTAATTCAAACCAGATTGGATTTCAGAGTGGGATTTAGAAGCAGAACCTAAATTCAAAGTTTAATTAAATCTCAAATACCGGAATTGATATTATGTGTCCCGAAGCGACAAAATACTATAGAAGAACATTATAACGTTTTTTTGATGTATGTATATGTATGTTTGTGTATTTACATATGTATATTTAGAGATTTGTGTTATGTGTTCAAGCTGGAATACAAGAACTTAGCCCCTGCAGAACTCAGTCCACCGACTTAACTATTATTAAATTAATAACAAAACCCGGGAATATATATGATATATTTGTCTGATGCTGATAATTCTTTCCATTTAGCTGATATTACACTGATATTCCGCAGTCAGCTGTGTTCGACTGGATTCTCATTTCTCATTTATTTTTTCTCAAAAAAATTCAACGCAACCGAATACCTAATAAAGTTTAAGGAGATACCCAAATCTGGAATTTTGATACTATATATATGAGAACTGGAATCGCAATTTAAATTCGTTTCGGTTTGGCACCCTGTTATGATCATATTTTTATTTATTGCTGACTAATTTGTGATGAACACTTCATGTAATTCCAACATCAGTAAAAGTTGATGACTAACAGATAAATATTTTTGCTTTGTTTTGAATATTACATACAGTTGCTATTTATTTTGTGGAATAAATCAATTTGCAATATTATTTATTATTTATTGGTTGAAATAAAAATATGAAAGCTTATTAACTTTTGCGGAAAAAATAGGCCTTTCTAAATATGCCACAACCAAGGAACTGAAGTCAAGTCCATAAGCCTGTGCTGGCAGGTAAACTGTCGGATGGCCAGTTGAGATACCCAAAAAGAGTATAATTTATGTAAATACTGTGGTTGCGGCACCAGCATAATGCGGATCATGTTGTGGGCTCCAAGATGGCCGCGAAGGTTGCTGGGATCGGGGCATGGGAATAGGCGCTTTAGCGGTCTAGAAGCCGTCATTACTCGAATTTGGGATTTGTTGTCCGTCCTCTGGACTGCACACACACAGCTCGCGGCATGCGTTCAATTACAAACACATAAATTCCCATTTCCATTTGACACATGACAACCCATAAAACTTGTTAAAAAGTACAGCAACAAAGGCCAGCAACCTCTCGGTGGTCAGAGGCTGGTGATTGGGACTGCGACTGCGACTGGGACTGACACTGACACTGAGTCTGAGTCTGAGAGTGGAATGGGTGCTGTGACTCGGACTGGGACTCGGACTTGGACTGGGACTGGGACTGAGACTTAGCGATGGCAGAGCAAGAGAGAAGAAAACCAGAAGATGAAAAAAAAAATACAACAAAAAACACTGTATCCAAAATGGTTAAATCTGTTTCACAATCTCGGCGCGTCGCACATAAAAGACGCGGGTTCCCTTTTTTTACGGACGCTGAATGATATCAGATTTCTTTTCATTTCTGTATTTCGTTTCGTTTTGGCTGTGACTTTTGGATTTGGGTTTGGCCTTTGGTTCGGCTCATTTAAGTCAAGTTAAAAGAAAATGGCGGAGCGGCATTAAGCGTATAGCATCATTTTATGGAGTCCACCCCAGGCTCATTATATAAATCCCATTGATCCGCCATTAAATCGTACTCTGTATACGACCGGCAACGGGAAGCACAACAAAGAAAATGCACAACACGATCCCTAATCACATTTGATAGCCGCTGACGCTGCCGCTGCCACCTCTGACGAACCCAACCAACATATGCAAGTGTATTTCCATTTTCTGACAGTGTATTTGCATTTTCTGAAAGTCGCGTCTTCAAACTATGCCAGCTAACTTCTTTTATTCGAGCAAACAAAACAAAATCAACAAAAATTTTCTTATAAGGAGCAGTACTGAAACCAATAAAAAAAACAGCTACTTTCAGCAATTAATAAATAAATATAAATACTAAATAATAAATTATATTATTAAATATCAGATTGATGGTAATGATTTTTGTCAAAATTCAAGAACAACTTGTCAGTTTGGACAACGTATCTTGGAAAAAATAACTATTTTAAACGCTCATCTTTCGACTGATAGTTCCTATATGATTAGTAGTCCAATATTAATAAAATTATATAATATATTTATTTAAACATTATACGAAAATAAGAACGTTTATAAGATGAGAGGAGAGTTTAGTCAGTTTATCTTATAAATCAATATAGTATTTTTTTCAAGAACATCTCATTCAGAGATTCGCCTATCTTTTATTTACATGTTCTTTCACTCGTTAAATTTATCTCTACGAATTCTTAACATTTTACTTTCCCTAATAGTAAGTTACTAACATTTAGTAATTTGTTGTCAGATTTTTTTCAGTGTTTTCCAAATCGTTACAATAAATGTTGGACCATTTTAAATTATATATATATATTTGTTTTTTCCTTTTTTTTTTGTTAAATTTAATTTTAATTACTCACTCTTAATTGTATTTTATTTAATTTTTAAATTTAATTTTAAGTGCACTTTAAAAATTGTATTTTTTAAATTTCAAAAAGAAATTGAGGTCTGTTTTTAGTCCACATTAAATAAATAAAATTAATGAACAATCAATTGTTTTTATATCAGCGTCATAAACTAGAAAAAAAAGGGATAATGTGTAGATATGAATTGCTGAGATACAAGTGTGAATAAAAAATTATGGGTGTCAATAATATATACATTTAATAAATATAATATTATAATATGCATAATTCTTATATATACATATACGTTAATACTCCATATTCCATTTGCCAAATATAATAAAACAATATGAAGCTATGATGACGAAAAAAAAAATAAATAAATAAGAAATAAATAAATTTCTTGCATTCAAAAAAAAAAAGATAGAACTAAAATAATTTCTTTAGCTTGAAAAAAACATAAATAAATTAATTGCTTTCATTTAAATTCGAAAATAATTGCAAAGCTGCTAAAACGTGCTGAGCAATTAAAGAATCGTCAACAAAATAAACAGAATTGCTACAGCCAACGAATGACACACACACATATATATATATATATATATATATTTATTTATATATATATATATTTATGTACATATATATATTTTATTTATATATATATATATATATATATATATATATATATATATATATATATATATATATACATACATAGGATAAGAGCACAGTCAGAAGAAATAAATTCGCAAGGGGAAGCGTGAAGCGGGAAACGAACTCGAAATCCACTTTGTGACAGCAATCCACATAAGCTTCTCAAACATTTGATGCCATAAAACCGAAATTGACATTTTTTTTTTGGTTTTTTTTTTTGAAACTCCATTGTTGGCAATAAATTATCTGCGTTTCGTTTTCGTTGTCTTTTGCCGCTGTCGTTTATTTCTCGGCATTTGTTTGGCAGCTTCAACATTGTAAGAAATACAGTTTTAGACATTCGCCTGGAGTGAAGCAGCTTTTAATGCAACGCAGTGGCCGAGCCGTGTCCATGTCCGTGTCCGTATCCATGTCCTTTTACGAGTTCACGTTTACGGACTGAGGACCAGCCAGACGGGCGATTTGGATTTACGATGGCGATGACGCTCTAATTTCGCTTAGATTTTGCAATCGGCTGAGCAGAAGCGGACACTTAAATGCAGAATAATCGCACCGTGTTTTTTATTGCCGCCCGACATTCGTAAGAAAACACTCCTTTCAAAAAGGAGAACTTGAACGCACTTTTTAAGATTCACTCGCGCACTAGTAATACTCGTAATACAACCCGATCTAGCGCACAAGGAACACATGTTGCGTACTGTTCAACCCGAAAGTGGCACTGATTTGCATCTTGCGATCTGCTGCAACTGCTGCAACTGCAACTGCAGCGGGTCAAAGGCTCAAAGGCCAAATGGCTCTCGCCTTTGGCCTTGGTGAGCCGACACTTTTTATGTGCATCCCCTTAACTCTTTTCACGTTGCTAAATGCATTTAGAAATCCTTCAAGGTTAGGCACCGCATCCTTTCTGACGCAATATTACACGCACAATGGTTTCCGATCATTTCCAGTTTTCTATTTGCAAATGCAACACTTAATGTTTGTCAAGGTCGCCATCAAATAATGTCCAGTGTAACAAATATCCTGTTTATTTACATACATTCCTATATTGAGCACAATGAGTTTGGCTGTCTTTTGAAAGCAGTACTTTTAACGACTATTTTCTCTCATTCTAATTTTCTCTCTTCTGAAGAACATAAATTATGATTAGTTTTGCTAGAACTTCTCCAAGTTGTACTCTCTGCAACTTAAGCCAACTCGGTTAGCAATTGTGCTTTGAGGCAAAAGCAATTTATATTTTTGTATTTTTTCTATAGATCGAACTAAAAATATTAGTAAATAGTCGAATTGTTAACTGATTTCGTAACAAATTATGTTTGAACTGTGTTAAGGTATTTTCACAAAAAAAAAAAGATTTTTGTAGGCTTTGAGCTCATCATATATAGATCCGATTCAGCAAAATAGCTTCAAGCAATTGATGACATATTAATACCCCCATAAATTTTATGTTTATATATTTTAAATTATTTATTTGCCGGTCAAAGGCAGCAAGTCTAAGACAGGCCAAATATCTTTTAGATAGCTTTTAGCTATAATAAACGATTTAAGTAAATAATATAAATTTGAATGAATAGACTTCTAATTCTCAGCGATCTCTTGACAGACTGTAGTCTAAGAATTCACCTAACTAAAATATATATAATCATTCTATCTGAATCTTCAAAGCTAATAGAAAATGCAAAAATTTGTGCCAATGGAAGAATTATGGGCTGAGAATGGGGCACAATAAATCAAACTAATAATAATAATAATTTTAAAATTTAATTTTACTATTCTTTTCATTTAAATTAAAATTATTTTAAATGTAATTAATTTAAATTTAAATTTCGTAATTTGGTGTTTTAAATCTTAATCTTCTAAAGTTTAGTGTGCATTAAATAAAACATTGATAATACAAATAATTATACAAAAAAATAATTATTATAAGAAAAATAAAATACTTATACAAGCGCCTTTTGATGCTTATCAATAATATATTTTATATTCTTCTTCACTAAATTGTATCTGTTTTTTTTTTTACCTAACTATAAATCTCTATAAGCATAACTAGTTAAAGAACTGTTTGTAGCTATCAATATATTTATTCAGTATCTGTGAGAATATGCATAAAAAAAATTGTAAATACACCAAGACCAGTTATATGCCGATTCTTTCAGTGATCGCCTTATGATGTGTTCTAGGGAAATTAGTAGTTTAAGCAAAGTTTTAACTGAAAAGTATTATGCAATATATATATGGGAGAGGCGACAAATCTGATAACCCAAGACGATGACAAAAGGGAAAGTAATTAAAAAAAAGAGGAATTAACAACTATCCTCGTATAATAAATGTAATAAGATACCATTTTATTACCTTATTTTATTTAAGATGATATTCTGAATATATATATATTATATATATTATGTATATTATGTGATATAAATACTAAAAGACTCATTCTTTAAAGTTTCGAAGAGTTTTATTTAAAAAGAATTATTGGAGTAAATTTAGTGGGCTTAAAATATAGCGTACTTTCTTGGAAACAAAGTTTAAGCATGTATGAATTTTATTTTTTATATTGAATATTTTTTAAGTTGCTTTTACTAATTCCATTAAACTTAATATAAAAACTACATGTTTTTTATTTATTTTTTTAAGCGACAAGCATTAATGTGTTAAGATATCTGTATAAGCAAAAACTATCAATAATCCATTTACTCATCTCTTATCCGATACATGTATTTGAAATATTATATATTGGTAAGCAATATATATAATTGCCTATACAATTCTCCATAATTAAATATTGACTATAATCAGCTTAATATGCGGTCTGCATCAATAGGACAGATAACGGAAAACAGAGTGAATTAAATAATATATAAAATATATTATAAACAATAATAATTCACTTTCCAAATTTGAGAAAAATAATGTATGAAAATACATACATGTACAGAATACCTTAATATGAGTGCACTATAATAAATATTCAAAAATTAAAAAAAAAATCATTTTCTTTACAATGCCCAACAAAATATGTTGCATATTATTGTAGCAATTCTCTCTGTGTAAACGACGCATGTTTAACAACTTTTGGCAGCCATTATGGGAATAGGCTCCGCCCACTTATACTTGCATTCTCAACTCTTATAATTCACTCTCTGCGTGTGACTCTTATAACAGAACACATTACTGAACATTACTTGATAGCTGTTTTACTCCACACGCGTTCTGTTTGCTCCACACTTAACGAACCTTTCTGACATTACTGCGAAAACAGAGGAACATACTTTTCGTTAAGACGTCGTTGTGTTGTGTTAGCAACAACAGCGACACCTATTGTTCATTACACTGTTCTAGTGTTAACAGAATTGGTTCACATTTAACAGAATAACATTCTGGTGGATTTAGTAATTTTTATATTTTAAGTTCTACTAAATACCAAATAAAGAATTTGCTTGAATATCAAATCTGAGAAATAAAATTAATAATTATTACTATTAAATTGTCTTTCATACGTGCGCTGTTTATACATGCGTTGTTTTATAGTACAATTTACGCATTTGAACTTCAGAACAGATAACTGTTTTTAGAAAAAGGAACAAAAACAGATAATTTTACGCTCGTGACACGCTCTTTACTACATTAAATCAGAGATCAAATTTATTTTTATGCCATTACAAAAAAATCCAGTTTAAATTTTAGTTTTTATAAAAACTAATATATATTTACAAAAAAAATAGTTGCTAAGTAATTTAAAATAAAATTCAAGGAAATATATAATTTTTACTTTAAAAATTAAAAAAAAAATTAACGATCAAATTTTAATATTTATAAAAATTAACACAAAACAATTATTGATATATTTTCTTGCCTATCTAAAAGTTCTCATAAGACGCGCATTATTTTCTCAAAATTGCAATATTTATTCCAGTTTAAATTTAACTTTTTGTAAAAACTAATACTGACACTTTTTAAACAAAATATTTACTGAGATCTGAAAGCAATTTATAATTAAAATCAAAATACACTTTATAAGGGTATACGACCGTCATCTATAATACATATTGATAAACATTAATACTTGTTTGCCTATCTGGCAACCCTTGATCAGCAAAATTATTTTCTTATTTAAGTTTTGAATTTGAATAAAACTAATACATATATAAATATGTATATATATGTATATGTAGTATATATCTACTCAGTACATATTTTGCGTATATATATATATATATACGTAAGAGTATACAACCGCTACCTACCATACACATTGATATGTATGTGCACACTTGTTTGCCAATCTGGCAACCCTGCTGTCTAGGGCACGCCATTGTATACACACACACATACACACAACATTCATATTCCCACGCAGCAAGACACGCCCACAAGCACTGAACGCAAAGAACCCTTATCTGTGAGCTACAACATTGTGCAAATGTATAAAGCGTGTTTGTGTGTGTGTTTGTGTTTGGATTTGTGTGTGTGTGTGTGTGTGCGTGTGTGCGAGTGTTTTCATTGCGTTTACCGCTGTTGCTGTTCCTGTTGGTGGATGGAGAATGCGAAGTGAAATGTGCGTTGTAGGGTTGTCAGCTCGTGGCTCCATTTTGCACAACGGGATTAGGCAGCAGCAGCAGCAGAAGAGGAAGCAAAAGCAAGAGCAGCAGCACCAGCAGCAGCAGCAGCAGCAGCCCTTAAGTGCCGCCATTCCATTTCCCATTTGCCGTTAGCCATTTACCATTTACCATTTGCCATTTGCCATTATCTGTTTCAATGTGTGTTACGGCCGTACGTGATCTCTTTAATCGTCTCTCGCCGGATGCCGTTTGCCGTATGCCGTGGGAACATTTGAATCACACAACACAACGGAAAACGGCGCCTTTTATCGCCAGCCATAAAGCATGAAGTTGAAATGAAGACAGGAAGCCTTTTTTATGATGGGCAATGTGGGGGCGGAGAGGCAAGATTAACAGAATTGTGACACGCAGCTCGAATAGTGGCGTTGACTTAAAATGCGATAAAATACTGAAACTAATAACTTTGTCCCTTAAAAGTGCAGCAGTTTGTGTTCATATTCCCTGCTAAGTAAAAAGATATAGAATGTTGCAAGGCAACGCAACCCGATGGGGAAGAACATGGACTTAGAAGGCAACGATGAAGTTTTCCTATTCATTAAATTCAGAGTCCGAGTAAAGACGGAACAGCGAAAAATATATAATAATTAATGCATTGAAAAAATACAGGATCGCTTGAACATGATTTCCCGTGGAAAATGTCTCGACACTTCTTTGCTATTTTGTAAAATATATAAATGCATCTTATAGAGAATTGTTAAATGATTCACTAATTTCAAAGTTTATTAAAATTGGAAAACTAGTTTGTGAAGTCAAAGCCTTGAAAACTAGACAATTCTTGATTTTAGAAATAATTTCTAAATATAAAAAATGTGTTTTTTACAATTTTTTTTTAAATGTTTTCTAATATTCAAAAAACAAGAAATGCAAACCCTTAATCAAAAAGTAATGCAATTCACTGGTTCAGTTTGCTGTAAAATCATTAGTTTTCTTATATTAAATTATATGAATTTATAAACTACTTTCTGAATAATAAGGTGAGTTACCCTTAGCGCCAAAAGTATGGTGAATTTCGAAAAATCATGTCAATTTTTTATCTGAGCTGTGCTACTGTTGATAAAAGAGTAATACAAAATTAAAATGTTGGAAAACTACTATCTGTAAGATTCACTTTTGCACTCATTTTAAAGATTCTGAATTTTGCAGTCATATGAAAATATATTTGTTTAATTTCAGATATATCTTTATTATGATTCAGATTACATGATTTTTAGAACAACAAGATCAGAAGACGCCACAGTGCATCATAGTTGTATATATATATATATATATATACATATATATATAATATAATATAATATAATATATTAAATATTTGTCTGCACACCGATGACTGAAGACCTTAAGCTGTATTCGCTGTATCCAACGCAATTCAAGTTTATTTAAATGAATTGAATCAGAAATTGTAGGACTTGAATATGCGTTTGTTACTAGATTGTTAACTAGTGTAGAAGGTTTTATTTATGGGGTCTTTAGCTTACATTATCGAAAGAATTGGCTTTCCAGGGAAGAGTGACATTATTAATTAGGGATTCTCGATTAAAGCACTTTTATTTGTTTTATATCCGTATATAATAATATTGTATCATAATTCTATCGTAACATTTTTAACGTGCACGTCTTCAACCCAACAACACTAATCGAGTCTATATATCCATGTCCGTTCGACCATCTAACCTATTTGCTTATATGAACTCTCTCAGCTTTAAGGTTTCATGATCAGTAAGCCATTGCGTCATACAGTTGCCATAGGAATAAACAGTTACCCATTTGAAAATACAAATATTCTCTGGTCAACTATATCATTTAGAAAAAGTCGATATAAAAATTTTGTTATCCACATCACTTTCTGACTGCACATAAATAAACAAGAGTAGAATATCCGTTTAGGTTAAAACGTACAAACACATAATAATATCTTTTAATACGGACCAAAATTTAGATATCTATATATACCTATATGATGCTCAACTTCTTTGTTATAAAATCCTACCGCATCCTACCTCTGAATGGCTATAGCCAGACATATTATATTATCGGCCAGTCAAAAAAACTGGTTTTTGAACTAAAACCTTTTTTGCCTGCTAAAATACACTAACAAAATTATGTTATTATTTTGCCAAAAACAAATCAAATCAAACACATTTTTTAAATATATATATTTTTTTAATGTTTTTTCCACAATATTTCCACTTTACACGTCACACGGATATAAGGCGGAATAGAAAATTGGATGGTAAAAGTGCATGTAAATACGTACGTATAAATTAATACACTAAATACATTTAAATTACCTATGCACTTTTTTTATAAGATCTATTGTTTTCTAGATTTATCATTAACCCCGTAACAAAGGTAAGTACCCGTAAATAATGTATTATCTTTATAAATCGTGGCATTATTATTAGTGTTCAGTAACTTATAGTTATTTATGTTTTATAGCAAAAAAAAAGTGAAACAGTGTTTAAAAAAATTGTTCAAATCAATTTGAACCGATTGCATGAATGAATCAAAATGTTTCAAAAACAATAATTTTATTTGCCGATTTATGATAGCTTTTGGCGAATTTCCTGCGACTAACTCATGTTCCAAAATAAATCAAAATTTCAAGTTTTCAGAACTGCTTATGCTATATACCAATCAGTCAGGACAAACCAGTTTTCTTATTGTATAGAACGAATCAAATGTTATAAAAACAAACAACAACAAAAATAGCTACTAATAAATATAAAAAGTTTTTGCTTTTTACTTTTTTAATTTACTTGGCTATTTAATTATGCAAGAATATGAATTAGTGCCGCATAACTTGTCAACTATTTCTTATATATTTTACTTTTTGATCCAGAAATTTGAATTTTTTATTCAGTTAATTACACACTTTAATCGTGTTTCAAGCTCCACTGCAGATAAGAAGGATATTTTGAGACTTTTGTCCTGAACATGAATCCCGACGGTATTTGAAATCATTTTTGTAGAGTGAATATAAAATAATGAGAATGCACATTAAAATTATACAAACAAAGGTTTGAAAACACAAAGCAGTTATTTACATCCCACTTGGGATTACTTTAATTTGTTTATTGTGTTGATTCTTTTAATTTGTCATCAAGTCTTGGTCAAGCATGCAAACATGACCAAGTAACTAGCACTTACCGAGAGTTATTGTCAAATTGAAGTTATTGCGAGCAGGTGCAATTTGCAATCATCGTTGAGGAGAGTAGCCAATCCGAATGGCAATTGACTCTGCAATCGCCACTTAATCACATAGTATACAAGATGATGACAGATTCACTCTGAGGAATAACACTTAAGCTGCCGGCTTGAATAAATACTGAAGTGCGGAGCTTCCGGTTTTGACGGTTTGACGGTGCCAAATGGCGATGGTGATAAACAACTGTTAATTGGCAATTGACCACTAGCCATAAACAAAGCCAGATGAGATCGCGTGGTTAAATGTCAACCCGATACCGTCGATATACACTCAAACTCAAACTCGAACGCAAACGCAAATTCTATTCGGATTTGTAGTCGTATTCAAAAATTATGACTACGGCAGAGGACGGTCGTTTAATACTCATGAGAGTTGTACAGAATATTGTATTTTGTTACTGTCGCTTTTATGGTTATAATTGTTGTTACTGTTATTACTGTTGGTTTATTGTTTTAACACTTTCGGAAAAGAGCGCGCCGTCGGCCAAGTGGCAAAAGCCAGTTCCAGTTGGAGTTATGCGTTGTGCGGAACGGAACGGAACGTCATCGGGAAACGCTCGAAATGTGAATGCGATGTGCGACTTTTCTGCTGGGTGTGAATAGCTGTTATATTCCAGGAATTAAATCACATGCACACACAACTAAAACAAAACGACGCCGACGACGACGCCAACGCGAACGCCAACGCCAATGCCAACGCCAAGAGTCACACTCGCAGTCACATTGGCAGTCGCACTCGCAGTCGCAGTCGCAGTCACAGTTAGGGGACAGTGATACCGATACCCTTGTCCACTTCCACTATGGAATACCAATACCAATACCAATAAGTAACAGAGTAACAAAGCGACCGTGACGAAACCGACGACAGCAGTGCGAAGAGCATGCGTCGTATATTGGCAGCCCAGGCAGAGACTGAGGCAGAGGCAGAGGCAGAGGCAGACACAGACACAGAGACCTGCCACACGGGCTCGTAAATAGTAGATAAACAAATAAACAAAGGGCTGGAAGGGGGGAAGGCAATGCTTAGATATATGACGGTGCTATATATCTTGCATGCTCCTGACTTATTTACCCACACACACACACAGACACGCAGACAGACAGACAGCCGACAAAGCAGATATCGCATTTAAGTTCGATGAATCGGCAATTTGGGGGTTGCAAACTCGCTCCAAATACATTAATTCGCACTCGCGACATCGCCATGGCCAACCCCCGTTTAAAGCGTCCCTTTTGTATCCGTATCCTCCCCTATTCGGTATCCTCAGAGTTGTCAATCATCGGTCCATCGACCAGTGCGCAGTGCGCCATTCCTGCGCCTTGAACCTGTAGTTCAGTGTATCAGGATGTCTTCGACTCTACTGCCAAAAATCAATAGCAATTGACGAACGCGTTTTACAATGCGCAAACTCCGTTTTATTCTTGAAAAAAAATATATATAAATATATATATTTATATATATAAATTGTATATTGGATATATACATTTTGGGCCTTTTGCTGTGTGAAAAGTGAACGTCTTTCGAATTGTATCCATCTTAAAACTACTGCAAAATAAAATAAATAAATGACTACTATTAACATTGAAAATGAAAGTTCAGTCATTTCCCAAATTGGACATTGAATGTAGAGAACAATTGTTATCGAGACCAAAAGTCACTTCAAATACATCAAATAAAACCAAAATTTAAATCTTGTTGAAATTCAGATTGCAATACGAGTTTATCAAAGCTTGTGATTGAACCTGTGGTGCTTCCTTTTAGAACAGCAGATTTTCCGACTGAGCTCTTGCACTCTGTTACACTCAGAAAAAAAGCACACTAAATTTTAGAAAACCGCCATACTTTTGGCAACAAGGATAATTCACCTTTTTGTTCAGAAAGTATATTTCTCAGACTTTATTCCTTTTTTCATTTTATTTTCTTAATTACTACGAACATTTTTATAAAATTTACAACAAATATTCTTCATTTTCAGTGTGTAATTTATTTTGTAGACAAAACTCTTACCCATAATCGAACCAATTAAAATAGTTCATAAATTCAAATGGTTTAATTTGAAAGAACGAACGATTTTACTGCAGAGAGAGAAAATTTATATTTTCAGAATTCAGTAATTCAGAAAGAAATTTATTACAAAAAGAGCCTTTATAATTGTTTTTTCATATACTTAGAAAATATTTCCTAATCAACAACATTTTTCTAGTTTTCCTTGGTTAATAAATTGAGAAAAAATATGTATATTTTCTGATACTACGCTATTATTAAAAAAAAATTCACTCTACGTACTCAATATTTGACTTAAGTGCATTCGGTTATATCGATAATATTCCAATTAATTTTTTAATAATTTTTATGCATTTCCGGCGAGTATGAGTCAACCAGATTTTTGGATAAATCAGTGGCTGTTTCTGATAAAACAAATCTGACAAATAATATGAATATATATTAAGATATTCAATAAATTCCGCTAAGGAATCAATTGGATCTAACTTCAACAACTTGGCTTAACTCCCCTTTTTGGAAAGGTCAGCTGGCATTGCGGATTGCACGTATTGCATAAGTCTTCCTCTGAATTGTAGACCAGATTATTGCCTATCATCACTTAATGAGGTAAATTCTGTGAAGCAACTTTAGTTTTCAAAATGCAATGGTTTAAAAAAGAATAAAAGTAGTTGAGTACAGCTATGACAGCTGTGTAACCAAAACCAATGAAATAACTTCTGCTTTTCTTCGAACACAACTAAATCTTAAAAGCAAAAATGTATCCAGGTCTTATAGTAGTGTGGCTAAACCCGTATCAAATCCCAAGTTAATAAGCAGCTCATCAATATCTAAATATTCTTACATTCAAATGTAATAGTTTCTTATTAGAAAGTGCTTGACTTGGAAGAACCGTAACCTGGATTAACTATATGTGTCCTTCTGTATTTATTAGCCTATCCCCATAGGGATATTGCAAAATCGTGCCTGTAAAAAATTACATTTAAAATTAACGCCAGACATAAGGCATTGGATCAGAAATAATTTTAGGTGTGAGTGAATTCTCGTCAACTAACTTGTTTTGAGCACAGAGCGTTTATGCTCAAATTTTCACCATTCTAGCCAAAAATATACTTGGAATGTTTACCAGTGAAAAGTGAATAAAATACTGATAAATTTTCGCCAAAATCATACCTCAGAGGAGATAAGTCTATACGAAATGCAGCAATTCGGCCGATATCTATTTATATGTATATAAATACGTATATATATAAATATTCTGATGCGTTACAAGCTTCACGGCAAATTTACCATATCCTCTACCGGAGTAAAAAAATACAATGTAACTTTTTCAATTACATAATAAAGCCGCATAAAATCAAAATAGAATAAATAATGAAAATGCACGGGTACTGAAAATTAAATTTTAGTCATATTTTTTTAATAAAACAACACGTTCCAAAATGCTACAGAAATCATAGAAATCAAATGCAAATCTTAAACAAATTCGACACCATTAAAACTAGACTTGTGACACTTTTTCTGACTGTATTACCAGCAGCATTTGACAATTACAACAATAATAAGGAAAATTTACCAAATTTCCTAAACAATTTTATTTTTCTAGACACACCGTCATAAAAATCAAGGGCAAAGCAGATTCTATAGCAGAACTATATATATAACACTATCACTTTTAAACTGAGACACCACCCTTTAAGCTAGATTGTTTAAACTAAACTAAAATTTGACCTTATATAATAATAATGTCAAGAAACGACTACCCAATGACATCTCTTAACATAGAACAAACAAAATAATTCATGCAACAGAAATGTTTTTAAAAATAAAACATAGCCAAAAAAATCTACTAAAACTATTACATACCTTTGTCACAATTTAAAAAAAAATCTGACCGAAATACTAATTGGCTCTTAAAGCATAAAACCAAATCCATATTAATTAATTTTAAAAAATTATCCAGCTAAAGGCCCTGTCAGAAATGGCTGCTTTCTTTTAGCTGGAACTCTAATAGCCTGACTATGACTAGTTACTATCAAAATTTGTTACAATTTTAATGTGTACAGTATGTAATAAATAATATAATATATAATAAATATATAATAATAATATAGCCTGTACATTTTCCCTCAAGGGAGCTTCAGCATGTCATTCAACATTCGTTAAATAAGTTGTTCATTTTTTGAAATGAGTTATCAATTTTACAAATAGCTAGTACTTCAAGAAATCTGAGCGTTAATGTTGAAATACAATTATAAAATTATTATTTTCTTAATAATTGAATATTAAGAGCCATAATTAAAATAAATATCATTATTTTATAAATTTCTTTCTTATTTATTAAAATGTTATTTAATGTAATAGGTTTGTTATGCAATTAAAAAAGAAAAATGGAAATATGCTGATCAAATCTTTTATTTAAATCAAGTGTTAAATCAAGACTCAGAATGGAATCGCCAAATGCTAAGAATGTGAATGTAATAAATGTTGTTCCTAGTTCCACTATCAGGCAATAAGTTAGCGTCATTCAAATAACAATTTACAATAAATATATGTTGATCAATTATTTGTTATGTTTTCAACAAGCAGATGGAATCAAAGGGATTTGATATTTGTGTCAATCGTCAAGTGAGAGAATGCATACTGATTCAGTGTGGAGCCTCAGCAGATACATTGTATGCTCTTTTAGCAAGTCGGGTGTTATATCCACATAGAGGCAAAGCCAAGGTCCGCTATCAAAGCAGCAGAAAAGCAAAGCGATTGCTGGGCCGCTATTTACCCGCGAGATGTGTTGCAAGCTCTGTGTGTTGCTGCGACCTGTGTTGTTTGCCGCGGGCACTTCCTTAAATGGTGTCAAACCTGCTAATTGAGAGAGCAAACAACGCGTGCTGGCTCCATGTCATGCCACTAATCCAAATTTCCGAGGTCGCCAGGCGGTGTATTGCATCGCCGTTTGTCACAGTTAAGAAACAACAAGAGAGAACTGCTATCGTAGACACACCGAACTTCTGATTCCCTTTAATCGTCTCGTTTAATAAGTCTTGTCTGCTATACCCCTAGCCAGTCAATGCCACAGGCATCAAATCAACGTAATCATTTATCCTGTCTTTGCTGCGATATTTTCTTTGGAAGAATAAAGACATAGCCCTATTTGAGTATGGGCGCAAGGAGGAACAGACTTTTCCTAGTATATCCTAAAGATTAATGAAATGCAAAATGCAATTTTGCAAGCGGATCACGGAGACCCTTGCATGTGTGAGAAAATAGCAGCAACACTCCAATTTTGCCTTATCTTTTCGTGTGCGAGGTGACACTCGACTTCGAATTTTTTAGGTTATTGGTCAGATTTGAAATCTTTTGCAAAGTGATATGGTTTAACTATTGACCAATTTAAAATGGATAAAAAGGGTATTATGGTTTTGTGCAAATGTATGTAATAGGCATAATAAAGCATTTCCATAAAGTATATACATATATTCTTGATCAGGATTAAGAGACGAGTCGATATAAGAGCTAGAGACTTCAATGGAATATTTGGAATATGGGTTCTCGTATACCCGGCGCTGGTCAAGTTTGCTTCCTTTTATCGATAACTGCCACCATTTCGACCTACATTTCGATTTCCAATAGCAAGAAAATGCAACAACTTTAAAGGCAAAATCTTCTAGTAAATACATAATATGCATATTATATTATTAATGACTCAGTTCGGGTTAGTTCGTTCTTGTTTTTTATTACTCTGCAGTTCCTGTGACTGCCATACGAAAAGAGTGTACTTGTAGAACTGTTCACATGAATATATTTCACCGCTGGTTCAGGTATTTCTTTTGTCGAGCGGACTCGACTATAGCCTTCTTACTTGTTAGATTCGCAGTTTGCAATGTCGTTACAAAACAGAGTTGAGTAAAAATTACAGATTTTTTGTCGATTTGACGTCAATATGTATTGTCTGCTTAGTGGTTATATTCAAATTTAGTTATAAATATGTATTTATTTATTGCGCATACGATAATAATTATTTTCGAAGTTATATTTATGACTCTTGTAATACGCCCTAAGATTTATATATTCCTAAAAAAATATTAATTTTTCCTAACATTTTCTTTTTTCACATGAAAATATTTTTGGGTATGGATTATTTCTCAATCGACAAATAATTTTGGGTTCGGCTCGGTACAACATGTCCAAAATACACTTTAATCTTCCGGGATAGAGTATAGCAAAAAAAAAGTATATTATTACTTTCGGAGTACCGAAGAATCTTATTTAACTAAATAATAGTACATCCTATTTATGTTTATCATAAATGTGCGCCCTTGATATAGATAAAAGTATAATTAAATGTTCCTCAAAATTTGAAGTGGTTTTGTCACTCGTTTGACTGAATCATTTCGCAATGAAGACACGTACGGATCTCCGACCTCATAAATAATATTACAGATTAGTGTCATCGATCTAGCCTTACACTTCTTTCTACTTAAAAAGGACCCGAACTGTTCACTAACTAAGAATGTCTGAGACTTAATTTTTGTTTCTAAATGAAGTTCATTTTATTGCTTTGGCTTATCAAAAAATATGAATTAATACTAAAACTTTAAATATTAAAATAATTATTTTAATGAAAAATTAACAAAATTTAGGTTCCTAATTTTGCGGCATTTTCAATAAAAAAAAAAACTGTATATAAAATTGTTCATTTTATTTTATTTTTCATAAGCAAGATTGCGAGAAATGAAGCTCCAAATTTGGGACTCTCATTATAAATAATATTTATTACATATTCTTGTAAAAATAAAGAATTTGTTAGTTTCTTGAATGGGTAATACTGAATACTGAATTGAAGAATATCATGATATTTTAAAATGCTTATGCAACTTCAAAGTCTGGCTACTTCACAAAATGTCACAAAACTATTTATGTTTTCAATAGGTCTCTTTTCGACATACCATTTGTGCTGGACACATTTATCAACCTACTCAAGCATCGACTAAAGTGCTGATGTCAGCGTGGAGAGTTCGATTCCAAAAGATGGGCAGCTTTGTCCCATCGACCAGTTGAGCTTCAGCCTGTCGCATCTACAAGTTGAAAGTAAGCCAAGTAAGTTTATTGTCCAGGCAGCGAACGTGGATATCCTTAGATATGACCATAATTCGTGAGTCGAACCGTTGCTAAGACTGGATGTAATTGATGCAGATCTTCAGCTGGTTGGTCTGATGCATAAGCAAGTGTGCTAGGCTTTGCTCGATTACCAAGTATCTTGTACATGATCGATCTTCTTGTATAAATTTCGTTAACTGAAAGAGCTGATGTGCTAAAAAGAACGTTTCTTTGGAATTGTAGCGAATGTGGCACCTGACCAAGAAGCCTTTGATCCGTCACGCAGTTTCTGCAAGTTATCACATATCAATCTAACCTGTTGGTTGTTAAATATTGTGACTCTGTGCTGTTAAACAAATGTTGAAACCCACCGGAACAGATAGCGAATTGCTATTTTGCCCTAGAATCGGGAGCGAAGCAGTTCGTCTCTTCTTCCCGCCGACAATGGCAAAGGCAATGTTCAAAGGCAAAATCACACTTCACGCCTGATTTGCATTTGCTTGCGACCCAACAAACATGTGCCGATGCCTCGGCATTGCCACACTCAGAAAAATCGCACAAAAATTAACCCCGCCCTAAAAACCAAACAGGTTTTCGAGTCTTAGAAATAACTTTGAAAAATTTGTATAAGTTAGAAAAACTCGCCTTGAATCGATAATCCCAAAAATATGGTGTTTTATTTTATTTATTAGAACTGTTAAAATTGAAAAAACAAGCTCAAAATTAGATATGTTTTGTTAGATATATATATGTAGATATGTTTTGTACCCAAAATTTAAGAATAGAAAATCCGTGGTTCTTAGAAATATGCATTCTGAGTAAAAAGGTGAGTTATCCATGGCGCCAAAATTATGGCGAAAATCTATAATTTTTGACCCTTTAATTATTATTCCACTTATACCAATTTCCAATAATTAGCTCAATTTGGGACAGTAGAATTAATTGAGTTTGTGGAGAAATTAATATATTAAATATTAATTATTATCTTAAAAATTAGAAAGACTTGATTTAAATCGACAAATCCAAAAATTATGGAGTTTTTATTTTATTTTTTACGAAATGTTTATATAAAATCTAATGTTATAAGTTATATATATACATATGAAAAACAATTTTAAAATTAGATATATTTTGTTCGAGATCTTAGAAAAATGTAACCAAAAGTTAAGAAAAGAAAATCACATGCTTAAAAATATATACAAATATATATGAAGGTAAAATATATCATGCCGCCAAAAGAATGTCGAATTTTTAACATTCAATGCAATGTTTTTTTTTTTTTTTGAGTGCATGGAGACCGTGATTTATAACATACGATTGGAATTTTAAGATCGATGTAGTGCGTAATAATAACTGTTGCGAGGAGCAGAGCAAGCCACTATTTGATTTTACCGGCTTGTCGGTCTCATCCAAAATGGCATTCAAGATGGCCGCAGCAAGCACTCCACCACCACCAATACAAGATTTTTCTTTTTTGGGGGTGGAATCGGCACCGGCCGTCATGATACTTATGGCGAGAAAATGAAAAATTCGATGTCGCCATAAACATTTATTGCTACTTTGGGAAAACTCGATTACAGCCGCTCCCCCCACCCACTCAGCCCCCTGTCCAAGTCGTGTTCAAGGCGCAGCCGCCATTTTACGAGGCGCGCCTAGGCACTTATGGCATCATCAGGACAACAGGACACGACACATGCCACAAAGGTCCAGAATATATATTGAACGTCTGCTGCCCCTCAGAGAGCCCCATAGAGCTGAAAGCTGAAAGGGATTTTGTGCTTAGTCAGGATGCAAGTTGGTGCGGCACGGGGGGTTGGAAAGGAGGGTGCACATACGAGTACTCGGATCGACAGCAGTTTTATTGATGCTGGCACTCGGCAAAATGTATACAATTTTCATTTTTATAACTTTTACTCTTCAGTGCACAACTGCAGCCTTCTTGGCTACCAATAAAATGAGCAAAATGTTCGCAATCGTAAAAGTTTACGAGCCCAGCAACCAAATTGGGTTTGTCCATCAAAAAGTTTTAAGCGAAAAAAGAAAATCATTTGAATTGAGACTAAAATTTGTGAACACGTTGGGAAAACTTGTCATTTTTTACACTGGAGATTAATTTGAAACATGAACAAATACATTTCTCTCTCAATTTTTACCACATTCTGGATTGCTTTTGCCATTGTTGGCTGGCTGATTGCGTTGTTTTTCGAGGAGCGAAGCCTGATTCGATGCTGTGTCTTACTCACTGCCGTCTGTTGCTGGATTGCCTGGCTAATTACGTTCCTGATGCAGATGAACCCGCTGATTGGTCCACGTACTGATCAGAAAATAATCTTAGGAATGGTTTCATACTGGCATAACTCGTACATCCACAGCGAATTGGATCCCTAACCGAAAGCAATGGCCGACAATCTGTTTGACCTGTCTCAAAGGATAATAATTAGTATATTAACTTATAATTATTGATTGCACTTTATGGGGAGCCATATGAACAGTTTGATCTATTGAAATTCAGAATATGAATTGGCCAAAAAAAATCCTTTGATAAGCCGCACAAATTTGTATCCAGATTTTACTTTGGTTGAGAAAACTTTTTAAGAAGAATTCTGATGAAGGTTGCGACGGAGTATAAAAATTAATTCTTGTCAACGGAAATGTGTAAAAATGTATTGTTCATAAGAAAATTATAAAAAGCTTTTAATTTGTACAATTATGTTATATTTGTTACGCAAAAAAGAAAGCCACAAAGCGCAGAAATTAATTGTAATATCAATTTAAATCAGAGCAGAATCTTGCTAAGAGTAATACCAATAAGACAACTTAAGTATCAACTTTTCTATGACCAAAACTTTGTCATTGAACTCGGACTAGGTGGACTCCGCAGTTCTTGAAGAATGCAATTGAAGAACGACAGTTACGACAATTTACTGTAAAAATACAGAGTATCAAGGACTCACATTTAACATTCACTTTTCGATGGGTAGAAACATTATCAAAACTCAAACAGTATCACTTGATGACATATTTAGTAACATAAAGTTTCCAGTAAAATATGAATAAATAAAAATATTAATTTTCATTTTAAATTTTCTCTTTTTTACATACAATACAAACGGACTGATGACAAAAATGATTTAGACGTAGTCGGATTCAACTATGACCAACCAAAGCTGATCGGCCTATTTTGATTTCTTTTTGCGAAATTAAAAATAAAACAATTATTTTTGATGTGTATGTCGTGAAAAGTAGGAAAAATTTGATTAATTACTGAATTTGAAAACAAAATTTATGGAAGTTTGTAAGTATGCACAAGTTAATATAACATAACATATTATTAATATTTCATATTTTTTAATTTAAATTTAATTTTTTATTTATATATATTTAATTTAATTCAATTTTTTACTTCTTGTATTTTTTTTTTTTTTTTTGTGTCGATTGACTTTAGTTGATATTAAATAAATAAATAAATACAGTTATCCAATTTTGTGTGGACATCTTGCTGCTTTTATACATGTAATAAATACGGCTTCAACCAGTTTCTCTGCTATTGTTTCTTATATATAAGCGATTTTTTCTCTTCTTGGTTGTTTTCGGCATTGCTCATCCTTAAATTATATTATTAGTAAAATTTTTAAAAGTAATTAAAAAAAAAACTTATTTTTTCAAACTTTTCATAACATCAATGCGAAATTGGAAAAACCTTTGCAAAAAACTCAAAAAACATTCTGTAAAATTTCAAAAATACAAGAATTGGGATAGTGGAATCAAAGATATTGAACAGCTTATCTATTGATGATTAAAGATACTCAGAAATTATTGACTCAACTCTTGTGAGAACAGGAAGATCTTATCTTCCCAGAGTGTTATTATGTGTTCGAAAAATAAACAAAAGCCTTGATTACAACTATTAAATACATAGATCTAACAATCATTTATTACGAAAGTTTATATAAGGATGTTGAGTGCTTCAGATGTTGATATTCATCCAGAATTGACTTGCTGCTTTAAGTTTTCAAACGAAATTAACCTGATTGGTTTGGGCTTGTACAAAAATTGACACATTTTGTTTGAAAGACTTTCGATCTGACCTGTGCCAATTGTCTATTTGGTTGAAGAAAAACTATTGCAGAAGGCATAATGTGAAACAGTCTAGCTATGCCTTAGACAATGATGCAAAAGTACAAAAATAGGTTAATACTGATTGCGATCTAATCTAAATCTAATTGCAATACCAGATATTTCAATATTTTCTAATTGGAAAATATATTTAGAACAAGAACTTGGCACATTCGGTACGTATCAAGATTTTTTATTGCATGAATTGGGGAAAACCCAATCAGATCAAAAAAAGTTATTATGAATTAGTTAAGCCCCACTACAATATAATAAGATAATACATTTAAAATTGAGTTCTTAATAATATAATTGTAATCATTACAGAGTACTCGAAACGGTTCATGCAAGGAATAATTAGTTGTACAACAATTAAGATAAAGTAAAAAGGAGACAGTTTAGAGGGAACAGAAAAATGTATTTAATTCATCAACGCAGCGGAATCAATCTCAACATTTAGTTATTTACCTATCATACCAAGCTTAAAACAACGATTATTTAAGGAGGGATGGTTAATAAGGAGCAGTGCACCCAAGTCATAGCGACAAAGAGAAAAAAGTAAGAAACTCTTCTGCACAGATTCCAACCTACTTTGATATTGCGGAGATCACACACAAGATCCGTATTCCAGAATTGGACTTACAAGATAAGTGGAAAGTGTCTCGGTTGTGTCATAAAGGTCATCAAATTCCTTTGAGCAACGCTTAATAAAATCAAGAACTTGAAAGGCTTTGTTCACAGGGAGTTTAATATGACTATCGAATTTGAACTTATGATCAAGAAGTGAACCTAAATCATTTACTTCATTCAGAGAATCAAGTGGCATCAACAACCTCAGCAGAGATACGATAAAATTAACTTACACTTACAGCAGTTCAAATGGAGCAAATTCATTTTACACCATGCCAAAAATGAAAGTGAGTCCGCCTGAAATAAGCATTGAGGGGTCATATAATTACACGTCAGATACAACTTGACGTTATCAGCATACAATTCTACGTTAGAATACAATATTGTAGAAAAAAGGTGCAAAAATCTTCATACTTAAGAGGGTTCAGCAGTACAGCTCCGCAAGTGAACTAGATTTATAAAAGAAGACAAATCTTTAATAATTGCTACTGCTACTCTCAAATGATGGACTCATAAAACTGAAACTGGACAAAACTGACCGACGAAAACTATAAAGACCCCCAATTACCCAATTATAATAATAAAATGCCAAATGAGAATTGGGGTAAGTTCCCAGATTTTAAGAAAACACTTACGAAATATTTTTTGTGTCGTTTTTAGTTAATATAAAACGTTGTAGTTGTAGTTAATATAAAACGCAAATATATTATTTCAAAATTCAACGCAAAATTTATATTAATTAAAATACATATTTTGAATCGTTACAATGCAATATTCTGATTAGCTTACGCTTTGTATGTGGGGCAATGCTGTTAACTTTTTTTAAAAAAAGACAGTTATTTTATTGTATTATTGACTGTATCTTAAAAATTCGTTGCGAACTATTTTTAACGTAAGCCTTTACCCGGATGGATTAGCTTTCTTCTGCGTTGTTAGCCAATCGCTTCGTTGTCAGCATGTGTTAATCTTTTAACTTCATCTTTATTAAAACCGATGTCATCTGGATTCGATTCGATCTTAAGTTAATTAGCTAGTGTTATAATGGATATAGTCTGGTAAGAATTAATACAATCAATTAAATAATATTTGTGTTACCTTTTGAGAGAGCAATTTCCTCAAGGTTAAGAAGACTTTAAGACTTTGTTTTCTAGAATTGAATTTGTGATGAACTGCAGATTATATATTATTGTAGCCACAGAATCACACATGGACCGTACATAAAGCGTATTTGTTTTTATTATACAATTTTTTGTTAGTAAATTTATAATTCTAATTTCCAATGTGTATTTGATAATTAAATTAAAAGTCCAGGTTTGTGTATTCTTATCAACTTAATTATAATTTTTATATATGTGTTTATTTATTATTGGTGTTTTGGGAAATATTTTTTTTTTTTAAATGTAAGCCTTCTACGCAATATTTTTTATGCAATTATTTGATTAATATAAAATCTATGATAAAATTTCTATGTTAGCTTCTCGAGCCTGTTGAATTTTAATAGTTGCTTTACTGCGGAAGTCATAACTGGAATAATTTCAAGGAATATTTAAAAACAATTTCAGATCCTTACTTTGAACTATTTGAAGCTTATCAGCTTGACAACAAGGAACATCAATATACATTTTTTTTATATGAGGTATTAAATTCTGATACGGGTAATTATTCTATCAAGGGCAAGATAACCCCGCAATATTTTACATTACTTTCCCAACGAAGGCCTTGAAACGGAAAATACAAGATTGAAATCTTCTAAAAATATGAAATATTATTGATTTGATGCTGTAGAGAAAAAATTTGCAAGTGGACTAAGAAAACATGTTTATGGCTCATTAACTTAAACAATTATATAGATTTAACAATGTGTGCAGCACATTAAGAGTCCAAATGTTGCTGAGATGTTGCAGCAACTTGTGCCTCTATTTGTCTGCTGCATTACCGTCGGTAAACCGCAGTTACACAGTGTGTTCACCGGAGATGTTGCTCGGCATCTGGTTTTGCAGAGTGCTCATGGAATTGGCCAGGTGGCATCTACGTACACTAAGGAAAAAACTACTCTGAATTTTAGCAATTCGCCATACTTTTGACGCCAAGGACAACTCATTTTAATATTCAGAAAATATATTTCTAAAGGGTTTTCTTTTCTTAAATTCTGGGTAATCTTTTCTAAAATTTAGAAAAAAATGTATGTAATTTTCAGGCTATATTTTGTCGCTTTATTATAAACATCAGTATTTTAAAATGTTACCATATATAAATAAATATTTTAGATTTTGAGTTTATAAATTCATACAATTTAATTTGAAATAAAAAACTTACGATTTTATTGCGATTTAGAGGACTTAGAGTAAATTTAATTATTTATTTCTTACTTTTAGAAAGGTTTAGTGGTAGCATTTATTCTTTATTTTTATTTTTATTTTTATTTATTTATTCTTAGAAATGAATTTCTTGATAATGGAAAATATTTCAACTCCTATGCAACGGATGTTTGAAAGGCTAAGCAGGTTAAATCTGATCAGTAAATACTGCGCCCATTTCGTAATCATCAAAGAAATACTTTTTCAAATATATTGGAGAAAGTAGCAGCAAACTTATCGGTCACAGCAGGAAGTGTTAGATGCAAACAACGGATTTAAAAGCAGAACCAAGAATATCACTCTCCTCAGTAAAAAAAGCCGTGATAACTTTGCCGTCGGCATCACAGCCTGAAGCTTGGAACTTGGGGTCGAGCTCTTTAAGCAATTTAAATCTAATCTCTAACTAGACCAAACATTAACACACACACAGAATAAACAAATATATTCAGTCCCAGATCAAAACAAATAAAAATGTTTCAATCATTGCCGAAACAACAAAAATTTGAAATCCTTTTAAATAGAGCTGAAAACAGGTGGAAAACAAAGTGGAATATATGCAAACAATTTCGAACATCTCTTCTGATATTATGAAATTTAGTCTCGTTATAACATTATTATTATGATTATCAGATTTTAGACTGATTACATTCATATAAGCCCGACATAAGAATGGTTGTAAAGCGCCATCTATGGTTTAGTTTGCGTACTCACACTTTTCATATTAGCAAGCGCACAAACCAACTTTAATTTTAAGCCTGTCAATAACTGCATGCTCTAAAACTCAAATTTTATGGTAACAATCCGAAGTTTATAATTTTAAGTAAACATATAAATATTATTCAGAATCCTGTAAAAGCAAACTGTTTTTTTTTTTAGCTTTAAAATTAGATTTTGAGTATTGATAGACATACGTACAAGGTTTTATGAACTCTGCCGTTCAAGTTATCAGGAATATATATGCGTGTGTACAAAAAAACAAATTTGGAAGCTTAAGCTACCATGTATGATTCTTTTTTTATGTGTTTGTTTATTTTATTTATAGAATTACAACACAACAAATAATAGACTACATTACTTATTATTAAAGACACCAGGTCAAAAATGAATCAATGAATTAATACAACAATATAACATAAAACACACATATGAATGCATGTTTGTATTTAAGCCGATGTTTCACAAAAAAACAAGAGTGCGCCAAACATTTATCAATATCTATAAAAAAAATAAAAAATAAAATGTGCAACAATATATTAATAAAATAACTTGAATTAAATTAAATATTTAAAATATACATTCTAACTTTCAAATAATGCAATAGAAGATTCTTTTAATAATAAATAAATATTTTATATGCCTGATCTTTGTACTATATTTAGTATATCTAAAAGTTTTGACTTGTCTATCAACATTTTACAGATTAGCCGTGAACTAAACATGTAAAATAATTACTATATATCGAAACTCATCTATAGACAGGAACATTATACATTCTTTGCTCCTTATTACTGTGAATAGAATAGAAATATTATTGCTACCAACTTTAACAGAGCAAACAAAAATCCTTCAGGAATTACTACAGAGGCACCAATGTAGTTGAAGCTTATGCTACTGCCACAAGATCTGCCACAAGATCAGCTACGTGATCTGCTATCAATCACTGATTAGATCTTAAATAGATATTCACCTGTAATAGTTTGCTTTGAAAGGCCCAGCCTTGTTCAAACCCAGGAATTTGGACTGCGCCGTGGTCAGCTCGGTCAGTTTGGCATCAAACGACGACAAATGCAAGCCGGCCACGTATTCATCTGTTCAAGTCGAAAATCAAATAAAAAGTACTTTTAATCGAATTTAATTAACTCACCCATCTTCTTTGGCAGTAAATACACATCGGACTTGTATCGCCCTGGCGATGAGAAGAGCTCGATGAGCGCCAGTGCCTGTGTCGAGGAGGCCACGGAGACGACAAAGGATGAGACGGTGGAGCAGGACAGGTTAACCAAACGTCCCTCGGCCAGCAGGATGATCATCTTGCCGTCGGGCCAAATAATGTGATCGACTTGAGAGCGTACATGCTGCCAAGTCATCTCCGGTGTGTGCAGGCTGCTCACATCGATCTCGGATATGGCATGCCCCATGTTGCAAAGGATGCAACCGTTCTTCATGCGATTCATGTGGTCACGAGTGACGACATGCTTGTTGCCCGTGGCACTCACCACCACATCCACCGTACGAATGACTTCCGCCAGCCGCACCACTCGGAATCCGTTCATCGCCGCTTGAAGTGCACAGATCGGATCCACCTCTGTTATGTAAACGATGCAGCCCTGGCCACGCAGCGCCTCGGCGCAACCCTTGCCAACGTCCCCGTAGCCACAAACTACCACCTGCTTCCCGCCAAACATAATGTCCGTGGTTCGCTTCAGACTAGTGCAAAAAGTTTAATAACAAAGAAAACGTAAAAAGATTTTCTTGTTTTTAGAATTAATTAATATAATTTAAAAATAATTTCTAAAAATGAGAAAGAATTGCCATAAATCGATATAAATATTTTCTAAATGCATTTCTAAAAGCACAACTGCAAAATCTTGGGTAAACCAAATTCAAGTTTTGCAGAATAAGGCGCTCAGAGATATCTCTGGTGCTCCACAATATGATACTCCTCAGCAACTTCGGCCTAACAACAGTTATGCAATAAATAATTCGATATACGAGTCGATATAATGACTGGTTGCATAACCAAGTTGCAACCAATTGGCTTGCACACTTGGCTCAAACCCCACTCACCGAAGATTAGAGCGTCTCTACACCAGTCTCTGGACTCTTGGACGTTAAAATGAATGTGCAACATTTACTGTTATGTGTTATCTGTTAAAACCGTCATTATTTATTTTAGTTTATGTGATAGACTTAAAGCTCCTGTCATTATTGTTTCCTTGACAAATTAATGTTTTATTACCTTTCAATAGGTTGATTAATGCTTAATATATATATATCTATTCGGAAACTCAGAAGCAAGTAATACAATCCAAGAGTTCATCTTTTATATTAGAGTTTAGTTGTCGTCTACTTAAAGACCGATTTGTCGTAAAGTCGTAAGTTGTTTCAAACTAAATTTTATGAATTTATAAATGATTTAAAATATTTGTAAATGTGAAATTTTGAAATTAAGCCAAAAAATAAGTTAATTTCAATTTTGATCGCATGAAAAGGAATTAGAAAATTGTATTCCTTGAAAAGAAGAAAATATAAAACCAGCTTTTGAGAAATATGTTTTCTGAATAAAAAGATCGAGTTAATCGTGGTGTCAAAAGAATGGAATTTCTTAAATTCAGGGCGCTTCTTTTTAAGAGTACAGTGGATAAAAATATATATAGATACCTGTCCAGGATGGAGTCGCGAGCTGTGTAGTAAGTATCAAACTTATTTTTCGTCACAGAGTCATTCACATTTATTGCCGGCACGGTGAGTTTGCCGGCCTTCGACATCTGCAGGGAGAAATGTGTTCGATTAGAGAAATTGGCAATTGGGAGACGCAGTTTGGATACGCACCTGGTAGAGTCGGTGAACACCAGTCAAACTCTCCTCGACAATGCCCTTGATCGACTTAAAGTACTCCGGGTATTTCTTGAGCATCAAATGGGTAGCATCGCCGCCATCATCCAATATCAGATTGGGTTGCCAGCCCTCGTAGTGTATGCACTTGTCCAGGCACCACCAAAACTCCTCCTCGGTCTCGCCGCGCCACGCAAAGATCGGCACCCCAGCCTCGGCCAGGGCGGCTGCCACCGCGTTCTGCGTGGAGAAGATGTTGCAGGATGCCCAGCGAATGGATGCGCCCATTTGCACCAGAGTCTCAATGAGAACCGCCGTCTGCGCATTGATGTGAGTGCAACCCACAATTTTGGCGTTCAACAGCGGCTTGTCGTCGGCGGCACGCTTACGCAACGCCATAATGCCCGGCATCTCCTGCTCCGCAATTGCAATTTCCCGGCGTCCAAAGCCGGCCTTGCCAATATTCTTCACGCAAAAATCATTGCTTCCACGTGTGTTGACCTGCTTCACATCCTTGGGCGAGACATCGTCCTCCTCGGAGGTTCCTGTGAAACATGCTGCAAGTGATAAGCAAAAAAATAAAACATTTAAGTTAATTATACTTGGTCTCAGTTCCGATCCTGACTTACCCGAACTAAAGGAGCATGTGGAAACGTCGGAAAATCGACGAGCAATCACGCTTGATTTCCTTACAGCAGTCTGTGGTGAGCAATAAGCGAAATAATCAGTTTAAAGTGTTGGTAAAATAATTATTATTTACAACAATTACTGTAAGAAATGATCCAAATAATCACTTAAAGCCATTGTGTCTAACCGAAACGAATTTATGGGAATATTCCAAATCTGATAAGAACTCCGGTATTTTTCCAAACTTACGGCACAATACAAAAGGTTACACTATTAAATGAGTACTTTCCAGTCGGGTGTTATTGACTGCGGAATACTCTGATACCATTTATGCAAAAAAAAAGACTACAGACTATAAGTGAAACATAATACAAATTTGAAATATAACTGCTCGTATACCAGCCCACAAAAATGTTAAACATGCAGTTCCAACTCCGATTCTCTGGCTTAAGCTTTAAGGCATTAGTCAAACGATTTATTGGGGTACGTACGTTAGAGCTTGCAATAATTTCAAATATACCTTAACCAGTCTCGCACAGAAACAGGCCTCGATTCCTAGAAGAGAAAAACTCACAGACCGAGTCGAATATGATAATTGGAATTAATTAGAGTAGCTGCGCTAATACGTTGAGCCAATTGAGGCACTCAATGCGAATCGCAAGACGAATTGATAATCGCATCCTCATATATACATTTGTCGTATCACATGCCAATATCTAATCTAATTAATTAATTCGGCAAATTTGTACTTTGTGCATTTGTATACACCCATCTGCTAACTCTTGTGTACATTTCGATAGCACTCTTCTGTAAACATTCAAAAAATACATTGTTATTCAATGTATACACCCAGTTAAAATACACTCGGAACAAAAATCGCATGGACAACTAAAATGATTTTCTAGATTTATGAAAAACGAGTTTTTAATTTCGAAAGTATTTTGTCATTTTTTAAGAAGTATTTTCATTTTTTCATAAAATTTAAAATTTCTCAAATTTAGGTAAGCCTTTTTTTAATTTTTTAGAAACACATTCGAATATAAGCAAATATATTTCTAACAAAAAACAAGTAATGAAATTTTCTAAATCAGTTTAGTTTGCCAAATTATATAAATACTAAAACGCTATCTTTCATGTATTTGTGTATGTGAAATCTGCAAATACTAATTATATATATATATATACCAGAAATTTGAAATCGTTTTCTAAAATTTATCAAAATCGAAAGTTGAGTTAAGGCAAGAAAGAAATATAATATTTCAATTGACGCGAAAACTATGGTGATTTTCTAAATATCAGGTAGATTTTGTTGCGAGTGTAAAACACGCTTACACATGCACATGCACATGCACACAGGCGAGCATACCGTAAATTACCAAAGCTTCTGCTTTATATCTGCTTTGCAAAACTTGTGAGAACTGTATTCTGCTCTGCTCTGTGTTTGCGAAAATGTCACGTGCGCATTCGCATTGAGTAATATAATGAGTCGTGACTTCTTCACTATTATTATTATAATAGAGTGAACTTAGCGATTATATATATATATATATATATCAAACTTTTGTTTTGTTACCTTATCAGCCAGACTCAGGTCGGCCATTGTTGTCTCCGGCATTTTACTCATTTTAACGAAGTTTTTACTGTAAAAATATCGAGTAAGTATTATTTACATCGTCGTTCAGCGACCTTCGTGAAACTCACATTTAGACAATGACAATATCAAAACTGGTTCTATGTCTGTGTCTGTCTGTAATTCCAATATGTTTCAAGATTGTCAACAATCGCCGTAATTTTTTTTTTTTTTTTTTTATCAGCTGTTTTTGATCACCCACGAGACCAGCTCAACGGATCAACGGATTTGGTTCGGGCCGTTGACTAACCGCAAACGTTTAATAAAGTCTCAAGTCTCACAACAAGTGCGCCTCGCTCGAGATCGTCGCACAGTCGAACTCAATGCGCTTTCCCTCAGCCGCCGTCTCCGTCTTTTTCTCTATCTACGTCACTTGTTATTGTTGTTGTTGTTTTTGTTGTTGCTGTTCTGTTCTATGTCAAGTGTCGAACGTGGAACGTGGAATGCCGATGCCTCGATGCCGATGCCGATGCCTTCGTGCGCTCTCGACGTGCGCAAACAACAAACTGATTCACATCCACTGGTACTGGTTATGTTTATGGGGAGCAGAGCGATCATATAGATATAAAGAAAATAATACAAATAAAGAACGCCAACTGTGACTGCGAGCGAGTGCAACAGCAGCAGCAGCAGCAAATAGGCGAGCACAAAAAATTGCTCACAATAAAAGCGAACCAACAAAAGCAAGCATCTTATCTCAGTTGTTCTGTTATCGCTCTCGCATGTTGTGCCCGTGTTTCGGCTCTCAGCCCGAGCAGAGGTATTCCTCTGCCGCCTGTCATCTCCACCTGCGTCACCTGTGTCACCTGCTCGGCACACGGCTTGAAACAGAGCGCTTATCACTGTTGACTTCGCTTGCATAGCGGCCGTGGAAATCAATTGGACTGGATTGACGTAGACATGCATACACATATATCGCCTATATCTCGGTTAGTAAATCGCTCTATAAAATATAACGATAGAAATACTTTGTAAATATTACGAAAAACTTGCTTAAAATTCAGAATGACCTGCTCTAAATCGATAGTCCCAAAAATATGGCCATTTTTTCTATCCTTTAAAAACTTTTTTTACGAGCTTAACTATCGATAGCCAAAACTTTATTTTTAGAAAAAAGTAATGAAATTTGATCTCCCGACTGCAACACTGCGTATTTCGATTAAGGGCACTTGATTTCTTCTTTATAATATTGAAAATAAAATATTTAAAATTTTTGTTTGTTTTACATGTCAAATAAAAATGAATTAAATTTGTAGCATTAACATAACATTTTTTATTAATTTTCTTAAGCGAAATTCGATTAAAGGTAATGCTAATAAAATTAATATAAAATGTAGAAATTACATTAAAATAACAAAATTAATAATTATTTCAGCCTTCAGAGCGTGTGTTTATTTACACATATATTGAATTGCCCTAAGTTTTAGTAAATCGCCCTAAAAATATATAATGTTTTTCAACTATTTAGAAATATTTTGTAAATATTAGACAAAATTTGTCTAAAATTTAGACAGCCTTGCCTAAATCGACAATCTCAAAAATATGGCGATTTTTACAATTCCTTATAACTATTTGCTACTGGCTTAGCCGTCGTCTGCCTTGGAGGTCAAGTCGCTTTCAGGGAAGTTAATTAGTTTTAACTTAAACTAGAAGAAACTATAAATATTTGTGTTCTATGTGAAATGTAAAAGTACAAATTCTTAATAATAACATCCTGAAATTAGACATTTCTGCGCGTGTAAATAGCAAAAGATTTTTAAGCAAATAAAACAAACGGTGAAATGCTTAACGTGTCTTATAACATAATTATAACTTTATCTTGTTGTCCTTGTGTCTTGCGCTGTGCGTTAAATGGGCTAAAACGGTGTCATAAAAGAGAGCGTGTGTTTATTTAGCAGGCTGATTATGACATCTCCGCCCCATAAGACATGTCTGCCTTCTTGAGGTTGTCGATCCCACAGAGATAACTAATTTAAAATAAATATTCTCATTTGTCTTATAAGAACGGTAACTATTTATTTTCAGAAGCTTTTTTTAGAAAACACCATCGAATACACATATAAAAGAGCTATAGATTTCAAATGTAAGTTTTCGGATAGCATACACATAATTCTTTGACAGCTAATAAACTTACAAACACAAAAATGATTAAAAAATTTAAAAATTAACTTAGAAAATTAAAAATAAAATGAAATAATATTTTAAATTATTGATTTGAAATTCATATAGTCGAGTTAAAATTTAAAATAGAAAATGGGTATGTTCAGATGTAAATAGAAAAAGATTTCTTATCTTCGGCATTGTGTTAATAATCTTTGTTTGAGCATTAAAATATGTTTATCAAATTTCGTGGACTTTACATGTTTTTCACTTTCCATTTTTGTTCATTTTATTAAATCAAAATTTGTTGTTGCTTGTGACAAATATTTGCATAGTAGAATATTTGAAAATAATATTTTTATAATAATATTTTACCCATGATTTTACTCTTATATGTATTGTACTCATATGTACTCTTCGGACGGCCGTTTTCTCTTGATCGAGATAGGCGTTGACTTACATTAGACCACTTAGCATACAATGAAACTCAACTTTCAACTGACTGGCTGTAATCAGCAATAGAGTTCTATTCATGAATTGAGACGGAAAAGAATAAAGAGATAGAAAAATATCTGAACTCGTGAAATTAAATAAATGTACAGTGGCAGAGATTTCCCGGAGATATGTTAAAATTAAAAAAATAATACAAGAAGAGAAAGTTCAGCGGAGATTATGTGCCACTGTAAGTTTTTGTACGATTGATAAATAACGAAAACAGGGTTGTGCATAAAAAGGGAAAGTTTCTAGTGGGTCTACTAGGAACAGAAAAGTTAAGATGAGCTAAAAAAAAATTGGGAATCTATGTAATTATATTTTACTATTAACTTAAGAAGGAAGATAACACTGATAAGATACGGATAATCAACAAGGGAAGATTATATTTTTAGAGATTGAAAGCTGAAAATAAATAAGACTTCTATCTTCACTGACGTAACACAACTAGTATTGGGTGTAGTTCGTGTAAGGTAGCTACAGGGGACCTGTAGTCTTGAAATATTGGGAGATATGTGACTTTATCGATTTGCGATGACCGATTTGATCGATTTCCTAGCCTTGTAGTAACACTCCAATTTGAATACTTTGTCTAACGCGGGAACAGACAAGAATATATTCTAGGTTTCATGTTTTTTATGTAAGGGTGTCGACAAATACAGACGGATAGAGAATAAAAACACAATATTTTTGGAATTGTCGGTTTGGGGCAAGCGTTTCTAATTTTTAGAATACATTTTTTTATAGTTTGAAATTATTCTTAGAAAAAGGAAAAATTTCTAGAGAAGTAGAACCTTGACTTGTTAGTCCAAAATGTACGCGTTTCCTAAAACCAAACACTGCTTAAATTAAATTGCAAAATCGAAAAATCGGAGGGATTCTGTTTTAGTGCGTCTATAAAGACAGTCATATTGAGGGTTGGATGTTGAGGGATGCGCATTAAATATATTTACTACGTGCCGTTCCGCCATTTTAGTCGCGAATGCCCAATGAGTTGAGGGCAGAAAATTTAATTAGATGTCCATGTACCTTTTAGCGTGCCCATAAAATGGAGGAAATCTAATAAGGAGTCCCTAATGAATCATCCACCACCAAATAACGCTGGGGATGCTGTGTTCCGTCTAAGCATTGTTCGCACATTCCACCTTCCACTGGCGCAGCGTGAATTGAGGGCGTTTCAACATGGTCCGCTTACCCTTAGCAAATCCAGTTTCTCATCTACGCATACCAAATGATTTAATCACATTATGCATTGTACACTTCCTGGTAGAAGCGAGTGAATCTGCTACCGTCTATTGTCAGTGATGAGTATTTATAATGTCGGGATGTTCTCTATTGTATTTGTAATACCTAAATAGATTTACTCTTCTTTATAAAACAGTTTTGAGATGGGTTTTTTTTGGCTACAAGCGAACAAATTTAATTAAATCACATTTTGTAGCGCAACATTTATAGTTTGTTTATTATTAAGTAAAATTAACCCAGAAACATTTATGTAAAAACTCAATTTTATTTAAACAATTTGTAAAACCATTAATAGAAACTCATTTTGTTTACAATCAAAAACAACATTGTCTTGAATTTTAGAAAGTCTCTCCAAAAATTATATCGTTTGTATTTGGGTATTGCAATAATTTTTAAATATAAGAAAACATTTTTCTTAAATCTAGAAATCATTGCCCTAAATCGACATTTAGACATTATTTTCAATTATCAAGAAATGCATTTCTAAAAAGATGATATACAAAACTTTATTCTTAGAAAAGGAATGAAATTTGCTCTTTTTCTGCATTATTAGATTTTAGCTGCAAACTAATTCAATCTGAAATCTTAAAATACTAATCTATACTGATTAATAAAATTAACAAAAAGCTAATATCAGCATTCTTCCATGTAATAGGCACATACATAAAAATACGACTTATTTTTCTTCAATTTAAAAAACATACATTTCTAGAGGGTAATTCTCTTTTCCACCGTCATTTTGTTTATATATTTTTGACCAACATCGCTAGCCAAGTCTACTGCCATGCGAACTGAGCTTTCAGTTTTGAACAATTTACCGAGAAATTAACTCTTGTATGAACCACTTTTTTCTTTACAAAGATATTCGGACGTGTTTTTTTTAATCATTCAAATTATAATTGAATCATTATTTCATTTAGCTTCCAAAGCAACAATCAATCACAAATTTTTTTCTCCAGCAACTTTTTGAGACAATTTTGAATCATCTGTCACAAGCGAACTGGTTTTTTATAACCTGAATCCAGTATTCCGGAAATCATTTTTAGCACAAAAACCTTAAGTAAATTGAAATTGACTTTTAATTTTTCTTTATACAAATGAGTCTGTTTTTGTTGAAAAATAAAGGTGTGTTTCGGCAATATGATTAATAAAAATTACGGGACACAATCTGAAATCTTCTGTGTGACAAAAATAAAAATTGGGGACAAGATTAATTAGGCTGGACAACAAATCATTAAGATCGGGCTACTATATTATTATTTTACTTTTATGGGCGGCTCTTTACATTTAGAGTAAAATTGAAATGTCGCCAATTTGACTAGGATTTACAAGTGTATAAATAACTGTTCTTTCTTGTTATTGTTTTTTATTTTTATTAATAAGCAAGCAATTACTTTCGTGATTAACAATTAACGAAAATGTAGAAAAAAGGTTACATTAAAATAAACGAATTTTTTTAATCAAAACATTGCCATTAATCTTTTGATGAAGCGTTGAACCTATTCATTGAACGGCTCTTCCCTAAAATATTTCTACACCTAAATCGACAAAAATAAAAGTAATTTTGTTATTTTAAATATCTTTATTGTTCAGAGATGAAATCATTTCTTTGCAAACAGTCTGTTTTCATCTGCACATTAAGGCCATAGAGTTACGTCTATTAGCATTTATGCATTATTTACATTTACATATTGTATTATAATTAAATCTACTCATGTCTATATACAGAAACTAAATCTTAATACCTTCAAGTGATATACAATTTACATTCGTATACACATGCATATATCTATAAATAGAAAATATATATCGCTTTCACAGTGAGCCGGCCTTTTCCATGAGGTACCAGGGCAGGAAAACAGACGCAGCAACAACGGCTACGCATGTGGCACAGAGGGCTAATGTCGATGATAGATTTGTGACTGACATGTTGTCGGCTTTGTGATCCAGGTCCTCGTTCGGATGCTTTTCAAACTCCAAAACCTCCACGTCGAATCGGAATCGTACTTTGGATGATGGTGAGTCCTTACACCACACCAAATGGCCGGATGATTCTCGCCGCTCGAGGTTCCATTTCGCATCGTGAACTGCAAAAATTGAGATAAATAATTATATTACTAAATCAATCAAAATCCATATTCAAATAAACTCAATTACACAAATAAAATAGATTATAATGCGACGACACAAAAAATAAATTATGTAAAAAATATAATCTTTGAACTTAAATTTAAAAACTAAGACAATTTTTAACGATTTCTGGAGGTGTCTAAATGCAAAAATGTCAAACATTTGTGACATGGATCTGATCAAAATTAAAAAATAATTCAAATTAATTAGTGAAGACGCCCAACCACCAATGCATCAGCCGAAACGTTGAAAATTAAGTTCTTAATGATAGAAATCGAGAACATTGAATTGAGAACATGAAAAAACTCTATTGTAATAATTACAGAGTAATCGAAATGGTTTATGCAACAACGTTTATGAGAAAGTGGGAAGCCTTAAAGGGGTTCAGAGAGACTCCAATGTACTTCACCAGGGCCGATCAGTGAATTTTTTAATTTGAGTAGCATACTTTGGGGCTCACAAATAATAATACTTATTTAATTTGGTCTACACAAGGGGTAATTGGATGGATTAATATTGAATGCAGAATCATTTCGAAAATTTAATGAAAATTTTGTTTTTATTTATTTATTTGTTTGCTTTTAGTTCTGGAAAAATGTTTTGGATTAGCTACTACCGCTAAAATAGTGTTACTAGATTGTTGGTAACAATTCTTTTGCGCTCTATGATTTTTATCCATTGTATTATAATTTTGTCATAAATTTTATAACGCATTGAATGTTACGTATATAAGTAAATATTTTCTTGATCAGATCTATAGACAAGTCGATATAGCCATTGCCCGTCGCTCTCTTTCTATACAAAAATATTGAAACTGTCAAATCCGTATTTTTTTTAAGTCGGAGTCCAACGGATCGAATCACTACATCATACAGATCCCATAGGAATCGGTTGAAAAACTTATTTTTTAAGTTTAAGCCGATCTTTCTTGATTTGTTTGATTTTAAATATACCGGAAAGTTATTTTTCTTGAGACATTAATACGGAATAATTATATTATTAACATGTTAACTTGTTAGAAACGCTAAGTATTATATAAGAATTCAAAAATTGTCATAAATATGTTTAATATTTAATATTTTCTGGAGAGCTTGCTCATCCAGCTGCATGGACATTGTAGAAGAAAGATACAGAAATTATTTATGTAAATCATACATTTTAAACGATATTACTATAAACTTTTGCATTCGTCGTACCCATTTTGTTATGACCTAACACAAATTATCTTCAATCTGTCATTTTCAACTCGACTATTGATGCTGCTTACATATGTATATTACAAGATGTATTTATTTTGAAAATATATTTACCTGATCCTGTCATTTTAAAATTTTTTGATAAGAGATTAATCTGAAATACAAGTAAAAGCAATATATTAGAAAAATCAGCTAGATTGTAAACAAGCAAACAGCTTATAATTATTATTCAGTAAGTGTGCGGTGCATTGACCTTCATTAGAATTGCGCCCATGGAAATTGAAACAGACACCTCGACACATTACACGTTCAATGTGAAGCACGACAATCTAATTAAGATTATATACAAGTAGGCACAATTAAATTTCAAAACATGAGATACTCGAAAATGCCAAGAAGGATAGGCATTGAGGCAACAGGCTAACAGGTAATTAGTATATCCATTTAGTAATATTGACATAAATATTCATAATCAATATTTGATGTCAAACTTTGAATTGTTTGGCTCTTTGTAGTTGCCACAATTTAAATTCACGGGTTGCACAATCCACCTGATTCGGCATTGATTTTTGTTTACATTGATTTTTGTTGCAACATGTGACACGCAACCTTGACGCAAGACAGGTGCCATAAAATACAAATATCATACACTAAGAAAAAAATTAGAAAACCGCAATCAAATTAAAGTCGATCCAAAACTTTTAATGCTTTTCTTTTTATTCGAAAAATTATTTCCAAACATAAGAAAATATATTTTTTTAATTAAAAGGTCTTGTCCTAAGTCAACAATCCCCCAAATATGGTATATATTTTTGATATTTCTCAGAAATGTTTACTATTATAATGAAATGCATTTCTCAAATGAAGAAATTCAAAAAATAGTAATTATCTCACTCAACTGATATGTAAGAGTTTAGCATATAGATATATTTTTTTCTAATTTTTAGCAAAATACTGTTTTTAAGGTAGCCACAACCTTCAATTTTAGAAATATACTTTCTGAACAGTAAAGTGGGTAACCATTGGCAACAAATTATAGTTGTACTATAATTATTAATTATTTATAGGTTTGAAATCCCGCTATTCAGCTCATAGCAATGGGAATTGTATAGTGTAACCAAAAAGATAGTTAAATAGAATAAAGAGCCAGCGTTTCACTATTTGAGATAGGACCGAAATCAAAACAAATTTTGTGTTTGCACTTTGTTATTGATTGATTTTTATGACGGCTTCTAGTCGCCGACAAACTCAAATTCAAAGAACAAAAAGAGTCTAAAGAAAACCTTTAAAGAATAGCTATACTAGAGTCGACAATAAATGTCGTTCATAAGAAATGCTCAGCGGAGTAAATAGTTACGGAGGCTGCATCAGTGGAATGCTCAACGATGAAAATGACGTAAGGCAAACACTATTGTGACATACATACACAAATACAAACTTACTTACAGGTATATATATATATATGTAAATAGGTGAAGCTGCGGAAGAAAAAATAGCAACACAAAACTATCTAGTAAAGAAAAAGGTTACTCTAGATTTTTTGGTGGTTCAAAAAATATGAAGCAGGTCACAAAACTAGCGCTGTTATTAGAAAAATCGTATAATGTTTAGAAATGCGTAATTAAATAGATCGGAAACGGAAATATTACTTAATGAAAAATATTAGATTTTTATATTTTCAAAAAATATTTTGATAAGAAATGTCGATATTAAAAAAAACGTTGTAATTTAAATACGTTAAAAATCTTATAAATACTTCGGATATTTTTTAATTTAAACTTTTTGTATGTAGTAAATGATTTTAAAAAATGTATAATGTTAAGAGATGTAAATATTGAGTTATATTAAGTAAATATCAAGTTGCTTGGCATATGTTAGCATTAACTGCATGTATAGAAAAATAGGATACATATCAAAATGCTTGAACACATCGAAGTTTAATTCTTTTATAAGTTAAATTGGGAATTATGTTCTTCATTTAGTGAATGCCTTACATCCTCACAAGAGACTTATTCATCAAACAAAAAAATTAAAGCAAAACTCCTATAAATAGGGTAAGGTCATAATTTAAGCTCAGAACTGATAATAGCGCTGTTTTTACTTCGCGCACTGTGTGATTAAATAACACAAGCTCGCACTAGTCGCAGAGCACAGTGTCACAAAAGTAATTTGCATAAACTGAGTTTACGAGCTGCACATGCTGGACCTAAGAACTTGACGATATTTCAAAAAGGAAAATCGCTTTTGCAGCACGCCGAAAATGAAATACCCTTGCAGATTGGAGCTCAACTCAACAGGGACAGAGTATCCAGTAACAACCCTCACATTGGCTAGTTATCTTCGATAACTAGGAATACAAAAATTACTCATGCAGAACCGTAAAAATCAATTAACGATAATCAGAAATAGCGAAACAAACCGAATTTTTATCACGTTCGAAGTTGAAATTTGCTATATAACAATATATAACAATAATATTGGAGCCACAAAATCGATTAAGTCTGTCTTTTGTTAATAAAAATAAAGATGTTTTCTTGATTTACAAACGATCAATATCATATTAAGGTATTTCAATTGTGACTTTTATTTATATAGATATTAGGGAAATGGAGGAAGTTATCAATAAAATACATTTATCCTGTATCTTTCTTATACGAGCGATAAGTGCTCTATATATTACTATATTCTGCTATTTTGAACAACTGCAAACAGTCTTAAAATCGATACAATTATATAAAATTTAAATATAACTTTTTTTAACTAAGGAATCAAGTAATCGACAATCTTGACATTAATAAAATACAAAAACTGCATAGCATTGAATATAGCTAACTAAATATGTGAAGTTTAACTTTTAAAAAATGCCCAAGACTAATAAGAATATGTCAGAAAAATTTTGTTTAAAGTTTAATGCAGAATTAATGATACGTAAGATACACTGTATTACATTAAATATCACTCTGAATGAATTGAATAAAGATAGGAGCATTTTGGGAATGGAAATTATTAACTATTATAAAAAATGCTTAAACCAGATATTTTCTCGAAATGTTCCAGAAAGGTATTTTCAAGCTCAAATTCAGAATTAAATACTTAAAATACACTGTATAACATTGAATATAACATTATTCGAAAAGCAGATCGAATGTGTATATACTAAATTGATCATATATATATATATATATATATATATATATATATTTTATATATTATATATATATATATATAATAAGTCCTTGTGCATATGTCCGAAAATCTAATATGTTAACCTGTTTGAATGATTAACAACCTTCAGGTTTTTGCGGTTTTTGTTTCTAGTGGATTTCGTTTAGCACAGCTCTATTCCGGTTTGTTGAATTGCGAACTTTTGTTGTTGTTTGTATCACTTTCAGCACAACTGAATAAGAAACCACACGAACAACTCTGGCCGGTGAGTTCACACTAATTGCGAATTATTGTTTTTGCTAACAAATTGCCCACGAGTCCCATAAAAAATCTCTGGACTTTGAGCCAGTTGTGCACCTCTAGTTCTATTTCGTATAATTACGTAACTAAATGTATGATATAAATAAATATCTATATATAGAGATAAAGGTGCTCTAGACCTAAGCTTACTTTATTTATTAATTTAACGTCGATCAATGTCAGTCAGAAAAATACAAAAAGTATAAAATAAATTTAATTAAATTAATAATAAAATGTAATACACAAATTAAAGTTTACTAGAACTCTGCAAAATATTTTAGAATGTGTTGTATGAGATGGGGAAAACCCTGAAAACCCCAAATTGACCAAAAAATAAAAAAATGCGTCATGTCATTTAATATATATTTTGAAATATCTGCACGAAAAAGATTAACAGTAATAAACCAGTAGAAGCCTTCGCTTCTATTTTTAGGTTTCTTTTTTCATGACAAAAGCTTCGTCTAGATTAGTTTAAGTAATGGGTAAATTTATTAACCGCATGTAGGTTTGTATTTATGTCTTTAAGTACATACATTGTTTTATGGAACTAAGGAAATTACCAATTCCTAAAACTAATCTCATACATATTTATATACGAGGAAACCTAAGAAAAACTCTGCTGCTAACTTCATCAGGATATATTAATTTTAAACTACTTAGGTATTTGTTATACTCTCGGAAGTACAACACAAAAAGGCTCTTTACGTGAGGAAGTTTGATCCAAACTGGAAAAAAATATGTACAATTATTTAATAATTCATTAATACACTTAAACAATGTTCCACTTTTAAGGCATACCCTGCATGAGTCTTAATAACCTATTTTCAATATGGCTTTCAGCTGGGGAAATTAGCTGTAACCAGTATATAGAATTATCCAATCTCTTGGGAGTCACTAAAATTTCCACTTCAGGCCGAATTTCCTCTTTCAACCACCGTATTTGTATTTCTTGCCTCTTTAAAATAGAGAATCAGAGACTGTAAATTTTTACAAATACTTTTATTACATACTTATATATTATTATATTATTGATTTGGCTGGGTTTTTTCTGTGATTTCCCTATCGTTGCAATAAATGTAGGACCACATTTTAATACTCCCAAATTTATTATACATATATATATCAGCATATATATATTGAAATACTGAAATTGAGTAAAACTATAAACTATAAATCAATCGTATCGATTTACACTTTAAGGCAGTCTTGAAATTTAGTTCGAAACCATTAAAAAGATGACACCTGTGAAAAATGCAGCTCCAAATCAGTACAAACTATTTTACATATTTGCATAACAAATAACAAATAAATATATATGAATTCACACATACATATTTGTATTTAGTCACATTTCACATTAACTGGTAAAAATGACAAAGAACCGTCAGCTTGTTTATTTTTTTGTTCTAATCAATAAATTCGCTCACCACTTCTACCCCCATCACCACCCTCCCCAAATTGATATCATTTGGCAAAAAAAAAACCTGAAAAGTAAAACAAGCGACCAAAGTGAACTCTGGAACTTATACAGTTAATGTAGGAAAGTAGTTCATTCATAATATACATATACACACACAGATACAAGACACATACATACACATCTACATGCAAATTGAATCGTTCTTTGTTCTAGCACTCAAGGCTTTAATTAATATACATATATTTTTACTTTACAGTAATTTTTATATAAAATCGAATTATTTTACAAAAATAATCAAAGCAAGTTGAGCACTAACACAAATTAGAGGTAAACACGCGCCAGTTCCACATCTAATGATAAGCGTGCAAATACCTCTTTAAGTTGATTGATTCATGTATGTTTATATGTAAGTTCTCATACATATAAGTACACACACACGCACACACACAGTCACGTATACATGACCTACGTGGCTTCTGTTTCACACAATTCATTCACACATACATATGTATTTGTATACAGATATGCATATGTACAGTGGCGCGACCATCAACTTATGGTAATAACTGTCAGCGCACAACACGCTAGTAAATATAAAAAAAGTTTGTTATTGTTATTGCATATGCACACATACATATTTATGCATGCACACATGTAAACACACATACACACAAAGTGTGGCGTGACGTGTTTTACTTTATTACCGTTTTGATTTGCAGGCCGTGAGCAACTCACACACTTATTCAACTTTTCAACAGCTGATGCGCACACATACATGCACTAGCACACGCACACACATATGTAAGTTGTATGTGTGTAATTACGTAGTAATTGAAGAGGAGTCGATTCAAGTCGATCTTGGATTTGCTATGTGCGCCTGCGTAAATACAAACAACTCGCCGCGCCCAACTATCGAGGTCTAAGCATAGAAACAGACTGCCGCTAGCATTGCCAAGCTAGAGCAGCGACAGCCCCAACGCTAGCTGCGAGCGAGAGAGTGAGAGAAAGAGAGGGAGCGAGCGAGCGAGCAGAAAGAGCGAGAAATTCATACTGGCTGTTTGGAGGCTCGGCTCCATAGTAAAATGCCTTGCATGTTAGGCGCTGCAGAAGCAGCTGCTGCCATGGCAGCCAACAACACTGCTGTATGTATGTAAGCAAATATACACTTATGTTCACAAAAATATTACTTTATTAACCAAAAACACTCAACAATACAAACAATTAAAAAAAAAAACCTGAATGAGAGTATGGTGCAGGTAAAATGTTAGGATTGGTATGCCTCACTGTGGCTCGAAAAATCGATAACATGTCGATATGTCTCGAAGCCTTAATCGATAACTTACAGGTAGATCTCGAACTTGAAGTCGATAATATATAGTAGACCTATAATTATAAATCCATAACATCTCGATGTCCCTCGATGTATACCGATAAGGCATTTTCACATTTTTACTACTAGTCTATCGATTCCTGCAAGCCTGACTTAGTATTGCAGAAGCATATTTATAATATTTTAATATATATTAACAATATTAATATAAATATTTATTATATATAATAACGGAACGGACAAATACTTTATTTTCATTCTTGCATATCAAAGCTTGAAAATTTTAAGTGTTGCCTCTGCCAAGATACTTTCTTCCCTTTCTCCCAGTGTTGCCTCTGCTAATCCAGCGCATACTTATGTAAATAGCCTGAAGCAACAAATTCAGATTTCTGAACTCATCGCTGTTAAGTCCACAAAGAACTTTGAGCTATGTACAGACCATCTCAGATATGGTTGGAATTCTGTCCAACTGCGATCGTAAAGTAATAAAGCAATGCGGAGATAGAGTATAAACAAAGACAAAACACTGGCTTTTGAGCGATGAGTTCTTCCTATTTGTGTCTTTTGTTGTTGTGTAAATGTTTTTACGATTATTGCGATTGTATACGACATGCATATGTATGTGTGTGAGTGTGAAGTTGGTTGTGTGCTCTTGTCAGAAATGCACACACACACACACACATAATACCTATTTACGAGACACACACAGAAAATGTTCGCTTTTGTCACTTGCTCTGCGATTGTCTTTCCAGTCTGCTGCAAGCACTCGACCAAAGACCATTGAAGCAAGCTCGCGCCTGATAAATGCATTCAAAGTTCCAGTAAAGAGTGGACGTATTTCCAGTATGTCTGAAGAATCAACATCTGGCCGTTCGCACTCAGAGGATCTATCTAGGTAGCTAATCTCACTCACTCGCTCACTGGAAGAGCCACTCAATTTATAGGTCGTTCTTTTGACTCGCTCGCATTCGTACACAGTAACAATTATCGCTTGGAAGAGGTGCTGAAGACGTGTGCGAACATCCAGTCAATGGAATCGCTCACTGTTAACGACTGCAACGATGTTTACATCGCTACACCTGCAGAAGAAGGAGAGAAGATGATCTCGTCCAGTACTCGCTACTCCTTCAGCGGATTCATATCGACGCACAGCAGCTGCGGCAGCGACGACCTCTTAACGGACATCGTTCTCGAGGATGACAATCGCATTTCGCTGGCCTATGAAAATCTTTGCACAATTCCACGGCGATTGGCCGACAAATTTGCTGCGCAGACCAAATTCCTCGATCTGAGCTACAATAAATTCCAGAATCTGCAGTTTCTTGCGTTTTTCGAGGAACTCGATACGCTTATTTTGGATCGCAACAGCAATTTGGATGTGAACACTTTTCCTTACCTGGCCAACTTGAAGATTCTCTGGTAAGTCGACCAATTTTAGATATTTGCTATGCATATTGGTAGATAAATATATATATATATATATATATTATATATTGATATATATAGACATAGATAGATATATGGGCTTTAAATCCATTTACGCATTTGTTTCGCCAGGATAAACAATTGCGATATCTGCAACATAACCGACTGGATTCATCGCATTGAGCGGCAATGTCCTTCGCTGGAACAGCTCTCCTGCATGGGTAATCCGGGAATTCAGACAGTCTTCAAGGGTCAAGGCAAATCCACATCCGCATCCTATTTCCGGGAATATATACTCCAGGTGCTACCCAATCTGAAGTTCCTCGACGGGGTGTCGCGCTATGCGTTCAGCAATGGAGACGTCGACAGTCGGACAGTCTCAAAGCCAGCAGCTAATTCCTCATGCACTTCCATGACTGGACAAAGTCCTGAATCAACCAGCACATCCGATCGACAAATTTGTGGCAGACCATTGGCATCACCCACGCTCAGTTTCAGGGAGTTCTTTCGACTGAAGCCGTTGAAAAAAGCGCAAAGCAAAGCTGGATGTCATCATGAGAATGGATCCTCTACAAACTAAAAAGAAAAACAATTATATATATCATGTGTGCTGTAGTTCCACTAAGATTTTGTTCTCTTTGACTGTTATTTTTAGTCTGTCTTTAACAAATATATATATATGCCTATCAGCTCTGTTTGCTTGCCGATGACCAATGGGCAATCTGCATCAGAGCACTGCACTTGATTACCCTACCCTACCACCATCCCTACAAACAGCCGTTTATAATCTATTTGTGTTCATATACAGTTGCGTGCAAAATAATAGCACCACTCCTACATTATTTCTTACGAATGAAACGTTTTTTACAAATACAGATTTTTGTAAATGAAAGTATTATATATATATATATATTTTCATTTCAAAGGAAAAGTGCCAAAAAGTAGCGAAAAAATAATGGCATCGCCTGGGCACTTTATAGAAATCGTTTATTTGTTTCTAAATTCAAAGTTTTAAAATCTTAATTTTTCATTAAATTAACTTTTTAATACTAACTTTAATTAATTTAAATATGTTTAAAACGGTAAATAAAATTGTGTTTAATTTTCTTTCTCACTTTGTTAAGTTACTTAAACTTACAAATTTAAAAACGAAACATTTGAAAACATTTCTTGTGAGAGTGGTGCTATTCATATTTTCGTCGCTGTATGTGGAGAGTGAGAAATGTATTTGTACAAAACAATGCAAATTGAAATAGATTAAAAGTCAACAGCTTTGTGTATAATAATGTATATCATCTTTCTGCTCATTCGACCAGCAAACAAATTTATATGCTAGACAATTAATAATGATGAAAGTAAGTAAATAAAGTTTTCACCCATCTTCAAATTTGCTGCTCTAACCAAAGGAACTTGACTGGATCTCCTGCTAACTAATTTCGTTGACTCAAAATGATCAGATTTAGCCAATAACACCATACAATTATCGGTTGCTAATGATGATATCTTAAATAAACCGGTTTCGCTGACCTTATAACATTTGTAAAGAAGTTCTGAAATCGTCCAATTGTTATGGCTCTACCATTTTAAATTTTCATTTGATATTAGAGGTGCTACATGCAAGTCCTCCATCCTTAGTCCTGTAATATTATTTGAAAGCTCAGTTACGCCTTCATTATAATGAACAATACAAACAATTAAATGAATAAATTAAAGTCTGCTTAATTGTATGCACATATTTTACTGTCCAGCTCAATTTGGAATAAGAGTCCAAAGTGCTTTTTGTTTTGTAAGCCAGAGACTTCTGATTTTCATTAAAAAACAATGTCGCCATATTTACAAATAAATATATTGTGTTTTGGACATATTTAATTTATATTTTGAAAATTCGCAAGTTATGGTCTTCCCACCTAATTTATGGTCCAGGTGGGTATGTTTATTTAAACCATATATTAAAGAATCAAAAATTATGACAATGGATAACTTAATTAGAATCGATAATGATCTAATTTTTTAAATTGAACTTTCAGCTTGATATCATAACTATGTTTGCATTATGGGTTGGCATTTTAAAATTGTAGTCTTCGAGAATAATGCAAACTAAAGTTTGATTATTAATGCTTGGGACATAAAAATATGTAAATGTGAAATTTCTTCAATTAATTATTATATTATTATGCGCAGGCATTCTCCAATTTTAGTCTCTAAAGTTTGTTTACTAATGCTTGCGACATCCAAATACATAAATGTTGACTTATTTTAATTATTTATTAACTGTAGGATGGTTAAGAATACATTATGGGTAATCATTTTCCAATTTTAGTCTTGCTGAATAATGTTTTGCCAGAATTTGTATTTTTTTTTATCGAACTGAAAAGTTTGATTCACTCCATTTATTGAAATAATACATAAATATGTATTTTAGATGTATATGATGTTAGTGTTAGGGCATTAAAAAGAATAGTCCAATAGTTGAAGCATGTTTGGAATAGTTTACTACGATTTGACGGGCATTGCACCAATGACAACCTTATCAACAGCAACAGCCACGGGTCAATTTGACTTGATCTCGAGGCTGCCAAAGGCCGAATCCAAGGATGCGATCCACTTGTCATTGTTTTTAATCGTTGAACGCCTTGCCGTGTGAATCGAAGCCTGCTCCAGTGCCCATTGTGCTAGTTTCTGAGACTCCTTTCGCTTGAAGCTGACCGCTTTACAATTGGCTAAAAAGCTGCAGCACAAAAACAAACCGTAAAGTGCCCGCAAATTGTGGGGATTCAGCTTAATCGCTTGCGAGTAATAAGTGCGAGCTATTTCAATATTCTCAACGCCACCCTGAAAGTAAATTAATTAATTGAAATAGTTGAGAGCAGTCAGATATCCACTCACCAAAGTGTAACGAATGTCGGCAAGGCGTTGATGGATTAGATGGCTGTGTGGATTGTGGAGCAGAACTTCCTCCATGCAGAAGGCAGCCTTGCCGTATTCGCCCTCGCTCAAGTACAGGTTGCATAGCTCTTGCCATGCCTCCTGATCCGACATGAATCTGAATCGAATAGGAATTTTAATGCAATACAACCATAGATAAGCTAATGTTAAGTCTGCTACTTTTTCAGATAGGCATTGAGCTCCTTAATGGCATCAAGGCGCAGTCCGCGCGCCTTCATTATGGCAATTTTCCTTTTGCGTGGCGCTGCATTTGTCTCGTCCTTCTCGATGATGGCATCCAGTACCTCGTTGGCGGCATCATATTGTTCGAGTGCCTCTAGGCGCATCGCTTTGAACTTCATCACACGCAGACTGCCGGGAAACTCGGCGCTCAGCTGCTTCGTGCACTTTGTGGCAATGTCGAAGCGAGCGGTGTCCAATGCGGCAACGATGACTTGCTCCAATATTAAATGCCGCTCGTTGCCCGTTTTATGGACTTTGTCCTCGAGCACCGCCACCCACAACTGAACGACTTCCTCGCTGTGACGACCACTCTCCTCGCGCCATTTTCTAAACTGCTCGCGCACATCTGCAAATAATATTACATTTTTTTTTTTATTAATCTTAATAAGCACACTTCCACTCTAAGCAGCAATTGGGTCACGGATTATTAAATCAATGCAGCGGACAGCTAAAAGCACCTTTGTAGTTTGCTTGCATATTTTAAGTATTTACCTGACCAACTCATTTCTTCGTAGTTTAGCGACATTTTAATATAAGCTACTTTAATTTATTAATTGCAAAATTTAATACGGTTCAACAAATATCGATAGAATGCATTAATATTGTCAAAAAATATTCATTCGGATATTTTGTTATCGATATCTTTAATCGAAATCTGCTTTTCTGTTTCAGTTCCCGGAGGAAAAATTGAGTTTGTATGTTGATTACAATTTTTAATTTTGCATCAAGAATCGGTTCGATTGAATTTTTAAATAAGATGTGATGGGCATTCAATCGATAATTAGCTAAGATTAAGTATGCACTGATTTAAGAACTTTCTGTACTAAATTTAATTTTCGCTTTTATAATTTTATGATAACGAATTTAAATAATTGGTCTGGCAGCGCCCAACTGATGCGTTGACAGATCGGAAAACGGTCAGACTTTTTTGTGCGGCCTTTTTAAAAATAAAATTTTTTAATGTATGTAAGTACAAAAATAAATATATATAATTTATAAATACAATGTGTGTTTCCAATTGTTCGTTTCACTGGAGCAGTGCTGCTAACTTTCATTTATCTATCTCTCAAACCTGATAACCCTTTTCTAGGCGCACATTACTAATGTGTTTGTTACATATATTTTACTGTTTGCGTTTGAAGCCAGGTGTAGTAGCGTCAAACCTGTCACAGTTGTAACAGTGAAGTAAAATTCACAATATAGCCTATCGCATATTAGGAGATATGATATATATCTATATCGATATATGCGTATCGATGATGCAATGTGCGCAATGTGTTTTCTCTAGGCAAAACAGTTTACGACGACGGATCCCAACACTACCAAAACTCGACACATTTATAAATTCGTTCAATGGGAAACACGAGCTTGCCGCACAATCCTATTTACTTTTTCGAAGGAAAGGATTAACGCTGATATCATTTTGTGAAAATCTTTACGTCATCGACCAAACAATCCCTTCAGTCAAAGTTACGTTCGGAGTTGTCCCGTTCCAAGTCATAAATGGTGTTTTTTGTTGTACTTCCGAGTTTCCCAAAGTTGCGAATTAAAAGAAGTCAGTGGGCGTTACAAAGCGACGAGACAAACTATTTTTAAATCCGAAGGGAGAAATTCTTAAGCACAATGCCTCAACAACAACAGGAAACACAACAAACATTTTTGGGCTTCGATTTGAGCACACAGAAGGTAATTAATGCTAATGCACATAATAATATTAGTAATTATAATCATCATAATTGAAATTTTCTGTGACCTTGCCGCTGAGACAAGGGCTGCGAAATGTTATTGTGCAAAGTCAAATTCCAGCTAAAAGTATAAACAATTCTAATCAGTGAATAATTACTTGACTGTCATATGTGCATAATACATACATAGGTTTATGTGTTTATGTAGCTATGTCTTTATATGTGTCTAATGAGCACTTCCCAGCAGCGAAAGTAACCCATTACGAATTTCATTCGTAATCTATACTTTATGGACGATGTAGCATCGAATTCAGACCATAAACGGAATACTTTACGACGCTATATACGCTATATAAATATATTCACATTGCATTACAAATGTTTCATTCATATTTTATTTATTATATATTCAAAATATAGAAAGTACACAATTTTCTTTGATTTATTCTATTATATGTGTAACAATTTTATAGCTTTTTAGCCATAATATATTATGAAATTTTATTTTGGATCTAATTTTATGTATTTTTTTTTCGACTGACATTAAATAAATAAATAGGAATACCCTGAGGCGGCTCAGTATTTAAAAGAAATAGCAAAGCTAATAAGAAACAAATACAAATAATAAATATTTAATAAGACTGTCTTAAATGCTGAAGCTTTCGCGAGACAAGCTTGTGCTTGACTTAAAAGCTCCGGCATACAACTTTGTATCCAGGAGCATTATAAGGTAATGCATTACATTGTATCACTAAGCAGACAACATGCATGGAAAATCAGATTACGCCGGCGATTTGTTTGCATACAGAATGCATTCGCTAAAGAAGGCCACGAAGCAGACCTCGTGAGATGATAGGTCATTCACTAGTTCGCTGCTGGGTATATTAAACAAGCATTAAGGCTAATAAGGCTAATAATCTGGCAGAAAGCAACCAATTTACATTTTGCATTTTCTCTTGATGAACACCTTTAAAGTAACTGCTATTAATATTATAATTAATTATAATTATTATCATTATTATTATGAATTATTGATATTTGTTTTATTATTGTTAATTTCTGTTATTTTAATGCACTTCTGCATTCTTTCAGCTCAAGGCAATTCTTTTGAGCTCCGACCTGAATGTTGTTGCCTCTGCAGAGGTAAAATTCGATAGCGACTTGCCCGAGTTTCGAACAACAGGTGGCGCCAGTGCAGGTCCAAATAAATTCGAGTAAGTCCAATTAGAACTCTAATTCAAATTCGAAATCTGAACCCATTAAATCGATTCAATTCGCCAGGTTCTTTGTGCAGCCAGTAATGTGGGTGAAGGCAATGGATATCGTCTTGGAACGTTTGGTGATGCAGGAAGCAGATCTGAGCACAGTTACCGCCATCAGCGGCTCTGCCCAACAGCATGGTTCATTGTACTGGTCAAAGCACGGCATTTCAGCGCTGCATTCCCTCGATCCAGATAAGTTTCTGCATGCGCAAATCGACGATTCGGCGTTTGTGGTCAACCGAACGCCCATTTGGATGGATGCCTCAACTCACAAGCAGTGCTTCGAAATGGAAACGGCCATTGGGGGACAGACCGAAATGGTTCAGATGACGGGCTCCAAGTGCTATGCTCGCTTTACGGGTCCACAAATACGCAAAATTTACCAGCAACGCACACACGCCTACGAAGATGCGCAGCGCATCTCGTTGGTCAGCAGTTTTCTGGCTTCGCTCTTCCTTGGCGATGTGGCTGCCATTGACTATGCCGATGGCTCTGGCATGAATCTGTTGGACATTCGCAACAAGACGTGGTCGAAAGCCTGCCTCAATGCCTGTGCACCCGATTTGGACGAACGCCTGGGCGCCCCAGTCGATGGTTTCGCTGTGCTGGGAAATGTCTGCGATTACTTTGTGCAACGCTTTTGCTTTCCGTCCACCTGCAAAGTCGTTGCGTGCACCGGCGACAATCCCTCGGCCCTGGCTGGCATGCTCGTCGCCAACAACTGGCTAAGTGTCTCCCTCGGCACGAGTGACACGCTCATGATGAGCCTGGAGGAACCGCCCAAGCTCGAGGAGGGCCATGTGCTCTGTCATCCAACCGAAACGCATAAATACATGGGTCTCTTGTGGTATGCATACAACATTTTAGCATTTTAATTTATTATTTTAACTGCCACCCACCTCCCTCAATATCGACCGAGAGGCGCGGCAATAAATGACATAAGCGAAAGTTTGAACAGAACAAAAAGGCGAGGCAGTGCGACTAAGGGATATAAGTTGTTATAACTGGAGCATAAGATTCGTTTTTGTTTGTATGACAAGTTTTTTTTATAGAGACGTCGAAAATTCCCTGTACTCCTAATCGGAACTCAAAAGGATCAATTGCCAATTTATTAGTTTATTTAAATAGATTACACTAAACATGTTTTTACTATCCGAAAGAGAAGGAAAACTTATTAATAATAGTATACTACGATAAGTAGGTAAGCTATTGTTATTAATTTCAGTTAAAACCACGCATGGCAAATAGCAGAAATTCTTTTTTCTACTAATAGAGTATTTTATCCTGATGAGCCTTGTAATTGGGAGACTATATGCATGATCCATATTCAAGAATAGGATGCACAAGTTAAATGTAAAGAGTTTGATTAACATAGGTAAATTGTTTCGAAAGAGTGGCTTGCCGTGCAACAAATAATTATTCAAAAAGCACATTTGTCCTTGAAAACTGTCTAAATCAGTTTGTATCCATTGGCCAAAAAAAGAGTTGGTAGGCGCCAGCCAAAGCTTTACATCATTAGCACCCGAGAGTGAGTTATAACAGATGAAAGGACTTAAGCAGACTTTGAGAGAGTGACTCAAAAACAATTAACTCTCTGTGTTCTAAGATTTAAACATTAATATATTAAATACTTATACTCTCTGGTTTTTGTTTAGCTTCAGAAATGGTTCGCTGGTGCGCGAAGCGATCAACAAATTGGAGGCTAACGGCAGCTGGGAGACATTCAATGAGTTGCTCGAATCGACGCCACGTGGCAATTTCGGGAATATGGCTCTGCACTTTAGGGAAATGGAAATTATACCCAAGGCGAAAGGAACGCTTCGCTGGAACAAGGAGATGCAGCCGAGCTCGCCTGATGCTGCCAAGGGTGTACTTAAGTAAGTGCAACGTAAAACACAAGAATTGTACACAGATTAAAGAACGCATTTCTTGTGTATTTTGTCAGGTTTAGCTCACCTCAAATCGAAATACGTGCCTTGATCGAGGGACAAATGCTGCATCATCGTGCCATAGCGGAGGACATGGGCTTCCACTTTGGCAGCGAAACGAAAATACTTGCCACTGGTGGTGCCTCAGTTAACCAATCCATACTGCAAATAATTGCTGATGTCTTCAATGCCCCCGTCTACAAACAGGTAACTGGTTTATAGTTAATCGTCATCGTTATAATGCATTAGGATTCTATCGATTCTATTAGCATGCCAAAGCTGGCCCAGGCAAAGTAGAGTAACCCATTAGATAGCCAGTAGTAAGCAAGAGCTGTAAGGAACACATGACGACATTTGACACCCTGGGAAGCCTCTTTCTAATTGTTCTATCTATCTATCTATAATTAAGGTTGGACTAATTTTTATTTCAGTCTGCTACTAGTGTCAAGGAACTGAGAAGAATACAAATCGCAACGGTCTAAATCTGGGCAATGTTTATCGATTATACAGACGACCACAGTCGTATCTAATATATATTCATTCTATTACTGTTACAAATTTAGGATTGTTTTTTGATTGTCAAAAAAAAAGGTTTTCATACAGGAACTCATCTTTGCAACCGTTGATAGTAACTCTTTTTCGTCTACTAACTTTTCTTCAAATGCTACAAACTGATTTAGACAGTTTTTAAACCTTGACTAAATATAAATTGTGATAAATACAAATTAATGTCTTTTTATAGGTGAATGTGTTTTTTGAATCATTTTTTTTTTTTTGTATGGCAATCCACTTGATCGATCCGATAATGATGTTTATATTATGTATGGACTGTGTCATTGCTACATCAACTCATCATTCACGATTCAATTTTTATGTTTATTTGCAGAATGAGAGCGAGGCGGCGCTGCTGGGTGCCGCATATCGAGCTGCCTATGCCTACTATGTCCACGAGAATGGGCAGACGGAATCGGTTAAAAGTTATCGCGACTATATCCTTAGTCAGAAGCCGAACCAATTGAATATTGCCTGTGAGCCGAATAAGGATAGTGAAACAATCTATGCGCCGATGCTGCAACGATACCGGGACATGGCCTACGTCCTGGAGAGCCAATAACAATCTCAAAAGGAGCCCTCTGCGTTCCACAGCTGAGACTTCTTGAATTAGCACCTTGTGCACTTTTCGGCAGCACATTCCATACTCTAATTACATAAGACTCAAGTGCAATTAACAAAATTATACTGTGATTAACTAATTTTTTATATATTGATTGACTGCAAAAGCATTCACAAAAAATAAACTTTTACATGTGTAAAACATAGATTTTCGAATGGAGAAGCTGGGCGAAATTCTACTTCTTGCGACCGCCACGCTCCTTAACTTGTAAGTGCACCGTCGTCCCACTTAGCAGGTTGTAGAAGGCCATCGTGTTATTATCCTTGAAGAACATGCCCTGCAAAAAGACAAACTATTAAAGTACTTTGTTTTTTTTTTGTTGCTTAAATTATCGCTGCTTACCTCGTAGAATATTTTCTGTTTGGCCGGCGGCATGCCCGTGTCGTCCTGCAACTTGGCCTTGAGGTTGGCAATGGGATCGGTTAGCGCTAGGGTGACGGCAATCATCTGGCCATTAAGCTTCCACTCTGACTTGTCCGTGTTCGGCACCTGCACCTGTATAGTCACCGGACTCTGAAATGGGTCAAAACAGAGAGAGTTGATTCTCTATGAACATAAGTCAAAAGTAAAACTTGTAATTGACCTTGTGATTAGCAATGAACTCCGCCTCGGGGATCAGATTATCCTCGGAACGTATCTTCTTCGTGGGCGGCTCATCCTCTATGGGTATCAATTCCACGGGCGGCGCAGGTGAAATCTGCGGTGGTCCTCCACTGCCAGATTGCATGGCCATATAGCCGCCGGAGCCAGCGCCAAAGGGTGTTGCTAAAAATTAAAATAATACTTTTAATCGGGATTCAAATGCTGATAACGATGCTGAACTCTTCAGATGAACTCCCCCTACTGACACAACCTACGGATGCGAAGTACACCAGCACATTTCAAGCTGAGCTATGTGATATATGGGAAATGCATGGACTTTAATTTAAAACGTGAGTATCGGAACACGGATAGCAGCAGTAAATGCACTTAGAAGGACGAAGATTGAGTAGGAAATTAGTGATAACACTCGGAACACACAATAGGCTTGCCCTTAGATGGATTCCGGGTCATCGAGTAAAAAGACACACAATACAGCTGCAACTGAGGAACGACGAAAGGCAGGTCTCAGACAAGTTAAATTTATCTTAGGCGGCTATAATCAAAAGGTCAGATTAGGTTGGTTTGATCAGCAGAGAGAAATAATCCTCAAATAATCCTTGTATCCTAGAGAAAAATGTTTTAAGCTCGAAAAACATCCCGCAAAAGATTCTGGCACTCGTGCGGGAATTAGGATTGCAGCCAGAAGAGTGTAGGCTCAGAAGAAGTGGGCACAATAGATCTGCATGGGATAATAATCCCCAATAACTTACGCATCATGGGTGGTCTTTGCATCATCATAACGGGATTGGAGGATTGTGGCATGTTGTGTTGCGACTGCTGCTGTTGCTGCTGCTGATGGTGTTGATGGTGCGACGGTGGCTGTTGTTGTTGCTGCTGCTGGTGATGATGATGCTGAGCGTGATGGTGACCGACACCACCACCACCACCGCCACCTTGGTGGTGTTGTGCCTGGTTATGCTGGCTATGCTGGTTCTTCGACGAGGATGGCTGCGGCGGCGCTGAGAGCGTAGCTTTGTTGCCCACCGGCTTGGGTCCGATTTTCTCCTTTTCTTCATCGTGGAGCAGACCTTTGACCTTGTGAATCTGGTGTATTTGATCCTCGAGCGTGATATTGGCACGGGCTGCTCGTGTGGCCGCCTCCACACTGGACGTGTGCCCGTCCCAGGTAACGCGATCATCCTTCTTCGTCTCCTCCTCGCCCAATTTCTTGCCAATGACAGTCTCCTCATCGCCCACGCCAAAGATGTCGGTACGTCGCTCCGCCAGCTGCTTCAGACTGGCCTCAATGGCCGTGCCAGCTGCGAAGACATTGTCTTGGTTGATCTTCTCCACTGTATGCTTGTCGCGCTGCTCTACCCAACGTGGATCCAGCAGACCAATGCGCATGTGCTCGGATACCTTGGAGGCTGGGATCTTCTCGCCCGTAATTGGCGAGATCAGATATTCATCTGTTGTGACTGGAGCCGGCTTTGGTTGGGCAGCCTTCGGATCGTATTTCTTAACCACAACCTTGTCGTGTGTAGGCGGCAGCATGGGCGCGACAGCTGGTTGCATTTTCAGCGTTGGCGTATCCTCATCACTGGACGCCTCGTCCATGTCCTGCACCTGCGTGTTGTCGCGCTTAGCATTCGAAGCGGGTTGGCCATAGGCCGTGGCGTTCTTCATTTGAATGCCCACGCGATTCTCCATTTGGGAGAGCTTAACGCCATCGTCAATGTGACTGACGATTTGCACATCATCCTCCTCATCGGACTCGATCTGCATTTCAATGTCGCCCTCCTCCTCCATTAACCGCTCCTCCATCAGCACTCGGGCACCGACTTCATCCGGGTTTGTGGGTGGTGGAAAATTGCCGCTCTCAAATGGCTGATAATCCACAGTTTCCACAACGACAAAATCATGCCAGTCAATTTGCGCATAGGCAACACGTTCACGTTCAATCTTTTCCTCCTCCCGGCGACGCTGAGCCTCCTGGTGTCGCTGCCAATTGGCACGATACTTGACCTGCTCGAGTACTTGAACCATGCTGGCGCGTCCGGGCGCACTTTCCACACGCAACTTGCCCAGCAGATCCTTGGGTGGAATTAGTACTTTGGTGTACTGCTCCAGTAGCTTGGTGAAATACTGAAACAGCGAATGCTGCGGCCGCAGGAAATCAAATTGAAAGTTTCGCTGTTCTCGGCTCATGAGATTGGTCAGAAACTGGCGTCCATTCCGGGCGACAAACTGAGCCGTTAGCTTCACAATGTCCCTGAAAAATTTGCCAAGAATTAGGAGTATATATATATATAAAGTTGCCCTATTTAACATACAAATCCAGTGCTGAAATCGAAGGTGGATCGGCAATGAATTCAAACTCCGCTGGCGGTTCCTTCGGGACAAACTGTTGTTCCACAACTTGCTTCAACAGCTCCTGTTGCCGTTGCTGGGCAGCACTTGTCACCGAGAGCTGTTTAATGGCAGTCACTGCGTTATTGCTTGTATCTAGTGTGGTTAATATAATGTACTTGTTACAATATACGTATATCAGAGTAGCAAATAAATACTTGCCGTTGCCTTCGCGAAACTCGTTAACCTTGTGCCGGTAATAGGCGTGGTACGGATCACCTCCATTTAAGAAATTAAACTTTGGATTGCCCAGCTCGTTTTGCCGGATGCGTGCCTCAAACTCCGGCCCGTTGCGCGCCACGAAACTGGCTGTCTTGTCAACAATATCTAATTAGTTAAATTGCTTTAATTGAGCGTACAGAAAACCTTTAGATAATAATAAAATAATATATGTGTATATGCATAAATGTGTTCGTTTTTTGTTTTGTAAAAGGATGCTTCTGACTTCCGGCGGAGGATAAATGATGCCCACAATGGGCCCGGACATTGGCTTCGATTGCTCATTGCTGAACTGCTCGTTGGAGGCATCCGCTTCAAGTAAAGGCATCGTTAAGAATTGCTTCGGGTTAATTGATTTATTTACTGTTTTAAACGATTTTTATGAAATTCGCGTGTACATCAACAAGAAAAGTCGGCAAAATCTAAAAAGGTGTGACCGTTTCTGAAAAAGTTGAAAACGACAAATACTAACTTTCCAAGCAATATTCCTAAACAAACTTAAAATCCCTATTTTAATAAATATAAATGCATCAATATAAGTACAAAAATACTTGAATTCACAGTTTATATAATTCATAGTCTGGTTTGTATATACATTACACAAAACCATTACGAAAGCAAATTATTTTAGTGAATGGTCACTCTAATAATAAAATGAATATTTCGGAATATGGTATTATTTTGACAATTTTTCAGATTATTTTTCGGACTAATTTTATAATAATTTAAGCAAAATGCATTCACAATAGATTTTGTTATTAAGGATTACCGATATCAGTATTGATCAAATTTCATAGATTTAGATATTTTCTTATCTCCTTCACCCTGTATCTGTTTTTCCCTTACCTGACTCGCTCCTTATTCTACTCACTCATACATTTTGTCTGATTGGGTTTTCGATGGGTTTTCCCAATCCTTGCAATAAATATGGTCCATTTTACATTTTAATACTCCATACATTTTATTTTAATTGCAACATTTTAATTTTTTACATAAGTGCTCCATTTCATTTTAACAATTTTTTTTATTTATTTAATTTTATTTTTAATATTTTAAAGCTTGTAAATAACATTTAAAATATTTTATATTTCCTACTATATTAGTCTACACCAAATAAATAAACAAAACGATCGTAGCCACGTAAAAATTAATATAAACTTAAGTTTAAAAATTGAAAAAATTTACAAATTTTTCATGAGCCTAACTGACAAAAGAATGGTCCAAAAAAGTTCTATTGGTCCCAGGAATTCGAAATAGTCTCTGAACTCAAAAAAATTTAATTCTCTATTTTCCGTGTGTCAAAAATGCATAGAAATGATTCTTCTATTTTAAGCGTATAGTTTTAGACTATACGGACGGAAAAATATCAGGTTGTCAGAAGATTTTTTGAATTTTTTTAATTATACAAGCTTTAGACAAGTTAATCATAGAAGCAAATTGAAGCACAAGAGAAGCACCAACACTACTAAGGTCAATGATAGATTTTACCGAGAATCATTTAAGAAATATTTTAAACCGAAAACATATTTCAAATTTATCTGTAAAATTCACATTTAAAATAATAACGAAGACATGTAAAATTATATGCGATTGCTCAGAATGATGGACTTGTGTGGATGAACTCTGCTGTTAATTCTTAATATCTTATAGTGGGTGTCGGAGGAACAATATGTGGTTAACAGTTATTTCTGTATTTAGTGATAATTTCAGTTTAAATATATGTGTGCAAATCATTAAATATTACAACTCACTTGACTTATGTGTTTCTGTACCGGTTTGTGTATATTTACGAGGGTCGGCTGATAAGTTATCGGTTTTAGCAGGAAATAAAATTCAATTTTTGTTTTTAGTGTAATTATCGGAAGCAACTTTGACAAGTTTGATTTGGACTATTAAGAGGCTTGGATCAAATAGCTCGGCGTAAAGAGATTTCAGTCAAATAGTGATGTTGAAATTGATCAAATTGTCTGTTTTGAGGGTCTTCCCAATCTTCTTATTTGGAAGGCTAAACAAAAGTTAGACGACCGTTGGATTAACTGAGAATGGTCAAAAAGAATATTGAATGGAAATGTAAATTTATTTCCATTCCAAATATAATCAGTTTTTGTTTACTTAGGCTGATTATTTATCTACCGATCACCATATGTTATACTTGACACTTATAAACCTGCTTCGCACGCAACATTGATTTCTTATTTTATTGTAAACACACATAAAGTGCCTTTGCTTAAGCATGAATATCATATTCATATATCGACTAATTTATACATATTTTCCACATTTGGGCATAACGACACTTGTATGTCCAAAACTAAGAAAACAAGTTAGAACGCTTCAGTCGAACTCCGAACGACTCCGTAATACTCTGATGCCACGTAATATGAAATATAACATTCCATTTAAATTTTTATTTGTTAAAATAAATAAATAATAATAAAAATAATAATAATATAACTATCTGATGTGGATAAATATTACCAAAATATTTGTAAGTTGATCTGTATATGTCAATAAGCTAAAATTCTACAAGATTGCGTTGGGATAGCCGTCGCATTCCTCCCATTCTACAATAGATAAATCAGGCCATGTTCCAATATTCATTAGTATAGCTTTAAGAATATAGATACCGACAGACAGACGTATATCGTCGGATATTGCCTTGAATGCGTTACACAATTCATGACAAAATTATAACACTCTGTGCAATGGTTTAAAGATCAAATAAAACGGACACGAGTACTTGTTAAACAATCAAAATAAAATCAATTTGTAAGATCCGTTCAGACATCTTAATACATAGATGTATTGTATTCTCAGAAAATATAAAAATATCACTATATGTTTGGCGAGGGCAGCTCACCACATTAATAAGAAATGAGTTTGCTTAAGACTGGGGTCTTTCTAATCTGAATTCAGGGGTACATTTTTGTACAATTTAGAAAAAAAAATTATAAATTATAGCGTTGTTTTATATGTGTAGATTTTAAAAATTGCACAGATAAAATCATCTTAGATATGTTACAAATTTATTTTATTTATTTTCGCGAGTTTTTTGAAAAATGGAAAGTTTCATTATTTATTTGTGAATTTTAGAAAGAATTTTTTATAAAATAAATTGTAATTATTTTTAATAATCTTGTTAAAAAATATTTCTGAGAAATAGAGAAGCGTTTCTTTATTGAACAATTTTTGTTTTTTTATATGTACAATTTCTCAACATAAGATAAAACGTTCTAATTTTCAGAGCGATATCAATTTCATTCCTGAAACTAAGTCTAGGATAAAGATGAATCTAAGACTTCGATACAATCGTTCAGATTCAATTTTGAATTCAAATGAAATTATTCCCAAGTGAATCGAATTCTTAAATTTTAAGTAACCTTGGATTGATAACCAAATTTGCAATTGAATGAATTGAAAATGAATCTGTCGAATAAATGAATGCTCTTATCTACCTATCATTGAAAAGCTACACAACACACGAACATAAAAAAGTAACAGTGCTGAAGTCGAGTGAGGTCGACAACAATAGATGTACATTGAACCCTGCTCTTAAATATATTCTAGTTCTTGGAAAATTTCCCTCTAAAAAGTTTTGCACCAAAAAGTAAGCCCTGCCGACAAACACGTGAATATTCATAGATAATACATACATATATATGTATATACATGTATGTATGTAGACGCAAACGTAACGGGGTAACGGGGTACTGCACAATACACACAAAAACGTATTGAAACTCGCTTCGTGCCATCTCTTTCTAACACATGCGCTCGCATATTGATGTATACAGCAAATGCTTGCGTCTGCTGATAGAAATGAGATCAATATGATAATATATTTTCGAGTATAACTTGGGTGTTTCTTAACCGATCTTGATGCAATTTGGGAAGTTGATCAATAATATCCATATGTATATTCTTTATAAATTAGAGGATTCTGCTTTTAAAGTTGTAGCATTTCTTAAAATAAATAAAATAAAGCAAACTTGATCTGCGCCTGGTATACGAGAGCCTATATTCCAAGTTTGAAGTCTCTAGCTCTTATAGTCTCTAAGATCTGTGTGTTCATACAGACGGACGGACAGATGGACATGGCTATATCGACTTGGCTGTTGACCCTGATCAAGAATATATATAATTAATGGGGTCGGAGATGCTTTCTTCTGCCTGTTACATACATTTGCACAAAACCATTACACGATTTTTACCCATTTTTAATGGGTTCCGTGTATAAAAACACTGTCATTTAAATACTGACTACAATTAAATTGATTATATAGGAAGTGAGCTTCAAGAAATTCAAGCTTTAAAATATGTTTATGATCTATAATAAAATTAAAAAACTTGTAGTGGATACAAAAATTCGAATAGATCAATAAAAGAGCTGCAGACAGCGCTTGCACAGCGTCCCAGCGGCGAGCTAGGGAATGACTTCTTCTTACCGAATGCATTCTGTACGAATATAATGTAATGCATTACCTTATAATACTCTTGTGTGCAAAGTTGTATGTTTGTCTTCGCCAATGTCTTATTACACATTTGTTTCATTTGTGTTGGTTTCTAATCTGTTTTACTTACCTTTTAATTACATCGCCACCGCAGCTTTGTTTATTCTAGTTTAAACAGACGCGTATTTAGACGTTTCCTTTTATCGGCTATGCAATTTGTTTAGAGAAAAATAAGATAAATTGTTTTGTTTATTTATCGAATATATATGGCATATACAAGACATTTTTCCGTATTTGGATTTGTAATGCAACTGAATTTTAATAGTCCATCTTGGTCTGTGGAGTCGTATAGCATTCCGGGTACGATCCCTCACACAAGGTATGTGAGCTTACTTTCTGCATTACAAAATAATGCGTGTATAGTAGTTACTTTAATAATGGAAAAGTAATATTGGTTGTATTATGGATTCGGAGATACCCCACCTGCAAATTATAGATTACGAATCGAATTCGTAATGGGATCTTTTCGCTGTTAAATCTCTTTGTGCCGCTCTCTCTCTCTCTCTCCCTCTCACTCTCGACAAAAATCGCTCTCTGATACGCCGGCTGCTGCAGCTAATTATTCGTTTCGCAGTACTCTCGCTTTATTGACCGTTCCGAGCTTCTATTATTGATAAGAGGCTTAGCATTGGCTTCCAGCCTCAGTGCATATTATTGAAATATACATTTGAAATAAAGCTATCAAACAGGGTAGCTGACAGGGTGTTAAATCAGAGTTTGCTAAACTGAAGCTTTTACGGATGCTTGCTTGACGTTTACTGTGGCATGCAAGCAAATTTACTTGAATTTTCTTTATTTATTTATTAAATGTCAGTTTATATAACTCGGTCGACCATTGACCGATGATCGTTTAGATCAGCCTCAAAATGTACATGGTGAACATCATCGAAAACTGTCCCCCAATTTGATAATTTAAATTTTAAAAATTCAGATTTTGTTTGCTTAAATTTTTCCTTGGACTGTGAGTATTTAAAGCTCTTATTTATTTTTTGTTTATTTTATTATATACATTTTCTTACTTTAGCTTTCAAGACAAAGCGATTTTCTATGCTTAAGGTAAGATCTGATGTAAATGATTCACTCGAATAAAGGGTATCTCAAAGTCAATCTCACAGCAAAAGCTATTTAATTCACTGTTCTCTCTCTGGATAATTCCCAGCTCTACTCTCTGAGTTCAACTGGGCTCAAACAGCTGATAACAACGAGGCGCAGCTCAGCTGATTATTGTGCTGTGATTTGCTCATCGCTCAGTAGTAAACGAATCACGCACGAGTCGAGGCTGGGCGGCTTGAGCAACGACTGGCTTTTTTGAAGCGCAATTCAATTGTTCTTATCAATATTCAAAGAAGCAAATCAATTTGGTGTTTTATTAAATCACATCAGGAAATCGTCAATAATTGAACATAAAGAAATTCGCAATGGAACCAAGTGTTTACCTTTGTTTGTTCGCCCTCGTAATCCTAGTGGTCGAACCCAGTCATAGTGCGAATATTCCTGAACTTTCACAACGTAAGCCCAATTTTGTTATTTTTTTACGTGCCGTGAACATTATGAACATTATATATGTGTACGTGTATATATGAGTACAAAAATGTAACGTACTTATTTGTTCAACTCTCGTAATTACGTTTTCAAGACAAGAATACTTATTTATGTTATTCTTGTTGAGCATTATTGATTTAATTTGTTTGCTGTTTTGTTGTGTTGACAACAATTCTTTAGTGGAATTTTTTCAATTTATCATTTGCATAGAATCGTTTAAATTATTTAATTACTCGACAAACAGCATAATTTGTATTATTAAACTTTTAAATGAATAAATTAACTAAATAATAGGTATTTGGCTAACTATTATATATGTATTTTCTTTTATATTTAATTTAGTTTTATAGCCGACATGCTATTAAATTTCATTTAAATAAATTGTATATATGAAAACAGATGTATTCGCAGATTCTCTTTGAAGAAAAGCTGTTACTTTTTAGTAGGAAATAAATGTTTAAAAATAAATAAACTTACTTTAGGATACACTCTAATTGCATATTTTAATTTACAGCACGTCCCACAATAAGCAACGATGTTAGGCTATATTTAAACAAAATTACGCCGTCTGAATGGATGGGTTTTGTAACCGCAGGGACCGAAACGATCAATCGCCAGAAAAGGTTGTATTTTATTATCCATTTGAATCATTTATTATGTGTAAATATGTAATGATTATTATATGCCTATATATGCGAATTTCTGCTTAAAGTTGTTTAGGGTTTTAGAGCGATTCGCTTTGCGAAACATATTGAAGAGTTTTGATACAGTTTGGATAACATTTTAAAAAGTTATTTTAACAGACATCTTTGGTCTTCAGTTTTCATACGATCTTTGGTATACATACGTCGATCTCAGAGAATTTGTATAAATATAATATAAATATGTGTATTTCTACGGCTACAGCCAGCAAAGTTGAAATTTTCGTTTTCGTAAAGCATAAAAAGAACAAGATTCAGTTTTTTTTTTTTTTTTATTGAAAAACTAATAATTTTAATATTTTTAAAAATATATTTGAATATTATATTTGTGCTCTACAAATTGTATGAAAACTGTATAGTAGAAGCTTGCAGACAGTATATAATACAAATAATCCCATTCACCAGATATCTGTTGATCTGTATACAAGAAATATTCTATCAGTTCATTTTCGACTAGAGCACTTTTAAATGGTTATATGGAGAGTTGTTGTGGTTGTTTTATTAACTAAATATATTTTTGATTCCCATGTAGGCTTGAGGAAAATCTAGTAAACGCTCAGATCACAGTCGACAATGGCAGCTTATCGCACACTCAATTGTTGGACACACTGCCAAATGAGAAGGCCCAGCTTGACAGCTATGTTGCAATGAAGATCCTGAAGGCGAGTCTCTTCATGTACAACAGCAAGTGTGTCTCCCACTCGGGAATCAGTGATGATGATTGCCGCACATTCTTAGAAACCAAGCCAATCCCTCAAGGCAGTACTCTGAGGGCTGAATGCGAAAGGATATTGCATGGTCCACGCAGTGGTCACCATGCCTTCAGGCGACTACTGCCGCCTCACTACAAGAATGGCTTGGACGAGATTTCATTTCAGATGTTTGAAGTGAATAAACAGCCCGCCGCTTGGCCAATTAGCATGGCTTTGTATGATCGAGATGACAGTGCAACGCATAGCTTGAGGACAAGAACAAGTCAACCAGATGAGAGTGGAAACTTAAATTTAGTTCTCGCTCAGTTTGCACAGTTTGTGGAACATGATCTGAGCAAGACAGTCGCCCAGTCAATGAGTATGAGTCGCCAGATTGAAAAAAAAACACACTCGCATTATTAACCACTTTTTTTTTGCCAGACAATGGAGCCTCGATTGAGTGCTGCAACAGAGATCAAAATAAGCTTCTGCCTCGCTATTATCATCCGATGTGTGCTCCAATTCTGTCCAAGGGAAGAAACGATTTTCACAACTGCCTCAACTATGTTAGGAGCGCTCTTGCTGTTGGCGAGAATTGCAACTTTGGAGCTGCCGAGCAGGTCAGTTTCACACAATCTACACTTAGAAAAAAAATCGGATTGAATTTAAGAAATTCCACATTCTTTTGGCGCCAAGGGTAACTCACTTTATCGAATTGTATAGATTTTTTTAAATTAAAAAACCAGGCGTTATATATTTCCCATTTTATATAAGTAAATTTCATGACTTGTTTCTGAGTTTTATAAAATATTTTTTTTCTAAATTTGAGGGTTTGCATTTCTTCTTTTAAGAAATGTATTTCTTGATAATAGAAAATAATTTAGTAAAAATTGTTTTTAGAATTTTGATTTTTATTGTATATAAATTATTTCTAATATTTATATTTACAGGAACAAGTTTCTAGTTATCAGTGTGATTTTTTAAAATTCAGGTCGATTTTTGTTGTGCACAGAATCTGTTTCTAGTATCAATATAGTTTTTTTGCAATTGCAGCTCAACCAAGCCACAGGCATCTTGGATCTGTCACAGCTATATGGATTTACAGACAGTGTCGAGCGCAAAATGCGTACTCTGAGGAACGGCGCGCTGAAATCCAGCGGGAATGGGAAGTTACTATCTGTGACCTCAGGCGATGAGGGGCACACCTATTGCGCGTGGGGCAGCGGGGCAAATGGAACCAACTGTTTTGTTGCCGGCGACTCACGTGTCAACAGCAATCCCCTCTCGATTCTGGTGTACACCATCTTCATGCGCAATCATAATCGTATTGCCGCCGAGCTCTTAGCACGCAACAGGGGCTGGAGTGATGAGCAGCTGTTCCAGGCGGCCAAGGCTGTCAATGTCGATATCTATCGGCGACTGATAATGAAAGAGTGGCTGACGCAGGTGTTGGGTGAAGCCAGCGCCGCAAATGTGCTTGCCGCATCACCAGCAACTTATGGCCAACAACTGCCTGAGGTGTCTAATGAATTCGGTGTGGCTGCCATTCGATTCTATTTATCCATGCTGCCAAATGTGCTGCACAATCTAGCCCCCGATAACGAAGTTGTTTCCCACACAGCGAGCAAGTAAGCTGATACTCAATATCGAAAAATGGGCCCAAAATGTTGCTAATGTTTTGATTATATGTCAGTCTGAGGTAGACCCCAAAGAGTATATAGACTCGTGATTAACAGCCGAATTAATCTGTACATGTCCGATTTTATATATAACAAAAGTGTTACTTACGTTTTTCAACAGAAGATTTTCCATACACTCAAAAGAACTAAATCAACCTGAATTTTAAAAATACTTTTATAAAGTAGATTGTGTCTTTAGAAAAGCCAGGGTATTCTTTTCTAAGGTGTAGAAAAAATATGACATATTTAAATAGTGTTTTTAAAGGAGAGCACATAATTATTTTTATACTCGGATACCGAAAATTAAATGGTCTATTGGTTTTGTGCAATGTCCGTCATGCTGTCCGCCGGTCTGTCCGCCTGTCTGTCCGTCCGTTCGTCTGTCTGTCCGTCCATCCGTCAATTTTAATGCGATTTGAACTCAGAACTCTGAATGGTTTCCCACTTTTAGAGAGCAAAACGTAAATTTCATTCCGTGTTTATAAATTTTAGAACGAAGGTCTTCGAAAAATAAATGGTTTCGCAGGTTCCTGCTTTTTATACACTTCTTAGAAATATAATAGAATATACATAAATTTCGAAATTATTTCAAAGAATCATTTCATTATCATGAAATATAATCAATATAGCAGATTTGAGGGAAGACGCAGTTCCAAAGCTGATTAAATTGGGAAATTTTGTAAATAAATAATTATCAGCTTTGTTATTTAGGAATGAATTTTATAGAAATTCAGGGAAAATACCATTCGGTCACTCTTGATTAAAATCCTATACTATACCATACTATATACTAACAACTATATTATACTAACAACTATATTATACAATATTTAGAGCAATTCAGGGAAACTGACCATTGGGTCGCTCTTCACTAAAATACTTTTATTTATAGCTCCACATTTTTTCTCATTGCAGCAATATCGTACCACAAACTAAACTATTTGAGCTGAAAAATGAAATATACAAGCCCCGCCTACAGTACACGTCTAAGAAACTGAACGAGATCTTGCAAAGTCTTCTGTATGAACGCGCTATGAAAATGGATTCCAGCTATGTGGACGCAGTAAGTACTTCTATCGGGATATCCGCTGTGGGAATGGCGATGTATTCAACACTTTTCGTTGCAGCTGGTGTGGCATGAACCGACGAAACCGGCGCATGCCGATATCCTTGCATTTGATATACAGCGAGGACGGGACCATGGCCTACAGCCCTATTACAAATATTTAGAGCTCTGTAATAGAAACAAAAAAATTACTAGTTGGAGTGATTTCGACGATTTTATACCAAGGGAAGTAAGTTATGAAAAATTTAAATTCATTATTGCAGTTTCAATAAATAGTCCTGAAATTGAGAAAATCACCAAAGAAAGCCGAGAAAGAGAGTTTTTTAAAAATAAAGGAATGCTATTTTTACTATTTATACCTTGTTATAAATGTATTTCTTAGTTATAGAAATTATTTCCGTAAAATAGAAAAAAGTCTTTCTAGTTTCAATAAGTTTAATTAATTCCTAAAATTGTGAATAAGGAAAAGTTTCTGGTTTTAAATGCGATTTGATTTTAGTCCTTCAAATATCTTAGAAACTGCTCTTAAAGCCAAAGGTATAAAGGATTAGAAATCAATGCCCAAGCCATGTCCCGTACAATACCATATAAGAGCTTCCGAGAACAGTTTTTTTTTAACCATAAGCGAAATGCCATTAACACACATTTTTTCTCTGATACCCGTTGACTAAGTTCATGGATAGAAATTTTAAGAAATTTGTTTTATCTCAAACTTTTGCGTACTTTTATATCTCTAGCTGATTGCAGTTTGTATATAGATATGTTGTATATATATATATGATAATGAGTGGCTTGCCTGCCTCACTGAGTTTAGCAGAGAATTGCAATATTAAGTTATAATCAAGAAGTTAAAAAAAAAATTCTTGGTCTAATCACTTTGCAGAAACGCCAAAGAATATTTTTTGCCATATTGAAAAGCTAGTATACCGATTTTGATGAATGGAATAACTAAAGATTCTACCAATTAATTGTGCCGAAGATTATTGATAACGAATATAATTGCTTTTATTGATTGTTCAAGGTCGTGGATAAGCTGAAGAGTATTTACTACAGCTGGACACATGTGGACCTAATAGTTGGTGGCATTTCAGAGCACACCTTTAACGGCACTGTCGGGCCCACATTTAGCTGTATACTGGGTGAGATAACTTGCTAGAAAATTTATTCAGCACTCTTTTAACCCACTGACAATTTCTTTCAGCTGAGCAATTCTCAAAAATTCATCAACGCCATAAACAACAACAGTCCTCAGAACACACTGCTTTACTGGAGGCTTACAGCTCTGTCAATGGGGCACAACTTTTGTGCTTGAACTCCAACTTGATGGCAGTGCCCGAGAATATATTCCGATTGCCATCCAACAGGTACGAGGGAAACTTGGTCGCAATTCACACAGTCGCAATTCACAGCTCACATGCTGACCAACAATAGTCGTTATCTCTAACACATGCGGCACTGATTCATAGTGCAGTATAAAAGTCGAAAAAGTTTTAATGAAAACCCAAGAAGCCATGTGATAAGCATAACAACAGTAATTACGTGTATATATTCATATATTGATTGATTTGTCACTTTCGTTTGCAGCAATCGCTTGGTCAATTGTAATGATGTGGAATAATTCAGCAAGGCCAGACTGAAGAAGTGGAACAATATAAAAGACAACTTTTATCGAGACGAATTTAAATGATCTTACTAAAAACACAATTACTCAAGCAACTTTCGAAGTCCAGTTGAATATTCATTTTTGTTGAACAATAAAAAGCCGTATCTTTTGTTTGTAGTGCTTAATTTTGTTGACTTATGATTTTTTATTGGAAATTGGAGGAATATTGATCTGTGCAAAAACTCAATTTTCACAGACAATGGAGGATGAAGTCTGTTGAACATACACTCAGAATTTTAAAAATTCGCCATACTTTTGGAGGCAAATTTGATTCACGTTATTATTCTGAAAGCATATTTTCAAAACCAGTGCTTTATTTTTCTTAATTTCAGATTAATTTTTTTCTAAAAATTTAGAAAAAATATGTTTAATTTTTAGGATTTTTTTTTTCAAATGTGTACAAAAGCTCGTTTCTAGCTTTTTGATTGATTATAAAATATTTGTATTTTTTCATTACTTGCATTTTTAGGAATGATTTTTACAAAAAAAAAGGATTGAATTTCTGCTTTTTTAAGAATGCATTTCATTATAAAGGAAAATATTTCTAAAAAAATATTCTAATTGTTAGAAATTTGTTTCCTTACATATAGAAATAATTTCCGAAAATAAGTAAAACTTCAGGTGTAGGTATAGTCACCTCCGATTTGCACTTTTGCAATAATAGCATGTGAGAAAGTTATGAGTCTTATCGACTTACATTATCAGGTATATTGATTTTGGGACATGGAATTTGATAATTTGATAACTCGCTTTGACCAAGTCTTAAAATATTAATATTGATAACCTAATATCAGAAGAAACACTAGCAATCTACGCATCAAATTTTGTGTCCCTCGCTTTAAAATAGCGGGAGATTTGTGGTTTCATCGACTTACACTTTCAAAATATATCGATTTTGGCAATGATTGAGGCAGGAGTGGGAGTGGCCATAAATTTTTTGTGTCGACACTAGACACTCCGTTGCGTTCTTGAGCCAAACTAATTTGTGTGCACCCTTTAGACCTACTCGTTACTTCCAACTTTCTGTTAATCACTGTACTTTTAATTATTCCTAGCATTAGCCCTTTCGGGTGCTGTGTAGTGATTACAATATCATTTCTATTACATGGTGAACCAACTACGTTTAGAATCGGTTTTTATGTGTTTTCCCCAATCCATGAAACAAATGTTGGACCATTTTGCATTTAAATACCCCCAGAAATCGAACATATATTTATTTTTTAATTTAAACTTAAATATTAAATTTAATTTGCACTATTTGTAATTTTTGATGTCGACTGACTTTATTTACCATTAAGTAAATAAATAAATGACGCACCTTGCAAATAACCTATATTCTCCTTTACCTTCCGTATCTGAGTGCAATTACATATTGGATATGAGGTAATCAGGGACAATAAAAATTAATGATTGATATATAAACTCATGAGTCTGTTGATGTCTATTTATTTGCTTTCTGTTATCATCGGGTTGCTATCAGGCATCGACCATAGTCAATCAATTTTGTCAATTTAAACAAAACCCCAAAACTATTGTGTATTTTCACAAAATATTTAAGTTTGGGTTTGGGAATTGTCGAAATATTTGTTTAACTATTGGCGTTTTTTATTAAAGGTTTGTTTCTTCGGGTCTGACAAGTCATGGCAGCTTAAGCAAAACTGAAAAAAAGAAACAACACTGCAAATAAATTAAAAACCAAAAACAATGCACGAGTGTAATTAAATCATTTGTTTTGAAATTGATTATTTTTATAAAATATTCAAATCTGAGATTTGGCATTGCCGAAATTTCAATTTAATTATTCATTCGTTGGCGTTTTTAATTAAAGCTTTGGCCAGTCATGGAAGTGTAAGCAAAACTGAAAAAAGAAACAACTCAGCAAATAAATTAGACAGCAATGCGTTTTAACGATCATGCTTTGTTTTTAGGAAAGCCTTTCATAATAAACACATTCAGTGAGTAGTACATTGTTCTGCTCCCTATATACGTGTGTTAATTGATAAAGCATTTTTTATACATAACAATAAGAGGTACATATACATATATATGTGCATATATGTGTACCTAAGAATTCCCGGCGCTAAAAATATATGTATATGTTTGTATTGTCAGTAAGCACCAGCACAAAAGAAAATAATACTTGCAATGAGAACAAAAACAAACACGTTGATAAAAAGTCTTTTTTCATATGGAGCCCCGATAAGATTTACCCTGGAACAATTTCAGCAATCAATTAATAGAGAGCCAACTGATAACGCTCCATTGCTCATTGACATTGGCAGTTAGTTCAAATTGGAATCGCGGCGTGTCGAGAGTGGAAGTTTTTGCTTGAGCAGCAAAGTGTGCTAAATATCGTCTAAGGTAAAGCATTGCTCATCCCGCGTATTTTAAGCTATATGTGATACCTCTGATAGCGAATAAACATGATGCACACACCAAGTAAATCAAGATCCAAAAGATAGTGCCGAGACTCCGTTGAGAATATAATATATGAACGACAAGTTATCACACATATGATAGTGAATATGATGTCATGCCATCAATAATTTTTTTATAATACAGCTGAACTTTAAACATGGACTAACGATATATAAATATGTTTCGCCGTAGTTAAGAGCTTATGTAACACATACATTTAATAATGATTGCTTCATTTTTGAAGAATTTTCAAACAAATGGCGATAAATAGAAAACTGTGGCATTTACAGTAAGGTGCACAAGCAAAAGCAGGCGCTAAAATTCGTTTATCTAATCAGCACAAAAGTAACCACATTCCCAATCTGGCTATTGTACCACACCTGCATACATGCATACATATAATTTGTAAAAATGTATCTCTATCTCTTCTCTATTCGAGCTTTATTTATTCAACTCCATATATATGAATGTGGTTTTGTACACCGCAATTTAATTCATTTTAAGTTAGGCTGCGCGACATGAGTGAAACGCATTTAGAGCACCAAAGAATACTCATAAGGAATATCTATTATAATGGTAAAACCGAGCCACAGAACCTTGAAATACTTTCGATCCGTTGTGGTGACACAGAGGTGAATACTCACTTAATTTAAAGATAAATCAAATATCTTATTGGATTAAAATTCATTTATCGCAAAATAATTATATTTGCCTTCAAATACACATAAGTTCATAAAGTATGAACATGGCTTATAAAATTTCTTAACAATTTTTCCATATTGTTGTAAACAACTTTTCCAACTATTAACTACTATAAATGGATTGAAAGAAAGTGGCAAGTGAAATTGTTTATAACAGATAAAAAAAAAAAAAATAAATTATAAAATCCGTTTAAATACAAAACAAAATAGAATCTAAACATTAAAATAACATTTTAAATTAAATTACTCAGAGCTCATTTGAATACTCCTGAATAGGAAAACAAGAAAATACTCCCATTGGCCAGTTGCAATTTTTCAACTTTAGCACTTCGGATACGTTTGACTAAAAATACACTCCGCGAAATTCGAATAAAGGCACTCGAGTTTATGGTGCTAAAAAATGTACTAAGCCTCACGGGACTTTGTTTACCCATTTAAGGTGTTTCTTCTTCTTCTTACACTGTCATGATGCGTTCTAATGAAATTTCCGTTAGTTTTTTCCAAGATTTTTGCATATTTGTGTTTTGTTGAGCTATTTTGGGTACGAAATCGATTAAAGTCATTTTTTAACCTTCGGAAAAGGAATTAGGGCGTTATATGGAATTTCTTTGAGTGGGATAATAAATATATATTTAATATTTTAGAGGTAAAAATAGATGAGTTGCACACAAAAATTTGGAAAGGGAAAATGAAAAACACTCTAACCTGAGGAGATAGCTAAAATCCTTGTTTACAAGGATACTGGAATGAACAACAGACAAATTTAAATTAAATTGCTTGGATCGGCATCAGCAATTGATGAAATCTTAAAACTAAAAGAAAACTACAACAAATAATGTTAAAAAACCAACATGAAAAAATTATCACACAGGCAGAAATCTGTAATCTTACGGGCTGGACTGGATAAAAATTCTATAGTATCTAAAATTCAATTTGATTTAAGCTTACAAATATCGAAACATAGTTTTCACCAAATTTATCAGAAAGTAATCGATTAGTATGGAAGAAAATGAAGTCAAAGCCAGTATTAACGAAGGCACTTCACATAGGCAGAGTAAATGTTGCAAGAGAACACATGTACTGAACCCAGGAGTGGCAAAATATGGTGTTTTCTGTCACGACTTAAAGAAGTCCGAGAGATTATTCCCTACTGGAAGCTGTGGCGGTGCTTCACTCATGATTTGGACAACAGGACCAGGCGTTATATAAACCTAATGGACGACCCAATTGCCTTATCCGAGCAGGATAATGCTCCAATACATGTGCCGCGCGCCTGTTGGTGGGTGGTTTCGGGATCAGAATTATAAGCTTTTAGGATGGGCACGAAGATTAACCTACCTGAATCTCATAGAGACCATCTATTCCGTCGAGTTTAAGTTGAATGGTCGAAGATCTCACTATTTGAGTTCTAAATAGTTGTTGAATCGATGTCAAATCGATTTTTTTGGTTATAAACAAATCTGGAGGCTTCTACAGCTTGTATTTATTTTATTATAATTGCCTTTAATCGAATTTCACACCTTAACCTCACTTTAAACAAAAAAACTTAATAAAAAAAATTTTATCTTAATGTTACAAAAATAATTCTTTTTTAATATGACGTATATTTAAAACAGAAAACTTTTGTGAAACAAAAACAAATTTTTAAATTTTTTTTTTAATTTTGTAAGGAGAAATCAATTGCCTTTAATCGAGTTTCGCGGAGTGTATATTATTTTGCTATCATCTCCAATGGTGCATTTAAAAAGACCTTCAAAATTTTACTTGAATTTATATGGATATCTCAAAATTAAGTTAAAAGCAAGCAGATTATGCGTTTCATTACGGATGCTGTCCAAATTATGTGAATATAAACAAACTTGAACTCGAATAAATGCGAATGTGACCATGAGATCTGCGGAGTTCTGAATTTGTGTGTGATAATTGCGAATTTCATTTAAATGAAATGGTTCAAAATACACACAGTTGTGCTCAAAGTGATGTTAGTGCTACTAAGTTGTGAACTTTTGATCTTCGAATAAATTTTGTTAAGTAACATGAAATCTCAATTATTTGTTGCTAGCATATAGCCAGCCCTGGAGGTAGCATACAGCCACTACTAGCAAGGGTCGACAGCATGAGTTATTTTAAGCTCCACAAGAGGCTTGCAGCCTCCGTCTTGCGTTGCGGCAAGAAAAAAGTTTGGTTGGATCCCAATGAAAAAAAGAAGCATATAGGCAGCCTTGGAGGAACCTTCTACTACTTGGAATTATTAGATTTCACAGGCTTCTGTGCTTTTTCGCGATCAAGATAATAGTAAGGTTTTGTATTTCTGATCATTTTGATAGCCAATAAGGAAAACACTGGTATTATGGGCCATTTGTTGTTGTATCTCATATAAAAAATAAACACTTTAAGCGTTCGAATTCAAAAATGTTTTTGAATATTTTCCGGCAAGACTACTATTAATTTGAGCGTAGCTCTAATTATCATTATCGGAACATTGTCGGAAATTTTTTTTTTTTTTTGAGCTAGATATCCGAACCTATCTTATTATTGAGAAGTGTTTTTCTGATATTTACATTTTAGAAAAAGTTATCAGCAAATCGCAGATCCCAATAAGAACTAGAGACTTCAAATTCGGAATATAAGTTCTGGCAATTTTTTTTATGATAGGTTCTGGGAACTTTGTAGCATTCCTACTTGATTCAATAAAAATGTATTTTTGTCTGGTATGCTAAAAGTTGTAATCTTTGTCGTGCCCAATATATTAAATCCTTATCGTTTTTTACAGTAGTATGCTTCGAAACGGCTATGAAAATGGGCCTCGTTCCAGCGATAAGTTCAATGGAGGCCTCGAGGCCGATAGTCATAAGCCCACATATGCATTGGATCATTTGGCCACCTTTAAATTAAAAACTGAGGCTGAAACAAAACAGCCGAAAGACAAAATGAAACTGTTGATTGAATTAGATAAGACAGGTGGCATATGGCCGCACAAGATGTACATGTCCTTCAATGGACAATGGCTTGTCATGCTTGATCACGATATGAAAGAAATCGAAAACTTCCCGGGCAGTCTCATCACGGAGCCAACAGCCTTTATCAGTGATGATCCCCTGGAAACTTACAATAATGTTTTAATTTTCTCCGTGCCGGGAATTTCCTTGGGCAATACTGAAATGCATATTTTCCAAGTGAGTGCAACCTGCCTTCCTGGATGAATTCAACTGTCTAAACCCCATTTTGCTACAGGTCACGGATGTGAATTCGGTTCATTTGGTGGAGGATCTGCGCCTGCTAAGCAGTGGTTCACCAGTCACCATGGACCGGAACAAGACACCCATACACTTGCCAAAGCCCGAGCGTCCTGGCAATCATCAGGCTAAGGATCAATACGGTATCGCAGCGGCTGCGGCAGGAATTGCCGCCGAGAAGAACGCACAGGATCGCGATCAGATGGAACGCGATGTTCAGGTGCTCAACCACTGCTTGTAAGTAGAATTTTGTTCCCTTATTTTACATTTTTTTTACATTTATTAACTAATTGTAAGGAAATTACATTTAAATCTTAAAATAATCAAGCAGTTTAGCAATTACACTCGGAAAATATGTCGCCCTGAATTTTAGAAACTCGCCATACTTCTGGCGCCAAGGTTACTCACCGATTTTTTCTTAATTTCAGGGCATATATTTTAGTGATATTTAGAAAAATATATCTAATATTCAGGTGTTTTTATACCCTAAAGCCATTCAAAATGTGTAAAAAGGGTATAATGTTTTTATGCAAATGTATGTAACAAATATATCAACAGCCGAGACGATATAGCCATGTCCGCCTGCCCGTCCGTCCGTCCATCTATATGAACATGCGGATCTCAGCCTTCAAATTGGGAATAGTTCAGTTCTCGTATACCCTGTGCAGACCAAGTTTGTTCAGTTGTATCCAAACTGCCTTGTTTTCTCGGATATCGGTACACTTCGATTTCCGATTGCAATAACAGTCATAATTTTTAATTAAAATATACATATGCATGTTTTAGATCAACTGCCCAATTTTCATTAAAATCGGATAAGAAACACCCCAGTAATAGTCGAAAATGTATTCCCATATTGATCGCATCCCCATCAGTAGCCGCAAGTATTTTCTGCATGCTAGCGCATGTGTGAGAAAGGGATGGCATGATAATCGACGCTTGCGTAAATATGTTTGTGTGTATTCTGCCGAGCCCCGTTATTTACGGCTTCGTGTACGTATGTACATATGTATGTAGGTACGTATGTTTATGCACGTGTTTGTAGCCAGTTGATTAGGATCAGTTGTGGCTTGTGTATAAAAACATGCGCTGCACTCTTTAGTAACTGTATCCGCCTTAAGATATGATAGAAAAAAATAAAAATAAAAATATATATTTACATAAATATATAATTAACAGCTGAAGGGAAAGTATATCGTAGTCGAGCTCACTCGACTTGTTTACTCTGAGCCTTAATTACATTTTATGTAATTCGCACATTTTTGACGCTTGCATGTTGCTGACTTTCTATATTGTAGCGAGGATGTGGAACGATTCATTGCAAGATTGCACTATGCGGCTGAAGCGTTGCATGAGCTGGAGTCCCGGAAGAACCAACACAATCCCCACGGAGAGGGTTTGCTGGTGTTGCGATCACGTCCACCAATCGAGAGCGAATTCTATGACATTCTGGCTAAAATAAAGCTGGCGCTCAATTATGCTGTTAAGTTGCAGAACCACTTTACCAAAGGTGCTGAGCCCGTGCACAATGTCTTCACGTCCCTACAATCGATTGTGAATGTGTGCAACGATGTTTATGTCGGTGCTCATTTACCCGAGAGCGTTGTCAATCCTCTGCTCCGCCGAGAAACAATTGCTTTTCTCAATGGTACACTTGACTCTAACGAGAAAGAGCTGTGGCTCAGTCTCGGCCCCAATTGGACCGTGCCAAAGGATCAATTCAAGGATCACAAGGGCTCATACCATCCCATTTTCTATGACGATTGGTCGCCAGACTGGGTTGTCGATGAGGAGGTTGCCTACTTGCCACCTGTATTGAAACAATCCCAATCTTACACGCCAATGACGGCCAGTCCGGCAAGCAGCCGCACCTGGCTGAGTCGCCTACAGAGCCGCAATGTTAAAATCGCGGAGGTTGCTTACAATAAATCGGCCACCAACGATAAGGAACTGAATGTTACGAAGGGCGAATATTTAGAGGTACATTTTTATTTCAATTTTTATTTTGCGAAGCTATAAAATTGTACTGAAAACATGTTGTAATTAATACAGGTTATTGACGACTCCAAGAACTGGTGGAAGGCTCGAAATTCATTCGGTAACATTGGCTACGTTCCGCACACAGTGCTAGTTCCCTACAACTTTGAGGCTGGCACGAACCGGAATGGACGCGATAATGAGTCATTGGGATCGGCATCTTTTGACAATGGTGAAGGTGAGGCGAACAATCCGCTTTATCGCAACACGATGGCATTGTATGTGCCGCCAACGGATCGTGAGTCTCAGCAACCAGTTGGTAGCTCAAAGAATATGCCTCGATCCTATTCAATGCCAAATGTGCCCGTCCCACCGCCAATGCCACCGGCTAGTGAGAGCCAACCATCCACTCCGAGTGACACCTTAAAGCGAAATATGGCAGCCGCTGGAACCCTTGCAGGTGAGTGCTTCATATGCATTCCTCTCCACTTTACACTCCGAAAAAAATCGACATGAATTTTAGAAAGTCGCCCCAAAAATTAGAAAGTTTTTCTTTCTTCCTCTTAAATATCAGAAAAAAATTTCTCCAAATTGGAAATGCTTGCCCTAAATCGATAGTCCCAAAGAGATGTTTCTTATAAAATACATTATTTTATTATATTATTAGGAAATGCATTTCCAAAAAGTATGAATACAGTCCTTCATATTTACAAAACATTTTATAAACTATCTAAAATGTTTGTAAATTTTAAATCTTACAATACTAATGTTTATTAATAATAAAATAATTAACAAAAGAGCTAGAAATAGTTGCTTGTTTGTATGAAAAAGCATCGAAAGCCCTGAAAAAGAGACATATATTTTAGAAAATGTACCCTGAAATTAAGAAAAGAAAAAAGAAAAGAAATTTACTTTATTAATGATAAGGTGAGTTACACTTGGCGAAAAAAGTATGTCCAAATTCTAAAATTGAGATTGATTTTTTTTTCTGAGTGTACATTTTCAATAACTTCCGGCTTTTCTTGTGATAGCTATGCGGGCTCGCAACGACTGCGAAGCGGATGACGATGCCTATCTGATGCAGGAGAATGTCAACGGGGAGCTACGCGTCCTGCTCCAGCAGAGACAGCAGCGCAGGGACCTCGAAATACTGAAGACGCCCGAGATATACATTAACCAGAACTCCAAGCCCAGGGAGGTGGAGGAATGGCTGCGCGGCAAGGGCTTCTCGGACAACATCATCAAGCGCCTGCACATGCTCAGCGGCGAGGAGATATTTGCGCTTTCGCCACACACCATCGAGAGCTATTTTGGGCAGCGGGAGAGCCGTCGACTCATTTCCCAAATTGTGCTACAGAAGAACTTCTGTGAGGTAGATAGATAGACTATCTTCTTTGGCCATCTGAAATCCTCAACAATTTCTATCTTTGCAGTACAAAACAATTCGGTCCTCTGAGCTGTCTGCTAAACTAGCCCGCGCCAGGCAGAAGGCAGATCAATCAAATGGAGATGAGGTCTTCTAGGCCTGCCTGCCTGCCTGCCTGTATTTACTTAATGTCCAATTTGAGGACAGCTTATTCGAGTCCGTTTCTATTGGAGATTGATTTAAACTGCATACACTTTACTTTTGGCTGAATACTTTTGTGGAATGGAACCCTCTTGGCTTGTCTATTATTTATTTGTAATGTTTCGTTCATTTATTTTAAAATATGCCTGTAATTCCATATGCAATATGTAAATAAAAATCAAAAACAGCATTTTATTGTTGCTTTGTATTTGTTAAAGCTCTGAGTTGACACTACACAAATCATAGTCACAACAATCAAGAATATTCTTACTGAGAATTCCCGACTTACTGACAAGTCGTATATTTAAAGAGACAATATAAATGTAAGTGGTTAAAGTTGTGGGAATATAGCAAATCACAAGGCCATTGTTTTAAAGATATATGTATGTGTGTTTGCACCCAAAAAGAGATAAGATTATCTGTGCATGCCCAACGAGACCACAAATATCAAATCCGGTGCCTTCAATGTAAAAATAAACTTTTGCTAAATTTGAAAAGTTCAAGGAGAGAACAAGAAAACTTATATTTTTGCCCGAGCAGCATTAGACAGCATTTTGAAAGCTATACGCAAGGAAAATAATCAATATTTAATTCGTGTTGACTTATTTACTCGTAATATGTATGAACGGCTTTGCTTTTCATCTCGCCAAGTGAGGAAGATTATATGAATATTTCTGTGACTGTTGATGGTGATGCCATAATGATTGTGACAACAAAATTTGTTATTTTTTGGAGAAAACATGTTAAAGTGATGTGTTTCTTGTTATTATAACCATAGAGCACAAAACCTTAAAAAAAGCACGTAAAAAAAAAACAAAAAACGTATTGAAAATTTAATAATTATAATGACAATAGTAATTCTAATAAAAATTAATAGTAATGACAATATTAATAACAATAATAATAATAATAATTATAATAATAATAATAATAATAATAATAATAATAATAATAATAATAATAATAATAATAATAATAATAATAATAAGGTGCATTTGCCGATAGACACTTGATTATTATTAAAAATAAGTTAATAATAAAATTTCAACTTTTAAGCGATTTTCGTTTCTCTGCTAATGTGATTGAATATGCAAAAGTATTCAAGAAAAACAATAGATAGTAGCTTGATAAATTTAAATGAATATTTACTTTGCAAACATCTTTGGGAATAAGTTATCTCTCGAGTCCAACATGGGTTCATTAAGAATCGATCGACATCTTGAATTTACCTCTGTAGTAAGTGATGCATTCCTTTAGAAAATCTAAATTGATCTCATTTACACTGACTAGGGAAAAACATTCGATTCTGTTAACCATGTTAAACTTCTGCCTTACAAGCTTGATTGCTTCCGCTTCCCCCGCCTCTGATATACCTCAAGGTACTCACCTTGGACCCTTATTTTTTATCCTTTATATTAAATACTTGCTGTCAATCCTTTCACATTCACGTATTCTGATAATGTGAAAATTATTCTGTCGTACACCGATCCTCCTCATCAGACTCGCTTTCAAGATGATTTGAACTCAATGCAAATGGATAAACCAGTTGTATCCCATATGCTCAAATTGTATGTTTCGGACTTTTAGTCGTTTTACATCATAATTGGCCACTTATATTCCACTGTAATTAAGGATTCAATGGTTCTTTTTGATACCAAACTGAGCCTTAAGGTTTTTTAAGTGAGATTTCAATCTTCGTTTGCCATCGTATTCAACAAGCTTATTTTTATTAATCCTCATTATTCATTCATTCATCATTAGCTAACCGTAGAACAAAACTTTGTGTAGTTTTTCTAAATAGATTAATTAATGGCGAAATTAGTTCCCATTTGCTATTAGGTCGTCTTAGATTATTATAGGAACTTTGTTTCCTTTTAAAAGCCTTCAGTGTCATTTGTAAATCTTATAATGCCTTATTTAACATATTCTCGTTGGAACTCTATATTCCTTTAATTACATTTTCAATACTATTATATATATCTCTGATAAGTCTCTGAGCTTGCTCCCTTTTCATTATATTCTCGCTCACTCTTTTCTCTCTAATTTCTTAACGTTTATTACTATTACTTTTACTACAACTTTTTACTACAAATGTTCAAAAATTTATAATTGTATTGGATTTCCTCGGGGTTTCAAAAATCTTTGGAATGAATGTTAACTCATTTTACAGTTTAATAACAAGCTTTATTTTGTATTCACTTTGTTTCTTTTCATTTTAAATTTCGGAACATTAAGTATACTTTATTTATTTTTTAAAACCTTTAATTTTGACTTTTTTTCCACATTAAATAAATAAATACAAATTAATCTTTAGATTTTTTATTTTTGAAAAAAATATGCAAATTAATTGAGATTGCTCTTAAGTAAAATGCCTCTGTGATATGCAAATTTTACACTCTGCATATAACCACCGATATCTACGTGATTTAAGAGTATCATACGGATTCATAAAACGCCAATTTAGTCGACGAGCGTGGAGATTAGTCGTTTTGATTGCGTAGCTTAAAGCGTATGGAGTAAATATTAGAAATATGTATTACACTCAGAAAAAAATCGGCCATAAATAATCACCCTGATAACCTTGTAAGAAAGTTTTTCTTGTTTTTAGAAATAATTTCTAAATATAACAAAAAAATTTAAAATTAGAAATGCTTTCCATATTTATTTTAGATATATTATCTATTCATAAGAAAAGTATTCCTAAAAGTTGAACTTCAAATAAATTATTACAAAAAACATTTTCGAAAATTAGGAAAATAATGATTAAATATGTTCACACCACTGCGATCTTAGCGATAAGGTGATATCTTTTCAGAGTCAGCGTAGCTCAATGCACTAAGCAGACAATACAATAGGCGTTTCCTATGCTCCCTCGGGTCGTAAGAGCGAAGACAGGCATAGCGTGTCTCTGCTAATCTTAAAGGGGGAATCATTGTCTCGGAAATTGTTTTGTTCGAAAAGTCTATCTTTGTACGTATGCGCCTATGCGTGCCCGTGAAGTTACAATGAATTTGGCATGTCGAATTCATTTTACACTCTTTGAAATTCGCGGTCTGTGGTCTCAAAATTTGTCACAAAAAAGTTATATCTCAGACGAAGAAATTTAAAATCAAGTGACATCTTACACACGCAAAGACAATGAGGGCAAATAATGACCTGTGTTGGCTGCTAGCCATACTACGCCTAAACAATTTCAGCGAGATTTCTCACGCATGTTTCATCTATGTATTGTCGGCTTAGTGCTCAGTGGCATGTCACTTAACTAGCGGGCCATGCTTCAGTTTTTTAAATTAAATTATATAAGAATTTATAAGCTATAAAAAATGATTGCATATGTGAGATTTTAAAATACTTATCTTATACTAATCTTACAAAATATAATTAACAAGAGTTTTTTGAGTTAATATACATATTTTTTTTAATGTACCCTGAAGTTAAGAAAATAAAAACCGTTTATTTTTTACAAATATACTTTCTGAATAAAAGATTAATTATCCTTGGCGCTAAAAGTATGGCAAGCTTATAAAATGCTGGTCGCTCCCGAACCGGCTAGACAATACGCGAGTCACAATACATGGAGTACCTGAAGGCAACTGCAGTCGTAATTTATTGGATCATTGCTCTACACCACAGCAGATAACTAAATATCCTATAAGCCAGTAACTTATTTGTCTTAGATCGATGTCTTAGTTGTCCTAGTAGCTAGACCAACTGCACTTCTTTCTCTTTGCTGCATAACGACAAATGACAGACGCAAATTTTAAAAGAACATATAAACGTGAAACTACGAACTAAGGATTAAAGCTCGTGATATGTGGAGCATCCGGTTAAAAATGAGAAAGGGGTAAGTAATTACTTTTACTCCTAATCGGAGCTGCAAAAATAACTTGCCTGCTTAATTCGGAACAATAAATTTTGCCACTTATTAGTTTTTGGTTGAGAAGACTAAGATTAGTTCTAAGTTCTGAAAGTGAAGGATTTGTTATTAATTAAAGTCTACTACGGTAAGTAGATAAGCTATTATTAGTATTCCAGTTAAGATGCAGATTCTATTTTATCCTGACGAATATAATTGGAATTTACCTCAATTAATTTACACAACAAATATTAAACAAATCAAGCAACAAATTTTAAATCTACCTTAAGGGAGATTAAATATAAAATATATGCACGAAAAATATTGATAAAAGCCAAAAAAAAAATACTATACACTTCGCTCAGCCGTAAGGACTTAATTCCTGATAACTTCCTTTAGTGCATAAAATTATGCATAATTTTTATACATTTTCAAAAAGCCCAAAAACTGTTCTTTTTCGGTGTGGGTTATATCACAATAATGTACTCAGTAACGAAATATTTAATTATTTTATTTGAATTGTTTATTGTTTGGTAGGTATTATGCTGGCTCCAGGACATTTTATTATATTGTAATTATTATATAATTTGGCCTGTGTCGCTTTTGTTAGATGTGTGTCACATGCATTGTCGTAAGGAGAATATACAACACAAATGTCCAAATACTTAATTAATCGAGACACTTACGCATAACAGCGTCACGCAGACGCAATAACAATACAGCCAAAACATTCGTAACATTTTCGAAAGAAAAGCTTTCTAGGTCACACATGTCGATTTCCATGCCAAAGTTTTGACACATTACAAAAGCAGCTCTCCGTAAAGGTCGACGGGGTTAAAAATGTGTGCTGTTTGTTTGCTGTCCATGTGTATTGTTGGTCCGCGCTAGCATTAATGTCATACAAATAGTATTTGGCACAGTGTGTCATTGTATGTGTGTGTGTGTGTGTGTGTGTGTGTGTGTGTGTATTGCTCTGCAGGTTCTGGCCAAAAAAATGACAGACCAATCGACAGGTGTACGTACACATTGTAAGCGTAACACATAAACATAAAAAAAAATCAAATAAAACCGATTATATTCAGTATCAACAACAAAATCCCCCCAATCCCTTCCCAAACAAGCGTCGCGTTGCTTTCGGCATAAATTAGAGCAGAGCGAAAAAATAAGCAAGCTTCTTTGATTTACACGCCGTCGTCGGCGCCGTTGCCATCGACGTCGACGTCGGCGTCAGCGTCAGCGTCTGTTGTGCCTGTTGCGCTGGCCTGCGGCGCAGCCGGCATTAAACTGGCTTTATGCTGACTCTAGCGCCGAGCAGGCTCGTTAGCTTTGAAGCCGGCGCTGGCGCTGACGTTGTGCAGTCGCCGTCGAGTTGCGATCTCGATTCGTTATAAAAGCACCAAATTCAACGGCTGCCCAGTTAGTTCAACGCCGACAGTATCTTGGGGCCTTGCCTCGATTGAGATTTACCCACAGAGTCGCCACAGATCCTCAGCAGTGCACCAAAACGCGACCGCCTATGGACAGGTGTTGATTTGTGAATGAGTAGCTAATTAAGCTGCTATTTAGTTTGCCAGCAAATTAATATTACTCAGTCACTAATAGTAATATTGTTTGCTCAACCTAGCGCGGAATTCGCGATTTCGATTTTGTAACTGTTGGATTGTGTATTGTAAATATTGTGATTGCTGATTGTTGATTGTGGATTGTGGATTGTTGATTGTTGCTGATTGTCGCGTGCAAATCAAATTGAAAGACTTGCCTAAGTTTGCGCCTACTTAATCACTCCCTCGTCAAGAAAGTAAGACACTTGAGCATGGTAAGTACCAAAGATTTAGTATAATCAGGCTAACACATTTCCATTTTAACGGACCAAGTTTCAAAAAGTAAAAGCCATTAGCCATTTTTCTTAAAGTATTCATTTAATGGTCGTTAGCAGAGCACTTGCAATATATAGACAATTATTTTCATATCAAAGACTTAATCTTAACTGGCCAAATTTCAAAAAGTAAATGTGTTTTCATAATGTCCATTAGCTATATTTATTAAGGTATTCCTTTATTTGTTGTTGGCATAGTATTTGTAGTACATATAATAATTATTTTATTTACAAAAATTATGTTTGCATTTTAATCGATAGGTTAAGGATAATCGATACGATAGGGATAGCTATAATCAGGCAGCTATAAAAACTTACAATTTTCAATTTTATTTTCAATTTAATTTATTTCTTTTACAAGTTAATAAAATATGATGTCAGATTAGCATAAGTGTGTAGGTATATGGCTTTAATTGATTTAAACCAATTCGTGTGCACTTTATTGCACATTCGTGAGAAAAAACTTATACTCTCTGTTGGCCCATAAAAAGCATTTAATTTAGGGCATTCGTATGCTTTTTTTTTTTTGTGTCGACAAATACCAGTTTTGGCTGACGACGTCTAATGGCATATTTAAAAAGCCATTACGGGCCATTGTTTATATATAACTGACTTCACTTACAGCTCTATACAAAAGTACACACGATTGTGAGTGGCATAATAATTGTGTTGCAAATTGCATTTGTTTTTATTAAAAGTAAGGTAATTAATTTAAGACACTAAACGAACGACCTTCATACTTGAATTAGTTTTAATTTTTGGTGGTGCTTTGTTGTCTGTAGACCCAGAGAGGCAAAGGGCTATTGTACTCGACTTTGAATCGAATACCCTGTACAAAGTACAACTCCTTCAATTTCTTTTTCTGCCCCGGGGGCATATTTGAAAAATCACTGCCTTTTTAGTCGCGCATGATCAGCAATTTACGCCATCTAATTGGATACGCCCCCCTTTATTTGTTCGCTCTGATAGTAATCAGTGCAGACATGCCACAAGCCGCGTTGCAACCATTAAGTTTACATATCACATTATACTCGGTCCAAGACCATATACACATTTTTCGAGTGGCTTCAATTCGACTCGTTTAAAGTCGAGCGTTGTTTATTACAAACGCTTTTAACACACAATAGAACCTCGATCACTTAATGAACAGTCTAAATGGTAAACCAGCTTGAGCGCTCGACTCACCTGTGGCTTGTGGCCACTTTCTCTATCTCTCTCTTTTTCGAATCTTAAGCCAGTTGCGTAATGTACTTAATTATGACGTATTTGTGTACCAAGTCCACTATGCCTGAGTGATTGTAGGTAGACAAGTAAAAAAAAATAGTATACGAATATAACCACAATTTGACGACTTGCTGCCATTCACTTGACGATGTTTATTAATTTCAGGAACGACATAAACCCAGAAGTAAAATATGCAAATGCTGATGGCTACATATAACACACATATGATCTATATATAGGGGTGCACATGTAGCTAAGTTTCATTATTATATATATATATATATATATATATATATATATATATTTATGACAGAAATTTGCATGCCTTATTTGTATGTGTGTGTGTGTAATACATCTGAAAAATTAATAGAAGCATAAATTTTGCATATAATTTTCTTGTATCTTTTTTTTTTAATTACATCAGCAGGGTGTAAAAAAACAATGGCATAACTTTTAAGAAACAATACCGCAGAGACCATCCGAAAGATCACATTTGATTCCGAAAATGTTGAAAGATATTATTTTTATACATTGTATTTCTGGTTTCAATCATTTGGCATTGTTTGAGGCTAATCGTGGCAACTTTTGAAGCGGTTCACTTAAGCAATGCTCATATGTATACATATATATATATATATATATATACATTTGGCTAAGCAGACATTACAATAAAAATACTTTATAAAGAATGTAAATTGCACATGCACCTGGCACGTTAGCTAAATTAAAATGAAAAATTTAAAGGCATTTCGGAAAATGGCGCTGGATTGGAATGCCTGAAGCTCGAGAACCAAGTCAACCGTGCTCCCAATTAATGAGTTAAGTTAAACAAACAAATTAATTACAACATTATTAATTAGCAGGGCGCTATGTGGCATGCGATTTTGACGGCTACAACTATTTCAAAACTCACACGTGCTTCAAATAATACCTTTCAAGAAATCTCTTTAACATTTAATGTCTTAATATTATTTATATTTATTTATACATGTATTCAACAGATTTTTCATTAGTGTATAGTACCTTAAATAATAAGCTGAAGCTTATGGCTTACATAGCATTGAATCAGTAATGCCATATTAGGAGTAATTTGCTTTTTAGTTGCACCAAATTTAAGAAGCTCATTACCAAAACAATTAAAATAAACAAGGTCTTCAAAAATACTCGCCCAAAATAATAATAGTGATTTTCTCTATCATAATTACTAATATTATTTTGACTATGTCTGAATTAGGCTCTGCTTTAGCAGAATTGATCATTTTTAAATTTTTACTAATAATAAATAACTTTAATCGCATTTCAATAGAAAATTTAAACTAAAACACTAATGAGGCCGAGCTGCTCTCATGCTTTCTTGGTGGAAAGTGCCAAGAAGTGAAAGATCCGTTCAATGTCAGCGCGGTTTGCTCAGTATTTTTTTAAAGCAGATTTTGACACAAACAGGCTATTTTTAGGACTTTGTTTTAGCTTTCAAAATCAAAGATTTTGGCAACTTTGTACATGTTAAGCGTTCTTAATTATCCTCCAAAGTTGGTATATAGTATTTGACTGGCTTTTCAATTTGGCATTACAACTTTTCAATAGGTTTAAGATCTGCGTAGTATGAGGTCACTAAAAACATTGAGGTATATAAGCATTTGCAGTCACGCTCGATTTGGGTTTACCAATTTAAATGATGGTTGAAAGCTCTTATTTCACATTTTTACCACAACTCCGCATTTGTATCTTCAAATCAGGTATTATTTAAGACGAACATTTGCGGTACATTCGTAATGGCATTTCAGCCATTAAGTAATTTTATTGCATGCTTAATATTTAACAATTGCTGCCAGTGACCTCCAAATCAAAATGAAATTAGTTAAATTATCAGTCGAAGAAAGCGAGTGTTGAGATTAACTCGTTTAGCTTTCGATTTCATTCACGTTTCATGCCGCCGCTTGCTTTGACTCTGGCTGTGGCTCTGTTTGTTGATGCAACTACTCAAACAACTTATACGTTTTCAAAGTCAAGGTCTTCACCAACACCAACACCAACAACAAAAACAACATGAACAGGGGCTAATAGTTGCCACCGGATGACTGCCACCAGCCAACCTCAACTTTATGTTGTCATCTGACCATAATTTAAACCGATTACAACTCAATCTTGTCGTGGACAACGCCTTAATGGGTCGCTTGACTACATCCGCAGATGTTCTCGCACAAATTAACACATTTACTCTTAAGTTAAGTAACTTAGTGTAACTTAGTTAATAATATTACCGGGGTTAACTACTTAGCCGTTAACTGTAAGTAGCCAACGGAAACGAAATAATTACAGATGTCTTGTCTTCCGCTCAAATAATAAAAGAGCAATCTTCGCTAGATTTTAAAGAAGATTTACCCTGTTCTATGCTACTAAAGTTACAATTTAAATACTTCATTTTAAAATCAAGATATAAAATAACGAATAAATAAATTGTTTGTATGTAAAATAGTTCAACATTTATTGCAAGGATTGGGAAAACCCAGAAAAAAAAACAGGCAGACCAAAAACTGTTAATTAGTTAATTAGTAGCTTAGTCATGGAGAAAGTAAAATGTTAAGATAGAGATAGAGATAAAGATAGATATAGTGAAAGAAAATAAAGATTTCACTACAACTTAACACACCACTTAAAACTAGGCCACTTTGCATTTTTGGGAAATAAATCGAAATTTTTATTGACAATTTTGAAAATACGTATCTTGAGTGCAATAAACAAATTTAAGCAATAATTTTACAACTCTTAAATTGCAGTACATATTCAAAGCAAGTTGTGTTTTTTTAAGTAAAAACGGCATAAAACTTTTGACAAACTTTATGCTTGGTAAATTCGATTAAAACCTACATTTTAATCATGGAAATGTATTTCAATGTTATGAAGAATGTGAATAGTAGAGAAGATATTGTTTTGCATTTGTTAAATGTATGTTTTGTGTCTTGATTTGTTGTCGAATTGATAAACTGTAACCAACGTTCTCGTTAATTGTGGAGTAATTTAATCTTACAGAAAAACACAAAAAAGAGCTGATGTTTTTCCAGATTGTATCTATGACAGGTATATGATTTTTAATTTTCGATATCGATGATTTTTAGAACAGATATGAGGAACATAATAACACGCATATTTAGTGAATATTTTGGCAAACAATAGATTTCACAATATTATTGAAACCTCTACTGAATGCCTATAAAATGTAGCCAAATTTTTTGAATTTATATAAATAAAATGCCGATCTGGCTGAGTAAGCACTCTCACGAAATCAAATATTATTCAAGTGGCACGGATAATTAATGCCTGGGACTCGAACGACGAACACGATTTTGTGATGATGGATGTGACTAAATCACGGACACCCAATCATATGCACATGTCTAACTGTATAATGATTACCTATGCCTATTAGTATGTATTTCGTATATAACGATAATATATAAAAGTTTTCGAAATAATAGCGGTACGCACTTACTTATCCACGGTCTTGTAATCGTCAAGTCGTGTTAGTTTGTCTCGCGTGCTCGCTGCCATTTCTGCACAATGTCTGTGCATTTTTCCTCACTTCCGTTTTCAGAGACACCGCTGTTGGATTTGCTCTGGTTGGCATTGTCAATGAGAGCGTCGTGGGGCCGGAACCGGGCCGGACGTGGCAATCGCGGTAAGAGCATCGTAATTACCTTGGTTTTTAATTGCATTACGAATTATGTGAACATATGTCCATATGTCCAAAATGCAACTAGGCGGCTGATCGTGAATATGATCAAAAACCTTATATCGTAATGTGTGCGAAAAATAATGACTGACTCAATTGTGACTTAACATTTGTTTATTTCTATATAATACCAAGTCATTTGAACTAATAGGCTAATCACGTCAATAATGTGAAAGTAGGAATTGAATGCTGCTGTTGCAAATTTATTTTTATCCTCTGCACTGTTTTGCATTTTTTTTAATGTCGATTTGGACATAAAGATAGAAAATTAGAGCTGTTGGTATCTTAATGCATAGATCAACGAATAATTGTCAAAACCACTTGTGGAAAATGCATTCGACCATTGAGCTATATCTCGATTCAAATAATAATAAAAATCATATACTAATGCACTCATGGAATTTATTCAAGAAATTGAATGACGTTTTGGCTTTAAGTTTTCATTTACACAATATTGGATTCCCGCTCAGCCAATAAAATAACATTCCTTGAAAACCTTCTTGTTTTTTGTGATTTTCAGAAATTGCAGTAAATTCAATGTGGTTTCTTGTTGCTTTCTTATATACTCTAATTTAATTTAATGTACAAAATGAGGTAAATCTTTCCGTTTTAATTTTTAAAGCGAAAGTGTGATGCTTCGATTTGCAAAAGCCGAATATTTTTGGTTTTTTTTATTTTCAAGCAATTATTAATATTATATGTTCTGTGTTGATTTTGATTTTTTTTTGCCATACTCATTAAAGCAAATTATCTTATCGATATTTAAATAAATATTTTGCAAAAATATTTCAAATTTTATATTTATATATTTATTTATATATATATATATATATATATATATATATTATATTTTGTGCTTGCATTCTTGGTTGTCCATTTTAAAATTGTAGCTCGAATTCTTCGTCAAAATACTGACTGCTACAAAATGAATTCTTTCCACTTTCTCTAAATCGCTGTTCAACTAATTATTCCTTGCTTGAAGCGTTTCAAGTACTCTGTAATGATTACGATATAATCTTTCAAAGTTGAACGTCTTGTTTCGTGAATAACAATTTGGGATTAACTAATTCATACTAACTATTTTTTTGTTTTGTGTCAATTGACTTTAGTTGACGTTAAACAAATAAATAAATAAACACTCCCCTGTGATGTGGAATTGATGTGCTGTTTGGCACCGAAAAACCATTCGAGTATCAGTAAAATTGATACTTGATGTGGCTCTGTGTGAATCCAGCTTAAGGACCGGTCTGATTAAGACTTATTTTTGCATATACCATTTTGACAGCGAAAACTCGTTTAATTGTGTTTATAAAAGGCAAACAATTATTTAAAGACCTTAAGAGCCTTGAGAGTATGTGCAATTAAATTAAAATAAAAGTCAACGGCATTAAACATAGGAGTTGACAATTTAGGTCCAGGTCCAAGGTTAGGCATCGCTTCAAGTGCCTTTCCCCATTCGGACTGACATATCACGACTCCGACTCCAGTGTCGTCCCATCGAAAATACATTTGCAATACTTTTAATTACATAACATTCCGAATCAGGTGTTCACCATCTAATAGCTGACGTAACAGTTTGCAGCCGTGTCTGAGAGAACTACATTACCGCATTTTTTGCATGTTTATGTCCGCTCGTTGTCAGAATGCGTTCTTTGATGTTTATTTATGGCATTATATTTTTGCTACGATATGGTGCGTACTTGTTGCATGATCTCTTTTATACACTATAATCGTTTTAATTGTCTTAAAAGGTGGTCATTATTTAATGTAAGTCTACGACTCCAAAATATATCTCTGTCTGTAAGAACGCGTCGAACTCTGACTAATTAGTTGACGTTTTCATTATAAGTTTATTACTTTATGGGCACTTGCACTTAGCAAAACATATAAACTAAAATTGTTGATTAAAAATTATTGCAGTGCTAACTGACTTAATATATTTTACAGCTATATGTACAGAGAATCACTTAGTCGAGCACTCATGACTGGATAATAATAATTTATTTGTACACTAAAATTCACTTTTTAGGTAAACAATTAAGACTCATACATAATTGTATGATTGTGGTGTGAATGAAGACAATTGCTTTACTTCAAAACACACATTAAAATAGATAAATGAGATGTTTCTACCACACCTTTAACCTTGAACAAAAGCTCACTTAGCCAAACTGTTAAACGGTTATTAATTGTTTGCTTGTTCAATTCAAATTTTTTTGCCAAAATTGGTTTTGAGAGGTGTTTTACAAAAAAAAAAAATGTATTCATTTATAAATTGTATGCAAGAATATTGTTTTGACATTAATTTGATATCTGAAATTTACAGTCAGCCACAACGTAAAGGTTACTTGCTGGCTTCAACTGGCCGTATTCCGATTTCCTTCGAAACCAGTTCCACATGGCTCGACTTAATCGAGTCAACACCTTTAAGAATCAATTAGTGTGGAGCATCCAATTTGACAAACTTAAAGGCAATAGCAAATTGCGTCCGCAATCAATGAAAATACCGGCGTCGAGTTGATATGAATTCGCAAGCCAAAATCCGACCCGTCCTGTCCAACGAGTTCAAAAAGTGCTAATCACTCGACTCCGGGTAAGAGAAGTTATTCGGTCATGTGACTTTTAGGCTGTGTTTCTTTACTAAATTGCGTTCCATTATGGGTACCAGAATTTGCGTGAATTTACACTTCTATCTTAATGTTTAAGTGGATATTGATTCGCGTATGTGCGTGTATGCACCGAGTGCATGCCGGTCTACTTGCTGACATAAATTATAGAAAAAACTGTCTGGCCGTTGCGTAAAATGAGTGCACCTTGATTTCGATGTCAATAAAAAATAAAATATACGCATTTTGCAATTAACTTGCAGATCGAGCAGAAGTCGCAACATCTTACGCAACTCTGGAATCCATCGTTCAAATACTAGAGCACCATTTGACAAGATCCCAATCTGCACTTTTAGGTGCTTTCACTTAAAATGGCAATTTCAATTAGTGCGTGTTACTTTATCGCCGCGAGCATTAGGAATTTGTTCGATGTGTGTGTGAATGATTTGGGCACGTCTCCTAGCTCAGATTTCAAGAGAGATGCTGGACAAATAAGTACATCTGTATCCATAATGCGGCACAGATGGTGTTCGCTGCTTCGCTGCTTCGGGGCTCTCAATAAGGTCGTCAATGGCAGCGAGTTGTCTGCGTAGCCATCAGCCATCAATAAATCAATCATTTTGTGGTGAAATTCTTTGCTGCGTTACACAGAGAAAAATAGCACTTTAATGATCTCCACTTGGTCTTTGCTGATTTGAGTTTAATTTTAATTAGATGTAGTTAAAGTAAGCCAAAAAAGTTTGCTCGCAATTACCCGATTTGGTCTCTGCACCACTTTTGACGCTTATACAATACACTTTTTACGCTTTTTGTGGCTATTATAAACTTTTTGTCAACTTTGTAAGGAGACACAACAAAGTATTCTGGATTAATGTCTGTACTTAGTCTTCTAATATACTTTATTCAAGTTCAGTCGCATAACTATCTCAATGAAACTTGATTTATTTTTTGTTGCTGTCACTTAATATATTCCACAGAAACAATCGGTTGAAGAATGAACTATAACTTGACGGATCGCAATATTCATAGACATAGATCCTGATACAATCAGGCTAAATTAAAACTCAAATTGTGCCTAAATTAGACCACACAAAAATAGAAACGGAAAACAGGACATGAAACAGGCAATATAAAATAAAAATTGTTTGTTTGCGGACTAGAATTTAGTTGTCGGTAGATTAAATCGGGTCTACAAGGGTATATAAACTTCGGTGTGCCTAAAATAATATTTATTTCTTGTCAACTCAAATTGGTGCAAAGTCGAAGGTTTCTGAATAGCAACATAAACCAGAGAGTTATATAAAAGAGATTTATTTATTTTCATATGTATTGCACATATTACAAGAGTATGCATAATAATAGACCCAGGAATCATAATCGCATTCGCATTTTTGTATATTTATTATGGAATATATTTACATAATATCTGTCACAATAGATATAAAGAATGTTATAAAACATGCCTGTATGCATTTGCATTTCTTTTTATTTCGAATTCAACATCCTGCTTCGCAAGCAAAGTTCATTTGGGAGCAAGCACTTTTGTCATATTTGTATATCTAATGAACTTAAATCAAAGCTAATTACCATAATGCTTGTCCATCTGTTTGTTAACTGGTTGCATTTATTAACAACTAATCTGTCCATGGCCAATTGCTTTGCTTTGTCCATTGTGATTGCCAAACACCGCGATTATCATCTAGCTTAAGCTAGAATTAAAAATCGTGTGTTTACTTCGTTGTTCGTTTGTTGGAACCCGGTACATGGACACTAAAGCGTTAACTAGCCAACTATAGTAGGGGCTTTACTGACTCCAGAGCCTGTTGGCTAATATTAATTTTATGGCAGATTTGAAAGTAGCCAATGTAGTGCGATCGAGCTAAGTCTGGGCTATTGTTCTGTTTACCATGCAATTAAAATGTATTCAGTCTGTGTGTTGGATTCTGTCACGGCAGCTGGAACGGATTGGCCGCCAATATTTGCGAATTTGCATGCAACAACTGGCATTTTACACAAAGGTCTCTCACCAACAACAATTGGAAGTTGCGGTTGGCTCTGTGAATGTGGCCATGTTGCCAGATGAATGAGTCCACATGGGTCTAAGTCTAAGCTCGAGGCCAGTAAGCTTGGATATAACCGCGTTATGTAAACCCATTTCATACATATCGACGTTTTTGTTTATAGTCTGGAAATTGGTGAATAATGTATATAAACACATACTTATTTAAAAATTATAAAATAATTGTAGGTTTCTTTTTACAGTACACTTTTAGACGTGTGTGTCTTACATTTGCCACAATATATACATTTTTTTAGGCAAATACCAGCAGCAACAAATTGTTGGCCTGTGCAACGAACATGTTTTTTGTTGAAATGTCGCAATTAAAATGAATGATAACCAATACAGATGAAATAGGTTAAGGAACCAGTTGTTACCATAACTGCAGAGCCTGTGTCACAGCCGCCAAGACCGATGGTCGATTGTTACATCTAACTGTTCCCTAACTAGTCGGCTAGCCGGCCAGGCCAACATACCAAGTGGCCCAGTTCGTGTCTAATGCCAGTTTAAGCCAGCCACATAATAAAATTTACATAGAAAACACACACACACACAAAGGTTTCGCTGAAGAAGTAGTTTTTCCGTTCGCCTTTTTCGATCGAATGCCTGTTGCGAATATTTCTATGATTTACAAGCGAATTAAAATTGTTTTGACAGTGAAACAGAGCACATAAATCTTAGCTCATCAAAATAAATAAGCAACAGCCATCGACAATTCGGCATTGCGAATTTTCTATGCCATAAATAAATACACACAAGCAGCCATGCTCAACAATCAAAATTAAAAGTAACCAAATTTTGAATAGAGGCCCTCGTTGTACATATATATATATATATATATAATATTCAAAATTTGGTTACTTTTAATTTTGATTGCTGAGCATGGCTGCTTGTGTGTATTTATTTATATATATATATCCAATATATCTACAGCCGTGTTAAACGAGATATGAAGTTAGTAAAAATTTAGATTACTTTACCGATTTAACAAAATATTTTGTTGTATTTTCTAGTTGTGTGTTTCTTTGTTTTTTATTTAATTGTAATTTTTATTATCATTTTAAAATTAAATTAATTCAAAAACACATTTTGAAACATTGCAGTGCCTGATTTTTGCTAGCTTATTTCTCTATTAATGGCACTCACATTCTCAATTTGTAGGCGGAGCTGTCTCGTAATTTTTTAATTCGTATTAAATGAGACAGTGTTATACGAGGTTTATCTGTATAAAAGTAGCATTTGATCATCACATTCATACACTTCCTCTTGCCGCAGGAGCACACCTTTTTGGCATATCTTACCAAAAATAAAATAAAACAAAAACTTTTTATAGTGGAAGACAGTTATGTTTTTTTCTATTAATTTTTAAAATTAAATGGTTCTTTTCAATAAATCTATGAGAAGGCTAGGATTGAGTTTATAAATTTGAAAGCTACATTTCTGACAACTGATTTTGAAGGTCTATCTGTGTTTATTCAATCTAAGACGCACATATTCCATATTGATGTGGAATTTCGAACAGCAACAAAAATCATGTTTCTAAAATACCATTCTAGAGCCGTGGAATTTAAGATGGAATTTGAGTTTCGATTATGTATTTTAAGCCAGTCACCCAAACGTGTTCAAATGCTTGAGCAACAATTAGTTTTTGTTCTCCTCAATACTGAATTGTTATTATTATTACGTAATAATTGAATTCGATCAAAAATTACAAAATCGCATCATATCATTGAAGTTTTTTTTTAGTTTTGTCATATATTATCATTATTGATTTAATTATGATTTTTAGGTCAAGTAGATAAATATTGATCGTCATCTGCAAACTGATGCCTGTTAAAAGAGACAGTTTTATGAGGCGTACATAACGATAACTTGATGTTTTAGCCACGCAGAGTGTTTTCTTCTTCTCTGCCGCTTTGCACTCCAAAAGCGTGTTAAATATTGATACGTGCTTTTATATTTTTTTGTGCATTCCATAATGCGAATTTATTGGAATGATCGTTTTCAGCGAATTGCTTTATTTAGCTTTACGACCCCCGCTACGTTGGTGTGCGGCATTTTGCAGCCATACTTTTGTTTACAAACTTTTGAAGCCAGTTGTCTTTGGTTCTGCCATTCACATCATAAGAGCTTGTTAGTTACGCAATGAATCGTTATTGGTTTTTTTTTATTATTAAATTCGAGTGAGGAACTAACTGAGCACTGAGTCGGCTTTTATAAGTCAAATTCTATGATTTCTTTTGATATGATCAATTACGCATTCTTAGGTATAATATGCTATGTTGCGAATACTCCAATAATCAAGCCAATTAAATGATCTGTAAGAACCACTGCAGGCACGAAATTAATTTATTATTAAACTTAAATAAAATATCTATAAATAATATATATAATAAATAAAAAATTAAACTTATTAAAATATCTATATACATCTTGTTTTTCGATTTTTTTGAATTCATAAATTTATATCAATCCCATCATTCAGTTTTTACTTATCTTTGGTATTATTTGCTTATGTTCAAATAAAATTTTCTTAATATTTGAACAATATTTAAATTATAAAATCATATTTGTATGAGGGATTTTTATATTAATTAATATAATTTTGAGATTGTATATGGCGATTTGTAATAGAAAACTTATTTTCAGATGCGCCATCAGCGAGATATGCTGGTCCTCTGCATTTTGGGACTTGTCTACAGTGTGGTCGGACTTAAGGTATCAACTGGCTACCATATCGTGCACAATGAGCAACCACGCTCCCATGGACCACACCTGCATGGGTACTCGTATCTTCCAGCTGCCCAGCAATTTTTAATAGGGTAAGCCTTATTTACTCTTATTCTGCGACTCTATAACTGACACATGTATATATTTGCATCAGAAATGCGCTGACCTCTGCAGTGGATACTTCGCCGTTACCACAAAATCCATTCTTTACTGTTGCAAGTCCCACACCAGCACCGCCCATGCAGGGTAGGGTTACTTGCGCCAATCCTCCGGCTGTTTGTGAGAAGTCCGCCTATCGTACGATGGATGGATCATGTAATCACCTGGAAAACCCAGGGCTGGGCGTTGCCAATACTAAGTAATATCAAGCGCCTAGACTACACTTTGAAGAAAATAATCAAAATTTTAGTAAATCGCCCTAAGATTAAAAACATAAGATTTTTCTTAATTTTAGAAATAATTTCCAATTATCAGAGAACAAAATTCTTAAAATTAGAAAGATTAGAAATTAGATTTTTATTAAGAAATGCATGTCTAAAAGGTAGAAATGCAAACCTGCATTCTAAGAAAATATTTTTTCTGAAATTCAGAAACTAGTAATGAACACTAATAATGAATCTCATTCAGAGATCGGTGTTTCTTATATTTCTGTTCTGTGGCACCTGTTATCACTACATAAACTACATAAAATGTTTGGTTATATGTGATATCAAAAATTACCAATTTTTGATAAAAATATAAGTCGCAAAAAAAAATCTTCAAGGTAAACAAAAATTAGTCAGCACCTTAGAAATTGGAATGTAGAAATACAATCAATAGTTTTTCGAAATTTACCAACTATTCGATCCAAAAATGTGTCGACTTACTAAAATGTAGGTCGATTTTTTATGAGTGTATGTTTTGGTCAGTATGTTTGTGCCGCTTCTAACGCATGTCCTTTAGGTATGGTCGTCTTGTGACACCCAAATACGCCGATGGAATATCGGCACCAACCCGTTCCGTGACTGGCAATGAGCTGCCGAGTGCTCGTCTGGTATCCATTGTGGCATTTGGTGAGCAGTCCGTGCCCGATCCACAGTTTACGATCCACAACATGCAGTGGGGCCAGATTATGACGCACGACATGAGCATGCAAGCGGGTGGCACTCAATCCAGTATGTCGATCTTGATCACTTGATCACTTGGTAACAGATTCTCTAAATTAGGCTGTCTACTTCTACACAGAGAAACATCCGACGCGCTGTTGCACAGATGATGGACGACTGGTGGGCTTGGATACAGCGCATAAGACCTGCTTTGCCATCATCGTGCCTCCCCATGATCCGGCCTACTCCCAAGTCGGCACGGAATGCCTCAACTTTGTGCGCACCTTGACTGATCGTGACTCCAACTGTCAGTATGCCGGTGGAGCGGCCGAGCAGTTGACCGTGGTCACCGCCTACATGGATCTGTCCCTTGTCTATGGCAACTCGATGCAGCAAAATAGCGACATCCGCGAGTTCCGGGGCGGACGCATGATTGTTGAGGAGCGTAATGGCGCCAAATGGCTACCCTTGTCCCGTAACATAACCGGAGACTGCGATGCCATCGATCCGAATGAAGTCTGCTACAGAGCCGGCGATGTACGTGTCAATCAAAATCCAGGACTCGCCTTATTACAGACCATACTGCTCCGTGAACACAATCGCATTGCCGATGCTCTGTCTGCTCTGAATCCTCATTTTGACGATCGCACGCTGTTCCAGGAAGCTCGCAAGATCAACATAGCCCAGTACCAGCAAATAAGCTATTACGAATGGCTACCAATTTTTCTGGGTGAGGAGAATATGTTGAAGAATAGCCTGATTTTCAAAGCTCCGGGAGGAAGCTACGTGAATGACTACAATCCTAGCATCGATCCCAGCGTATTGAATGAACACGCCACAGCTGCATTCAGATACTTCCATTCCCAAATCGAGGGTCGATTGGAGTAAGTCTATTTTTAAACATCCTATCAGAGATGACAATTTCTTGTACTCAGTATCTTTCGATATCTCTTTTTATTATTAGCAGCTATAAACTCGTTAATTTATAACGTCTTCTCCGCCTTATAGCCTTTTGTCCGAGCTGCGCTCAGTTCTTGGCTCGTTAACTCTTAGCGATTGGTTCAATCGCCCTGGTATTCTCGAGGTTGGCGATAACTTTGATTCCCTAACCAGAGGTCATGCAACACAGCCAGAAGAACTGACGGACATCAACTTTGATAAACAGGTATCTATGTCCAGACAATTAATACAAAAATAACTTAACTTCAATCATATAATCGGATTAAGAATGAAAAAAAAAATTAAATTGATCACACCAAACTCGAATGGAAATTGATAATATTAGGCTGAGTTGATGAGGTTGATCTCGAATAGATTACGCTGCCATCTCAGCTTTTATTTCGCTCTCATTATTCAATTTGAAAATATGTTCCTTAATACTCGATTTTAGTCAATATTTTTTGTACGCGAAATAAGTTCCTCCTCAATAAGACAACAACTTTAACTAAAATTGAATATTTAGGCGTGCTCCAATTTACACAAAAACCTTCCGATTCAATTCTTGGCTACAATTTTGTAAGCGATGGGAATTTGAGCTCAATAATTTAAAAAAAGAATTGGAAATACTCCCGAACTAATTTTTCTCCATTTATAATTATTTATAATTATCATATGAAACAATTTTATTCTCTAATATTTTTGAGAAAAAAAAAATTGTATTTATATTTTTGATAAATTTTTTCATTTATATTTTTGTGTATTTATCATTTCAAATTTATTAAACGTAATTTTATTTTTGCCAGATTATACTCTGATACTCTCACCTATTGTTTCTTTAATTGTCATCAAAAATATATTAAACTTAGTTTTATATATGGTAGATTTGAAATACTTCTAACTATTTTATCTGCATTCATAATTAACATAAAAATTTATTAAAAGTAATTTTACTTTTTAATTTTTAATTTATACAGATTAAGCATTTTCTATTTAGACGCAATATGCCATTCGGCTCCGATTTGCGTTCATTGGATATTCAGCGGAATCGTGATCATGGACTTGCATCGTATAATGATATGAGAGAATTCTGTGGCATGAAGCGGGCACAGTCCTGGGAGGACTTTGGTGATCTGATCAGTCCACAGATAATTGATACACTCAGATCGCTCTATGATAGTCACGAGGATGTGGACCTGACTGTAGGTGGCTCTCTTGAGGCACATGTGGCTGGGGCATTGGCCGGTCCCACTTTCCTTTGCATCCTGACGGAACAGTTCTATAGAACTCGTGTCGGCGATCGTTTCTTCTTCGAGAATGGCGACAAAATCAGCGGATTCACTCCAGGTATTAGTTTGCATTCCAAGTATTGATCAATTATGTAATTGTTCAACATCTTGATTAGATCAATTGGTGGAACTGCGCAAGGCAAGCATGGCTCGTTTGCTCTGTGACAATGGAAACAATATTGGTTCGATGCAGCCTGCTGCATTTAAAACTATTTCGGGATCGTAAGTACCATCAAAAAAAAAGTATTAACATTAATATTAATCTATGCCCCTTTACTAGGAACCCTATTGTGCCATGCTCGAATATTCCGCAAGTTGACCTCACGAAATGGGTCGATCAAACTATACAAGCCTCTGCAGATCACTCAGTTCTGTTTGGAAAGAAGTGACCGTTTCCATTGTGTGCACACGGATCTGTCTTTAACTAGTTCAAAATATAATAACAATTAGCTTAATCAATTTAAAGATTGTAAAATCAAACTCCATGTATTATATTGTCCCCTTTTTATGTACATAAATAAATCATATCGCTATATAAGAAATTCATATTATTATTATCCATTTTAATAAAACTGTTTATCCTAGCTGACTGACAGAGGATCAATATACATTTTACGTGCTACAGCAATATACACATACAGAAATAACCATGTGCAGACCACAAAATTTAAAAAATAACAAAAAATAAGAAAGAATAAAGCACAAATTTATTTAATTTTTTATCAAATCTTCTTTATGGTATGTGGTAATATCGACTCCGTCAGATATGCCGATCAAGAATGCGGCTTCTTCAAGGCATCTGCAAGGACTTAATAAAATATTTAATTCATATAATATGTATAGTAGTCAAATTTAATTGAGCAAGTAATGCTAATAATATCCATGTTTATCTTAACTTCATTTCGAAGTTATCCTTAACCCAGTTATAAAAGTCGGCGTCGGAGTTAGAAATGTTTTTATAACCATTAATTATGGATCAGTTTAACACACTGAACAACATTTTTTCTGAGTGATACACATATATTAAGTCTTTCTGGAATCTTATAGTTATTCTACAAATTTTTTAAATACTGGTTTTTGCTGATTAAGATTTCATTAAATGGAATTTCACACATTTTGAATGGGATCAGAGTATAAAAAATTATATTTATTATAGCAAACAGAAGTAAAAGTATATTAAGCATATCTTCTAACAATCAAAACAAATTATTTGAGAACAATGTCATTTGCATAAGAATGATAGTTTTGTTGTGATCTTTCTCTTCAAGAACTATTTGACATTTGAATGCCAAATTTTTGTTTTTTTTTTTTTTTGTTTTATTAATTTACAAATTGGTTGATTAATGATTTTCTTTGTTTTTTTTTATTGGCTTTCAAAGTGTATCTAGTTTAGTTATTTTGATTATTTACATACCATAATCATAACCATATACATATGTGAGTATACTCAAATCACAATGAAGAGCCAAAACAAAACAGAATAACAGAAAGTGATAACAAGGCAAAATTTATGTTGTCATTTGAATAAATGTAAAGAAATATGAATAAAAATTAAATTTTCTTTCTTTTTAATTTGGTCGTGTGCAATGCAAATCAGTTTCGAGAAAACTTCTCTGATAAATTATACCCTAAAGCAATTTTGAACGTAAAAGATGCATATTTGATCCACCGCTTCATGTTTATTAATTTATTTATTATATTGTATGAACTTCACAATATGCTAACATAAATGTGTTTGAATTTAAATGTATAAGAAAAAAATATTCGAACCGTTGTCAAAAATTTTTTGGTTTGTGCTTTATATATCAAGAATTAAGTAAGGGAATTTTTTCAGTTCTGCAAAAAAATGAAGCCATATTAACGTTTTGACTAGACCAAAAAATAGCGACTAATATTTAAAATATTATATATAACACAATGGTTAAGTGATGCGTGGATCGTGGATTAAAAGTAATAAGCTTAATAGACTTTTCTGACAACTTAAGTTTTAGTCAATAGTTCAAGATAAGAATTGGCTTGGCTGTTCTAGTTTTTCTAGATAAAATAAGAACTTATGTCACAATGGCGAGTTAATTAATTAATATTCAATTACCATAATTAATTGATAGCTTAATTACCTTTGATCCTTAGTTTAAAAAAATACGGAAATACATTAATCTGTCCTAGAGTCCCCTTCTCTTATATAAAATAAAATATAATTATGAAAAAATCATCATTGGACCGATAGGAAACATTGCAGAAATATGAAGCAGTGATTCGATCTGTGTGAGTCATAAATATTATCTGAGAAACTAGTTTGCTTACAAACAGTGCCACAGACGAATGACTCACGGTCGGACACACCTTTAAATTATTAGTATTATTAAAGTATTAGCATCTTTCATTGATAAGTAGCAAAAGGCAAGTTGATAAAACAATGTTGTAAGCTGCCTCATAATCAAGTTTTCTTTGTGAGTAGCTCAGTTAGTTCTTTCTATCTATAAGATGATGGGAACAACTTTACAAATAAATAATGTTCAGGGTTTATGCGTTTTGAGATCCTTGGACTTAGGCGTAACTCTTTTTTTTATCCAGTTAATTTTTATTTATACGAAATGAGTGAAAAGGGTTACGAGGCGTGCTAATTGCTAAGATAATTGGCCCTGTGATGCTCCGCTCTTGCGCATCATTATTCTTAACTAGCTGGTTATCTTCACTGTAATCGTCTGTATAGGATTCGAGCTGATTACTTTGTTCATTTTCTGATACATTGTTAGATTCCAGACCGTCTTCGTTACTCATATCATCATTATCACTCATATTTTCAACCAATTCAACACCGTCGGACAAAGATTCTGTAGAGTAACGCTGACCCGCTGATTCTTTCATAAAGTCTTGATCCAAAGTATTTTCATCATTAAGATTTTCGAAATCTACCATGTCATTTTCGTTCTCAATTAGTTGTATTCGCTCATCCCAGTCAAAGGTTGCGTCCCTTGGAGGTGTTGGTCCTGGCGGTTCTGGATGGGGATGTCCTGGATGTGGATGTCCTGGATGTGGATGTCCTGGATGTGGATGTCCTGGATGTGGATGTCCTGGGTGGCAATAGCCTGGGTGATGACAGCCTGGGTGGTGATATCCTGGGTGGTAATATCCTGGGTGGTGATATCCTGGGTGTCCCTTATGCGGATACCCTTTGTGTGGATACCCTTTGTGTGGATATCCTTTGTGTGGATATCCTTTGTGCGAAGAGCCTGGATAGCCTGGGTACCCCGGATACCCTGGATACCCTGGGTGTCCCGGATATCCTGGGTAACCACCAGGACCACCAGGATGATAATGACCTTTTCCCGGCACGGGAATTGGTATTATTATTGGAGGGGGTTGTGGGTAAGGAGGAGCGGGCGCAGGCCCATGCCAACCTTTATTTCCTGGATAACCGGGGGGACCCTGGGGTCCAGGTATGCCAGCTGGTCCAAAGTGACCTCTGTCCCCCTTATCACCTTTGTCACCCTTCGGACCGTAATGTCCAGGCGTTCCCGATTCACCTGAAAATAAATAACAAATCTGAAATTATAAATCTCACCACAAATCAGCACACAAACCTGGAGAACCCGGTGGACCAGGTAAGCCTGGCGGACCTGGCGGACCCGGGGGACAAAAACATTGTACCGGTGGACTTGGATGGGGTGGATGCGGATATGGATATGGTGCTGGTGATGGTATTTTGTAAATCACAGGTGCAGGAGCTGACCCTGGAGCCGCCGAATGAACGACAAATCTTCCGGTTTCTTTACCACATTTTATGTCTCTTACCAAACTGAAAATGGTTAAGCCTAAGAAGGATATTTTAAGTATTTTGGCTCTCTAATCGAATATATCCAATAATGTGACTTACCAAAGCAGACGATTGATATCTTCGATTTCATGGTTCGAAAGCTAATGCTACTTTTCGCCAAAGAACCGATCACTTTTATACTTCAAGCACAAATCATATAGAATTTTTTGCGCAGACAAACCCATATTTGAAAAATTTACTTTTAATAATCTAGTTTCTACGGGACCGTTATAAATCGAATTCAGTGAGAAATCTGTCTTTTGTCTTATTATCTTTATTTGTCTACATAGCAAAGAAACTAATTATGATTTGAATAAAAATCTCATTGACTCTGCATAATAAAGGTGCTGAGATCTATCGTTTTGCTTTTTTTGATTTCGTCACATCATTACTTCTGTTTGTAAAACGGCTCAAGAGTTTCATAAAGATGTCACGCTTCAGAATCTAATTAGCCCACATACAGAATATTTTCTTGAGGTACACCGGTATAATGAAGCCGCAAGGTCAGAGCGAAAGCTAAAGGTTAACTGTTTCTCTTATTACGTAAGAAGTTCAAAGTCACTGCCCTAATTTATTGAATCTTGTATTCAATGTAGGGAATCAAAGAGAAACCGAAACTTTTTCCCGAAATTCAAAATTACACATTTTTAAAACCGGTAACCGAAAACCGATAATCTTGGAACTGATCAAATCATGGAATAAATAAAACATTTAACTAACTAATTAAGTTGTATGAAATATAGTTTATTTTACAACTTATTAAAAAAATACTTTTCACACAAGGACTCGTCTATCTAGAAATTGTTCTTATGCCAGACGTCCTTTATGAAGATCCGAACCAGCTGGCAAAGAGACTGACTACTGCTTTCTTAAATAAAATTATAACTTATAGAAATATCTAATACTGATGGCGATTGGCATAATTCTGTTGATGTCATTTTGAAATCTTACAATGCCTTATGTCACGTATACTCTGCAGAATTTTCTCCTTATTTAAATAAATTTGTAATTTTAATATATTTCTGGATAATCAGTAAGAGTGCTTAACTGCGGAAAATTTACATAATTTCACAGGTTTAGATATTTACCAATCCCTTTTTTCTATTTCTTCTATATCTGTCTGTTTCTCCCTCTGTTTCTTTATCGTTCAAATTCCTCTGTTTGTATATTATTAATCATTAACATTTTTGGTCGGAATAGTTTTTTACTAGGCTTCACCAATCCACTTATTGGGTTGGACTAGTTTACATTTTAATACCGCGAAATGTTCTATACTTTATATTATTTGTTCAATTTTAAATTAACTGTTTTTTTATCTGATGGGATTTTTGTGTTTTACAATCCAATCAACTAACTAATTAAGGATTCAATTTAAGCAATTTTATTAAAAATTTAAAAACAATTGTGAAATTTTCATCTTTTAAAGTTTGTGATCTGCATTTAGTTTACATTAAATAAATAAAATAAAAATATGATTTAGGTAGTTACATTTTCAAAATAGTGTTCGCTTACATCACAAAGCAGACAATAATGTATTGCGATGTTAGTTATATAAAAAGTGATCGATTAAATTATCTAATTAATCAAGTAATTTATGTGTGTGCTTATATTTAAAAATAATGGGGTCGGAGATGCTGCCTACTGTCTAATTGTTTTGTAAAACATTATTGTTTACCATTTTTAATATGTTCAGGTTATAAAAAGTGAGCGCTTACAGTTATATAAAAGTGAACGGTAACAAAACACCACTTAATCAGCTGAAATTTGGGGTCCCAACAAAAATCTAAGCAGAGCATTCAAATATTAATTGAGCAGGAGACCTGCTCGCTGGATGAGTGCTCATTTGCCATGATGAACGACTTTGGATTTCGAAGCTGAAGCTGGGGGAAAACTATCTCGTTGAAAGTAGACCAATTAAACTTTCAAAAATTGAAGCCATTTAAATGGGTCGATCATTGGTAGACTTGTACACCTTCTGGAAATACATTTTTACAAGTGAAAACGCAAATTTGTGTACATTAGCCACTGAAGAAATGTCTGATTACTACACATGTTAACCATCTCAATGGAAGTGCTTTTAACAATTTGTCCAAGCCAAATTCTAAAAATAGTAATGTTTAATAATAATATAAGTAAGAAAAAAGCTATTATAAGAATTTCTCAATGTACACATATAGAAAACGATACCCTGGAAATTATACATAGTTTTACGAAATTTTATAAAAATCCAAACTGAGATTTAGATTAGAAATGCAAACTATAGTTTTTATCAATCAATTTTAAAAATTTGCTTTCTAAATAATTAGCATCCAAAACTTTGGGATTTACTAAAAGTTAGATCGATTTTTTATGAGTGTAGAGCCTTGGTCAAAAAGTTGACAGATAACAAAAGATAATATCCCGGCGCAGCTGCTTGAAAGGCGCGTTAAGGAATCCTGCTCCAATTGCGCGGACGTAAATTCTCTCTCTCTCACAACAACCTTAATTTTGAAAGTTCTAGAAACTTCAAAAGTTGCAACGTTTAAACTTTAAAGCAATTAGTTTAGAGTAAATTTTATGCCACTTCTGAAAAGAAAAACATTTCAATAAATACAAGTATTTTGTCCGTGAATGGAGATGAAATAAATTTGTATATCAATAAAGAAGCAGCAATACATCCAACAATATCTACAAAATATTTACTGAAATGATGCACTGATAATTCGACATCATTTTCAGAGTTTTATAAAGTTTCAACTGTTTTTTTTTTTTGCAGTCCAAGCTACGCAGGTCATTGTAGAGTCCGCAAAGAAATCAAATGGACAGAAAAACATGAAATGCTATAATGCATTTGCAATCATTTAATTAAAGTATTACCATATGTCAAAATCAGGGATCGTAATTTTTTATACATTATAATATATATATATATATAATATAATCTTTTATAAATTATATTATTAAAAGCACATTTCAATGATTATTTCATTTTAATATCATTTAATACCATACTACTGAGGGTACAAGAGAATATTGGAACTTGAGACTTGATAACTTGATCGATAATATCCATATGTGCAAATCGATGAAATCACATCTCTTCAATGTAACCGAGCTAACGTTCTCCCTTGTACCAAAACTGAACCGAATATTTATTTATTACTATTTTTTTTTTTATTATTAAGATCAAGCTGATCAGTTAGGGATGCATCTAACTTCCTAACTATTTTCAAAAAGGAAGAATTGACAGATTCTTTAAACATTAATTAAAATTTATATACATGCAAGAATCTGTAATCTTTGGGTTGGCAAAGAAAATCTATTTGATCTTGTTCGTTATTTACTTCAAGTATTGAGTTTTTCTCTGCATTTTTCTTCACAAAAGTTGGGTTGTTTTGTGCTTGTGTTGATTTCCTGGAAATTAGTTAACCAGGTGGGGACTTAAGTCTTGCCATTTGGTAAGGTCTAGTTGAGGAATGTCATTGCAGTTCACCAAAACATTACTGTGTAAAAAAGAAACAATTAACAACAACAATCTCTGAATTTCTCTCAGTGTATATCAACTGACCGAGTATTGGGGAAAATGAACACATTTGGCTGGATGTAATGCAAACCTTGCACGTTGCTGCAGAGCAGCGAAGCCAAACTAATCTTGCGTATCTCCGCCAGTTGACCTGCATTAGAAGTTGGCCATATTAGGAGAAACAATTATAATTAAGGATTGAGGATGTACTCACCACGTGACAGACCACTTAGATGATTCTCCCGCTCGAAAAAGAAGCGATCGCCTCGACGCGTGTTGAGGAACTGTTTGCCAACAACGCACAAAAGCGTGGGTCCAAACAAAGAGTTAGGCACATGGACCTCGAGAGTGCCGCCGACGGTCAGCTCGACATCATCCGGATTGGCATATAGCTTCCGCAACAGGTGTATTTTCTATGAAAGCCACCCCATTAACTCATCATAATCATTAAATATAAAACATTTTATACCTCATTTGGTATTTCATTAGTGAATTCCGACCAGTCGGCGGCACGGCTCAAGCCGCAGAATTCACGGACATCATTGTATGAGGGCATTCCGAAATCGCGGGCACGTTGAATATCCAGAGACTTGAGGTCGGAGCCATACTCCTGGAATTCTTTCCTATTGAAGAAGTGCTTAATCTCTGGATCTATATTGCCGTCAGCGCGCTTCTGCAGTTGGGTGGCCATGCCCCGCACAAGCTCAGCCAGATTAAAGTTGGAAGACAGCATACGAATCGTTTCACTGCGCTCAAAATAGTCGCTCAGACGAAGCGTCTGATTTGAGTACCGATTTGGCGACACCATGCTGCAAATGAACAGTTGCAAATTGTTTAATCGATGCCAAAAGTAAGTAAGTAAGCCACTTCAAAAGGTAAGGTACTTACGAAAACCAGCCGGGAATCTGGGTGTGCGAATAGCGGAAGGCAGCAGCTGAAAACTCCGCATACGGATTGGGATTGACGCTCTCATCGTAGTCATTCACATACTCGCTGGAACCTTCCGTATATGGGTGGGTAATGCCATTGAGATGAGTGTATGTGGCGCCCAGGACTGCGACCAGATACTCATAGTAGGTGATCTTCTGGTACTGAGCAATGTTAATCTTGCGTGCCTCCTGATACAAACGCTCATCGTTGTAATGGGGATTAAGATGGGACAGCTGCTCTGCCAGACGATTGTGCTCACGCAACAAAATCGTATGAATTACGGCGATAGTTGGCGTGAAACGATTCCGTTTGTCCGGCATTGAATAGCACTCGTTGTTGGTGCCACATTCACCGAAATGATTCTGAACCACGGGCAACCATTGTTGCCCATTGACGTGATTGGTGCGCAGTTGGCCTCCCTTGAAGAGACGCACTTGCTGACTCTGCTTGAGTGAATTGCCGTAGAGGGAGGAGAGATCCAGATAAGCTGTCACCATAGATAGCTTCTCGCTGTGGGACAGGCCACTCTTGGGGCAAACCGCCTCCGCATCGGATATGCTGCGAGCAAAGCTCAAACATGTTTTGCCCGTATTATAGGTGATGGGTCCACCAGCTGCCAATGTAATTGGCTGGCACAGCGGGTGCTGTGACTCGGCACAACAATCCTTGGGCGCTCCCTTTGTGGTCAGCAGGCTCAGGTCGTGAGCGACAAACTGACCCCACTGCATGGAGGCAACGGTGCGAAACTGATCCATGACGGTCTTCTCGCCGTACAGTGACAGCGAGATGAGTCGTGCGTTGGGCACAGTTTGGCGCCGATCATAGCTTGGATGCAGCAGACGATTGTACCTGGAGTTGGCTATACCAAAGTCTGGATACAGCAAATTGTTGCAGGCACCATCAATGCTCCTGTAGTGCAAATTCTGCGTATTATTTAGACAGTTTGAGGGCGGTATTCCGCACTTGATTGGCTCCCCGGGCTGCTTATCAACTGGCCCGATATTTAGCCAACTGCTGGGTCCTGTATTTCTAGTATACTTGGGCAATTGGTCTTTCAGCATATCGTCCACGTTGCCATCATAGCCAGCCGGGCTACTTCTCTTCGATCTTCCGGCGTGTTCGCTTCGTGTTCTACTAGAAACCAAATCTAATGTGTCCAACTGGTGAAATGGGCAACCACTAAACTGATCCTCCGCGCTTGAAGCGCTGACCACCACCAAAAACAGTAGGAATCCAACAATCGAAGTAAGTAATCTCATCTTTGCCACACCACAGCGAATTGAACTTAATTTTCACCGGTGGCCCGGCATATATACGTGGGATCATCGACTGATGTTTTGAATATTTGCACGATCATAAAACCCTAGTCGCGATTTCATAGAATGCCATCTTCCGCATAGTTACGCACGCACGTGCCAAAGATTCAAGAATACTCTTTATTTTTGTGAATTAATGATTCATATTCTTGAAAAATCGAAAGCCAGTATCTGCGTTCTCAATACTTCCATTTCGTGTCGTTTCTGCTTCTTTATTTGTTATTTGTTATTTGTTATCTTTTCCGCATATCATTTTTCACCCACCCATTTTATTTAGACGTTATATTTTTAAGTACTTAAGAACTTTTTGCGCGCTTTTGTTTAAAGAAAAAATTCAGAAAATATAAGCCTTTTATTTTATTTTAACAGAGTAGTAGAAATTATTAATTTTTATACTTTGATACCGAAGGTGTCATAGTATATTGGTTTGTCTGTCCATCCGTCTGTCCGTCCGTTTGTCCGTCCATCTGTCCGTCCGTTTGTCCGTCCGTGTGTCCGTCCGTCCGTTCGTCTGACAACTTTTCGCAAATAGATAAAGCCACATATTTCCCACAATCTTAAGGCTTAGGTCGCCATATTTGATTAGTAGGTTGTTGGCAATATCCTGCAAAGATCGGCCACGCCTATCGATATATTTAGCAGGCATATTTAGCAGGCAATTTGAACGCTAGAGTCACCAAATTTTAAAGGTATATTGCTAGTAAAACACAAAAACCAAAATAAAAATGATAAATGCCTATATCTTCCGCAATTTAAAAGTTACAGTTATCAAACTTGGAATGTGGATAACTAAGATCGTTCTCAAAAAAAAAAAAAAAATTCGGCCACGCCCACTCCCGTAATTTAAGAGCTTCAGTTACCAAACTTCGAAGAAAAGTTACTACCTTATTTCTATCGCAATTTGAAATGCAAATCTTGGCAACACCCTTCATTCAGCTTTCATTACGTATCGTATCAAAGTATTTCGCAGTCGGTTACACCCCACTGTAACGCTCTCTCTTGTTTTTTTTTATTTTATTTTTATGCGTAAATTATGTATTTTTTATTACCAATCAGTTGTCTCTAGAAATATACATTCTTTTTAAAGCACTATATATATATTATATATACATATATATATATACCAAATCTGGCAAAAATTAATTACACTTTTTCAAAATGTAAAAGGTCTGAAAACTTCTAAACTTTTAATCTTAAACACGTTTTGTCTGTAAACAAAATATTAAGCTGTATTTACCGTCCCAGACCTTGCTGATCGTAAAGTAAGCTATTTTTTAATCATGCACCAAAACTCTTTCTAGTGGCGAAATGGTCTCAACTGCTAAGCTTTGCGGTCAGTTTTCAGCCAGTGCTGTAATTGTTATTGTAATCTGTTATTACATATTCTATGGGAAGCACGTCCGATTCTATGTCAGTGGGAGAAGCAGTTATTTAGCTATCGATTACACACATTAGATGGAAATGGCAATAAATTCTCCATTTATAATTTAATTAAAAAATCAGAGTATAATTTTAAAAAATAATTCTAAAACTATATTTAGTTATATTGCGTGCTTCTGTTCATTTTAAATTTTTTTTTTTTTTGCAATATGAGAGCTAGTCTGGTTTATTTTTTAATTTATACTGCTTATGTCGTATTGGAATTTCTACTGCCCCGGCTTTTTGAATGTTAATGCAGAACAACATTAAAGTGAAAAAATTAATCAAATTAAATAAAATTCTTGATAAAAAATAAATAATAAACTTCGGCTAAAAGGACAAAAAGGACAGACCTGTCTGATAAAGGGACAAAATGTCAACACGTATACGGAGTTGCCACCTCGATGAACTACCGAATGCAACTATTGTCCAAAATAATTTGCAATTTGAGACGAATACTGTGATCGAAAAACACCCCTAGCACACGAAAAAAAAGCTCAGTTAATGTTTGACTGTGAAATTTGTACATTCGCTGGTGAGACAGCAAAACTAAAAACTTCACCCACACATTCTGGCGTTCCAAATTAAACATTTCGGTACATTTCGTTGTCATTTTGTTGTAGACCTACTCAAACTTTATTTCGATCGGCTTACTATGTATGCTATATTAAACATTTGTAATTAATAATCAGCAAATATGTTGTATTGGTCCAATTACCAATGAACCAGTTCCACACCATTATTTAATGATATGGTATGTAATAATGCCCACAGTGTTTGGTGTTAGCTAAGTGGCAACTCTGAAACTTCGGTGCTTGTCAACACTGCGACCATTATTATTAAAAAATATTAGTTTTTCACAATATTGAATTGCATTAACAACAATAACAACAATGAAGCGGAGAACAAGTGAAATTTGGTGCTTCTTTCGAGCGGTCGACGACACATTTGCGTTGTGCAACATTTGCAAGGCGAAGCTATCTTATAAAACAACAACGACAAACTTAAGCAAACACATGAATCGAATGCATCCAAATACATCCAAATGCATTTCGGCTTCGACGCAGAATCGCAAATTTAAAATGTTGTCACAGACGAATGATCGACATCGAGGCAAACCTCGGAATCCGGAACAGGAATTGATATTGCTGAATTTTATAAAGAAGCACCCGGCCCTGTTGCAGAATCCCTCATGGGAAACACGCAACGCTTTCGAATTGCTCTGGGAACAACTCGCAGCCGAACTAAATCGCAGTGGGCCACCACAAAAAGATTTGGCAACCTGGAAAAAGGTCAACTCTGCTAAAATAGAATTGACACCCTATTCTTTTTAAACGTTCATTTTCTCAATGTGCAGGCGCTGAAAGACTGGAAGAGATTTATCATCAAGAAGGTAGAGAAAAATGAAATGCACAATATTCCCTTGGCAACGGGTCTGAGCTCGGCGGAGGAAACAATTGCCAGTTTATATCGTCTCAGTGATGATGCCAATCAAATAATAATGAATGCATCCGATGACGATTTGCAGGATACCTCGAACGCCACATTCGATATGGAAGATGTGGAGGATGTTGTGCCCGAAGAGGAGGAGGATCACAGCGCGCTGCAAGATGCATCCGGCTATGGCTATGAGCCTGAGGATTCCAAGGCTGAACTCGATATTGATCCACTCTTCTTGCAGCGATCGAAATTCGAGGGAAGAACTCTCCAAACCGAACTAGAGACAATGAGTAAATCAATCAATTTGGCCACAGATGTGGCGAGTAGCACTCAAAAGGCACTCAGTGAATTCTGTGCGCTCTATAAACAAAAGCTAATCGAGGACAAAAGACACCATTCTGTCATCGAACAATTAATGTCAGAGAAACTAGAATTAAAGAAGAAACTGCTGGAGATTGAGCAGAGGAAGTTGTCCTTGAAATAGTTATTAATATGATGGTGATGATGATGATAATCGGTAATTAGACAAAACTAATCTAACTTGTAATATACGTAAATATTAATTTAATATGAAGTGTCTCAAAATCATTTTTTAAAATCTGTCAATTTAGTAAAACAAATTGTGAGATTTCATGCGAAAATTCAAAGTTTGTCGCGAGCAACTTTTTTACAAATACAGCACAGATTTTAATGCAGCCAGTTTTTAGCCAATTTGTATTGTCTATATATTATTTCATATTTATAACGTTGTGTTGGAGACGTCACCTCCGATTCTTAAATTTCATATGTATCTCTATATAAGTATATATTTATCAGTATATATACAAACTAATCCCTCCAGTTTGTTGCTTGAACCGAATCACTATATCATATAGCTGTCATTGGAACAATAGGTTGAAAAATTAGTTCTTATTAGAAAATTTCTGTATTAAATAAGATATCCGAACCCACTCCTAAAATGTAGACAAAAAATTATCAATATCAGTCTGCTTTCGTAGATTTTTTTAAGGGATATCGACAATTTAACTCCGGATTACAAGGATATTTAATCTTCGGCATGTTTTTGTTGTTTTATTTTCTTCTAATGCCCATCCGACTCATCAAAACCGCAGCACTTGATTTACGCAAATTATCCCGCAAATATTTTATTCGCTTCCATCGCCGATGATGTTGATGTTCCTCAATCAGCAGAAGAGCTTCACGGGATCCTTTTGAGACCTTGACAAAAATATCTTCCTGTGTTAAAAAAAAATATGGAATCAAATTTGATGATAATCTCAAAATTATTCAACTTTTTTGTAATAATTTGATCAGGGGTTGGAACCTTGACACGCTGAATTATAAACGAATCTCTAAATAATTAGTTCTCAAAGGTAAGCAAAGATTTAGTTCATATAAGATATTTGCCATTGTTCGATCGAAAGAAACCAAGTCTGACACCTTATTAGACAAGTCATCGTCTACTTTGTGTTTTTGGAGCGACGACTTGCTTCCAAAATTACTATTCTTTATAAAAATAATATAAATTAGACCCGATTGCAGCAGAATGCGTTGCTTTTAAATTGTAACGGACAGCCTTTGTTTATTGTGCGCTTTATCTTAAAGCAATCTATATGTATATATTTTAAACTAGCAAATATTTTATTTAATTTTAAGCCGCTAGTTTAAAATTTAACAATCGTTTACAGCAAATAAACAAATATTATTTTTAAGTATGTTCGATAACATAAGGAAATGAACTGCATATTATGAACTGGTTCCAATAGGGTAAAATTATTTTTTCATTGTTTTATTTTGCGAATTTCTTATTTACTAAGCAGAATAACTTCTGTGCGTAACTATAAATCAATTTCTGTTGTTAAATTATATATACAGTGGGGAATATTGAGACTATTTCGGAGGTTTTTAGCTGAGGGAGTGGTACCCAAAATATATTGAGTGCGATAGTCCGATAACTTGTGCATCACTAATTCATGTGGATGTGGCCTGTGGATATAATGTGGAATCCATTCGGCTTCTTCTTCTCAGCTTTACCATTCATGGTGACTGACAAGTCATGATAATTTTTTATAAAACAAATAGTTTTTCGCAATGGACGATTCGTTTTTCGGCTTTGATACAACCACATGCGTACCGGTAAGATATAAAATCAAGTGCAGGAATAATCCTGTGCGCAATATGAATAGGTTAGCGATAAACTCGTGTTTCGTCTGCAAAATGAAAACTTCAATTATGCTTCTTTTTTTTTGGTTGCACTGATTATAATAAGAGTATTAATCCAATAGGATGACGATGGGCGCATTGCAGAGCCCCCGGAAGAGGAGTACGACGCGCTCAATGATGAAACCTTCGGCTCGGCGATAAACGGCGACTGGGAAGAAGCCCACGAAACTCTCGTCCGACTCGGTGGCAATGGCGAAAAGATTCGTCGAGGAGGAGGTGGAGGTGGGGGTGGAGGTGGTGGGGCCAACAATCATCTGAGTGGTGGCAATGGCGCCTTCCACAATCAGCAGATGCAGCAATTGTTGCGTGACGACTCCGACCTAGAGCTGAATCTGTCCGCGATGCGATTGGATGACGTCGACCTGAGTTCATTTGGCGAGAGCGATGGGAATCAGTTGCAGCGCATCAGCCTGGACTCAAATGTTTGGGCATCGCAGCCGTTAGCCAACATGCCCTTGGCGAGCAATCCACAGCTTTTTCGCGAGCACTTTCGCAGCGCGTTCAAGGCGCAGCCGTTGGCAGCAGTTGCAAGCTCAGCCACACAAATGAAGCCACTGCAGGAGACCAATGCCAATTTTGGTTTGCCGCCCATGCCGCCGCCAGTTACGGCCAAAATCTCAACTCTCGAAGATGTCGAACGGAATTTAATCATACAGCAGGCAATACCCAAGCAGCAGCAGCAGCAGCAGCAAATGCCCCAACAGCAGCAGCAGCAAATACCCCAACAGCAGCTGCCACAGCTGCATCAACAGGACTTTAATCTGGCCAACAGGCAGCATTTGGTGGTAACGCCTACAATACAACAGCAGCAACAACAGCAGCAGCAGCAACTGCAGAAACCACATCAGCACAAGGGTAACATTCATCTTTTCATAAATATATATACATATATATAAATATATATATGAATAATACATTACTATATATATACATTTATCTATACATGTATATATTTACATACTTATATATTCATAGAAATTTCTACCCGGTTAGCATGAGGCACGTTCGAGTTATTTGCCCATTGTAAATTTAATTTAAACTCTTTCAATAACATTGTATTTATTTTTTATTAATTTTTATACTCTGAACTCCTTTAAAAATAGCTAAAGGAGTATTATAAAGTAAAGTAGCGCAGAAATCCGCACCTTAATAATGATTTCAGAAGCTGCAAAACAAGCTGAAGAGGAATCTGTTCAACAATTCTTTTCTTTTCTGCCCGTCACTGCACTCATAAGAACAATTGTAGTAAATCGCCATTGGGTATTAGTCACCCTGTAAGTCAGAAAATGACCTTCTAGAAACTAGGGTTTGCCCTTCTAAAATTCAGCGTGGACTTTTCTAAAAGAACAAAAAAATTTATACTTTCAGCGTGTTTTCTTTTTTTCTACGTGTGTAAATAGCCGAATTCTTATATTAGCTATTTTGTGACTTTCATATAATTATTAAACAGTGGTATTTTTAGATTACGTGTATACACAAACAGTTTACATGAATTCATATACTTTCCATTGAAATGAAAGCTAAACTCCAATATAAAAGCAGAGCTAATAAATTTCATAACTTGCATCTGAATTTTAGAAAGGATTTTCCCTAAAAATTAAGGTTTGCATTTCTACTTTTTAGAAATACATTTCTTAATAAAAGATAATAATTCTAAAAAATAAAAAGAACACCTTATTTTTTAAATTGTCGATATAGGGCAAGCCATTCTAATTTTTAGAAATATCTTTTATTTTATATTTAGAAATTCTTTCTAAAAACAAAAGAATCTTTATAGTTTTATGGCGATATTTTTTCCAAGTACGGCCAGGAAGAGAACCGCTTTCTAAACGATCTATAGCAAAATTAGAGCTAGAACTACGATTGCGAAATATTCAAACTCCGCTACTCATCTTTGAGTCAGTCTCCCATTAGTGTGAATGAATTAAAAATAATCCAAATCACAACGAGCCAGTTGTGGCCCACGTGTGTCAATCCTAGGGTCGAGAGTCGTGCCTTATCAAAGCTATGCTATGCTATGCAGTTATATATTGCAAGCAGGGCAGCGACTCGGACCACACAAAGTTTATATATATATATTCTTGATCAGTAATAACAACCGTGTTGATCTAGCCATCTCCGTCTGTCTGTCCCTCTTTTTATCATAAGACTTCGCTCCCAGGCTGAAGATTTCAAGTTTACAATAGAAGTTTTCACATTTTTTCGAAAGCCACTATTTTAAAACTACAGCTTTCTTAATTTTAAATTTCATCAAGATTCGATGAAGTAATTTATAAGGCTTATTTGTTTATATGAATTGTTGACTTGATACTCAATCTAAATTTAAAAATGTATTATTATTGCTAAATACTGCTAAATACTAAATTACAGCTATCAGTTATCAACCGAACAATCTAGGGGATTACAGCATGGCTACTGCAGCCTCGACCTATCAATATAAAAGTTAAATTTAGAAATTGTTTGCACACTTTAATTTTTATTCATATTTATTTTTCATATTATATTATTTTTTATGTGGATGATTTTTAATTACAGCACCCCCTGGATTCTTGGCAACTCCACAAACACCGCCAGCAAGGCAAAATCTAGGATTTCATGGGCCGCATTCCTTGGCTGGCGCTGGGCCAGGACCCGGACTAATGCCGACGCCCCCATCTCAACAGCAACAACAACAATTGAACAACGGGCTGAGTGGGAATCGAGCACCGCCCGGCTTCATCTATCCAAGCGGAATGGTCCCGAACCTGCCACAACATCCGCTGCTGCAGCAGCAGCAACAGCACGCTGCGCTGCCGCCCAGCTATCCCCGAGCACTGCCAAATTCTCATTTGCCCACAGCACTCAACAACTTTGCCATGCATCCGAGCTTCAATGCGATGCGTGCCGTTGGCATCCCGCATCCCGCAACCTTTATGCAGCCAGTGCCGCCTGTGCCACGTCTCCCGCCGCACAACGTGCTCAATCAGCAGCCCAACTCGATGTACAACATGTTCAATATGCGCCTTGTGCAGGAAATCCAACAGAATCATCCGCTGTTGCAGAACGTGGCCGTTGCCCGTCAACAACAACAGCAGCAGCAACAAAATCGTCCCGGCGATCGCCAGAAACAGCAACAACAATCCCAGCAACAACAGCAGCAGCAGCAACTTAATCATCGTCACGGTGGCAACCTGCCCCAGGAGGAGTTCGACGAGTACGCCAATCTGATGAGCACCCGGGACAAGCACTGGCTGATTGGTATTCAGTTGTCGCAGCTGAACACGGATACGCCGTACATCGATGACTATTACTACACGGTGCACAGGGAGCGGAAGAACGGACAGGTGCGTCACAGCCAGGCGCACAAGGATAACCAGTTGAATCACCCGCTGACGCAGCCACGTGGCCATGCCCAGCTCATACTGGTGCAGTTGGGCAACAAGAACGGGTCGCGCAACGGACAACAGCATCGCGAGCGACGCAATTCGGAGAACACGAGCAACAGCAACACCAGCGGTGGAGGCGGCGGCGGCAACATAACAAACAGCGGTGGCAACAACAGCAACCTCCTTTCTGGCTACATTTTCTCACCATTGAAATTCGAGAATTCGCTGGGCAAACTGCAGTATGGCAGTGTCACAGCGCCCCGCAAGATCATCGATGCCGATATCATGGGCAGCGATATGAGTCCCATGGATAATTCTGCATCGTCTGCCTCCTCATCGGCTGCAGTGCATCATTCGGATAAGTCCAGCGAGGGGCCAAGTGAGGTGCTCCTGGTGCCGAGCAGCATGCGAAAATCGCGTCATATTCTGCTGCACATCGAGACACTTTATCGGTATCTGCTCAAGCTGGAGGACCTGGAAAGTCCCGAAGTGATGGCAACCATCGTTTTGAAAAAGAATAAAGAAAGCGAACGCATCGCTGCCGTGGAGCAGCTCGAGATGGCAAATAAAACGGCCGAGGAACGTGCTGCCGAGGCAAACAATCCCCAGACCATGAATCCAGCGCTTAAAAATAAGTTCAACTATGAGATCGAGTCGCGCGAGGCTCTCGTCAGCAAACTAAAATCGGGACTAACATTTGACAAGGTCGTCGCCATGATGAGCGTGCGCAAGGGCAAGGTATTTACAAATATATACTTAATTTTTAATTTCATATTATTTATTATGTTATTTATTATCCCATTATAGATCCTCCTACGCCGTTGTATGCCATTTATTGCTGATCAGAGCATACGTTGGACTGTTTGGGCTGGCGTTTTCTGTTCGCTGCAGAATGTCGTTAAGAAAGATCGTGACGATGTCGAGGGTGTCCTCTTTGCCCTCTATCCGGAGTTCAGAAAGCACATTGGCGAAGCGAACTTTGAAACAACTATCAATATATCGGCTGCTTTCACACTGAATGACAAAAAGATGTCGGCCATTTTCTGTAGTCGGGTAAGCACTAATTCTATTCCTCCAAGCAAGATTTGTTTTTATTGCTGCGAACCGAATTGTTTTTTGTTTGCAGTTTGGAATTTTGTCGCTCGTCGGTTTGATTCTACGGGTGGAGGCGATTTACATGCTGAGCACGGATGCGACGCTCAGCGAGGATAACCGACAGAAATGGCGTGAGTTCCTCGCCCAGGTTGCTTCCTGCCTTAATCGCACCATACAAAACCAGACCATCTCGGCGGCAATCGAGTCGGACGCAATTCAGCCAATGATGAATCATTTTGCGCGCTTTAAAGACTTGAAACTTGATGCGCTGCTGGCTTTAATAACGGAGGCCAAACATCAAATTAATTAAACTGGTGATTGGAAAGTCATTTATATACAACCCCTTTGTAAAATTTCTGTCATTAATGTTGGGTTATTTAGCAGTTAATATGTGTATGATCTACAATGTATCTACATATATATATACGTTTGTGTTGTTGTATTTAATTTTCAATATATACATACATATTACACGCGCACAATTTGTAAAAGAATTCCATGCATCCACGCATATATATACATGTCTATCAAAAAGGAAGGCTCATATATTAACTAACGCTAAACAAAAAGAAATATAAAGTAAGACAATTAAACATGTAAACAAAAGCGAGATATTTTCTTTTCATCAATTTTATAAATGTGCACTTTAAGAAAGGCAAAAACTACTTGGTATAGCATCAGATATGTTGCTCATTGTATATATGTCATATTGTATTTAAAATAGTGAAAACTTCTTCACAAATATTTTTTAAATTTGAGCTATTTAAATTTGTGCTGCTCGTCACATTTTAACTTGTTTACTTCACATTCATTTGGCACTTTTGTGAGTCATTTAACATTTGTAGGGATTGAAAAATTTTCAAAATGTTCAAAAAAAAAAAACATTCATATGCATACAATTTTTATTTTACAACTATACATATATTATGAAGGGGAGTAATTTGCGTTATGAAACAAATAAATTTGTTCTTTACAATAATTCAGAGAGACATGCACGTTAGGCAACATCAAATACATATACAATATTCGAAGTTTGTAAATATCAGGCTTATAAATCTACTTGAAAACTGAAAACTGAAAACCATTGGGATAAGAGGGTATATTGAAATGAAATTTAAGTAAAAACCATTTGAATACAATGTAGAGTTGTAGGCATCTCACATTCACACTTTTAAAATACAAAAATACAAACATTGACAACTCTATTACAAGAATATTCAAACTTGTGATACATTTTATGTATGTAAAAGAAAAAACAATCGAATTGTGAAAAAGTGCACATGAAATAGTAAATGTGTTATTTTTTTCCCCATTTCTTTTTTATAGAATCAAGACAAAAAGCGATGGAAAAATATTACTTTTTACATCTGTCGTTTTCGTAATTGACAATTTTTAATCAATTTTATTATTTCGCGATTGGTAGTTTCTGTGTTGTCTTAGTCGTTTTAAGCTGCAGTCTGATGCTTTATTTTTTATTTTCAAGTTAAGAACTTGCCTGGGTATTTTTCATGAACACACTAAAAGCAGTCAAATTATTCACAATCAAATAAGAGTTAAAATAGGCTAAGTGGAGATGAAGAAATTACAACAACAAGCCTGTTTATATTATTTATAGCCTATATGACAATTTCCATAATTCATGTTTTGTTTGCTGTTAATGATGACTAAAATGATGCAGAACAAAAAGCAACAATAATAATATTAAAAAAAAAAAACAATGCTATTTGGTTAACATGCAACACATAATAAAATCATATTTTCATCAAATTATTTGCGTTATTTAAATTGCAGCAAGGGAACTTTTAAGGGAGCTAATAAAAATTAAAATGAAAATAATATTTTGTTACTGTCCTTATTAGAAATCGCAAGACATTTAAATAAAGTATTTTAAACAAATGTATTCAAAATTATTATTTTTAAATCGAATTTTTGTACAAATGACAAAAGTGTTATCAAATTAGCTCGTTAAAACAGTTCAGATTTAGTAATCAAAGCGTGGTGAATTTCATGACTTTCCTTCACAACTTCACATAGGAATTAATGCGGGGTTAAAGACAGTTTATTTATCTTGAAAAGATGCTGTCATAAAACAATATCACAACCAAAAAAGAATTACAATTACCATGGTAAGCATGCTTTACAAATGTGTTGTATCAATAAGCATTCACGACATAGAAATGACAGACAGACACCCTAATAAATCCATATACATATGTATGTATGTAGAAAATAGTAACCTTTTATTGGCAAACATCGAAGTACATATTCCAACACTCATTAAATAGCGTCTTGAAATTTGCAAAATCGCTGTAAATACTGGCAAGTTCTTGTTTTTAGAAATCATTTCCAAATATACAAAACAAATTTTTTTAAATAAAAAAATCCTTTTTGCTGTACACATAGATAAAAATACCCTGGAAATACGTTATGTATTTTCAAATATTTTGGTAAAAGTACTCTGCAATTAAAATAAAAGAAAAAACCTGTCGTTTTAGAACTATTTATTTGCTACATTGAGATGTGTGCTGCTCTTGGCGCCAAAAGTATTGCGTATTTCTGAAATTCAGGGCGGATTGCATAAACTTTGAAATCAAAGTTGAAGGCTTAGCACCGTGATGCTCAGCGGGAATCCCAAGTAACTTCGTCATAATCGACGCCACGACCAAATTCAATTCTAATTGACAAAGCAGCGGCATTTGTCGCGACAATGGTGGCAATAATGGCGCCCAATTCGCGCACGCCCTGCCTGTGTTTCCATATGAAATCAAAGTTGTGCGTACGATTGTATGTACATACGTATGTACATATGCATACATTCATATATACGCATACTTATGTACATTCTGGCTTGTCTGTAGGTCGCTCTATTTTCGCCCTCACTGTCGCGACAACAGGACAATGCGACGGGGGACTCGACGCCACAATTGCTAGCCTCATCTAGCTCTGGCGTCTGCATACTCTCCATGTGTGTGCGTGTGTATGTGTGTGTGTGTATATTAGTGTGTATTAGTAATTGTGGGGTTCACTTCATTGAGAAGTAATAAGATGCCGACAAGTTGTCGTCGTCGTCGTCGTCAGCGTCGTTGTCGTCGTTCTGGACGTCGCCGGCGCTAGCATCCGCTGTTGTGATTCTGATTTGGAAACAACTTCCGAAGATGCCACCGACACTTGTTACGCACTTTGGCGACTGTTTTCAACTCAAACCTGCGGTCACATTGTTTTTTCCTAGTGGCTACCAATTTGAAAATACCATTCTTGATTATGCGCCAAAAGTAAGTGTAAATCTAATCTAAATACAGTCGAACTTCTCTAACGCGAACTACCATTTCCTACACTCAGCAAAAAAAAAGTTTTCCTAAATTGTAGAATACTTAAAAAGTATTTTTCTCAAAGTTTTCTTAAATTAAAAAAGAAATTGTCGAATTTTCTGGGTGTTTTTTCCATGTGTACAAGCAATTATAAAATTCGTTTTTTTGTTGCTTAAAATAGTTATAAAACATAAAATTTTTGGAATTTCTGAACTAATTTGTTCCTAGAATCTGAGTTTACGTTTCTATTTTTCAGAAATGCATTTCTAAAGAAAAAATATTACTAAAAATTAAAAAAAGGAATTTAGAAAATTTTTTATCGGTTACTTCAAATTATTTCTGAAAAAAAAAGAAGTCTGATAAAATAGTGCAGATAAGATCGAATTATAACTTATAAGCTGATAAAAAGGTATTATTTCAACTAACTTATTTGCACACCGAGATTTCTAGTTCAACATGATCATATTATTTGGAATGTTGCATATTATATATTATATTATTGTACATTTTTAAAACAATTTTTAAATGCAAAATAATAACCTTCGATAGATCATAAAAAAGAATATCAAATATACAATTTTGAGAAACCTTAATTTGCTTATCGTATATCGATACTAAATCATAGTGAGACATAAGTGATCTTTTTTTGTAATAAATCTAAATTGTTACCTCGTGAGGGGTTTTATTACTTGAAAGAGGATCCATAGATTGTCCTAACCATATCAAATTTTTAATTGTGGCGTATTTTATGGTTATATAAACAATATGAATAAATCAATAATATCTCAATGACACAATGTAATCTATGATTACATTCTAGTGAAATTTGAAAAATAATTTGAAAAGTAATTTAAAAGTTGTCAATTAATTAATAATTAATCGTATTCTAATCGTAACCTGAAAAGTCTCAGATATTCAAAAACCTACGATGTTTCCCTTTACTTGTTTCATGAATATTTTGTCTATAAATGATCACCAACCAAACCTAAATTGAGACTTTTATAAAGTGCATAAATTGCACAAAAGATTAGTAAAATAAATAATATTAAAAATAACTTAAAAATTAATAATTAAAATGATTTATATGAATGCTTAATTAATTATGCAATATTTAAGTGAGTCTTAAATTGGATAATTTTTTTAATTTTATTTTTATAAAACATAAGAAACACGACAGATCACTTATTGTATTGAAACCGACAAAAAAAAAACACTATTCTGAGTATTTAATCTTAAATCCTCACAAATTATATATAAATATTATTTTTATTATTCTTTTTTAATTTGTTTTTAAGATAAGTTGTCTTTGCACGTCTTAATGACAGATTATCTGATTAGTTATATTATCTATATTGACGTATCTCGTTAAATATATATAAAAGATAATTAATATAATTATTACTATTATTATCTTAGTTTGCCTTAATGACAGATTAAGTGATCAGTTATTGGTTTGAAATTGGAAAAAGAAATATATACAAACCCATTCCGGACATGATTATGTCTTTGAGGCGTCTCATTAAACTCTCACACCACACAGTGGGATTACAGAGACGAAAAAAGGGTTAATTATGCATGCAAATGCGTACTTATCTATCTTGAGTTGTACTTATCTATTTTCTTTGCATATGGATAAAAGCGATTTATACTTGGATGCTGCAGTTGCCGTTCAATTAGTCCAAATATTTTTGTCGTTCAGGTCAAGCATCTTATTAGTCAGTAGTCGGTAGTCGGTAGTCAGTCGTCGCTCCACAGTACACAGTTCGACATTAGGCTGCTGGAAGGGCTCTTTGCCAATGCGACGCCAAGGATGGACGCGGGTATTTCTCTGCAGGGAGGGAGGGGTGCGGGGTGCGGGACTTGTCGTTATGACTGTTATTGTTGCTGTTGTTATGGCTGGCGTTGTTTAGTTGACTTCGGCCGCCAGTCGCCGTCTGCGTTACCGTCGCCATCGCGGTTGCCGCCAGTGTTGCTGGAGCCGGCAGACCGGCAGCCAACATTTGACAAACGAAACTGCGCGCAAATAGAGATAGAATAGAACGCGTAGAGTAGGTTTAAGATTCAACACCATGGGGACCAGAGAGAAGCCAAGTGTCGCCAACTACAAATTTATTTACTATTACTGTTCAGTTTTTTACAGTCCTTACTTTTTATACGTTTTGATGTTTTGCTTTTTAGTTTGGCTTGCACTGCTGCTCTTTTTTTTGTTGCCATTAATTGGGTGACTCAAAATTATTTAGCCCATATACTAATCTACTCTACACAAAAGAGTGAAGATAGTAAATGATCGTCAGCTTCACGCAACTATAATATGCAAATGCCAGTAACTGATTAATCACTATATACAAGGTGATATTTTAATTAACGAGCTTTGAGATAGCCATACTCATACAAATGAATATTCCAGCATGTGCACAAATATATATAAATATATACATATATAGTATGTGTGTGTGACAATGAGTCAGAAATCAGGACGTTTGGCTGTGGCGACGGCGCCTTGTTGAACAGCTAGCTGTGCCGCCGTCTGCGTCAGTCTTTAGAATGCTCTGCGCAGTGGATCCAAGTGCGCACTGGCGAAAGCATATAAAAGGATAGCCGCGTACACGGCTGCCATTTAGTTCGCAAGGATTCATGCGGCAGGACACAGTGGTCCAGTGTGCACCGGCTAGGATATTGAAGCGTAGCACTCTTTGTGAAAAGTCGCGAATATTTTGAAACTTTGAAATTGAATAAGACAGTGCAAAATCTTAATTGTATACACAAATAAATTATTAACTTGGGCACTCGGTAAATGAATTATAATTAAATTTCTGAACATCTTTATTTTATTCCAATTAATTCCTTATTCGATTTATATTACATTCTACAATCACTTTATTTAGTTGTGTACAGTTATTATTTTTCAGATAAGTGTCTCTTCTCTCCAATCAAAATTTTTTTATTTTGATTATTATTATTATTATTTTTTTTTGGCAGAACACAGTGGTCCAATACGCACCGGCTAGGATATTGAGGTAGCAATCATTGTGAAAAGTCGTGAAAGTTTCGAAACTTGTGGTGCAATTAACAGTGGCAAATCTTAAGAATATTTACAAATAAATAATAAACTGGGGCACTCGGTAAGTCAGAAAAACTTCTTATACGTGAACATATAAAACACATAGAATACAAAAAATAAATAATAATTAAATTTCTTGTGTAGTTTATTGTACATTTTTTTATTTGAAATCAACTGATTTCAACAAGGAGTTCATTTAGTTTTATACAGGTATCGTTTTCCAGATAAAATCTCTATTCTCTCCAATCAACTTATTTTTATTCTCTTATTTTGTAACATATTAAATAAGCTAAATTAAAAATCTATTTACTCGCAATTAAATTTCTTTCTGTAAATTTCTTTCTCTTAATTTTAATTTACCAATAAAAGTGCATTTCATATGAACAAGTTTGATATTGAATAGGTTTTTACTTTGATTTAAAATCCAATCGAATAAATACTATAAAGTTTTTCAACAGTGCAGTTATTAGTTTCTGCCTTACCAATTGTTCAAGTCTCACGTTTTTGTGGAGCATAAATTGAATTAAGCTTGAGTGCCATAGTCGACAGAACTCGACAAGAAAAGATTATCTTAAGCATGCCGAAGATTAAATACCTTTTCACAATGCCCTCATTACACTCAGAAAAAATCCGTCTGAAGTTTAGAGATTTGTCATACTTTTGGCGCCAAGGGTAACTCTCCTTATTATTCAGAAAATATATTTATTAAAACCAAAGTTTTTTGTACTATTTATAACAGGCGATAGTATTTTAACATTTCACATTTCAGAAACCTTTTAAAATTCATATAATTTAATATGAAAAAAACTTACCGTTGATCTGCGATTTGAGTGACTTCCCACAGAGCTAATTGGCGTCTAAGGTAGACAATACCCATTAAATTTCATAATTTGTTTCAGCATTTTAGATGTTTTCTAAAAAAACGTAGAAATTTTTATTATCATTTTTATATTATTATTATTATTATTATTATTTTTTTTTTTATAAAAACAAGAAAAAACCTTATAGCTTTTGAGGCAATACTCATTTAGGGCGATTTTTTTTCTTGAGTGTAGTAAGATATTAAAATTGTATTTCATGTCGATCTATTTTTCGATTTTCGTCACGGAATGGATATATTTCAATCACCTTCTTTTCAATAAGCGCATAATAATAAATGATCTCTTAAAAATAACGATCGGTTTTCAAAATATTTTCAAAATCGTTGATTCATATAATGAATAATCAAGTTCAATGGGAAATTCAGCTTTCGCCAGGTGCACTTCATGTTTATTCAATGATCTCAATGATATTGAAACAGTGATATATCAATGATATTGTCTACTCATCACGTAGCGTTCTTCATTAGATGCCAAGGATAACTCACCTTATTAAAATAACGAATATTCCTAAAACGGAAGGTTGTATCTTAAAAAAAAAAAATCGGGGTGCTATTCTATTCTTAATTCTAAAAACTTGCTGCTATTTATATTATAATTAAACATTATTATTATTAGAATACACATATTCGAACCTTTAACATGTAATTACGATTGCTGTAGTCGAGTGAGCTCGACTACGAAATAACCTGAACCCAGCGACTAATTTGTAATAATTTCATTTAATAAGCTTATTATCTAATCAGGTGCAAAAGGTTATCTGAATACCGATTCTCACACGGCGGCAATTCATAAATATATGTAGATAATGAAATATAATCTTATTTATGCTTTTGACTTTGACATGGTTTTTTTCCTTTCAGGAATTTAATTATTTATAATAAGTGATCCTTTGAGATTCAAAGCTTAAGTTTGTTAAGCATATTTCTTCTGCCACTAATCGAGATCTTGGTGCACTGGGTTTAATTAAGTGCTCGTCGAAAGAATTTCACTATCCCAACATTACTTACGTAGAATTAGGTTTGGTTTAATCTTCTTACACAAACAAATAAGTGGCGAAATTGATTCTCTGAATTAATCAACAAAGTTAGTTTTGCAATTCCAATTACTTCCGAAGCACACTCAGAAAAAAAAAACAGAATATTACAAAATGAACATCAAATGAAAATCGCCCCGAAAACCAGATACTTTCTCTGATTTATTGAAATAATTTCTATGTATAAGAAAACATTTTTCTTTAAATTGGAAAGATTTGTCCTAAATCGACAATCCTAAATATGTGGAGTTTTTATCAATTTTTATATGCATTTATTTATTAACTATCTAAAATGTCTGTATGAACAAAATCTTCAATTAAATAATACTAATAATAAAAGTATCAAAAAGCTATGAAAAACACCACCTGTAAATTAGAAATATTTTTTGTAAATTTTAGAAAAATCCACCCTAAAATTAGGAAATGCAAATAATTGTTTGTACATTTTAGAAACTTACTTTCTGGGTAATAAGCTGACGAATCCTTGGCTCCAAAAGTATGTCGAATTTCTAGAATTCAGGTCGATTTTTTTTCTTAGTGGCGATGATGATGCTGTGATGATAAAACCAGTTTTAAAATGTGGTGCATGATTGAGCTACAAGCTCTTTAATGGCGCTTTAACAAGTTTGCGTTGAGAGAAGTGTGCTGATATCTTGTTAGATTTTGGCTTCTAATTGCGCTCATCCCATGAAATGCGGAATTTTGCAAGAGTGCCTCGTCGACCACCCAAGTGACTCATTCCCTTGTCGGCAGTTGGTTATCCATCACAAAACTGCAGCAGCTATCAAAAGCACTCGAGAGAGCTTAAATACTCTGGAGAATGTCAGGATCTCATTCTGGTTGAGAAAATATTTTCATTCGCGAGGCTTTACTTTACGGGTATCTGTCTGCGCAAAGATCATCAAATTATTTTTTCTTTATTTAGTTATTTAATTTCGACATGAAAAATACAATTACAAAATATAATAAATAAAAAATAAAATTTAATATTTTGATTTAAACTAAGAATTGAGTAATATTTATAATATTTATATGAGTATTAAGTCATATGCAAAATATACCAACAGTTGCGGCATGAAGTGGAAACCGATAAAGAATCAAATCAGAAAAACGAACAACAACATATAAATGCAAAAATTTTATTAACGAGACAATACGATTAAAATTTAATTTTTTAATAATCGAAATAAATTACCCTGATTTGATTACATGATAAAGTCTATGGTAATCTTTACAGAGTACTCGAAAACCTTTGTGCAAGGAACTACAGTGCTTAAAGATAGATCTATATTCTTGATAAAATTTGACTTTATATGCCACAGCTGCTACAACTCAATTTATTTATTTATTCCATTTATTTATATATTTTTAAAGTCCTCAACTAATAAACCCTTTCACAAATATTTATTAAACCCGTCGTGTCAAATGACAATTAAACTGTATTATAATCATAGTTCCTCTATTGACAGCATATTTTGTCATCGGCAGAAAAGGCCATCTCTAACGCGTTTAGCGAAAGTTCTCCGTTTTCTGCTGTACCCGAACTGTTCTGTTCATTCGTATTGCGATTCATATTCTTCTTTGGGTTGCTTCGACAATTTCGCGCGAAATGTCCAACCTTGCCACAGTTGAAACATTTTCCGTCTTCACACTGCACTTTATTGCTTTTTCTTTCTTTACTATTTCTTTCTACATCTTTCCGACGATTAGCGAACATTGCGTTTTGTTCTTTCCGATTCTTTATTTTCACGCGCTTCATCTCGTGCTTCCATCGCACATCTGAACATTTCATAAGAGTCAGGCAAACTACATATATAGCAATAAGATTGCTAACAAATCATTTCCAATCGCGACACATATTTCTCTCAATTTTTTCACTGCGTCGAAAAATTCATTTACATGCTGGCGCGCACTAGCGCCCTCGTTCATTCGCGACAATGCCACTCGTTTCAGCAGGCTTGCTTTTCGCACTGGCCCCTTTGATTAAAATGTCTCTGCAATTCAACCAGTATTCTTTTGCTGAATTACAATATTCAATTATAGCCAATTCCGATGGGCTAATTGATAATAAAATGTCCGTGCGCGCCTTTTCACCGTATGTTTTCCATATTGCTCGATCTGCCACATTTTCTGGGCAAATTCCATCATATTCGTTACATCAACATATTGCCATAGTTCGTTTTTCACTAATATAGCACGTGTCAAAGTTCTCCGCACACAGTGGCTCAATCTTAATAAATGCGCCAGCCATTTTTCACAGCTACACTATTTACTGTCAACGTTTTATTATTTATTTATCACTGGGCCCATAACCTGTTGGATTTGTTAGATCCAAGCGCACAGGTTTACAGCGTGTACAAGCAAGATAACAATATGCAGGAATCACACTTTTATTAGTCTAATGACGCGACGCATTCGGCAGTCAAAAACGGAGTGGGTACAGAACTCTTGTGAAATTAATATTTGAGTACATGCGAACGAACGGAAAATGCAATACTTAGGATAAGCTAAACGAGGGTTGGCAGATTGTTACATTGCAATCCTTTGAGTCACATTTGCAACATGTTTCTGACTCAATATTTATCTAGTAGTCCTTAAGATCATATTCTAGTCTAATTTTAACCAAAAAAAAAAACAACTTTTATGAATGCCTTAGCAAATCGGTTGTTTGCCACCACCTCCTAAGGTCCATCGAGCTCAAAACAATTTTTCTAATATTACATTTATTAAACCGTTTCCTATGAAAAGGGTGTCTTATAAGCGGACTGTCTTCAGACATAATTTATATTTTAAATTGAATTATAACATTTTCTACGTACATATTTTAGGAATGTATTTCGTTGTTATTCAAATATATAAAAATACTTAAAAAAAAGAAAAGAATTTTATATTCAATTAAATTTCACGGGGCTTATATAAACCAAAAAAAAAAATTCATTTGATTAGTGAATATTGTAGTGACCTGAAAATACATGGATATATTTCAAGTTTCATAAGGAACGCTTTTAATTTATATAATATAATGTATGTAATATAATATAGTTTAATGAAGGAATTTGCAAAAACTTCAATTATCTCAACTTATTCAAAAATCAACCGCAGTTAACAAAAAAGAAGAAAACTTAATGAAAGATTTGTGCACAGTGTACTATAATATATTGCATATGTGTAAGCAATTGAAGTATTTTTGAGCATAGTATTGAACCAAATATTTAAAAAGTTAATTTTTGCTGATTTATTAACCACTGAAATCATGTGTTAAGTGAAGAGCAAGTACAAAATTTGCAGAATGTAAATACAGTAAATTTATTACATCTTAATTGTGATAAATGTAACTTAAAATTTTTATAGGAGAATTACCTTTTTACATAATTAATTTTTGCATAGCAAACCACTTGATCGTATTGAAAATATCGATAATCCTTTGATCCCTGTGTTATTCCCTAGTGAGTACTTTTCTTAAATATGGATATTGTAAATATTCCCCAATAATAACGTTCATCAGATGAATATAGAATCCGTACAAAAATTATTTCTGCTGTTTTGCCGTCAGGATCTTAACTGGAATATAATTACCCACTTATCATATACATATATACTGCTTTTTCTCACTGATCGTAGCACCACGCTTCCTACACAAAATAATAAGTAAGAAAATATATTGCTCCGAATTAAATAGCCAGGTTAATTTTGCATTTCCGATTAGAAGTTTTTCTATCTCTGTCTCTTCAAACTTGTAATACAAACTATGCTAACCATTTCGGATATGTTGCTCCACTTATAATGATCTTAAAAGTTGTTTTATTCGTTAGTACAAATACCAAAGTAAGTTTAAATAAGTATAATAATAAAAATAATAATAATAATAAGAGAATACGTATGAAAGACCAAACGCGCCAAGATTATTTCTATAATTTACGATGGTTGTCCCAAAATACATTATCGCATAATCAAAGGCGATTGTTTTTTTAATTATCTTCATTGTTACTGTATTGTGACTAATATGTTTGTAAGTTTAATCAAACTATACCATAATGGATACATTGATAATAATTTTTATGTGCGTTATATAACAAAGGTTATCGTTCCATGTACTTTTTGAAATAAAAACAATTATCAAATTGTCAAATCATGAATTGTTATCAATCATGATGGAATAGAAATACTTGGGGCACCTGCTTATGTCTATATGCACTTATCTATATTACATACATAATCATTTTTATTAATAGTCAAATTAAACAAATCAGATAACACTTAAATACAATGGAAGGATAGTTGTTACCTAAAAAATCAATTGTTCGTTTGAAAATGGACACTTTTTCTTTTCTACACGCGAAAATCGGGCCAAAACAAAAATCGCCTTAAATACATGAAAGTTTAGCAAGTTGTTAGAAATAATTTCTGAATATAAGAAAAAAAAATTTTTCTAATAATTAAAAAGGCTTTCCCTAAATCGACAATCCCAATAAATAAACATTATTGTGAAACGCATTTCTAAAAACTAGTAATAAAAACCCTTATTTTTAGAAAAAATTCTTTTTAAAATTACGAAACAAGTAATGAAATTTAAGGGCTCGGCTTTTATAATAGAGTTTAGCTTTCGTTTGCTTCACGGACCATGTAACTCAGTGAGAAGTCACTCAACTCAAATTAAATGATATATATATATCATATATAAATGGTATTTTATAAACTATTTAAAATCTTAAAATACCAATGCTTTTTATATAGCCACAAAAAAGCTAATGTTATAGTTGCTTGTACACACATATGAAAATCATAAATTTTTTGTTTTTAATTTAAGAAAGATGTACCCTGAAATTCAGAAAAGAACAGCTTTTTAAGAATGTTCTTTTAGAATAATAAAGTGAGTTTTTCTGATTTGCAGGTCGTTTTTTCTATGTGTCATTATCAAGCTAAACATCAACTGTGGAACCTACGAATTAAGATTTATTTAATCATAGTCTATATAACTTAATTTTGGGTAGTCTGTCGCCACGTTGAGTTGTTGCAGCAGGGACATCAAACGTATAGAACCTATATATTGTGTAGGGACTTGACACACCAACTTAATTTATATACTGTTAGCACTTTCTCAATTTTGGTAGATCATTTAAATTTTAATGTGTACACCTTAAAAATATAGCATTTAGCGGCAATGTAGAACGAAAGAATTTGCATAACATCAGTTTTCATTTTTATAACAAACTCAACTCAAGTTATTCCAAGCCCTTATTCAGAGTCGCAGTCAGGTCGACGTCATCGTGGTTCCCGGTTCCCGGTTTCCGACCTGTTATTATCGTAATGACAGCTGCCTATTTGCTTTTATGTTTTTTTTTCTTTTTGATTCGTCCGAGCCCAAGACAATTATCTCTGCTTGAGCAGACCAGCAGACTGACCGATCCTTCTTTGATCTCTTTTGGCCGCTGGAAGTGTATGTGTATGTGTATCTGTGTGCGTCCGTAAATGGGCGCCATGAGTCCGACAGAGATGAACGCAGCAATTGCAAATGATGTGTCCTTGATCACTGTAAATATGTGGGATATTTCTGAGTGGTCCCAATTCATCTCTCCTTTCGCTTTTTTTATACCCATGCGAATGGTAAAAAAAAATTAATTTATGCAAATATCTTTTCATTAAAACTCCAGCCAATATTTTGGCGACTGTCAATCTTTTTATATCAATTATTCAAAGAAAGAAATAAGCATTTCCGACTCCGTAAAGTATATAAATTCTATAAATTAATTAAAGTATCAAATAAGTCGAATGGATTTTGCCATGAACGTTTCGATGAAACTGATCTCAACCACTATTCGAGTTAAGTTTGGAATAAAGTTATATTCATATATCTTTATGGGCAGATTTATCGATAACTGTGTCCATTTCACGAATATCAATACATTAAGATTTTCGATAGCAATAAAAGCCGCAAACTTTAAGGAAGTGTCTTCTTTTTCTTTTCTTAATTTCAGGGTCAACTTTTCTAACATATAGAAAAAATACGCATAATTCTTAGGGTGTTTTTCATATATATACAAGCAACTCTATTATTGAATTGAATTTCAAAAAAACTTATCTTGGGAAATATATTTGCGAAAAAAAGAAAATAGGTTATCTAAAATATAAAAAAAAATTTTTTGGGATTGTCGAATTTTAAGAATAATTTTCTTATAAGATTTGAAGACGATATTCCAAAATTCATGTCAATTTTTTTCTGAGTGTAGTGAATAAAAATGTGGTTTTGCTTAGTTTTCACCTTAGTTATCTGTACCTGTATCATAAGCTAGCCCTTCCTCTCTCTCTCTTCTATTTATTAAATGGTCCAAAGTCAAGCAGTTATTAAAAGTCATAGAAAAAATAATCACTGATTTGGTAGTGTCGAAAAGGGCAGAAAGCATATGTGATTCCATATCAAATTTTATATCCTTATTGGGTCGAAAATTTACAATACAAATTTGTGTAATCTAGTTTTAAAATTGTGGGAGAACTCTGAATTAATTTAATTTAAACTATCGATTTTTATTGATAGTTGACCTTGTTGGATGTAGCACGGATGGACAGCATGTGTTTGCGTTTATATGAAGACAGTAATCCAAAAGTTTATAATAGCTAGGCACTTGTAAGGATTAATTTTGTGGGTGTTATGATTTGGTTATGAAGAAAGATTGAAAGAGCCGTTTCGATTCGATGTAGTCGATGTCCGTCCGACTGACTGTCTGACTGCTTCTATGTAAGCTTATTTTTCAGGTTTAAGGCGTAAATACATCATAACAGACGAATAACATTTGACTATCCGAAAAAAAAAACAAATTATATAAAAAAAATTAAAATTAATAAATACACTCGTATATAGATCTTTGATAGTAAGTTTAAGCTTGTTTGGATGAGAAATAAATACATACATATATTTCATTCAATAGTTATTATTTACTATTAAGCTAACTAATTTATGCTGAGTTACGTCTGAAAAGCCAACTACTGTGAACATTTCAGAATTCACGTAGACACTCTTTGAGTTTATTGCTATTTACAGATCTTGTCTTGTTTAAGTTCAGAACATATTCATATTGATATGCACACATTCTATCACAATTTGAATTGACGAGCCAACCATAAATTCAGTTCAAAATTGCGCGCGGCTAACTTAGCGTGAGTTAGAAATTGCGTGCATCCAACATCAAGTGAGTTAATATGTGGTGCGCAGCGTGTTGAGTATAGTGTTGGTATGATGTTTCTGTATTAGTATGACGGCTGTAGTTGTATGCGAAAGAGAGAGAGAGAGAGAGAGAGAGCGCCGAGAACTCAAACTCACCACACATTGAAGACAAAAAAATAATACTCACATGCTCTCATAACACAAGGAACTCTGAATGTGGACGGACGTGAATTTCGGTTGCTATACGAACATATTTTTGTTGCAAACGCGGGCGTATCCAACAAATAAATGTAATGAGCGACAAAAGCAAGCGCCGCGTTTCTATGTTGATTTTAACATTTTATTTTCGAGTCACTGAGCATTTCTTATAGTACTTCTTATACTCTTAAGTATGTGTATTTGTGCAAAAGTTAAAAGTGAAGTAAAAATGTAAGCCAAATTGTGAATTCAATTAAAAGTGGAATAACGGCAACATTAATGTGAAATCTACAAAATAAAAATAAAAACAGAAGTGCTTGCATTATGAACTATAATCAAACGCGTCGTCTACTGACCACATATATACATATGTACATTCATACATGCCTACACACATGCACACATAACAACAGTCGTGTTATATGTGTATATGTATGTGTAGGTTGATCAATCAATACACACAGAAGCAATAATAAGTGATTATAAATGTACATATTTTACACATTATAAAGAACGTTATGTTAAAAATACATATATTTATATTATGTTTATGCTTAATAAAAATAATAACAATAATATTTAATGTGTTCAGCGTATACTTTCACTTGAGCATATATTTGATGTATATTTGTTTGTTTTATGTTTGCAAGCAGTTCTGGTTATGAGTTAATTTTCCCACTGGGTATTTCGTATTTTCTTCAATTTTAAGGAAGTTTGAATTTCGTAGCAGATTCATTTTTTTTAATCGGCACTTATTTTTTTATGATTATGTCATTCTATTTGTGTTTGTTTTGTATTAGCAAAAAGAGAATGGGCTCAACAAAAATAATTGTTAATTGAAAACTTGTGCAAAATTTTAATTTAAAAAATCCGCATATAGTGTGTGTGTAATTTGAGTAGTAGACCTAAAAAAAAAGCTGCTGACTAGTCAAAAAGAAAGAAGCAGAAAAATGTCGATCGGTGAAAGATTCTACTTCAAAAATAATTATGAAAAAAAAAACAAGTTCACCGCTCGAAAATCAATCTTAATATGACGTGATAACAAATAATATAATAATAATAAAAATATCAATGTGTTTTTATCATATTTAGGGTTATGTAATAATAAAAAAAGTGTACTGAAAAAGAAACCAAATACATATCAGAATAAAAAATATATCAGAAATTGCAAAGCACTGCAGATAAATAACCTATAAGATTGATGTATTTAATACAAACGCGGGATATTACGGATATATTTGGATAAACCCAATTTAACAAAGTAAGTAATTAAAATTTTCTTTCCACTATTGTATTATTCAAGTAATATTGTCAACCGATTATCGTCGAAATTATGCAATTACTATTTATAGAAACGATAAGACTGTTCGGGCATTCGTAATTAGTGTTTCTGAAAAATCGAATATGTTCATAGGACATAAATAAATATTTAAATATATACAAATATTTATCCCCTTTTTCCAATTGGATATATGTCCATGCGCACATGTATATCGATATCGATGTCGGTCGTCGGTATACTGTTTGTCAAAAGAAGTTTTTTTTTTTCATTTTACGTGCAAAAAAATTTGTTTAATTATTGAATATATGTTTTCTAATTTATTTAAAATATGTTTATAATCTGAGATAAAAACACTTTTTAACAACCAATCAAAATTAGACTTCGAAATTTCCTTCAAAGAAATTTACTCATCTTAAATGTTACTAATAAATTTTGGGAGTGTTGGGTTTCTTTTGTTTTTTTTCCCCCGATTTTATTAACAAATAACAATTACAGAGAGAAAAAATCATTCTTGATTTTCTAAGAAATCTTTTTTTTTTTTTTTGATGGCCTCAAGCTATTCACTTCTAACAGGCAATATTTACGCAAACATGTCTGTTTTAGATAAAGTGATAAGATTGGAATAATAAGTCGATATTACCTCGATGTAACTGGTAATTTGAATCGATGAAACCTTTACTTCTTGCGCAATCTTAAGGTTAGAATAAGCAAACTCAAACACACTAAAGAATGTCGCCAAGAGGGTTTACTGTCTCTACTAATATGGAGCCTGTTAGTAAACGAACTACTTAAAGGACTTGTGAGCACGGGTATTCAATGTAGGGGATCGGATTGGATATCGAGTGACTGGTGTATGGCGGTTGGCCAGAACCTAAATCCTAAACAAGCAGTCATGGACCCCTTTATAAGAAGATATAAGTTACAGAGAATGAAGCAAATATGGCTTTCAAGAACCCTATTAGAAACAATTAGGGAGGTAAAATACATCGGAGTCACACTTGAAAGTAGACTAAGCTTTCGCACCCAAGTACAAAATACGATATCTGAGTGCTCCAGGAACAATGCGCACCTGCCCAAAAATGCTTTTCGAAGCCTTAATGGAACACACTCCACTCCACCATACTATAAGAATCCAACCGAAAGTGACGCTGTTAAGGATGTCGGCAGAAGTGGTTGCGGCAATCACAACGCCAAAGAGATGAACAACTTTCAAACAAGTATGTTTCAAGCTAGGAAGTGTGCAATAAGCAGATGTGCGGATTTCAAACTGATAAGTATCTATCAGAATACGGACATAACTGTGCTATCCGACGGTTAAGGTGCAATAAATGCTTTTAAGAGGACGAAGAGAACGTCAAGAGTTGTTCGTGAGCTTGACCAACTTGGAGCCCACAATTGACTTACCCTAAGATATGGGATCCCGGGTCACAAGGATATAGCGGGGAATGAATAGGTTAATGAGCAAGTGAAATTGGAGCAGAGAGGCCTCTAACAGGACCAGAACCGTTTTGTGGCATAGGAAGACACAATACGACTGTAAAATAGAAACGAAGAAATACAGGCGAGAAGGGAGCTGGGCAGAAGCACCAGACCTCTTTCAAGCCAAATGTCTTCTAGATGGCTATAATCATGAACGATTTAAGAAGGTAAAATACGTACTGAAGAATAGGTTTAGTATACTCAGGGGTATATTTACAGCACGTTGTAGACTAAGAAATCACTATCTAAATCAGGTATTTTTTAGTAGCGAACTATGACGGTTTTGTGAAAACAAATAAGCCTTAGCTAGGAAAAGATGCAGCATCGTGAGGATGAGCTTAGAAATACTCAACCAGACAAAGATTTTTACATTCGTGCGGGAGAAAGGGTTGATAGAAGAGCGATGGGCTCAGAAGGGGGCATAATAGATTTGCTGGGTCGCAGTGCATAAATCCCAATTATTAATAATGATCTTTAAAAGATCAACCTGACCTTAAAATCCGGGAAGCATTTGCACACTTTCTATAGAATAAAGCTACATAGCTAGCACACCCCGTTATGTTGATCAAACAAATACAAAGAGCCTATCTAAAGATGTTTGTATGTGTATATGTGTAAATATTATTTGTAAATTTGCTTACCTTAAATCGTTTTTATTAGTGGGCTAATTTCAACGAAAATAATATCGATAAGCGATAACTTCGATCGTTGCCATAAGATCTATCAAAATGCATTAACTGTATTCATTCAGTCATTAATCAAAAGAACAGCATTTAACAGGAAACGCATAAATTGTACATATATTCTCATGCAAATATATATGTATATATGTACGTAAGCACATCTTTTTTTATTATAGTATTCTTTCATGTATGTGCATTTGTGTGTGTGTGAACTTAAACCGGCGCCATTACATTGTTTTAGTGTGGGTGTGAGTGGCGCCAACAAATGTCAAATACACACATACATGTACTTACTTGCGTATATGTATAGATTGAGTTGTGCAAGACAGCCGACAAGTGCGCGAATGAACACACAGATGTGCACATATACTTGGATATATACATATGTATGTGTGCAAATTGCAATTTTGTTGTTTCTGGCAATAATAATATGCTCTCGGTGTACATCATTTGTGTGTTTTCTTTGTTCCATATTGTGCAGCATACCCCACCTCCCCTGACCGGGTGCTATCACAGACTCACGTTTTTATACTTGTTGAATTTACAGAAGAATTCGGAAATGTGTTTTCGTTCTCACACAAACACGCATACTCGTTAAAGCATACACATGTTTTCGTATACACACACACACACACACTGACAATACGCTCCGCTCTCCTGTGCACTTGCCTTCACTCTCTCTGGTCTATCTCCATCCTCTCTCGCTCTCTCTCGTTTCAATTCACCTCACAAATAGTTGATTCTTCAACTTGTCAAACCGGCTGACAAAAAGACCGAACGAACGAGCGACGAACCAAACGACCGTCCGTCCGACGGTCCACCCGTCGGTCGGTGTAGCATTAACTGTAGCTCTCCGGCGCTGTCGTCGTTGTCGCTGTTCGTGTTCGTGTCTGTCTGATATAAGTTTATATTGCTGGCGCCATTGCGACGACGACGACGACGCCGCCGACATCGTTACTATTATTTCTTTTATTACGTTTACGTCAGTGGCGCCCACAGTGGCGCCTGTGCCTCATTGCCGTCTCGGCTCGCGTCGAGTCGCTGCCTTTTGCTTTGCCTTCGCTGCTGGCACGCAAGCAAATTGAGTAAGTGTGTGTGAGTATGCTTATGTACGTATGTATGTCTGTATATATACGCACATACATCCATGCATATAGATATGTTTATACATTGTACATAAATAGGCATATATATATATATATGTGTGTGTGTGTGTGTGTGTGTGTGTGTGTGTGTGTGTGCCGTCATGTTGGCGTCGGCGCCACTGTCGTCGTCGCGATAAGGAACGCAAGAAATGCCTGCTTTTCTGTCTGCCTGCTGATGATGATGATGATGATGATCGTAGGGGGCCAGCCATAGTTTTTTATATTTGGGCTCTGTTAACTCTGGCAACCTCATCTTTGTCAGTGGCTGTGTGAGTGACGCTGCTACCCTGATCCTCTTCTTTTCTTTCCTCTTCGGATTACTCATGCGCATTGTTTCCCATCACCTCTCCTCTTATTTCCTTAAGCGGCACTTTTGAGCTGTTTAGTAGAAAAAAAGAAGTTGAAATATTCTCAGTCAGTTAATTCCTATGCCGAATTTTTTTTAAATTCCAACAAATTTTTAAATTTGTCAAAAATGTTTTGCGAGTCTATTTTTTATTTTTATCGTATTTCGATCGGGTTATCATAGATCTGTGTTCTCAATTGTTGCCACATATTTTTTGTATACCTTTTTCTTATTTCGCTACAATTACAATTAAAGTTCTTACAACTAATTCAAAAATAATTAAGATTCATTAAAAACTTAACTTAGACACTGACAAAAAATGTGTTTTGTTCCGTATTCATATTTTGCACTTCTTTTCCAGCAAGAAAATGAATTTATTATTGCTTTATATTATTCTTCTTATTTTACTACTATTAAATTGAGTTCTTACAACTAGTTAAAAAAAAAAATGTAACAAGATTCACTAAAATAACATTTTTATTATTTAAAAACAATATCCATTCTTAGGCCTGTAAAAAAAGTGCACACATATGAAAATTGAATACAATTGGCATTCAGCAATTAAAAAAAAAAAAAAAACTGAACTTTTGTTCAATTTACTTCAAACTGTCATGGTTTCCACGTAAAGATGTTCTAAAATCATTACTTTAATTAGCTTAAAGTTACTTGAGAAAACCGGAAATCTATAATCAATATATAATTATATATATTTACATATGATTTTATAATCTGATTAGGCTGAAAGCATGACAGCTAGGAAGCTAAAAATTGCATAATAATATTATTTTTAGCTAAATACCCATTAAAATTGATAAATAAATGCATTAATATATAATGTATATTTAAATTAAAATAAAAATATATAAACGAGATTTCAGGGACTATTTAAATGCAAAATGATATAAAACTTGTTATAATTTTTGTATTTTCAACTGTTATTAGACGGCAATAAATAAATAAATCAACAACCGAGTCAATTTAGTAAAGAATATAGGAGCTAGAGATTTTAAGTCTTCCAGTTTAATTAATTTTCTCGATAACTACCTCAAAGGTTTCCAATATCGATAAAAATCGATAACAATAAAAGCCTCAAGTAAAGATACATATTTTTAATTTTGTAACAAAAACTATCCCTACTATAAACTTGGAGCTAATGCAATATTTTCCGTCTTATTTGTCTGAGCTCTTTTTGAGTGTCGGAAAAGGCTTTATTGCTTAGGTGAGGAGATTATCGAATGCAAAAAAATACGCTTTAAATCATTTAAAAAACGATCAAAAACGAAGGTGCCAGAATATTGGGATAGAATTTAATCCATATAAATTTCTTAATTTGTTATATTTAAATTTCAATATTAAAATGTCGATTCTTTGGTTATTAATAGCCATAAATCAATTATGGAAAGTGAGATGTTGAGAATGAAATGTGTTGATTGTCTTCAAACAGAAAAACGACCCTAAGAAATCTTGAAAGTTATCTGATTATCCTTAGTTTCTCTTCATAGAACGTAATGCATCATTGGGTCAAACTAATGAATTACAAAAAAAAAAACAGATTTAACGCTTCAACGAATTAATGGCATTGCAGCTAACAATGACCAACAACCAAATATTTAGCTTTGTATAGTATATTATCATTCATATAAACACAATGCAGAATTTTTCTGACAAATAGAAAGCCAGAAAGCATTTCGGTTACTCATCCTATTATTCAGAAACTATATATCTACATTTCAGAGTTTTTCTTTTCTTAATTCCAGGGTAAATTTTTTTTTGTTAAATGTAGTCTTTTCATATATGTACAAAGAACTCTAACATTAGCGTTGCTTATATTATTAATACATACCACAATATGTTCTTAGTTTTTCAAAAATATGTTTTCTAAGAATCTGGACTTGCATCTATACTTCTTAGAAATATATTTTCAATTATTAGGAGATACATTTCGGAGCAAAACAAGACTTTCTAATTAAAAAAAAAAAAAAAATTAGAATATATTTAGAAATTATTCCTAGACACAAAAGTAACTTTTTAAGGCGCTTTTCAAAAATGCAGGTCAACTTTATTTGAGTGTAGGACGTCATGTAAGCTTATGGATAGGTTAATACTTGGGTAGAGGGTGTGCTCAAGTCGAGCTCTCTCTGTCCCTCTCACTCTCTCGTTCTCTCTCTCTCTCTCTCTCTCTCTCTATATATATATATATATATATATATATCTTACTTCATTCTTACTTGCCTATAATTGTGATTACGTGTCGAGTCAAAAATTAATCATTGATTTTCTCCTTTTTTCATTGCAGAGAACAAAACAATAAATTACCAACACGAGCATATCACGGCTGAAAGCCTATTGAACGAGATAATAAAGAAAATTAAAAACTGCGAATCGGCGCTCTAGTCAAAAACAAAAATAAACATACATATATACATATATAATATATATGTAATATATTTATGTGTTGGCTTGTTTGTTTAATAGTTAACGAAACTAGGAATCAAGACCCACCGGACATATCATCAGCCAACCATCAGCAGCAAAGCAAAGCCTCGACTTTAAACAAATTTGATAAATTCAAATAATGCGCATACGATAAGGATCGATGTTACCAAAAAACTTGATGTCCCTCCATGAGATTCCCAAGCGACAAGAAAAGAAGAGAACTATGGCGTTATGCGTCAGAGAACACCGGGGCAACGTGCGATGCATATGGGAAACAGATAATGCCCAAACAGCAACCACAGCCGCCTCACCCTCAACATCAACGCCACCTTCAGCTGCACACGTGCTATACCACGAGGACAACACCACCACCACAGCCACCACTCCCCAGCTACACAATATGCTATTTGCCACAAATCCAGGATCAGCAGCAGCAGCATCAGCATCAATTGGCAACCGAAGCAGCAGCGATCGACGAATATTCGAGCTATTGCTATACCGAGAATGGTTGCAACTACGCAAATGCTGGCGCCGGCATATTAAGCGACGAAAACGGTCCTGTTTGTGCCACAGCGGCGAGTGCGGCAAGTGCGGCATCCTTTGCGATGTCAGCGGCAAACATGTTTCTGCGCAACTGTTGCGGCGGCGGCGAGACAACGACAGACTCCTCGAGCAGTGGATCAGCGGACAGCAGACGCCAAATACTGCTGAGTCGTCAGCGTCCCAGCTCAACGTGCAACTTGCTGCGGCAACCTGCTACCAATCTCCTGTACTACCAAAGCTTCGAGGCGCTGTGGAAGAAGCTGAAAAGCAAACAAATCTCCGATCTAATCCAAGCGGTGAAAAGTCGTGTCGAACCACCAACGCCGCATCCCAAGTGCAACGGCGGCCTCACATCCTCATCAACCTCGACGACAAGCTATCTCCAGTGCATCCTGATCAAGTCCAACTCACCCAGCGACCAGCTGCAGCACGTCTTCACATGCAGGCTCTTCTTCTGGCCCGAACTCAGGAATGCCGACGAGCTGAGGCGACATCCAACTTGCCCCAGTGCACTCGATTACGTCTACGTCTGCTGCAACCCACTGCACTGGTATCGCATGACTTACCCCATCGATTCAGGTAGGTTCATGTAGAAAAATATACAAAATGAAAATAAATTAAATTAAAAACACAATTTTATACTTATGCATTTTAAATTGAAATAACTGCGAAATACACTGATACCAATAATTAATACCAGCTGATAACAGGTGCCAAAATTAGGGTGCGTGTTACCCAATCTACCAATCTCTGAAATATATTCCTAGTAATTTACATTCCAAGTTTGACTTTAAAATTCTGGGAGATATATGCTATGCGGGCGTGGTCTGAAAATGTAAGTGACGATCCTTGAAGTCAGCTAGCTATGACCATCCTTAAAATTGTGTGCGGTTTTATCGTTCCAGACTTTCACAAATATCCCTTTTGGCGATTATGAGGGCGGAAGTTATAGCCATTTATGATTTTTATGGGCTGAGAGAGGCCTGGTGGAGGCGGTGATTTGGGATTATCGAATTTTTAAATTAACTAGCATCCTGGTGGACGTAGCACACCAAAACTTTGCTTCACTCGGGCACAAATAAGTCTATGTCCAAAGTTTCAAGGCTCTAGATTTAAGGGTGTCAAAAAAGACGAACTGACAATATATTGCACAAAACCAATATAGTATTGTATCTTCGGTATCAGCTTATAAAAAGACTTATAAAAAAAAGTATACCAGAAACCAAAGTTTCAAATAGGAATATGGGACTTTTAACAGATTACATGATAAAGTCTATTGCATTAATGGCAGAGGGCTCGAAAATAATAAGTAGTAGAACAATTTCACTCTGGAAAAAACGCGAATTTTTTAAATTTACTATACTTTTGGCGTCAAGTGTAACTCACCTTATATTTCTAAAAATCACTTGTGTACAACTCCAATATTAGATTTCTTGTTATTATATTGGATTTTATGGACTTCAGGAAAGGATTTTTTTTATGAATCTTGGCTTGCATTTCTACGTTTTGCAATATTTTCTATTATAAAGAATTAAATTCTCAAAAATAGAATAAACTGAACTCCAGTTTTTGTTTTTTTATTTTTATTTTTTTAATATTTTTTATCATCATAAATTTAGAATTTATATCTAAAAACTATGAAAACTTTCACCTTTTCAACTATTCATGACGATTTTCATATCAAGGCGATTTTGTAAAATTCAGTGTGCGCAGCGGAATATGCAACACACACGTTTTGTGTGCAACTAGAAAAAAGTTAAATATGTTTCTCAAAATGTAAATGGATGTCACCCACAGTATTTGACTGATTTTGTACATGTTTTGCAGTCATGAACCTTGAAAGGCTTAACTTACTGATTACTAATACACATTATAATATACTAATAATATACACATATGTATATTCGACCAAACAGATCACAAAAATTTATATCTTTTACAGTTTTAGAATCACGTAGTCTTTTTATAAAAATGTTCTAGTCTTTATCAGTTATTTCAGTCCATCAAAAATTATCTTAACCATAAATATTTTTTTTCCAATTCTACGAAATTTAGATTAAAAAGTTATTTTTGTACATTGCGTGATTGAAAATTTTATCTTGACAATTTTCACGCCAAGTAATTACAAATCGATTTTGGGAAAACAAATTTTAACTTTCTCTGGCTACTACAATTTTCACATATTCAATAAATATGGATCGACCATGAACCGACCTTCTGCTGTTGATTGCTTTTTTTTTGTCAAAAAGCATTTTTTATTGAATCATTGCAATGCGACGTTTCACAGCTCCCCTCAACTGCCAGAAATGTTTGCCACTAGCGCCATTGTGACGAGAAACGTTTTCCACTCATATCCTGAATAAAATTTAAGTTCGGGTTCCCTACAAATGGGAAATTCTCGATAAACCATCGAAGGCTGACCCGTGACCAATGTCTCGCATCATTAGTGGACTGAAGCCCCTCTATTCGGGCCCCTTGAAACTAGTGAAGCTTACACAATATACGCTTATATATAAGCTTTTATACACCTACGTCAGATATCCCTTGTTAAAACCCATTTATTTGCACACAATTTTAAAGATAAAGTCAACAAATTGGAATGGTAATCTTTCAATATTTTTATAATGTGAATATAACCATTTCCTTGCCGGAGGTATTATAATTTTGTGGAGAAGCTTGTAACCAGGGTGTTAAGCCGAAAAGAATTTTGCTTGCGAATCGTGTATGTGTTATTGAATTTTAATTCTGATTACGATGCTGATTCTGAATCTTAGTTGGTAAGCATGCGGCTCCCATTCCGATTCCCGTTCAAGATTGACCTACTGAAACATGAATAATAGATAGGGTATTGATATGGTCGACATCGATATAAAAATATCGCTATCGAATGCAGCGTTCATTTTTCTCTTTCATTTTGTGCAAACACGATCCCATCAATCAAACAATGTCGTTGAATACAGGTGAATACAGTCGAGGTGAGCAAAAATCACTTGATTTTTAGCGGTCTGCGCGACGATCGATCGGATGCCAGCCACTGTGTTGTGATTAAGGCGATGTTGGAATTTTTGCTGCTCCCTTCGCTTTTGGCTTGGCTTTTTTCGTGTTAGCTCTTCAAGAATTGTTCGAGCGTTGGAGAGAGGGAGGAGTGAGGCGGAGTAGCAAACGTAATCAGGTTTAACTGGTAATGGAGCTAACCAGCCAGGCACACCAACACTCTGCCTCTGCTCTGCTGACGTGTGTAGCGCCAGCTTCCTCCGCTCCCAGAGCGGCAAGTGCCGCACATCAAACGACTTGTTGTGCGCCAATAAAATGTCCACAGTGGTGCGGTGGTGTGGTGGTGCTTCGGCTGATATGCAAACATTATTTATATTTATTTCTATTTCGCCGCTGCTGATGCTTGTTGGTATGGCTCCGCGCAAGTTGCTCGCTGCCTTTTATAATTCCCCGCAGCCATTAAATGAAGCAATGGGGTATACTAAACTAAAGGCGATTACTTTTCAAATTTAATATAATAGCATTCGTATGAAAAAAACGTTTTCGGGGTCTCATAAATACCAAATATAGTGAATAACTTTTTTTATATGATTCCAATTTTTTGTGAGTTATTAATAACTTATATTAAATAAGGTACGAAGAGGAATCTATAGTATGAATCAATTTAAATGTATTTTCGATGAGGGTTGACAATCGAATCAATTGAATTATATATTTTTGCTTTAGTAATATATAGTCATGTCCTTCTGTCTGTCTTTGACAGCTTGGCTGCGAACAGGGTATCTTCTAGTAGAACACTCTTTATTTTTGTATTATAATGTTTAATTACATTAGCACTCAAAGTTTTGTTTTTGTTTTTAAATGCATCACAATAGAAGTTGTTGCTTAATTTTATATTTTGACAAGTGTTTCTCTTGTTTTTAATATGTGTATTTAATTAAAATACTTGTTTGTGTCGTACGTAGTTAAAGTTTAATTAATTGTGCACATAAATAACCTTAAGTGATCTACTTTGATTATTATAATCGACCAAAAAAATTCTAAACAAAATGTAAAAATGGAGTATTTGGCTGTGATGCTATCTAGCCTATAAGCAAAGTGATGTTTATACCTAAAAGTTAATTATGAGTAAAAGAACATTATTAATACAACAGAATGACACTTCAACTTTAAGCTCTTTAGAATCTATCTAAATATATCCCCCAGCTGACTCTTAAAAGTGCTTGGAAATATATAGATTGTATCGATATAATGTGCTAGGCCTATCTATGTCTTATCGCTTATCGATTGCCGGTTTAATTATAACAACTTGTACAGTATCATATTGCAAACGAGAAACTCAATTTAAAAGTGGAAGATTCTTACAGTCCCCTAAAATCTCTGTTTATTCTAATATACATTATAATTATATAAATTTAATGGAAAAGATTTAGAGGTACTTGCGGATCTTAATTAAACCGGTTTTACAAATAAAATACCAAATAAAATGACCGTGTATAAGAATTTTAGAATTATATATGAATGTCTATGATAGCCGGAATCCGCTATGCACAAAATTTCTTACATTATCATTCTTAACGTTTCGCGATTCCATTATGAGTTTCCATTGTCGTTAACGTGTGAATGGCAAAATTATCACTTGATTTAAATCAAACAGTTGATCGTAGTATTTTTGGTTTTCTTTGCGAAATGAGAAAATTTTACAAATTGAAAATAATATTTTGATTTTAGCATTAAATTAAAATGAATTACAAAAAATAAATGTAAATACTAAATTAAAATTTCAATAATTCTCAAAATACCTGTAGAATGTAGAATGTACAAAATGTTAAAAAAAAGGACTGGAAACACACTTTAGATATTGTCAACATTCCAGAATCTAAAAAACATAATGGAATTAGGTACAGGGTATTTCTTAGTAATGCACTATCGAACAAACTTTTCTTCTTGGTTTGTTTTTAGTTTTTGTTTTGTTTTTGTTATGCTTTGCTTCGGTTTCTGTTGTATTTATATGTTTGTATGTGTTGTGTTCTCGAATACTAATATTGTACTATTTTTGTGAAGCATGATCTCATCGCTCACAGCTTGTCTTAAACACGCGCAGTTTAACCCGGTGTCTGTCTTGGTTAACTCTTCACACCGCTTACAATTAATATACAAAAATATTAATTTATTGATCGCTTAATGTTAAATCCGTATTCTGAGTTTGCCCTACAATTGCTGGTCATCTGAGCACCTGAATCCTTTTTATTTTTTTGTTTTCTTATTTCAACGATGAAATAAAAATAAAAGAAAAATACTTGCGTTACCTAATATTGTTAACACTATTATGTACACAACTCAATTTGTGGATAAATCTAGACGACATCGCGGCTGATTTTGAACATTGTTAATAAGATATTTGAATAATTAATTATAACAGCTTTATAAAGATTTTATTAATTTATATAATGTAATTTATAAAAACACTTTAAAAAAAAAAAAATAAAAAAAAATAAACTGGTCAATAAGAATGGAGCCTGCAAGGCAGACACTATTTCCCATTGAGGTAATCATTTTATAATCCCAAAGCTAACTTGAATTTTAAGTTGAACAATAAAATATATCTCAAAAATCAGGCTTGATTTATTCAGTTTTTGAATTGTCACTATTATCTTATTTATTCCCTTAATTTAATAAGTGTTTCACGGGTTTTTCAGAGCTTACCTAAAATTAGATATTGCTTTTCTATCGTTGTATATCAGCAATATATAATTTTTAATACCTGCCCAATATTGACTTAAAATTAGAAAATAGAATTATAAGAAAACTCGTCTAAAATTTGGTATTGTAATGAAAAGAGGAATGTCAGAGGACGAAAGTTTGTTAGGTTTGGGTACAGAGCATCTTTCAGTTGGGCATTCGCGACTTAAGAACTCTTCTGCATTTAAATACATTCATTTATAAGTGTTTACGAATTTGCGCAATGGCATATACCCTGTAACTTTTACAAAAGATTAAGAAGGTATTAGAGAGATTGTAAATAGTAAATAAGCAGACACAAGCATTTCCGAACTCTTTAATTATATATATATATTGTGGATTAGCATTAATATCCGAGCATCCTTTCTGTTTGTAACCATGGGAAAGAACAGCCTTAGGACACTTACCGGTCTGTTGACAGGACACTGTAGACTAAGGAGTCACCTGAAAAAATTGGGTATATACAGTAGCGATCTCTGCAGGTTTTGTAAAAGAAAGGAGGAATCCTCGATGCACATCATGGCAGAATGTGTCGCCTTAGCTAGAAGAAGAAGCAGCATCCTAGGGGTGCATATCTTGGATTGCAAAGACATAGAAGACCTCAACCCAACAAATATCCTCACGTTTGCGCGGGGGAGCTGGGGCTGATGGAGGAGCTATAAGCTCAGGGGGCACAATAGATCAAATAGGTCGCGGTGCAGATTCCCCAATAATAAAAATAATAATCCTTTCTGTTTTGTATGATTTTACATATGATTACTTGGATGCCAGACAAAACAGAAGCTATTGACTTAATATATATAAATTCTCGGATCAAGAGGAAGATACTTTCATTTTATCGATAACTTCCCCGTTGCACGAATTGTAAATATTTCAACGTATAGGGTATGCACTAGCCAGCTCTTGTCTTAAGCACTCTTGTTTCGTATGTTTCGTATATAGTATCCGTTTATTTCAGTTCCTTCGGCTTGCAGCCTGCCACAAAATGGGGAAAATGTATTACTCTTAAACATAAATAATGATCGAACCCGAAAGTTTAAAATGAACTATGTATTTTATATAACAATTTAATTACATAAGCACAGATATTGTTAGAAATTGAAATTTAAAGTCTTCTATATATATATTTTATAGCATTTGCATTACTTAAACACAGATAATGGTCGATAATTATATATATATACATATATTTGATTACATTTGCAGAACTCGCACCCCCGCCTTATCAGCGCTCGAAAATGCTGAGACTCCGAGATACAGGTAGGTTTTCTTAATGAATTTTGTGATTCGCTGACTATAAAACTGAAGAGAGGTCCACCCTAATCCCAGATTCCGAGGGAAACACTCAAAACAACAACGAACAGTCGTCGTCAGCATCGTGGACCGTACAGGGCAACAACAACAACAACAACAGCAGCAGCAGCAGCAGCGGCTCCCACCACAGCCGAAGCATTTCAACAAGCATCATCAAAAAGGAGGCGGCGGAGTGCGTCCAATCTTTCACCACTAGTGGAAAAGGTGAGTTCAGTGTGTGTTTCTGTTTAAACGGACGAAACGTGGCCTCTTCTTGATCTCTTTTGTTCTTATCTTCGGAGCGTCTTTTCTTTTTTTTTTTTTTGAGCACTGAGAAAGAGCCAGCGAAAAAAAACCTCCTCGCTTTTGTGCTCATTTTTATACATACAAACGTGTGTACACATACATGCATACATGCATGTATGGTGAGTATAATAAATAAGCATACACACTCTGTGCTGCTTATGTACCGTGTGTGTGTGTGTGTGTATGTGTATGCGGTCGCGTGCGTGTGTTTGAGCACGCCGGCACGGGCCGAGTCAGGCAGGCAGTTGTTCGTTCATGGCGCCAGCTTGCCGCGTCAGGTCGTCACTTTCTATATTGATATTAACTTTTAAACGAAAACAGCAAAAACGACACGAAAATAAATAATGAGCGAAAAACAAATACGAAGGCGTCGACGACAGCAACGGTGACGAGGACGGCGAAGTAGAAGGCAAAAATCTGCACTTACGAACTGTTTTGTAGAGTGTTGCGGGCTGGGGCGGGGGCGAGAGGAGTGGCTGTGAATTGGCTTCGGCCGGTTATCGGCACCATACGCTGTGTGGATTTTGGAGAGGGGTGAACGGAGGTAGTGGCATTATGACTATGATATCATTCATGGCGCTAACCGCCAACGCCGCCGCCACAAAATTGAACAATATGTTTTTTCTCACTTTTTTTTATGGCATATTCGAAGCGAAAAATGACAGAGTAGCTTTTGCATTATTCGAATGGGAAGCGCATTCATCACATTTGTTTAGGAATTTCCTCTGTGTGCCGCCAACAGTTCATTGAAGCAAATTTGCGAAACTCATTAGATTTCGAGTTTTATTATATTTGGGAAAAAATAATCAAAATAACATAAATCTATAACATATAATTCCCATATATGGGGAAGCATTGGTAATATTTTAAATTAATGACAAAGTTGAGATGTGGGTAGGCGGTCTTAAATGGAAAGCTGTTGTTTTTGTTGTGTCTTTTTCTTGTATTTATTTTATAGTGCTCACTGACAGAATAGCCCAAAAGTATTTCTATAGATTTTCGAAATCTTTAAAGATTTTCTATATTTTTGTTATATTTCAATTAATTTTTCAACAATTTCAAAAATACTTCGATAGAAAATTTAATTCTGCCGCATGCATTCTTCTTGACCCTCTACTTTCGATCTGAAGAGGTACAATTAAATAATAAATATACAAATATAAATGAAAATTAAATTAAGTTCAAATCACATTAAAAATAAATTGAAATAAAAAAGTTTAGTTAATACTTAAAACATAACTAATAGTATAAAATGCTACAAATAAATTACTTTGGTTATTCGAATGTAAAATGATTTAACAAATAGTGCAAGGAATTGGGATATCTAGAAAAATGCCGAATCAGACCTCAAAATGTTAATGATACTGAAACTAATAATAAAGAGAAAGGTACGAGGAAAGAGAGAGGGAAAAATATCAATTCTTGCAGTTGTTTCTTTAGAGACTTTTTGGCGAATTTTACTTTTGTTACATTTTTGGCAATGTTTTCATTTAGTTTTGAGATAATTTTTTTTTTTTTTAGATTTTCTAGTTTAAAAAAATGGTCTAAACATTACACATTTTTCAAAATTCAATTGAAAATAATACATTTGAACTATAGAAAAACAATGCATTCAAATTATTAAATTGAAAAATAATTAAAATTTTGATGTATTTATTAGTATTTCAGTATAAACATATTTGTCCATATTTAAACAATTAAACAAATGTATCTTTTCAACTTATTTAATTTTAACTAATAACAGTCCACAAAATACGAATTACGAATTAAATTATTTAAAATTAAAAAGAAACATTAAATAAAAAAAAGGAAATGAAATAAAGAATATAATAAATAGATCCATGGATATTAAAGTGTGAAAGTGTACAATAGTTATTGAAAGGATTAAGCAAGCCAGACATTTTGAAGTGTTTTAGTCGTAGTTTCGTAATAAGGAAAGCAAAAACGTTAAGAGAGAAAAGTGAGAAAGAAAATGGAAAAAAAATAAGCGAGTCTTTAAATATGTGGAGTAAGAAAAGCTTAACACAGCTAAGCTAATGTAATTAAAAGAAGATAGTTGCTGTTGCAGAAATTAAGAGTTACAAATGACTCGAACATCAAGTAATAAATTAAAAATACATTTTCTTTTACTAATGCTTCATAGTAAAGTGACGTCACCCGTTGGACTTTTCTATTGGACTCGCACTGATTTTGACAAAGTTCATTTTTCATTAGATAATATCAACTAAAATAAGCAACAACTGCAAGTGATTGACATGCACTGATAAAATATTACTTATTTTATTTATGGAATCATCATCTTTTGCGGCAATTATTTTCGAAACACAAAAATTAAGTATTTGAAAAATTAAAAACATAATTTCGAAAGAAAAAAAGTCAAAAATAGATTGGTCAACTTAAATAGAATATTTATTTGAAATGTGGTTAATTTTGCGCTAAGAGGATGATAATTGGAGTTGAGCAAGTTGACTTGAACGGGCGCGATGTATGTGTGATGTATTTACACACACATACAGATACACATACACACTTACAAGAGCGACATGTGTGGCCACCAACAAAACTACCAACTTACACTGTGGGGCCACACACACGCACAGGTAGAATATAAAATGTTCTAAATTTAAAGATGATGTTGTGTGTTGTGTGTTGTGCTTTAGCCCCCGTGGATGCGCACTTCTTTATGTACTTACACACAAACACACATGTATGTGTGTGTATATATATATACTATTATGTATATATCTAACGAAGAATACAAAACAAGAGCCGAGCGAACAAGCGGCGCTAAGCATCACATCGTCTCAGATACGAACAAATGCCGCCGTTCGTCTCTGGCGGGTGCCAAAACTGTAGCGGCATTGGCGCCACAGCAAGCGGCGACAGAAACCTGCTACGCCCCTCCCCCTACTCCCCCATCCTCCTCTCTCGCCCATACCCGTGAACTGCAAGCAATGGGACTTTCACACAGGCAGCAGGGGGTTTCTGAGCAACTTATTTTTTAATGTTCAGCATATTTCGATGATAATACTTAGGTAATTAAAATTTCCAGCACATTTAATATGCATGCATTTGTATTTGAGCATGCGTGCAATTCAATTATGTATGTACATAAATTAACTTAATATATACAAGTTCACAAAATAAACATCTGTGGGTAAACTCAACTGATATTATAGATACATATATTTAACTAGGCTTTACAATAGCAGTTACGTCAACTTACCAATCCGTCCCATTGCTAATCTTGCACCCCTTTTCCAGGTTTTGTCGAACCCGCCTTTAATTTAATTCACTTGTTGTAAAGCTATTGCTTTCAAAAGTTCATACACATTTTTATATGTCAAAAATAGCTGACATACATTTGCAATTACTTTCAATCTGCTCTGAATTCTGTTGTTTTCAATTATTATTAAATACAAAAAATAATAATTGAAAACAACAGTTTTGAACTTTAAGAATAAAAAAGATATTAAACACTAAATAATCGAGAAAAATAATTATAAGTTTTAACATAAAACAACAATTTGCCTACACATGTGAAAAATCGAACTTATTGAGGCGTGCTCCCATTTGCAAAAGTGCAAAATCTTTTCGTTTCCATTTTCATAACTGGTGATTTTAATATTGTTAATCAATATCCTACTAAATATGGCCATGCCTGCAACTGCATGTCAGCATCAGAACAACAAGCTATAAATTGAACGATGTTTTTTAATAAGCAACTTTTTATTATAGGATGAAATTCACTAGTTGAGGGTGTTATTATGTTCTTAATATTGTGGCATTTAGTTGCCGATATGGGAATACAATGTGAGGACTGTGCCAAGCTTAAACTTGACTGAGCAATTGCAAAACAAATCTGCTTATTATTATACTTGTTTTAGTCGACTTTTGCGATCGCTTTTGGCAATTGCACACACATCATTAAAATCAACTGTCTGCAAGGAAATTTTAAGAGTGCACACAAAATGCAACTATTACAGCCGTAAGACTGAGAGAATCCATAAGCTAGATTACTCAGAATAAAGGTCAATCATCAATTCTAGCTGAGAATACAATAGTCGCCCAAAAGCAGACTACTAATATGGCGAAATCTTTCAGTAATAGCTATAAGCGAAGCACTCACCTAAGCCATGCTATGCCAATATCTAGGACAGGAGGACCTCCTCTGTCAAGTAGGAATAGGTATCTGTTCAACACTTCTTTTTCTCCTGCTTTGCACTTGCCAGGAAGATCGATCTATCGCAGCTAGCATTTAAGAATGTGAGCAAGACTAAGACTAAGCCTAAGCTGCTCTCTTTCAATTTTAGATCGAGGCGCCTGCACACAAGCGTGGTGCCAGGTCGCCTACTGGGAGCTGGCTCAGCGCATCGGGGAGCTCTTCCATGCCACGAAGCCAGTGCTCAATATTCACGCAGATGGGTCCGTCGACTGTGCCGGAGAGAGCCTCTGTCTGCGTGAATTGCAGGGCAAGGGGAATCAACGCGACTCTGTACAAAGCACGCGACAAAAAGTGGGTCTGGGTAAGTTGAATCAGTTGAATACGGTTACGAATAGATGTGGAAATCGAAATGGTAATTGAATTTGTTGCAGGTGTAACTCTAAGTGTGGAAGGTGGCGATGTGTGGATCTACAATCGCAGTAATGTGCCCGTATTCGTGGATTCCCCAACACTGGCCGAACGCATGGATCGGGTGTGTAGAGTGATGCCTGGCCACTGTCTCAAAGCCTTCGACACACACAGGTAAATATATGAAATGAAATTAAATATAATAAATATTAGTAAGTGTGACTCTCCTTCCAATTCATTAACAGGGCTCTAGTGCTGGCTAGCCAGCAGTCGCAACCGACGCATCTGGGACCAATTGATCGGTTTAGCATGAAGATTAGCTTTGAGAAGGGTTGGGGCAACAAATACAAGCGGCCGGACATTATGGGCTGTCCCTGTTGGCTGGAGGTGCACTTCTGTCAACTGCGGTGACAGTGCCAGCAGCAGCCGGCGGGCGCTACAACTGCGATACGTTTGCTTGATACAACCACCAGCAACACCACCAACTCCACCAATCACATGTGTTGTAGGCCACCACATGTGCTGCAACGGTCGCGGCAACTGCAACAAATACTTCGGAACTTGTTGAAGAGGCTAGGCAGTAAGGCGTGCATCTTGAGACTACCGGAAATTATTAATACAAGGAGTTTCAAATTGCAGCAACCGGATTAGCAAGCAAGCAAGTAGGAGGGCCCCACAACAATGGACTGCAAATAATATATATATATATATATATATATATATATATATATATGTGTATATATATATGATACTTTAAAAGTTTAAAGAAATGTTTCAATTAATTGCTAAATGCCACATCGAAATTAACTTATGTATAAAGCATGATGCGCAACGACGAAGCTAGAAGTGTTAAATGTGTTAAATTCAAATAGTAATTCATTGTTAAACATAGCTAAGATTAGCTACAATTAAAATCCTGTGATTCACTCTATATATGTACACACCTACATATGTATGTATGTACACAAACACCACACACACACACATCCAGTATGTATGTGCAGGCACAAAGAAAGAACTTAACCTCGGTAATTTTAAATGTGTGTAATATTCATGTTCATATCTAATTTTAAATAATACGAAGAAAAAACACGTTTCACGAATAACTGCTAATATTTCTACGGGCATTCTACTTAATAATCGCCGTAATATACGCATATAGACATTCGAAATTCACCATTGTAATGATGGCTTATGATGGATTTTGAATTCACATATTTATTTCTCCTAGTGGCAGCTCAAAAATTCTGTACAAATAATGTTAGCCCGATTTTCCTTTTATGGTTTTATAAATTGCAACACTCGTTAATACTGCAAAAGCATTATCTAACCCATCCAACTTTTCTGATTTTATTTGAAAATCCATTAATATTCGTGGTAAATTGATTCTTTTTTATTAAACACTGAAGTTTTTAGCTGTTTTTTTAATCTTGATTTATGTGTTTGACAATATTTAGTGTTATATTAAACCGATCAAACAAGCTTTTGCTTAAAAGTCATTTAAATAAGCCAAATATAAATTGATTTTTTACTAAATACAATTTTAATCATTCTAGTTTTAATTTGCATTAATGAGTCCATCTGGTCAAATCTAAATTTAATTATACATTCAAAGCACCATAAATCGATTGTAAACCGAGTTTCATTGGGATTATCTCAGTTTTGAAGCTATCCGGGTGAAGCTTGGATTATAATCGTTTTGTTTCTAAATTTATAAACGATTTTTGGCGGCATTTTGAGCTTCGCTTGATCGGGTATTTATAACCAGACATATTGTAAAATATGTAAAGACTGGATTTGAAAAACCATTTTGCAAAACCTAATATTATTTAAAAAAAAAAATAGCTTCGAAATGTATTTACAATATTTTGTTCTGCAATTAATGTCATAGTGTAATTTGTCGTATCAATCGATCATGCCCAAGCATTTTTTTTATTTTATGTTGATGTAATGATCGATTTTTAGCTGTTTTTTTATTGTTTTCCTAAGGCCTTAGTAGTATTATACTCATTTGCCTTTCAATATGAAGGAAATGCAAATTTGAGCAAACTGAAGGCATTTCCAGTAAAGCTGTGGAAATTAAACTTGGTCCATGCCTGATTCTTCCGGGCTGATGAATATTGTAATGAGAAATACGTATTTCAGTAAAACTTAAGCTCACTCCAGATCAGATCAGAATCATAATCCGAACCACATCAGATCAGATCAGATCAGATCAGGTTGCCATTTGCCATCTGCCCCCTCGAAACAATGAAAGTTCAGAAAGTGCCTACTCATATGTACGTACATGCATTCATATGTACACAAGTACATTTTAATTCCAAAAATTTATTATTATAATAACCATACGCCCTTTTATAAAAGCATTAAGTACATACGCGAGTACATACATACATGTGTTGTAGTAAGAAAGCTGATTTTAAAAACTGCTTGGACTTGAGTCATTTTGAATTTATGCAACGCATATGTATATGTACATACTTATATATGTATATACTTACAGTATATATATTCAAAATGATCAAATATTTAATCAGCGTTAATAGTTGTAGACCTAATGTTAAGTTTTAAGAAATATTTTGTAATAAAATTTCAATATATTTACAAATTTGGATTTTTCACTGTCATTTTCTTAATGTAACCTAATTGCCATAAGTAATATTACAAGAGTCTCGCACTCTTTTTTATTGAATTGAATTATTTATATAATTTATTTTTTCATTATTTATGTGATTTAGGATGACTTCTTTTGGCGCAGTTCCGCTTATTAAAACTATCAAAAATTAAGTTGCCTGTTCTATCTTCTGACCTTAGGATTAACTACATTAAATTCTTACATATTTTAATTTGATGTTATGATCATCTCAGTTAAGTATATTCCAAATTTGAATGTCATCAGGGTTAGTGAATATCGATCTTATCGCATATTTTTAGGTAAGTACTCGAATATTAAGCAGCTATAGATTTCAAGATTGTTTTGCTTTTATGAAAAGCGTTTCACAGAAAATCCAAAAAGTCTTTATTCAATATATTCAATTTATTTTATGGGACAGGCAGAAGTATTCCGCCTAGTTTCTTGCATAATCCATTGGCATTTACTCTTCAAAACCATTACAGTATCTGAGCTTATATAGATTCTATTCTTGGCACTGCTGCTCTATCGACTATAATCTATAATCCAAGATAAATATGTATATAGAATTCTTAGAATTTTGAATGAAAATAAATTAAAGCCCGAAGCTCAAGTAAATATTCAGTTTGTGAAGAAAGGGTTTCGTCTCTTGCGAAAAAATTTATTTTATTATTGACTTATTTATTTTCTTAGTTTTCTACCGCTACACGGTGTTCTTAAAATCAGCGAAAGAGGTGAAGAAAGATTAATTTTATTTGTATTCAAAAATTGGCTAGATAAACCTTAAGTTTCCATTATTTTAATCGACAATATTTGGGAGCCTTTAGCTGTTAAACTCCATCAAAGAGCGGTAATTTCTCGGAAATGCCCAATCGAGTCCTGAAAATTTCAAAAATAAATATATTCAGTAGCTTAAACCTATAAAGCCCATAGACTTCATCCAATTTTAACTCAGATTTGCATATCGATAGAAAGATGTCGGTCAGGCCTTCCTTGCTCCATAACTCACTAAAACCTGAAACATCAAATTTGGAATGGCTTGGCCAGAAATTTTGTTCACAAATCTTCGATACAGACGGATCTGTAGATCTTTGAATTACTGTTACTGAACTGTTATATTTCATACGTTTTAAATACTTGAATTTTTAAGTTGAAATATGAGCTGAAAGTTGATAGTGAAAAAACAAAAAATGTTCATATAATCGCTATATGCCCATTTTCCAACATTGAATGTAATTTTGGTTAGTACGCTAAGATTATTAGCAAAATTTTAAGAAATCTATCAATCGCTGTGAATTCAAACTCGCATCTCAACATTAATAGGCATTTCATAAATAGATTAAATACATGTATGAAAAATAAATTACCCCTGGACCCCCTTAACTTAGGAGTACACTAAAGTCATCATTCGCACTTTTGATAACGACCTTCAAATCAATGTTACAAAGGACTAGGTGTTGGTCAGTTTTGTTGAGAGAGGTAAAAGGGTATATATACTTCAACTAATATGACTCTCAATTGGGTATAGAGAAATGTGTAAATTTTAAAAGAATATATACATTTTATTAGCATACATCTAACTATTTAACTGCAATTATTCAATCACATAGTCCTGGTCGAAGTCATATTTATCAGCACTCGTCGACGATGAACTCAAATTGAAGCTGTCCAAAACGTCGGTGATTTTTGAAATTTTCTTCTCGGTACGAACATTTTGTTTTTCTTCTTTTTTTGCAGCTCTTTGATGTTTTTGTTAAGCGATTGATTCTCTAAATAAATAATAATAATTATTATTTAGATCACGACACAGATACACTGAAATATTTACCCTCTAGCAGTAGGACGGGATCTGGTTTTTCTTTCTTATCGTCGTCTAATTTCCTCTTTCGACCCTTTGCCGGTGGTTCATCTTCAGCTATCTGTGCATCAGCCAACTGTGTATCTTCGCGAGGCACTCGTATCTCGAGTGGACCCGTAGATGTTATCTCCATAACATCATCCGATTTACCAGGGCATTGGTTCAGTAAATCGGTCTCCATCGATTCGAAGTTTTCCACATCAAACTCTCGCACCTCTGAGTGGACAATCGAGGCACTTATGTGTACATTTTTATTATCGACCACTTCAGGCGCTTGTGTACAGTATTTAATCTTGCCAGTGTTCCAGTCATTTAATACACTACGTGCGGCCGCCACGACATCTGGTACACCTTTCTTTAAAAATTTCCCTAAAAATTAGATTGACGGGTTATTAGAGAGCTGGAATAAATAAATAAGGTTTACTTACCCATTCTGGCAGCCTTCTTGGCAAAGAATTCTTCGAAAGTGTCGTAGTTGGTAATGTCATACATTTTACAGAAGTACTCTTTGCTGGCTCTTTTCAAAACACTCTCGGCAATGCTGAAGGGATCCTTGATGTCTCCCACACGCTGAGCATTCTTTAAAACGGCATGTGAGTTGGCGTTGCTTTCATTGGCAATACTCGTGAAAACAATACCAGGACAATCAATTAGTTTGATCTTTGAGTCAAGCTCAACCTCTTGCATAGCCCTGCAAAAACACACATTAGTAAGCTATATTATCACTGTTGCCAATTGAAAGTATTAATTAAAGGCGAGAGTGCTTTAGTTCAAATTAAGAATTATATGTGCTTAATAAATTTACATTTAGTTTAGTAATTTTCGTTTTATAGTAGTAGCAACTGCTTTTGCTAAAACGGGAAGTTAATTAAAAACTATATTTTGTGTGTGGAATAGTTTAGAGGTTTTTATATTTTTTGTATGGCGGTTTAAAGTTATGTTTTTATGCCATTTAAATAAACACCTATATGAATAAAATTGACAATTTCATCATGAAATTAACTATTATCTTTTAGGTTTATATATTATCTATCTTATATCTATCTATACTTATGCATGCAGTCATTACTATATATTATATATTACTTACTTAGTCACCCCCGGAGTGCTGCCCACCATGCAGGAACGCCCTCGGGTCAATGAGTTGATAATGGAACTCTTGCCCACATTGGGTATGCCAACAACTCCGACGCGAATCGATGTTTTGATGCCCTTGTTGCGACAGTAGTTGGCTAGCATGGACATAAGCAATTCGGCTCCGATGCACACCGCACCCTGCATGGCTTTTTCGGTTTTCATTTCGCGCATTTTCCGACGTCCCAGTTTGGATGCCTGATCCTGAGTGGAGGCCTTAAAAGCTGTGACGGGCAAGCTGCGGCGAAAATATTTTATCCAATTGTTCAGATTCTCCCTGGGGACAAGATCGGCCTTGTTCAGAATGAGCACCAGTCGCTTATTGCCGGGAGCAGCGCGCACAGCCCTCTCAACCTCATTGCAACGGGTGCCGAGAGGATCCCGAGCATCGACTACTTCCAGGACAACGTCTGCATTCTCGATAACCTTGCGAAATTCCTTGAAGTACTGCTTCAGCGACTGCTCTTTGTGGCTGGCATTCTTGTATTTCTTCTCATTATCATCGGCAGCATCATTTTCATGCATTATTCCATGAACTGTGCTCCTCATATCGGCATCTTCGACCATCGCCTCCAGCGACTTGGTTTTCTTTTGCTCGCGCTCAGCTTTGAACTTCTCCCGGCTAGCCTGGCGTTCCATCTCTTTGCGTTGCTTGGCCTCCTCCACCTCCTTGAGGATGTCATCCTTGAATGGGCAATTGTTTGGAATCTGTATCAATTTCTGTTTTTTACTGCCCTTCTTCGTATTCTTTTTGGCTTCGCGACGTTCCTTTCGATTGTGTTCTCGCACTTTTTTGTCAATTTTGTGCTTGAGTTTACCAGTCAAACGCTTCGATTTTTTTGCTAAAAGATATTATGTATATTAATTAACATATTTGATTGTAAATATAATGCGAACACTAACTCTTTAATCGCTTGAGAGCCATTTTAACTGTGCAATATTTTGCTGTTGCACCCAAGAAATAAAACACGTGCACGCAGAATAGTTGCTCCTACTATCGATAGTACGTTATTATTATTATTTTACAATCGATAGCTGTTTGTACTATCGGTAGTAAAAATCACTTTTTATTTCCAAACGCGCGCAGATTTCGTGACAACATTTTAGCACTCACCTCATACCAAAATAGCTAAAATATTCAACTTAAGATGATAAATTGTTCTTAATTTTTCAACAGTACCACGAACGTAGTAGTTTCTTTTCTCTGTAAAAATTCTTTGTTAAAATATGAAATTCGTTGCTTTTTAGCAGTGCTCAATTTATGATTTACAAAACTTAGCCGTATTGTTACAGAGAAAGTGAATCAAAAAGATATCCAATTAAAATCTGAAAAAACTTATTTAATATAAATTATTTTATTTTACAAACTTAGGATTTAGCAATAAGTACTAAACAGAAAACATATATTATTAGCGAGTAATAACATAGGCCTTCGAATCGAGGCAAATAAATTACTATTTTATATTATTTCTAATTCCAGTTCAAAAATTGTTCAATTTTTTCCGCTATTCTGATCTAATATTGTTATAGTATTCTTAGTTATGCTAACTAGACGTATATAATATTAGTGCACTGGATAATTTATAAAGTAAACTTTTAGCAAAAATTAATTTAAGATATTTATTTCCGGGCCAGAGATCCAAAGAAAATTACATTTTCCAACACTATCAGCCGTATTCCAGAGTTGCCAGATTCCGAGTCTAGTGATGTAATTATACAAAATAATATTGGTGATTATTTATTTGTAGAAAAATGTCAATGAAAACAACAGTTTTGGCTGGATTCCATTATATGAGGCAATGTGCGCATTATGCGATAGCCCCAAGAAACTCGTATTTACACACAAGTGCATTCTTAGCGAAGGCAGAGGATCGCAAAGAAATGCTGGCCTCTCTGCCGGCTAAGGACGAGGGCACAATTGGTGAGAAGTCTGTCGACATTGACACGCTGATCACCCGGTATGCATAAACATAACTTATTAATTAAACATAAATAAAATATTATTCACTTTTGGCAACAGAAAGGAAAAGTTCTTTCCCGATGCGAGCACGGCCACGCAGCTTTTCAATGGCATTCCCTTCAACGAATTGCCAATTTGCAACATTCGAGTGTCGCCCAACAATACAATTATTTCTGTGACGGACTATAAAGGTAAGTATCTTAATTTATATGTATATTAAATATCTGTAATTATTTTTGTGTTCATTTGTAGGTGTACCAAGACTTATAAGATCATGCGGCATTGAAGGTTTCAAAAATACCAGAAAAGGCACAAATATTGCTGCACAAGCAACGGCTGTCAGCATCAGCGCAGTAAGATTTTAAGAAATTTAGATTTAGAATATAGATTGCTAATATTTTTTTTTTCGTTTAGAAAGCAGTTGAACTTGGCTGGAAAACAGTTCGAGTTAAAGTGCGCGGTCTTGGACCTGGACGAATGGTGAATGTTCTTATAATTGGCTAAATTGAGTAGAGTTAAATAATGTTTTATTTTATTGCAGTCGGCTATCAAAGGTTTGCAAGTTGGTGGTTTGAATATTGTTTCCATTACGGATAACACGCCTGTGTCCTGGAATCCGCCGCGACCTCGCAAACAAAGGAGTCTGTAATTAATTATAGCCAAAAGTTTACAAAATGTGAATAGCTATACATTTAAATTAAATTTAATAATTTGAAAATCTGCTTTACTTTTATTTAATCATCAAATATTATAGGACATTGAAAACTACAATTATTCTTGTTCATTTTAATTTAGGTATACTAAAAATATATATACGTATTATTATGTATACTACGTATGGGGTATATATATGATATATGCTTTTAACACTAATGATCTTTCGAATTCATAAAGTAGATGCTGGCGTTGGCAACTAGTAATTTTAATGAAGGATATCAATCATAATGGTACCCTCGCAGAGGATATTAAAATTTTATCGCGAATTGAAATGCAAAAGGGAAGCATATGCGAATATGCATTTATATATATAATATTGATATAATCGATAAAGCCGTGCCCATTTGTCTGTTTAAGGCACTTTAATATTTTTCAGTATTTAAATGAATCTTGGGATATATGTATATATTTCTGATGCGCATAGTAAATATGTAGGAACGTGTACTAAATATATAGCTAAAATAATAAATTCAGTATGCAAGGATAAAAGAAAACTCCGTTACGTATATAAATATTGTACAACAGCCAAATTAATTTATGTAAATGTTGGTGTTGAATTTTTTTATTTGTGCAGACAATTTGCGTTAACAAAAAATATAAGATAAAAATAATTAGTGCAGCAAAAACTTTTTAGTAATTTATGGCTGCAAGATACATTTCAACATATTTGCAATATATTTTACGGCATTCAAAAATTGTTTGTTTTTAGATTTGTTTAGTTTTGTTTGTATGTTTTGGTCGCGATTACATTGAAGCAATTCCAATTGTGAGATCATCATTTTCGTTTTGAAAGACTTTGTTAGATCGACTTTGCACAACATCTTGACGCCAATTTTATGCATTTTTAGCACAGTACACGGTATAAATAGAAAGTGCTTATAAAACACACAAATACATCAATGGCGGAAAGAGTATTCGGTGGAATAGGACAAAAGACGAGGGTATTGAACTATAGCCTACCAGAGAGACAAGAAAATGTGAAGTTGAATCTGAAATCATTTTGTCCATAAAATTGACTCTACAATACGAGTGACTGTGGGCATAGTAATAAAATATGGACACTATATAGCTTCTACAACTTTCAAGTCCTTATCATCATGGCCTGAAAGCCAACGAGTTATAATATATTATAATATTTTACAAAACGAAAAAATAAATTTTTAATTTTATTAGATTATCCAATTGCTAGTCCATATTTTTAATTTTAGGAAATAAATGGAAATGTGGTAAGTCCACACTCAAATTTTGATGCTTTAAATACTGTTAAAATAATAGGCTACTTGTGTTTTTTTCACGCACTTTTGTTTTATGTTTATTATTTTGTTTTCTTTTAATAATATTTAAATTGTAGGTAAAGTCTAGAAATCATATATACAATCTATTAAAGTACAATATCCAAATCAATCGTACAATATATATATATATATATATATATATATATTGTATATATATATATATAATATATATATATTCCCTTTTTACTTAGCCTATTTAAAGTAACATTATCGTTGCATAATGACACACAAATACATGTATGCATATGTGTAAATTATTGCATATATCTGTTGCATATTCTTGTTGAAATACATAAACACATTCACCAAAAATAAACGTAGTTTACCACGTGTTAATTTGGCACCGTTCGTGATACTTCGTCACTAGTGATACACTTTTGAAATGAGGGATTCATTTTTAAAATATGAATTTGTACATATATAATCGATTAGTTGTAGAAATGTTTGATTGGAATGATTAACAATATGGAATAGAAAATCTGAGTAGATGGTGGCGGATAGCGGATTTACAAAATGTATGTTATTGGTATTAAGACTGATGTGCTGGTGCTGGTTCAAACTAGTTGTCATGAAGCTGCTGAATACTTTTTAAATTGACATTCGATGCTCTTCCGTAATATATGATGCATGGCCTTATAAACTGGAATCAATATGCATTTTCTGTGCGCATTGATTTGATTGCCAGGAGGAACTGGATCGGAACTCGGCAATTGGAAAATGCTGGGATTATGATCGTCCGCCGAGTCGTCGTCAAACTTTTGTATTTTTCGCAATCGAGTGGACGGGTTCATCATTTGATGAGAGGCACATTTAAAATGTTTGTTTTTGGCATTTGAGTCCATTTCGCAGTTGTGGCAACCGCCGGCACCGTATGACGCATGAAACTGCATACTCGATGTAATGTCGGAAAAATTCGGACTCCGGCCTCTGCCACAGGGATCCTGAGGCGATTCAGTCTGTCTCTCACTATTATTGTCGTCTCGCTTGGGCGTCTCGCCCTCCTCATAGTCCATGAAAGTGCTGGCACACGAGGGCTGGTAAATAACGGCCGAAGCGTGACCAGAGCGACCAGAGTTCAACGGCGTGCCCTGCTCCCAAGTGTTTGTGCGCGGATCATAAACCTCAACGATGGACAAAAAGTTATTGCCGTCAAAGCCGCCGATGGCATACAGCTTGCCATCGAGTGGTGTCAGTGAAAGTGCACTTCGAGCGATCTGAATCGGTGCAACCATATCCCAGGTTTCGTTCTCTGTATTATAACGTTCCACGGTGGCTAGTTGACGTGTTCCATCAAATCCACCCACGACGTATATGTATTGGTTAATGGCGGCCACACCTAAAACGTAAATATTATTTCTCAGTTATTTATCAATTGTTACAGGTAAGAGTGTTATATCCATTCCTCACAAAAATTCTTAATTATTATCTAATACATCAATAATAAATATATTTTGTGATTCAGCAAATTAAATGCTATACAATGACATATTCAAAAATAAAAAGTATTATAAAATTACAGAGTTCAATTAAATATAGACATTTTACACGTTAATACAATGACAGTTTCTATCAATTCCCCTAAATTCATTTTTTCAATTTGGTGCTCCAAATAAAATAGATTGAATAAGTCATTTTAAAATTGTTTAAATTCCGCTTGACTTTGAATTGGAGTAAAAGGTAACAGAAAATAAGATACAGATTGGGTAAGGTTATTAATAAAATGTGTGTTATACACAACTAAATAAGCTCCTCATGGACAAAATTAATTCAATTAAAAGGGGCAAAGAAAAATAGCGTTCAGACCAATCGACACTCAGATGGAAATTTTAAATATAAACAAGTGAGAACATTGCAGTCGAGCGTAAGCCAATTCAAATTTTAGCCGGTTATAGCTCGAATTATTGTAGTGCAATTTGTGCGTCTTTAGTTCTTTACTGCATTTACTATTTGATTGGGCCAGGTTTGGTGTGCTATTCGACCACAGTTTGCATTTAGCCATTTGTCATTTGATCTGAGTCTATTCTTTTCTCTGATTTTAAGCATTAAGATAGCCAGAGGCACACATATACCTTCCTTAACCGAGATGAGGGGTAATAGAGTGCAGTTTTGCAGTTGTCTTCTATAATCTGGTGACCAGACACCATGCTAATTTGCCATCTTGTTTAGAGATTTGCGATGGCTTCTTACGGAGTTTGACGACATCGCGCTGATAGATTTGATCGCCGCTTGGTATTAATGTATATATTTACATTACATGAACTCATAGAAATCTGAAGGACATCGCCAATAACCAGTATTTAAATGAATCTACCAACCAAATTTGGTGGCTGTGCTTTAAAATTGAGGAAATATGTGGCATTATCGATTTCCTAGTGATCGTAGGTGGCAAGTTTCAAGGCTCAAGACAGACAGCATGACGGACATTGTACAAAACCTATACATTCTTATTTCTTCTGTGTCAGAGCATAGATGTCTAACCTGCTCCGCTGCGGCCCGTATTTAGGGAAGGCAAATAGCTCCATTCATTGTTTTCGGGATGATAGCACTCCACGCTGGCCAAACGGTCGTTGCCATCGAAGCCACCGATGGCGTAAAGGAGACGATTAACAACCACAACGCCAACGCCCAATCGCTTGGAATGCATCGACTGAACGAGTGTCCAGCGATCTTGATCTGGATCGTAACTGAGATGAAAAAGTCGGTTAAGTTTTGAGCGCATTTTGAGTGATGGGGATTACGCACTACTCCACTGTGTTGTGGTACTCCATTCCTGCCGATCCGCCCACAGCATACATTAGCTCATCCATAACGGCGACGCCGACACGATGCCGCGGCACTGACATCGGCGAGCATGGACGCCAAGTCTCGCTGACGGCACTGTAACGATCTACCCAGTCGGAATCGTAGGAGGACCCAATGTTATTGTTGCGTCCGCCAACCGCATAGAATTTGCCCTTGAGAAATGCAGCGCCCAGGCCTGAACGAGGAATGCGCAGATTCGGCAAGGTTGTCCAAGTTTTGTCGTCGACATTGTAGGCCTCCAATATATCCAGGGAGTGACGGAAAAAACCGCCCGCAACGAATATCATGCGTGTTGTATTTGGTGTGCGCTCCTTGACGCCGGGACACTTGTGCAGCGTTAAGTCCTTAAAGATTTTTGCCAAGTATTCGCGGCAGGCTGGAACCTTGCGCAGCACGTCACAGTTTTTCATCTGCTCCTTGAGGAAATTGGGCGTCAGGAACTGGCAACGAACCGCGCCCAGAATGTGTTCCATCTTGCTATGCCGATTGTCCTCATCGTATTTCACCCACTTGAGTACGGCATTGTACACCTCGCGCTCCTCCTGCACATTAAGTTCGTCCCTTCGAATGAGGGCTATCAACTGATAAGTGGATAGCTGGAAAAACTCCTCCTCCTGGCACACCTGCGATCACAACAAAATAGGGATAACAATAAGGGTAACAATAACCTGCAAATAACACTTAACACTTGCATACTTTCATAAAGTGCCGCTCTATAAAGTAATTGGCTTTCTTCTGCAGCTCAATGCAGTTATGCTGCTCGGCAAAATTGGCAATGCCAATGGCATTGGTTGGATCCAGTTGACGCTCGAGGAATGCACAGCAGGCGTCGATGACATTTTGCACCTGGAACATTGTCGCTGCGGGCAAAAGCTGGCAGACAGTCACTTCTGTGACGCGGATTTGTCCCGTGTACATAAAGTAAAGGATTCGGGCCATTGCCGTGGGGCATATCTATGAGAATGGAATACGCTGTTCAACTGTTATAGCAACAACAAATTGGAGACGCTATTTGGCTAGTCTTCACTTACCCCCTGCAATTGAACGCGCGACATTTCGGACTCCTTCAGTCCGCCCGTGAACATGGCCTTGAAGTACGGCGAGGCAGCGGACAGCACAACCTTGTGGGCGGGAAACAGCTCCTTCTTCACCTCGAGCACAACGTCTGTGAGCATGCCGTGTGATCGCATCATGAACATCATCTTCAGCACCTCCTTTGCATAGTTCGACATGCAGAATGTCATATCGTCCTCTGTCGCATCGTGGTCATCGATAGCACGTGGAGCGTCGAAGCGGCCACACCTCGTTGAGATGGAGCTACTGTCCGAGGAATGTTCGTTCATCTCAATGTCTATATGGGAATATATATATAGAGAAAATATATTAATTTTCAATTCATTTATTTATTTGGCTATCTATGAGCTTTCAATAAAATTGAAAAATTAATTTATTATAGTATTAATATTGTGTTCTCAATCTACAATTCTAATAATATTTCTTGATTGTTTGGAGAACTCTTTTTATAATTTAAATATGTTATTCGCTTATTTTTAATACTCCAATATATTGCAGTCCGAAACTCCATTGCTGACTTACTGACTGTGGACTGGACACTGTGAATCTCTCCTAAAGATGAATTAAAAAACAGTGAAAGACATATTTGCCTTATAATTATTTAAAAAAGTAACGATTGTTCGAGATTTATACTATATTCAGTGAACATTGCAGGCCCGATAAATAATTCAGATTACAAACTGCGAACTGCTCTCAGCAGATACTCATGTAACCAGAAATAAAAATGTGTATTTTTATTTCTTAAGTCAAATATTTATTCCACGAGTTAACTTTAAGTAGCTTTTAAATTTAATTTCAATTGTTTCATAGATTAAAACATTTTATTTTATTGAATAATATTTATTCCAACCGACTAATAATATTTCTCGATTCGAAGTCGAAGAAATTTAATTGTTATTTTAAAATTAGAGGTTTTTACAAGACTTTTTTAGTCCACACTAAATAGGTGAATAAATTCATAGATCAATCGTGATCAAACTTAAAAATATATTTTATTTACAATAATATTGGCAAACTCATTTACTATGGGAATTATTTTGAGTTGTGAACCAAAGCTAAGCTGTGCACATTCGAAGAAATTCATATGGCTGCAAACAAAGCCATTCCGTCTGTGGTTTATGAGAAATGCCAACAAGTTCTTGCTTTTATGGATAACTACAGACACCCATGAATTGTAAGCCTGCAGCAAGCCAGCAAGCTCTCGACACTGACATAATACTCAGACCTTGTACTCAGGTAGGTGAGAGTTATTTTACAGCAAATTCTACATTGTCATATCCTCACCAGATACACTCCACAAAACAGGTATCGGCAGTGTCTGAATATCAACTGTTGGTTCAAAGTGACAAACTCGGGTAGCGAGAATAAAATGCAATGTCATGCTTAGGCAACAAAATAACACGAAAAGTCAGCGATCAACAGTAATTTAATTAAATGTCATGACTACGCATCGAATGTGTAAAATTGTGAATGACTATCAACATTTTGAATGTTTCCTTTCAGAAATAAATTTGGCAATTTACTCTCTAAGAACTGAAAAGTGTGTTAAAGAATCTTTATTGATGTTATTATAGAGTTATCTACGTTTTTAAAGATTGTGTCACACATAATATAAAAACTTTACTACTATTTGACTTGAATTAAAAATGAATTGAATGAAGTCAATAGTCAGATCCCCTGAACCAGAGTCTTAGCATATCATGAATCGTAAAACTCATCTATACATATATAAACCCAATCGTTATCTTCACGTGTTATCGCCCACCGTGGGCGTGGTCCAAATTCCATAAAACTCGGCCGGACGTAGATATGAATAAACAAACATTTTAAGTTTATTGTTCGCTCTTAGAACAAGAACAGAACAAATTAGCCCTCGGTATTAAAGTATAAAGTCAATAGCCAAATTAAAATTTAAAACCGGAAAAGAAAATTTAAAAATATATATTTATAAATAATAAAAATGTTTTTTTTTTTTGTTTTCTTTTGATTTGTTCCACATTGTTTTTAATAATATCAAAGAAAATAGTATTGAAAATTCACAATCCTGTGTGGAAACTAAGAAGTCAGTTTGTATGGCATAGACCTTAATTCCCGTCTGATTTCACGTAAAAATTAAACTCCGAGATACAAAAGCTGCAGAAAAATATAGCTCCAAAACAATAATCTTTCTTGGTTTGAGGCTTTGTTTTCACTTACTTATATTGAATTGTTTGACATTTGTTGTCAATAATGGCAAAACGTTATTTTTATATTATCAAACTATACTATCGAATTTGTTCTTGGGCATTCTGATCCAGACTTCTAAGATACATCCCAAATTGGTCATGATAGGATATAGCTCTGGTTTCTGTGCAAGAATGATGCTTAAACTACTTCCAAGTGTTCTTGCTGTTATGCTCAGGAGCGTTGTCATTTTGCAAGAAGTCATTTCACTATCTGCATAAAGCAACACACAATTTTCTCAATAGTGCACCTAATAAATGCTGCATTTGGTGTTTGCTATATATTTTGCGTGTATTTTATTGACTTTTTTATACTTTTTGCCCTGCGACTGTGAATGGTGTACTTCAAATTGCACGAAACTGATCCATCAAAATTATTTTGTTTTCGTGTTTGGTTGCCATAAGACAACATTTTCTTATCGATGAGTTCAAATTCCACTATATTTTTTGGCTTGCGAGCTACGCAGCACAACAGCAGCAATTTCAATTGTTGTGCGAATAAAAAGATAAAATTATATATAACAAGAAGGCAGTCACTGCTTAAGGTGAGGCGTCAAAGTATTTAAAATTCAAATAAATACTACTTTTTTTTAATACAATCCAATCTAATAATAATCTAGTTGCATTAATTAGCACGGCAAGGGCAAAAAAAAAAATACGGAACAGATTACAAAATAAAAAATTGCAATTTCATCCACTTTGATTTGCCATATGAAAACTGTATGAAAAAAAACGTACGCTTTAAAAAAGCGAAAATTAAAAGATTTTGTGCTTTCACAAATGTGAATATTTTGTAGTTGCTTAATGAGAAAAACACTCATTTCAAAAATATTGTTAGCATTTCAGAAAAATATTTACAAAAAATATATCTCATTATATTCTTTTTAGAAAAAAACTTATTAAATTTAGAACATATATTTTATATAACAATAGTATTAATCGTTCTAACAACAATAATTAATAATAAAAATTAAGGCGAAAATAAATGGCTTTATTCAAATGTATTTAACACACGTAAAAAAAATGTACACTGTTGACGGTAAAATTGTTTAAAGTGTCTCCAAGTGACAGTCATGCTTCTAACGCAGTTGATTACGCCTGCCATAAAGTCTGTTAAATATCAGATCAGATCTCAGATAACAATTTTTTGGCTCAATATCGATTTCGAAACTAGATTAAACCAACTCAATTTTTAGATCAGTTTAAAAAATTTCAATTAATATTTTTGTTTATTTTTAATACATACAAATAATGATGTATGTGTGTGTGTGTAAACGTGCTTTTGCGATGACTTTGCATAAAAAGCTACTTATCGCGAGGAGTTCCCTTGTAATTATTTTTTATCAACAATGCGTTAACACAAATGCGGTGAAAAGAGAGAGCAATACTGTCAAATCATGATGAGCAAGCATAAATGCACACATGTTCATGCGCATGCACACATACTTCCATACTTGCATGCGTGTGGCTATCTATGCATTTGTGTGAGTGAATGTTTAATTTATAAAAAGTAATCGACGCTTTTTGAGAGAGGGTAAGCGATGAAGAAGAAGACATATACATACGTGCACACATACACGCGCGTACACACATGTGCACACATACACGAATACATATGCATATATATGCATATCCAATTGTTTGCATGTCCAATAAACAACTTGTTGATTTCGTCAAGAGTTTGACGAATAACTAAAAAGAATTGTAAATTAATCCAACCACACATTTAAACGAAACTATGCAAATCTGCATTTGCTTGTTTTACACATGTTATCAGTATTGGGACAGAAAAGACTATATAGAAAAAAACTATCACGTGTATACACAAATGAAGACAAATCTTCATTGTGTGCGTGCGTGCCAAAAACAGCTGATAAATTTGTCACAGCGATTCGGGTACTTTTCTATAGTTGCTATTCACATTTTAAATGGACTTGGATGTCTGCCACACACAACAATTGGGTTACACCAATCTTAGCACGAACACAAATTTCAATTGTATTTAAAAATAAGAGAATACAAGTTGGGAAAACTACCGTTTGTTTTTATTTTTCTCGTAGCACACTCAACCGCAACCGCGAGCAACTCTCAACTAACTCGTTGCGGTGTTGCCACACAGCTAAAACACGAATATGGGTATTCCTTGGACAGATAAGATACAATTATAGGTCACCAATTAAATTTTAATAAATCTAATTTTGACTTGTAAAATTCTTTTATTTTGTATGTATTTCAATGTTAATTAATTTATGTTTTAAGGTCCATGCGTAAACCGCGAGTGGGATTTTTACGATCGGTACGCAGTCAAGAGAACTGAAATCCACACAAAAGTTCCAGCGTTGCCACACTGATAGTTTTTGTGGATTGTATGTATAGCTGTTTAAGTTTTGATTGTGTGTGCGAAATAAAAAGCAATTTATTTTAATGGTCGACACTATAAAAAAATGTGAATTGATCGAAGATCGAAGATAGTTTGAAATGCTTCTGAGGAAAAAAGAGAACTTCAATTTTATTCCATACAATTTTCAAATCTCCAACAAAATATTTAAAAAACAAGGATGGCTAAAGAAAGCGATCTGACTTTAAATATACCAAATGCAACATATTGGTAGCCCAGTTATATTTTAAGTTCGACAAACGAATAAAATGACACACTTTTCGATCTGATTACTTGCATTAACAGATAATAAATAACAGGAACTGTTAAATATATATTTGTACAAGCACAGAGTACCATTATATGTTTAGTTGTGAAGTTACCACATCGCTGAATATGGTAGGCGCAGCGCTGTGATGAAACGCTGAATATGGCAAACGTTGCTAGTGTTGCCACCTTGCGCATAAGTACGTATTAATGTGAATGCTTGTTCAGCATGTGTATTTGTTTTGCCACAGACTGCAGCAAGAATGTCCGGCAAAGCAGCGCCCAGCATTGATGACATTAACCTGGATGCGTTGGTACTGAAGGAGGGCATACGTGATGCGCCCGTTTGCATCATTGTGCTCGGCATGGCCGGCTCCGGGAAGACAACATTCACACGGAGCCTGATCGAGCATGCCCAGGCGAAGTTCAATCCATACGTGGTGAATCTGGATCCGGCGTGCCGGGAAGTTCCGTATGCGGCGCACATCGACATACGCGACACAGTCAACTACAAGGAGGTGATGAAACAGTATCAGTTGGGTCCCAATGGCGGCATTGTAACTGCTTTGAATATGTTCACAACCAAGATGCCCAAGTTTGTGGAGCTGGTGCGTCGTGCCGGCGAACGTGGCCACAAGTGGTGCATCATCGATACCCCGGGGCAAATTGAGGTGTTTAATTGGTCAGCATCTGGGAGCATTATCACAGAGGGACTGGCCACCATGTTTCCCACAATTGTGGTCTATGTGATGGATGTGGTGCGCTCTGCTTGTCCCACCACATTCATGTCCAACATGCTCTACGCCTGCTCCATTCTGTACAAGACGCGTTTGCCCTTCCTGGTGGCGCTCAACAAGGTGAGTGGTGCTAAATGACTCTAAATGAGATTCTCTATAACCAGCTGCTTTTCCCCACTTTCCCAGATTGACTTGAAGGATTGCAGCTTTGTGCAGGAGTGGATGACAGACTTTGAGGTGTTCCAGGATGCGCTCGAAGAGGAGCACAGCTATGTCAATAATCTGACGCGCACCATGTCCCTGACGCTGGACACCTTCTACGAGCACCTCATTACTTGCGGCGTCTCCGCCAAAACGGGCGTCGGCTATGCCCCACTGATTAGCCGCATCCTCGACTGCGTCGCCGAATATGAGCAGGACTACAAGCCCGTCTATGAGAAGATGCGCCTACAGCGCCTCGCCGAGCAGCAGGCAAATCCACAGCCAGCAGCACACATTGACGCAGCGGGTACAGCGGTGCCCATGGGCCTGGATCTGAATGTGAGTATTCTTTATTACACTCAGAGAAACAACCGCCCCACATTTCAGTAAATCGCCATACTTATTAGAAGGTAAATTTGTAAAATTTATGAAGAATTCTCACTGTGTTTTTGGGCTTCAAAAACATTTTTCATATTTTACAAAATTAATATACATAACTTTATAGAGTATTTTGGAAATGTTTTCTTTTTCGTTGTATTACTTCATGTTTAAATTAACTTTTCATTTGCAGGATCCGCCAAACAATACTGACAACAGTATATTCCTCATGGCGCCGACTATTGTGCCACAGCAAATGGATGCAGATGAGGAGATCGAAAGCGATGCCAAATCCAAAGCAGAGGAACAGAATTTTCAGAGTTTCGTACAAGATCATTTGAATGCCCAGCAAATTAAACGAGATAGACTGGAAAGGAATCAGCAGCAGCAGGAATCGAAGTGATTAAAGAAAATTCTTATCAATTGTATTTTTAAGCTCAAAATGAGGAAACACTTTACAAATATATGTTTATACTAGAAAGTATTTGATGGAGCTGCACTGTCGGGTTCATTTTGAGATTGCAGACGATCGGATTATTTTTAATATTATTATTTGGGGGCTTTATGGTCTGCACTCTGTTATATATTTTGTGGCTTCTAAAGTTATAGAGAATTCTTTATATTTCTTTGGCTATTTTCCTCGAGATTAAAACATGTTTAGCTCTACATGCCTAGGTTACAAAATCTTTCCGCTTGCTTTGAGGATTTATGTTTGTCGATATTAACAACAAAAATATTTTAATGAATTAAGACATTCTTGCACATTTTTGTTGACTCCAAGAAATACATTTTAAGGCCAATAATGATTAATATTCAATCGACGGAAAATAATAATTTAATTTAAATGGTTTGCGATCTACAAAAAAAATGTTTTCTTTGCTGTTTTTGCGTTAGATACCTAGATTACACCTTGTAATTATTTTTTTTTTATAATATATTTTCTGTGTCGACTATCTTGATTTAATTCATTTTCTATTAGTGGAATTTAAATAAATAAATATGCTGAGATATATGTTCTAAATGACTTATATTAGTTCATCGCAGTGGCAACGCCAAGCTAGTTTTCTTTAAGGAAATGGGCAGATTTTCAGTATTTCGATGTTGGTATTTTATACTCGCTGAGTCGCTGGTAATAGAATATTATAAATGCTATTTATTTAGTTGCTTATCACTCCAGGAATTTTGATAACTTAGACGAACTCTGGCATAATGAGTGCATCAACGATACGAAAATACAGTGCATCTGTGATATTTTTCCATGGTTCCGGAGATACCGGTCCAAATTTACTGGAATGGGTCCGCTTTCTGCTCGGCCGAGACTTTGACCTGTCGCACATAAGAATCGTGTATCCAACTGCTCCCGTCCAGAAATATACCCCACTAAATGGCCAGCTGTCGAATGTGTGGTTCGATCGGAGATCCATTAATATTGCAGCGATGGAGAGCAAAAGAGCATGTCTCAGTGCTACAATATCGTCCAGCAACTCATCCAGAATGAGGTGGATCAGGGAATACCCTTGAATCGCATAATCGTCGGTGGTTTCTCGATGGGTGGTGCTCTCGCTCTGCACACCGGTTACCATCTGAACACAAATCTGGCCGGGGTCTTTGCCCTCTCCTCGTTCCTCAATCGCCAATCTGTGGTCTATGAATCCCTGGCTAATCGGGATCCGGCCAATGGAACTCTTCCCGAACTCCGCATGTTTCACGGGGAGCGGGATACTTTGGTTCCCCTCGAATGGGGACGGGAGACTTTTGAATCCTTGCAGAAGTTGGGCATCACTGGCACATTTACGCCCTTGGCAAATACACTGCACGAATTAAAGAAGAGCTCGTTGCTCGAATTGCAGAAATGGATATCAATTAAGTTGCCCGCGTTGCAAACTGATATTCAATACAAACTTTAATAAGTCAACGAATACTGTTCCCGAGTCGAAAGCCTATGTTGATAACTCATTATGCTTAGTACATATTACTAAATAGTAATTTTGTAAAATAAAAAAAATAAAAAATACTGTTACTTTTTGAAAGCTTTAGCAGCAGCAAAGAACTTTATTTGATTTTGAATTTTTAACATGATTGAATTTGGAGCCATGCGTGGCTTAGTATAAATAGCTTATTGTTAGTCTATAATTAAATTTCCACACTATGTTAAGTGCAGTTTGAGCTGCAGCAGCCAGCGCTAGCAGCGCTCTCATTGTACCGCGCTCTATCTTCCTCTCTCTCGATAAGGGGCGTTCGGCCGGTTCGGTTATTCGACCCGAAACAGAATAAGGCCTATGGTCACAAAAAACACGTAATGCAGGTTTTAGTCGATTTGACGCCTCAATGTATTGTCTGCTCAGTGGTATTGCTTGCGAATCGAATTAGCAATGTTAATTTTTCGCTGCTGTCATATTTTGCTGCAAGGTGGAACGAGGTGAAAAGCTATACAAGGTGTCGACCTGTTAAGCAGTTGTTTGCATAGTGGAAAATAAAAATTGTAGAATATGTTTCATTGTTACGTATTTCATAAATATTCGATTAATTACAGCATGCTGTAAGGCAGCCAAAACTTAACAGCTGTTAAGTATGGTGCAGAGAGAGAGAGAGAGAGAGAAAGAGAAAGAGAGAGAGACAGAGAGAGAGCGCGCGCTGTTATCGCTTGCAACTGCGCGGCACTTAACATAATGTAATGCAATTACAATTCAATCAACTACGTTGTGCGGCGCTAAATTCAAATATACACAGAATTTTAATTAATAATTGTTTGCTGCTGCTGTGAACAAATATTTATTTTCTACATTTCAGTATTTGGCATGAATCCGCAACAATTTGATGCACCACACAGGCAGAGTTTTCCACTGCTTTTTCTCTCGTCAAAGTTTTCTCCGGCGTAATGAAAACATAACTCCTCGTTGGCATTTATATTTCGTTTGGCAAAGATTGCTAAAAGAAACATTGTTTTAAATATATAATATATATATATTTAGAATCGCTTACCTATTTTTGGAATTGGACAATTTGTTCGCACAGCCAAAATCTCACAATTTGGCTCACAGCTGTGGTTCAAATAACGACCAATATTTCCACGTCGAGATGGATCCACAATAGTTATCCCGAGTAAATCGGTCTTCGTCTTATGGCTTTTGGGTTTAGCGTATTCACATAGATATAATATATAATTCATTAATCGGTTCTTATCAATCAATTCGAGTCGTCGCTGGGCCTCTGGCAGTGTTAGAAGCTCACCTGCATATTCACAGATGAAGGCTCCGCGGGATATTGCAACACTGGTGCGCAAACCTTTCGATTTATACAGTGGGGAATTATATATTTCCAGTTTTTTTCTTGGTCCAAATTGCACAAGTCGATTTCTGCATTGGCTTTGGTCACATTCACACAGATCATTGCACTCAACGATAGTGGGAAATCCTCTGGCTGCACTGGGAATTAACACCAATTCTCCATATTCGGCGTTGCATTCAAGGCCACCGCCATGACAACAAACTGCGCTGTCTTTGCAACTAGAATTACTCGTGCATTTACAACACAGAGTCAGCTGACAATTGTATTCATCTTGCAGGTGCTTAAACTCTGGGCTGCCATCGTTAGGCATGAGCACATTTTCCAAAATATATTCCACATTCTCTCCGTGCCCGTATTCATCATCGATTCCAATGCTTGTTTCCATAATAATAAGGAGGGAAATAAACGGGTTAGTGATGCCGAAAAACGGGTAATATTAAAACTATCGATTATGGCACGGCTCCAGTTTCAAAGAACCATTCATCGATAGCACTAGGTATTGACACTAAAGCCGATGGCGTGACGATTTTTGAAGTCGATTTGTGCGCCATTTACCTCTTTTAATTTATAATTTGAAATATTTAACAAAATAAGGACATTACAAATGAGCGATTATAAATCCTGTAATTCCAAATAAATCGAAATAAATGAGAAGCATATACCATTTTTTTATAAAGAGTTTTTCGTGCGTAACTATTTTGACTATCGATCATAGATCTTAAATATTAAAATTTTAAATAATTAATTATGAATAGGAAAAATTAAGTAAATAATTTAATCGTCGTGTCAAAAATTGGGAATATTATCTGTGCTCTAAATGGAATCAGATATTTTTTGAGTCAACAGTTATGCCCACTTTTTCTCTTAGAAAATATTGCTTAAGTTTTCTAGATTGAGATCAGAGTTGGTCCGCTCTATAAAATTTCTGGCGGTTTTTTGTGGACCGATTAACCACAAAAAAGGAACAAAAAAGTGAAAATAATAAAAAGATGATACATTTTAAATTAAGAGTCAATGTGCCTAATCGAACAGATTTTGTATGCAGTAAGTTTTTAGTCGATTTGACTTTGTCTGCTTAGTGCTGTAAAGTCATTTTATTTTATTTTTATTTAACATTGAATATTTGTTTAGTATTTTTATATATTTTTTTCGGGTAGGGGACTGGCTTTTTCTCAAAAGCGCTTAGTTGCCATAACAGAAATATTTAGTTTTGAATATCTGTCATCTGCTTTAATAGGATCGCCAAAATTGTTGACAAGGGATAGATGTCCAGACATTGGTTTTTTGCTTATGTTTGCGGCTAACTCAAATTGAAATGGGACATATCAATGCGATAAATTGCCAGCACGACAACACTGTGCAGATGCTATGCAATCCGTTCCACTCATTCCAATTATAAGCATTCTCTGTCTTTCTCTTTGTCTTTCTCTCTCTCTCTCTCTCTCTCTCTCTCTCTCTCTCTCTCTCTCTCTCCCAGGCTCTCATTTACTACCAACAATTGGAAGAGTGGATAAAAGTGAAGTATTTTGATTATAGTGAAAATATTTCGGTATTTTGCACCGTTTCTTTAAAAGTTAAATTTTTTAAAGCTCACAAAGATGGATTTCTTAACCGATCTTCTTACAATTAGGAAACAAATTTATTGTCTTTTTAAATACAAATCGAAATCCAAATTGAATTAACCTAAGTTTATTTATTTATTTAATGTCAACTAATGATATAGAAAACCACAAAATAAAAAAGGAGTTAAATTTAATTAAAAATAAAATGTAATATTTACATTTAAATTTAAAATATAAGAAATATTTTTAATTTTTGAGGGTATTGAACTGTAAAATTATCCAGCATTTATTGCATGGAAAACCCTGAAAATTCCAATCAGGCAACAAAAACAGTTAATATGAATAAACCTCAAGGCGGTGAATTTCAACAGAAAATATCAAGCATCAAGAATCACTTTTAAAGAGTTTTGCAGATAGAATGGGAGGGATCGAGGGATCGACGAACAATGTTCAAAGCCTAATGAGCTGTAGAAAATCCGATCCAGCATTTGGCTATTTCTTAAGTCTAATAGATCATATTTTATGAAAATAAATGAAAATTGTATTGACGCTTTCAGATAGCACATTCAGACAGCAAATCAGGCAACCTAGCTTAAAACCCTTCCTCACTATTTGTTTTTTCCCGTAATCCGATAAGTTTAATTTAATTCCACGTTGGCTTTTTAAGTAATGTTTATTTAAAATACACGTAATTAAATATAGTAAGCTCGATATTTATATTTTTACTTCCCTCCTTAATTTTTTTTTTATTTGAGTTGTAATTTACATTTTATGCACTGGATCTGCTTACATTTTCTCAGGGAATGTAAATAAACTCCTGTAGAAATTTCTGTATTGTTTCAAACTTTTATACGATATCCGGTTATCATAGGTAACTCAATTAGTACGCTATGCTCCGATACCGAAAGCCATTAACAATTACATTTAATTACTCCCCAAAACCCATTTCGAATTTATTTTTTGAGTAACTTACTGCTGTGACTGATGCTGAGTTGACTGCTTAATTCATTTAAATAAATAACATATTTTTAAGATAAGTAATCAGTTAGGCTTTAAAAACAAACACCATTAAAAATTAATATATAAACAGCACCCTATATTAATAATTAAGTTAAAAGTTCGTTATGATCTCTTAACTAATTGATAATATGAGTATTAGAAATAAGAATTACATCCTTACATGCAATAAAAATTACTGTTTTTTTAAATAAACATCAACATATCACACAGTTTGTTGTTATTAGATCGTCTAGAGAGCAAATTCTATCAGCAAACACGTTTTTGTCCCCCTATTTTCTTTTCATTTACTATTTCGCTATCAACAATTAACTGGTATAAAAAAAATATAAATATTGTGAAAATTACAGCTTCCTCTCCTTTTTTTATTTCCTGTTCCAGTTCTGGTATTTTATTAAACTTTATCATATAGCAGCCATTGGAACAATCGGTCAAACGATGACTTTTTGTATACAAAAACTTTATAATCTCTGCGCGATAAGAGTCATCTTCCACTGTCTTATCATTCTGAGATTAACCATTTGTTTACAAAAGTATTCGGACGAGATTTACTCGTTATGCGTATTTTATATATAATATATAGCGTCACTCACAACCGAAACTGTACCGTTATAATATTTTGGATATTCGGTCTTAATAATATTGTTCGAGTTCTCTTCTGGTTCTGATTTAATTTCGATCTTTTCAATTTTGCATTTAATATACTTCAATGGAATTTGCGAATAATCATCACTTGAATTATTGATTTAAGAATGAATAAATTATGCACTACAAGCATTAAAACACTTATTTCGAGTCCATGACCGTTAATAAATTAAAGGAAATATTTTGTACCACAAAACAAATTAAGTTTTCTGAAACCAACAAGGCCACCTTTATTTGTACTATACGTATTTGTAGAAGTGAAATGAAAATACAAAATTTTTATTTGAAATTTACTAATTTTAAGAATATTTTTTCATCCGCTGACCAAACTAAAAGAGCGGTATTCTTTATTAAAAATTTCAGAATATTATTTATTTCACAATTTTGATTTAATAACAATGAAATAATTGTTTAATAAATACAGAAATTACAAAAACTTTATAATTTTGGTAAAAAATTTTTGGTACAATTGTACTAAATCTAGCAACTGTGTTTCTAACCATGAAATATTTTAACAATTGTAATAAGTTAATAAATATTTCACAAAGCAAATAGTTAACGAGATCAAATGTACAGAACATTTTTTCTCAATGTACTTTGAAAATACTGCGCTAAGAATCTGTCAAGTAGAAGGCAACTCAACGACTGAGTTTATTTTCTCTCTCTCGCTGCAGCAGCAGCTGCTGCGGCTACTTCGGCTCGTGTCTATGTGAGTAGCGTATTGTGTTCGGCTACTGCGAACAATGAGTATTTGCCTTAGATCAGTAAACCGTGCTTATACTGGTGTACGTGTGTGTATGCTCGTATGTATAAATATATTCACTCACACACATTTCGCTCGTATCACAGAACGCAAATTGCCGCCGCAGTCGGAGAGCTGCCAGACACCACTTGTTTTCAGTTTCTCTCCAACTTCAGACGTGGTAGGTCGCGCGCGGCTGCGTTAGTTCACAATAAGCAATAAAATTAATATAATACAAGTTGTTTATTAATTTAACATTTATTTCAGCAAACCTATAAACCAAAGCAAAATGTGTAAATGTCTGGCTGGTAACGTAGCGTGCTGGTAAGTTTAGTTTACATAAAAAACAATTGTTTGCCCTTTGCCTGTGTGTGTGTGTATATATAAATGTATGTGCATATAAATATAAATATATATGTAAATGTGCGTAAACACTTAAGTACATACATATGTATGTATATGTATGCATGTATAAACATGTTCTGCCCAACCCATCGAGCACTTTTTTAGAGCTTTTGTGTCTAGGGGATGACTGCATATAAAAATTTAAAAGCTAATTTAATTACCAACACTAATATCATATAAAATGTGCACAAGTAAAGTGAAAGTGATACAAGCATTACAGTTGAATGAGTAGCTAAACAAGTGCACACACATACATATACTTACATGCATACATACGAAAATTTAAAGGTACACACATGCACATATGCATACTTTGAATTTAGTGCACCAACAGTTTGTTTTGCATGTTATCATAGTCGAAAATTACAGTAAACATTAGCATATATTGTGTGTATATATGTCATCATTATACTTACACACATGCACAAATACTACATACAGGCAGCAGCTTATTAAGGCATTGGAGTTGTAAATAGAATCAACCGTTTCTACCTGCATACCTGCCCATGTCTAATTCCGATATGTCGCCTATGTATGCGTGTCCCCGTGTGTGCATGTGCAAGCAAAATCAAAAACACAAGCATCCCTACGGAATGAGAATATATGCAGGTCTCCTGATCTTTGGCTCTTATACTTGTATTTATACTTATGCATTAAATTCCACAAGGAATCTGATGAATAAGTTAAATTTGTTTAATTTAAATCTAATATTAAATTTTATTTTTAATTTAATAAATTTTTTGCTTATGGTTTTTTTTTCTGTCGACTGATTTTAGTTGACATTAAATAAATAAATAACTGTTAATTAAATGATCCATTGTTGCATTCTATATGCAACAATTTACTTTATAACTAGAATAAGTAATTATTTACTTTAATATCTTGTCAATATTTCTTATTTTTATACACTGAACCCATTAAAAATAGGTAAAAAGGGTATACTGGTTTTATGCAAATGTATGTAGCAGGCAGATGGAAGCATCCCCGACCCCATATATATGTATATTCTTGCTCAGGCTCAACATCCGAGTCGATATAGCCGTATCCTTCTGTCCGACAACGTCTCATACGTGGAGAAGTCGGGTGAATGTTGAATGTATGATGGGGTATGAATGTGGGGGTGTATGAATGGATCGCTGAGTTGCGTTCGGGGGTCACCAGTCCCGGCTTTATGGAGCAAAACTGGAAGTATCCTTGTGGTACGAGTTCTGACCGGAGGACTGATCTGGTACCACGGGCGTTTGGGGTGTTCAGGGGCGGTCTCGGCCCTCGGCTCTCAGCGCTGTTGTTGGGGATATCAGCTGGCCGCCTAGCGGTCTGAATTCGTTCAGTTGTGAATGCCGCTGTTTGCGGAAGAGGAAAGTGATGACATGATAATCGACGCGAGCGTCATTATGTCTGTGCGCATTCTGCAGACCCCCGTTACCCCGTGACGATTGCGTGTACGTAAATAGGTATATATTTATGTATATGCACGTGTTGCCAGTCAGCTAGGATCAGTTCGGGCTTGTGAATCAAAACATGCGCTGCTAATTTTTTTACCCTTCAGTGCCTGTGCTTGCTATAAGAAATGAGTGCAGCAGACCTGCTCACATTTGGACGCAAAACTTATTATAGGGGAATTTGCCAATAGTTTTAGAATATATTTAATAGCTGAGTTCAGGTCAAATCGAGCTCACTCGACTACAGCACTCTTACTTGCTTTACTTTAAATTTAATATTAAATTTTATTTTTAGTTTAAATCAATCTATGTCGACTGTCGACTGACTTAAATTTACATTAACTAAATAAATAAATGTAAATTGAAATTGAAATAAAAAAAAATGTATTTTTGGTTGGTTTATATATAAAATAAGCTCAATTCATATTAACATAATTAAGATAATATCCACATCCCTACTATATGCTTCTTTTTCTCTCAACACTGTAAATGGCTTAATTTTCACTTCAGTTAAATTTACAGTCTTAGTTAAGAGCAGCCGCAATTTACAAGTTACAAAAATTCGCTAGACAGTAGTGAATTAAAATATACAAAAATATTCTACAACTATAATTAAACCATCCCCTATGAAATATGTGACGAACACATAAGCTAGTATGTCCTTATGACAATATAACAATACTACTTGTATATATGTATATACATATATCTTATCTTGATACACATGAGCAACGTTACGCATTGTTAACCCAAACTATCATCCCTAGCTTCATGTATACGTGTCATTCATACATATATACATACATCTGTCTGTATCTGAATTTAAATGCGTATTTGCCTGGCTCCAGCTTGTTCCGGCTCCACTCGGGCGAGACAATTTGACTAAGTATGTTTTACTACTTGTCTCTCCTCAACCCTGGTAAATGAGCTCACCACGAATATCTTTCAGTTAGCCGACAGCTGGACGCCAACATAACATTTTAATGCGGAAGCACAGAAGTGACCAGAAGTCGCTTTTAGACAAGGGCTGAAAACTTTTTTATTATAAGTAACCACCATATATATTTTCATTAATTCTAAGCTTTGTTTATATTTCGCATGTTGTGTATATTTACGATTGTCAAAAAGCGTAGAGTTAAGTTGTGGAAATACATATAGATGGGTATAAACTGAGCTATATGTATGACAAAAAATTATCTTTTAAAAAAAGAAACAATGGTTAAGGTTCGGATGGGAAAGTATTAGGAATTACAATTTCATACCAAATGAAAAAAGTAATTGCCAGTTAAAAAAGTTTGGCAAAAAATTAAATTTTATCACAATTTCAAAACTATTAGTTTTGCAAGTTACTGAGAATCTGGAAGTATTTAAATAATCTAAAATTGCAATTTTTTTTTATATATAAACTCCTTTTGTTATATAGGGGAAAACAGAAGCTTCCATTCAGAACTTGGTTCGGTAATTCAAATGGTATATGAACTCGATATATAAATATGTTAAATAATAAAAGAATGGACCAGATGTATGAAACACGGAAATAAATGGCATTCCATTTTTGACACATTGTGACTAAATTAATCTAAAAAAAAGTATACAATTCATCAAATATGTACAAATAGCTGTATATGTATGATAATCTCATTCTCAGTACTAATTTTACTTAATCCACTTTTTACGTTTAAATATTTACTTATTTTGAATTAATAAGTTACACTGATTATTTTACAATAATATTCTAATTCACTCATTTCAGCTGCTTCAATTGCGCACTCAACATTCTTGTTTCAATAATTAGTGCGTTCTTGGTGATCTTTATAATAGTTGGATTAATAGTCTACTTTGTTTACTACTACGAAAAGGAGGACGAAGTTACTAAGCTTCATAATGATATTCAAGATGGGATTAAAAATACATTCGACAATTTAAAAAATAAATTAAGCCCATAATCTATAAGGTATGTTGCTGAAAATTATATTTTGAATTTAATCAAACATATAATCAATACTTTATTTTTTTTCAGCACCATCTTTCAATACCAGCCTCGTTTAAGCTCGCTTATGCCTGGTGTTTCATCCTTTAAATTAACCACACTTTTTACGACAAATGCTATTTATTTGTATAGCTTTTTAAAACACAAGTGCAGATGTACAAAAGTGAACGAATAATGGAAAGTTTTTGCATTTTTAGTATTCTTTATAAATACAGTATAAGATTTGATAAATATTTATGTGTGTTTTGATGTACACGAAATGTTCTTTTGAATCTCAAAAAAATTATTTATTTGAATATACAATAAAAAATAACTTTTTAAAGCATAGCCAAAAAATTAATGTATTGATATATAATTAGATGTGATGCGTGTAGTAAGTATTTGTACGGAATTTGCTTCATACAAACAGTTATAGCAGCTTATAAACTTTATTTTTAGAAAACTGCTAAGCAACAGAAAATGTTTATGTTTGACGGGGTAATGTGGAATTTATGTGATTTGATTTTATTTAACAAAAACTTCAAGTATGTGCGTCTTGTTTCTTACTGTTCCCATTAATAGCATATTCACTTAAAAAATATGATGAAAAATACCTAATTCAAATCTTTTAGCACTTTCTGCTAGAGGGCTATAGTGCTTCAACTAAGCATAGTTTTTAATTGACATCTGATTTTTAATTTAAAAAATAACTTCGAATTTACTATCAAAAAACTTTCTTTTGCATCCGATATATTAGTTTGGCTTAGTTTTATTTCGAGATTGTTTAATTAATTAATTTAATTTTGAGATTGTTGTTTTTGATGCCATTACCGATGCTTATTTGTGACATAAATTGGAAAATGTACAACAATCAGACAAACTTTAAGACCAATCCGACCACGCCTTTTTGAGACATCTTTGACATCGAACTATTATACCATATAGATTACAAGGCAAACAATCGTTCACAAAATTGCCATTGACCCAGTGTGCACTGTCACCCCTATTTTCTACTTTAATACTTATATACTCAAAGATATGTATGAAGTTTGTTTGTATGCGGATTAAAATGCGTATTTGTCTGGCTCCAGCAAGTTCCGGCCCCAGTCAGGCGGGGCAATATATAAAATACATAACTATGTTTTGCTATTTCTCTCCACCCTCGTTAAACAATTCACCAAGAATATTCTTCAGCTTGCCGACAGCTGGGCGCCAATTCAATGTATGTATGCATAAGCACCCAGTGAGTACACTTAGAAAAATGTCTCCCTGAAATTAAAAAATCACCATACTCACCGTATTATTTAGAAAGTATATTTCTAACATGGAATGAAAATCAATATAATTTTTTCTTGATTTATATAAATTCCATTGAGTTGATTTTTTTATATTTATAGTTGTTTCATCAGTAATAGCATTTTTACTACTTATATGTATTTATTTGTTAACATTACTTTGCCATAATAGGAACATTTAAAATAGTTTTTTTGAATTCACATAATTTGATTTAAAAAACTTGCGATTTTACGTTTTTTTTTTCGTATATTTAGAAATTTTTTGTAGAAACAAGAAGCTCTCCAGTTTCCATTGCGATTTATTAAAAGGCATTTTTTTCTCTAAGTGTAAAAGTCGCGTGCTTAAGGGTTGAACATTTTTTTGACTATCATAATTTTGTCGCATCAACGGTGACGTCTCAGGCAAAATATGTATTTATAGATATTGACATAAATACATTTTTTACAAGCTTTAATAAACTAGAATCGGTGACGGATCTTCTATTTCTATGCTATTGGTTGTAAAGATAGTCTTATGAAAATAGGAAGCTTAAAGACGAAATATTTTCATTCTTTGCTGCAGGCTGTACAATAGTCACTGCTGGCTAGATTGTGGTCCAAGATATCCAAGAAATTTGGACCAAACTCGCTGACACTCACTTTCAACTGTTATAATGCCCCCTACAAATTTGTTGAAGTTTATTATGAAACTTTGAAGTGAGTAAGTTTACTCGGATAAAGGAGTTCTGCTTTGTTAATTTTCGTAATATATCCGGGGCTGTTCAATTGCTCGTTTCTTCTCTTTAAATTTAATTTAAAAACTGAGTAATTTATACTATAGAGTAATAGTAGTAATAGTTACAGTAAGATATTCTAATGTAATAAATTTTAAGCAAACTTTTCACATCTATCATTTTGTAAAATTTCCATTGGTTTTTTTTTTAATTTTTCTATCCATTTTTTTTATTAGGATTAGTTCACGTAATGACATTAACGTCATTGTTATGACTTAAGAGTTTCAAATTAGCAACACTGAAATTAAAATTAAGATTTCAAATGGAAAATTTTTGAAAAATTCTTGTGGGCTAATCAGTACAACACGAAGGTTGATGATGATTCCAATTAGGAGGCTTAAGCCAATCTTAAGTTAGTAAGCTTAGTATAAATTTTAACACCTACAAAACGAGATGTGTTCTACTATTTTTTAACCGTAAGTATCTGATAATTTGAATTATAAGTATTGTATATTTTTTATGTATTTAATTATTTAATTTAAAAATGAAATGTGTCTGTCTTTGATCAATTTATTAAAAAATGCATGCTCATATTTTTGTTCGAAAAGCTCAGACCTTCTCTTAAGTATTTAAATAGATACTTCTAAAAAATAGAACAGTAGGTAAATGCAAAATGTTTATGAAGGTCAGTCACGCAATAGCGTATAGAGATAGACACGCTACTTTGGCTAATTGAGCCATTCAAGTAAAATTCAGTAGGTAAATGTGTTATTAATTGTTTTTACCAAGAGGAGTAAAAAAGAAATTGTTCTTCCTTGGTCACTCCTGGGTGTTCTGAATCTAGAGATTAATAAACTTGCCTTAATTTGTTGTGATGCTTAATAACATAAACTTGGGCTGCATAAACATTTCGGATAATGATTTCCCACATTGCTTGACATCAGAAATATATCCTGATCTTGTTTGAAGATAAATAATTAAAATGTAAATCTACAGTAGCAATTCAAACCAACAAATTGACTACTAAATTATTTGCTTCGAACAATAACAGGATATATTTGAATTATATCAAAAAGATGAATGTGAATACTTCCGGTTAACAATTTTGAATTAAAAGCTTTTTGATAGTTTTATTTTCCCATGACACGATGTTATTTTCACGTTACAAATTTGATTCAAACATACATAGACTAAAAGCCAAACGCTAAGTCTTTTCTATCAACACTTTGTTAAAGGTTTGAAGACAATTGCTAAGCCATTTCATAACAAGAGTAAGTAACGAAGGATTACTGAAATGAAGGTTTGAAGCCATCGCTAATTAGCTGCAGCAGCCGCCCGATTAGCGAACGTACTTTATCGAGAGAGAGAGAGAGAGAGAGAGAGAGAGAGAGAGAGAGAGAGATAGAGTGAGAGAGAGAGAGAGAGAGAGAGAGAGAGAGAGAGAGAGAGAGAGAGTGAGAGAGAGAGAGAGAGAGAGAGAGAGAGTGAGAGAGAGAGAGTGAGATAGAGTGAGAGAGAGAGAGAGAGAGAGCTGCTAACGCTGGCTGCTGCAGCTCAAACTGCACTTAACATTATATGCATATGTAATTACATTTACACACTTAAAAAAAGTGCTAGAAGAAACTTGGCAATGCTTGCCTAAATTCTCCATTCGCCCGATATATGTAAACAATCGGGACCCGTCAACGAACTAGCTCAGTTCGGGAATGTGGGCGGTGTTTTTGTTGATATATCTCGGCACACTATGTGAATTTTATTTATAGGGTCCCTAAAAGACCACGAAGATATCCAAAAGAATAATAAAGATAAAAATAAAAAAGAAGGGAATTGGATAAATGGAAATTAAGGAGAAAAGGAAAAAATAAAGGGGGAGGGAACCAAGGATACGTCGGTAGCCACGACCGCGGTGTGGTCTTGGTGGCCTAAACCAGCCCTGTGTCAATGACCTTAGTCATCTACTAGAGGAGAGTCTCCAGCTGACACGGTGATTGGGGACTGAAGTTGCCCCCGTCACCGCTGCTCGTCAAGTCGACGTTAGTTGCTGCTGCATCGTGCAGCTCCTCCGCCAGCTCCAGTGAGGACATAGGGATGTCCTCGTCCTCCAGCATCTCTTTTTGGCCGAGCGGCACTTCTGCCGACTTTTGCTCCAACCCTCTTTTTTAATGCGCTTACGGGGATGGTCCCATAACGGAAGAAGATTTGGTGCCCGTTCTCTACGATGATGTTTTTTGGAAATCATGATCAGGAGGGCTCCTCCACCCTCGTTACTCGTTAGAGACTGGGCTAGTTTTTCGCCAGGGCCCGCAGCCAAGCTCTCGGCCCTGAGTATTATTCGCAGCTAACCTCGCCGGGGGAGGCCGTTTGCTATCCGCAACCCGCGACCCGCTTAGTAGCGTCAGCTCAGCCCCATCCGAACCATCCCACAAGTTCTTTAGACCAGGATGGCTCTATTACATACTGTTTAATTGTTATAGAGTCCCTTTTGAATCAAATAGGAAGTGCTAGACTTCGAAATGCACAAATAAAAAATCGGAAGAAGTAACTAATATTAAAGGTGAAGGTTCTGATACCTACTGGACTGTCTACAAAATTTAGCAGGATCTGATGATCGATCCTCGCCGTCTATGCCCTCCCAAACAATGAATCTCGGAATGCGAGTTTTCAGATTTCCAAAAAATAAAAATGTTCTACTCCATTAAATCATTTCGGTTGGCCCTCAAAAACACGATAATTATTCCATCATGTGTTTAACGTTACACATTTTTAATTTTATAAAAATCTACTATAAATTGGCAGCTTAAAAGTTAACATAAATTTCAAAAGATATTTAGACTTTTAATAAATAAACATTAATAATTTTAATAATTCAATTGATCCCATATAGTTTATCTATTTAATTTTTATTTTTAATTAATATTATTTTTTTATGTATGATGAAATAATTGTTTTTGTTGAAAATTATGTTAATTTACATTCAATGCAACCGTGCATCCATATATTTGTTAAGTCACTTATTAATGAATAGCAATACTCCTAACTAACAGAATATCGACAGTCTTGAATACATTTTGGTTGAGTACACGGGGAAACTTCGCTCTAAAAAGTTATGGGCCCAGAGCACGTGGCCTGAAAATATTGCTTAAAGTTTATTGACTCGATATTTAGAGTTACGAACTCTGAAAAAGATTTACTGAAGTCTGATGCGGGCGAAAATATTAACTGGAGTGCGCTGGATCGTAAGGCATTGGCAACGATCACGCTAAGTGTTAAGGCATCGCAATTGGGATACATCAAGAATTGCATAACGTCGCAGGAGGCATGGACTAAGTTGCGCGAAGTTCATCAGCCAAGCGGGCAGGTTCGTAAAGTCTCGCTATACAAAAAGTTGCTCAATTCACGCATGGCGGAGGGGCGAAGCATGGCTCGCTATTTGATCACATTTAATGAAATCGTGGATCAGCTTGCCGGAGTTGGAATAGCAATAGTTGACGAGCTCAAGGTTATTATTTTGCTTTCCAGTCTTCCAGATTTTTATGAGAATTTCGTTGTCGCTATCGATACGCGCGACACTCTTCCAACGTTTGAAATTCTATGTATAAAGTTGAAGGAAGAAGGCGAGAGGAAAGAGAGCGCAGAAAAGCACAGCAATGTCGTGCAGGCCCTTACAGTGAGACAGAGACAAAGCGCTAGTGCGAAGGTCACTACAAAGAAGAAAATAAAAAATGTTGCCTGTTACAACTGTGGTGAAATAGGGCATATTAAGGCGAATTGTCGCAAAATAATTGCCAAAAATGATGAAATAAAGAGCGGACAGCGAAATTGCAGCTTACTGAACGCATTGGATGCAAGCAGTTTTAAGAAATTCGGCTGGTGCTTGGACAGTGGAGCAACAAGTCATACGTGTTGTGATAAACAAATGTTTTAAAATTTTGAGGCGCATGCCCAAACGATCGGTTTGGCGGACGCCGGCTTCTTGCAAGCAGAAGGCAGAGGCGAAGTTAAATTGAAAACGGATTTGTGTACACTGGTCTTAGGTAACGTATTGTATGTGCCAAATTTGACAGGCACTTTCATGTCTGTGGGTCAAGACGTAGCAAATTTTGATGCAACAAATGCAAGAGTCTTTAAAGGCGGCGAATGTATACTCGAGGCCAAACGAGTAGGAAATCTGTATACGTTTGAAAGTCATCGTAGCCGATGTTATACTGCTGTTAAGTCAGACAGCGAGTTGTGGCATAACAGATATGGTCACATGAATTATGATAGTTTGCCATTTCCAGGATCAACAGAAAGCCGAGCGCAAGAACTTCTGAAACTAGTGCACACTGATATGTGTGGCCCTTTCGAAGCAAAGTCTCTTGGCGGCTCAAGGCGGATTTTTGTGTATTTCCTCAAAGGAAGAGACGAGGTTTTTCACAAGTTCGTGGAGTACAAAAATCTGGTAGAGCGTCAAACAGGAAAGATGATCAAGTGTATTTGCAGCGACAACGGGCGCGAATACGTAAACAATACGTTCAACGAGTATTTGAAAAACAATGGAATTGCACGGCAATTGACGGTGGCGTACACTCCACAACAAAACGGTGTGGCAGATCGAGCTAATCGTACACTTGTGGAGATGGCTAGATGCTTATTGGAGCAGTCAGGATTGGATCAGTCACTGTGGGCAGAGGCAGTAAACACAGCGGTGTATTTACGTAATCGTGTAGTCATAAAGGCACTGATCGAGATGACACCAATGGAAGCGTGGACTGGTAAGAAACCAACGATAAGCCATCTTAAAGTTTTTGGTTCAGTTGCAGTTGCACTGGACGAGGGTCATCACAAGGGCAAGTTTAAGCCCAAGGGGGAAGAATACCGCATGGTCGGTTACTCAATGCAGACGAAAGGCTATCGGCTCTACGATGCAGAATCCAAGACAGTGGTCGACAAACGAAATGTTCTCTTTGACGAGGTCAGCTGCTTGGAGCAGGCAAAGGGCGACGCGGTAACGGTAAGTGGTTTGATATGTCAAATGTTGAGCAACATGACGAAGAGGATGATGATGGGGAAGACATCACATTTCGCTCAGATACTACTGATGAAAGTAGTGCGGATGACAAAAAGCTGGAGGAAGAGCAGATCCCACGAATTGGACCTGGAAGACCGAAATTGCTAAGGACGGGCAGACCTGGTCGTCCGGGGAAGCAATTTAATATACTCAGTGCAATGGTTACAAGTGATGTACCCATTCCAACAACCTACGAGGAGGCAACGTGCGGTTCGCATGCTTGGTTTTGTCAAGAAGCGATGCAAAAGGAGTATGAGGCATTGATTACGAATCAAACCTGGCGGCTGGTAGATTTACCGAAAGGTCATCGTGCAATTGGCTGCAAGTGGGTCTACAGTATGAAGCGGAATGCTCACCGCCAAATACAACGGTTCAAGGTACGACTGGTAGCAAAAGGAAACATAATGAATTAAGAACATGTTTAATTTGAATTGATGTTTTGTAAGCATGTTTGCATTGTGGAAGGGTGTTGAAAATTATGTTAATTTACATTCAATGCAACCGTGCATCCATATATATGTTAAGTCCCTTATTACTGAATAGCAATACTGTTAACTAACAGAATATCGACAGTCTTGAATAAACTTTGCTTGAGTACACAACGCTGGTGGTACTTCGCTTTATTTTATTATTCAGGCATTCCCTGACGCGGGAAACTTCGCTCTAACAGTTTTTCTATTTTTTTATTTGTTAATTAATTTATTTGTTTTTCACTGAAACTTAATACATTATTCAAATATTTTATTATTTTTGCACTTACACATACACACAGCCTGTGTCAATTTTATCGATTTAATTTTTGTGTTCTGAGCACATTGCTTTCAAAAATTTACTTTTCTGTTTTGTATGTATTTTAAACTTTTTTTAGAATCGAATTTTAATGGATTTTTTTCTGTTTACCTGGTATTTTGGAGCTTTTAGTATGTTATGTTTCATGGCATTTCATATTTAATTTTTCTTAAATTTTTCTTATTTTAATGGCATTTAATATTATATTCATATTTTTAAGGTCTTTTAAGAACACACACATGATTAACAAAAAACAGCTTTCTTCTTATTATGTGTTGTACTGAACAAAAAAAAGTTCTTTCATTAATATATATATTTTATATACTTATTATATATGATTATATGTGTATTTGTTTCTAACTATTAAGCACTTATTTCATGCAGACTCATGAGTCTTCTATCCATTTTTTTGTGTTCTATATTTTTATATTGTTTTGGTGGTATGTTATTGGTTTGGGGACGTGTGATTTAAATTAATTAATTAATTAATTAATTTGTCGGTTTGGCTGCGACTGCTGAGCTTCTTCTGAAGTCTTCCGTAGGCTTCTGGAGTGGTTGTGCGGCCGAATTCCAGAATTCGGATGTTAAGGCCGTATTTGCAGGGCACGTGATGGTGCGTGGCACATTTAATCTTCGAGATTATTTTGTTGTTTTTCTTTTTCTTGTAATTATTTTAACTTGTGCTTTTTCTAATATATTTTATAGCTTGTGCTATAAAAAAATTCTTGCCAACCGTGCTTTTTTGTGCTTGTGCTTGTGCTTTTTTTTAAGTTTTGGTGTTTTTGCTTTATTCTTAAGGAGTTTTTTCACTATTTTATTTTTTTATTTATATTTGTACCCACGTGCCACGTGATAAAAAAATTCTTGCCAACCGTTTTCTTTGTTCTGCACCCGCACGTTTCAAAATTTTAAAGATACCTATTGCTGGGATCAGCTCGCTGTTATACCCTGTTTTGGCGGTCGCTAAAGCCGCCGGATGAAAAGTGAACACAAAAAAATTGGCTGCTTTATATAAGCTCCCTTACGAGATCTATGGCTAGCTAGTTTGCGTAAAATCTCTTTTCTAAGCTCAGCTTTTCGCGTGTAGAGGCTGTTATGCCTTGCCTGTCGAAAGCACCAATATATCGCTCATCCGGCTAGCTATCGGCTCAGGGGTAGTTCGAACGTTCGATATATTGGGCGGCATGTTAACAAAAATTTGTATTCATTTATAAAAAAAAAACAACAAATATTTCCATGAAACCAGTCCGCTCGCTGCTGTGTTGGCTGTGTGGATGTTGTACAGCCTTCGTGTCCCTCACTTCCTAATGATTCCTCCTCTAAATTTCCTGGAGAAATTCCCTTTCACAATTATTCCTTCCTCGCTTGTTTCTTATGCCCTCATCTCACCCGATCACATTAATTTACCACCTCATATTCATTTGTTTCAGACTATTTAATTTACAAATCATGTGATATATATGACATAGTGGTCTCTGACATTTTGTTGGCCAACACTAAATTCGCTTATATATGTAGTACAATTTTATCTATCTACTTAATTTAAAGCTTACAAAATATTCAAAATGAGCATCACTATTGCATTGGTTAGGGCCGATCAGCTGTCTTTGACTCAATCCGCCGCAATTAATTAGGCGAAATCCCTAGCGATTTCCTCCTTGGTGGCGGCGATGGATAGTTTCGCCTGTTACTACCGCCGGTTTGTTTTTATTTTATTTTATTTTTTTTTTTACTTGTGTGTTTTATATATATTTATTTTATATTATTTTTTAATGTATAATTACTTCATAATTTATTTATTTAAATTATTTCTTTTTAAATAAGTCATTCTTCAGCGCATGCGCATGCGGTCTTCTCTTCTTTTTCTTCGTTCTCTTTCTCACCCTCCTCTTTTTTCTCTGAAGATGGTCCTTCATTCGATATCCCTAGCCTATCGATCTATCTGCCGACCATTACAAGGCACTGCTTTGTTTACAAGAGCTTTAGAACCTAATCATTATCTAAGTTTACGCTTACGAGTAACCTCGCTCATGCTCTCTCTTTGTTCTTGTCGCTTTGTCCATACACGTGTAAAAGCCTGCGCTGGCATGTACAGTGGGACAAACAACACAATCACTCACCCAAATTACTGCATGTTGAAGGCCTTCTCGTAAACGGTGTTGTTGTTGTTAATTGTTGTGTTTGTTTCTGTTTGATATTGTAGATTCGTTTGGTGCTTGTTTTATTGTGTTTGATTGTTTGTTGTTATTGTTTTCACTTTGTGACCATTGTCCACAGGTTTCATTTAATAGTTTGATTATTTATTCACAGAGAACTGAATTGTTTTGAGAGCACTGGTAAAAAAAAAAATGTTGCACTTATAAGTAACCATAATTTTGCTTCTTATATTTATTATGTATAATTTTGATTTGCCTTCTGTGCTTTAAGCTGCAGGACCTTTTAACTTTGGTTTAAAAAAAATGTTATTTTGCCTTGGGAGACAGTGCTAAGGCCAGAACTGTAAACCAACAATAATCCACGCCATATATTAGATATATGCCAATCCCGGGCTTGGAATCCATGTGTTTTGCTTTCGCTTCGTTCAACAATATACTCTCCTACCTACCTCCTATGAAATCATGTGCCGGGAAAAATGTAGTTTTGTGATAAATTTAAGTTTGTCGCGCAATAACTACCTTGCCAGTGAACGTTTTTGCCGTTTCGACCACCGCCGTGGATGGCTTAAAAAAATGTTAGATTTGGTTTTCATTCTTGCCAGTTCTCAATTTATAATTTTGTAATTATAAAGTGGCGGGACACGTTTTCAGCAGAGCTGTTAACAGTGGTGCTGCAGACCGTGGATAACAGACCGTGCTGTTGAATTCGTTGCGATATATCGCACGGTGGCGGTATCGGCTAAACTTTGGGCGCGAGTTCCAAAATTCAAATTTAATGATCGACAAATTTCCCTTACCGGATTTTATTTTTGTACCGAGGCAAAGTATATGTGTTATTTTATTGTAAATTTGTACGGCTCTATTCAATAAAATTAAATTAAATGGATTATGGGGCCATTACAACAGCATATAATTCTGGCGACTATCAGATATCTTTTGCGTGAGATGTTCCTATTTCTCTTCCTTGTAGGTTTTTAAAGCAAATAAAATGAAAAAGCCGTTTCCAATCTTCTTTTTAATTCGGAATTTGTTGAATTGCGAAGCGAGTTTTTCGTTAAAATTGTGACGATAATTACGTAAGTTAAAATTTCTTCGAAACAGTTCTTGACATTCTCGGAAGGAAACTGGTTTAGATCTCAAATTATACTGATTTCTGTTCCTTTCATAAGCTTTATTACAGTTTGCCTTGATTTGATCCCTTAACAATGCTAACGTATCTTTTCTGATTAAATTTACTGGCTCTTCTAATAAGGACAACCTCTTTAGTAATTTATAATCCTCTCCATGATTAATCATGTACAGACCAAATAAAGCCTTATACGAAGAGCATCCTAACGATTGGTGCAATAAAGAACGGAGTGCTTAAGAGATCTGAGTAAGATACACATCCCAATCTCTTTTTTATGTATTTGGATATACAATCTAATTGCCGCCAATAAGGAACGATTTACGCGCTCAGCTGCATTGCTCTGAGGCGAATAAAGAATAGTAAATATGTGCCGAATGACATGTTTGGTCATACACGCTTTTCTTAGCTTTTAATTGAGATCCATTGTCGCTAATCACTGTCTTGGGGACTCCAAAACAATGAAAAATGTGCTTTAATAAAAAATCTGTGATCGACGTAGTATTAAATTTTTTAAGTGGACATAACCAATGATACCGGCTAAAATGATCAAGGACTATAAACAGACCACGCAATATGACCCTTCTTACTCCTAGGGTAGGCACCAAGTATGTCTATGTACAGCTTCTGAAAAGGCCGACATGACACTTTTTGCTCTCCTATTGCAGCATGAAGAATCGCATTAGGAGCCTTAGACTCCTTACACTTGTCGCATTCTCTGTTGTCTTCTGCATTCCTCCGTGTGCAGGCAAGACATTATCGGAGTTAAATGAAATACAAATTTTTTTTTTAAATTTATTAATTTTAAAGTAATTTTTTTCATTCGCTGTCCAAACCAAATGAGAGGTATTCTCTATTATCAGAATATTAAATTCAAATTTATTTCACTATTTAGTTTTAATAACAATTAAATAATTGTTTAATACATACAAAACTTAGAAAAACTTTATAATTTTGGTAAACAATTTTTGGTACAATTGTACTACATCTAGCAACTGTGTTTCTAACCACACAATATAAATATGAGATTATTAACAATTGTAATTTTCAAGTTTACGTGCTTTACAAAAATTAATTTAGGTTTTTTTTTTTTTGTGTAATAAATTAATAAATATTTCTCTAAGCAGATAGTTAACGAGATCTATGACAGCCTTACTCGTATAATCAAATGTACAGAACATTTTTTCTCAAAGTACTTTGAAAATACTGCGCTAAGAATCTGTCAAGTAGAAGGCAACTCAACGACTGACATTATTTTCTCTCTCTCTCTCTCTCTCGCAGCAGCAGCTGTGCTTTTACTGGTGTACGTGTGTGTATGCTCGTATGTATAAGTGTTACACACATTTCGCTCGTCTCACAGAACGCAAATTGCCGCCGGAGTCGGAGAGCTGTCAGACAATATTTGTTATCAGTATCTATCCAACTTCGGAAGCGTTGGGTTATGTGCTGCTGCATTAGCTCGCAATAAACAAAACATTTGATAAAATACAAGTTGTTTATTAATTTAATATTTATTTCAGCAAACCTAAAAACCAAAGGAAAATGTGTAGAACTAAGAAAACTCACATAATGTGTTGGTAAGTTTAATTTACCCATAAAACACTTGGGTGATCTTTGTGTGTGTGAGTTTGTGTGTGTGTGTGTGTGTGTGTGTGTGTGTGTGGGTATATCCAAGTGCATATAAATATATACTGTATGACAATAAAGTGTTTGGATACAGGAAATAATTTATATTTTCTAACTTCTTTTGCAAAAAATGGGATTTTATTATTGACTTATATTGATTTTTTTCTACAATTAAGAGAGCTTCTTAAGTCTCTTTAACAAAAAAATTAGCACGATTCATTAATTAATAAATAATTGTGAAGTTTTGAAAACCAGAATTATACATTCCTTGGACTGTCAATAAAGTGTTTGGATAACGTCCGTTTTTACGTTTAAATATTTACTTATTTTGAATTAATAAGTTAGACTGATTCTCTTACAATAAAATTCTCATACATTAATTTTAGCTGCTTCAAGTGCGCAATCAAAATTCTCATTTCGATATTTACTGGGTGCTTTTTGGTCCTTGTCGTTGCTGGATTAATACTCTTCTTGGTTTACGACTATGACTACGAAAGGGAGGACGATGCTACTATGCTTCATAATGATGTTCAAGATGGAATGAAAAATACATTCGAAAATTTTAAAAATAAATTAAGACCATAGTCTATAAGGTATGTTACAATAATGATTTATTTTATTTAATCAAACAAATAATTCAATACTTTATTATTTCCCAGTACCATCTATCAATACCAGCCTTGTTTAAGCTTATTCCTGGTACACCCATACCACGCTAATGCTATTTATACGACATTTTGTTATAATAGCCCTTTTTAATTAAGGCACGTTTTCGATTTACGGCCTAAAATGTTTCCCTATAACGGGAATAAAACTTTTTTTTCGATGTTGATATATCTATGATGAAGAGTCAGTGTCTGTTGTATCCAAACAGCTAACATCAAAAACGTTTTCGAAATCTTTTTCCTATTTCGAGTAAGGAATAAACATTATCCTTGAAAGCGGTTCGGAAGTCCAACGTAACGCTAAAGTTTATCGAGAAATTAACTCAGGTATTAGTTGTGATAAATAGAAATAGACAAGAAAACAAGACAAGCTTTACGTTGCACAATTTTTTGAAGCCCATCCTTACCAGCGAAAAATTATGACAATGATATGCAGGTTATCATTTCTTCATTGTGATCGGATTAAAGCCATTTTAAAAAAATGTATGTACACATACTCATATTTTATGTGAAATTCGCTTAAGTTTTATGTTTCATTTTTGTTTATAGATTATTGTTATTTTTTGGAGTCTGTTATTTTTGGAGTCTGTTATTATTTGATGTACAAATGTATGTATTTGCTATGTATGTATTTTTTTAAAACAAATTTTGAGCCGATTCCATGGAATTTGTATGAGTTATTTATTGTATTAGAATAAATGGTTCCTTCTATGGCTTTTCGCTTTGCGGCCAAGTTTCGCGGAACGTATCTAGGCCGTAAAGCGAGATATGGGTGATTTAATTTTTATGTATTATTTTTATGTAAAGCTTTTTTAAACACAAGAGGAGCTGTACAAAAGTAAACGGATAATGGAAAGTTGTTGCATTTCTAGTATTCTTTATAAATATTTTGAAGTACATGAAATGTTCTTTTGAATCTCAAAAAATGAAATTGTTTAAATCCATATACAATAAAAATAACGGGTTAATTAAAGCATAGCTAAAAAAAAGTACACTTTCTTTATATATTTGCACCTGGTTTAAGAACTTGTGGGATGGTTCGGATTGGGCTGAGCTGAGGCCACCAGGCGGGTAGCGGGTTGCGGATAGCGAACGGCCTCCCCTCGGGGAGGTTAGCTGCGAATAATACGAGACTTCTCGTAAATAAGCATTCCCGGACAAACAGCGGGTGCGATAATGTTGATCGTACCGACAAGGCGCTTGTGTTTCCGCCTTCCAAAGTATAGCCTCACACATCCCCCTATCTCCCCACATAACTACCTACCACATCCTATCCCTTCATCTCACTCCGGGCCGGACTAAGGCGTCTTTCAAATCGTGCCGAGAGCCAGCCCTGTCTGGGGGCCCGGATCAAAAACCAGCCCAGTCTTTAACGGTGAGCTCAGGCAAATGGCGACCGCCTGTTCTAATTTAGCCTTACCCGGGTATCGCGGATCTCTGCCCGGGCGGACATATACTTCTCCGCAGCTCGTGGGACTCCATGAAGACGACACAAAATGCTAAAATATCGCAGGATCTCCCTGCGGGGCTTGTCGCAATAAAATTGGAGGGTCATGCCCCTTACGGGGAACGACCCTCTCGTGTGGACCATCCTCCACACCGTGCTGCTCCAGCAACAAATAGGAGAGTTCCACAGGCACAAGGAACTCTGGCTCTGAGGCATGGGAGACCAATGGCTGGTACACCCAGACCACCGCTCCCAGCACCGAACGCCACGAGGCAAGGGGCCCAGCACCCAAAGAGGAAGGGAGAGCTCCTGCCACCAACCCAGCTCGCCGACACCCACCGAGCCTCGCCTGTCTTATGCAGACATGGCAAAGAAGGTAAAGGTGGCCGTGTTGTCCGTGGATTGTCCTGGTACAGGAGCTGTGGGTGAACAATGGCATCAAGGGCCTGTTCACAGCCGACTCAAAGGTAATCTGGGATCGGAGAGATCCAGCACCCAGAGCTTGTATCATGGGAAGGAAAAGTATTAACTTCACTATCCTTTCAGAATTCCTGACTAGAGACTGCGTTCCCATACTGGTGTACACCAAGGGCAGCGCGGTCTCTATGGTCATCGTATCCACATACTTCGCAGGGGATGCACCCTGCCCACCACCAGAAGTTGAGAAGTTGATGGAGTATTGCAGGAAGGAGAAGACGCCGGTGCTCATCGGATGCGATGCCAATGCGCACCATACTATATGGGGCAGCAGTGACATCAATCTAAGGGGTGAGTGCCTAACTGATTTTTAAACATAATCTAGAACTAGGTAATGTCGGATCTGCACCGACATTTGTCACTATGATGAGGGAAGAGGTGCTAGACATCACCTGATCAGTCGGTCCCTAAAGCCTCACCTTAGGGACTGGCAAGTTTCCCAAGAGGAATCCATGTCTGATCACAGGACTATCCTATTTAATTTAAAATTAAATACGGATAGTAGCACACCAGGTCGCAACCCCAGGAAAACCAACTGGGAAGGCTACAAGTCGACCTTAGGGCTCTTCATAGCCAACGGGTTATCTGGTATACCCGAAATCCGCTAGAGCTAGACAGGGCTCTTGGTGACCTCAACAAATGCTTAATTAATGCATTTGAGGATAACTGCCCGGTAGGGAAAAAGCATATGGAAAAAGATGCCCCATGGTGGAACGACAGTCTAGAAAGGCTGCGCGTGACCACACGTCGCCTCTTCAATAAAGCAAAGAGAGACGGAATATGGGAGCAGATACAAACGGAAGAATTACAGAAACTTCTGCGAAAGCATAGTCAGCACAAGCGAAGCGCCAGGCTCCATAGAGCACTGGCGAAATGAGCGCCTGATGCGAACTTAGCACTGAAGCGTGGGGATAACTCCTTTACGAGCAGTAATTTGCAGAAATTATTACTACTTTTCGAGACGCACTTCCCAGGAAGTACACCACTGCAGGAAGAGACTATCGAAAGGGAAAGTAGATACAGGCCGTCAACTGACGACTGGGCATGCGCCAAGTCGACAGTCACAAAGGAAAGACTTAATTGGGCAATTGGTACATTCCAGCCTTATAAGTTCCCTGGAACGGACGGCATATCGTCAGCCTTCCTTCAAAGGGGACAGGAAATACTCCTCTCCCGTATTAGGAAAGCATTAGTAAGTAGCCTAGCCCCCGGATACATACCGGGCGCATGGAGGAGAGCTAGGGTAGTCTTCATCCCCAACGCAGGGAAGAAAGACATTACCAGCCCAAAGTCCTTCCGACCCATCAGCTTAACATCGTTTTTACTGAAAACGTTGGAAAAGCTGGTGGACTACAAAATCAGAAGCACTTTGCTTAAGCAAAGGCCGCTGCACCCAACGCCGCATGCATACAGAGTAGGCAGGTCCACGGACACAGCACTTTATCAGCCGCGACGTATTTTGAGTGCGGCAATTGATAATAAGGAAGTAGCACTGTGCGCCTTCTTAGATATAGAAGGTGCCTTTGATAACACATCGCACGATGCAATCAATGCTACCTTCGAGAGAAGGTATGGGTTACATCACCAAGTATGATGAGATGGCTGTACCTAATGGTAGTAATTAACTACGGAGTGATAGCATGGGTATTCATCAGTCTATTGACAGGACAGTGTAGACTAAGAAGTCACCTAACTAAACTAGGTATTTGTAGCAACGAACTGTGCAGGTTTTGTTCAACCGAGGAAAAATCCTCAATGTACATCCTAGCGGAGTGTGTTGCCTTAACTAGAAAAAGATGCAGCATCCTGGCGATGCATGTTTTGAGCATGTTATAAGGACATAGTAGCACTCAACCAAACAAAGGGTCCTTGGTTCAAAGTTAAAATTTGTGCAGGTCCTGGGGTTAATTGAGGAGCTATAGGCTCAGAAGGGGGCACAATAGATCTTGTAGGTCGCAGTGCACGTACCCCAATTAAAATAATAATTATTTCATACAGAAAAAAAGATTACAAACAATCGTTCACAAAATTGCCATTGACCCAGTGTTAACTGTCACCCTATTTTCTACTTAAATACATAAATACTCCAAGATATGTATGATGTTTGTTAGGATGAGGACTAAAATGCGTATTTATCTGGCTCCAGCAAGTCTCGGCTCCAGTCGGACGAGGCAATGTATATAATATTTAACTATGTTTTGCTATTTCTCTCCACCCTTGTCAAACAATTCACCAAAAAAAATCTTCAGATTGCCGACAGCTGGGCGCCTATTCAATGTTTGTAAGCATAAGCACCCAGTGAAAACACTCAGAAAAAAAGTCTCCCTGAATTTAAGAAATCAGCATTCTCACCGTATTATTTAGAAAGTATATTTCTGAAATGGAAGGTTGTGCTTTGATAAAAATCAGTGTATTTTTTTCTCAATTCATAGGTTTTTCGAAAATTTATAAAAAATGTATCTTATTTCCATTGGATTGATTTTGTTGTTGTTTTATATGTGTATTTGTTCCATCAATAATAGCTTTTTTAATTACTTATATGTATTTATTTATTAACATTACTTTGCCATTAAAACTCTCGAGAAGTTTTTTACAGTTTTCGCTCGCTGACATTCACTTTCAACCGTTATAATGCCTCCTACACTTTTGTTTAAGTTTATTATGAAATTTAGATGTGAGTAAGTTTACTCAGGTTAGTAAGAATATGCCATCTTAGGCGGATAAAAGAGCTCTTATTTGTTGATTTTTGTAATATTTCCGTAGCTGTTCAACTGCTCTTTTATTTTGTTTAAATTTCATTTAAGAACTGAGTAATTTTTATATCCTACTGTAGTGTAATATAAGCTAAGTAGGAAATGTGAAACGTATCACATAGTCACACTGAAACTAAAATTAAGATTTCAAATAAAAAAATGTTGAAAATCATGAAAAACTCTTGTGGGGGTAATCAGTAACCCTTATTGGTTAAAAACATGAAAATTTTTTGTATGGGACATCCTTATACAGACATCAGCATCCAACACGGAGGTGGAGGATGATTCCCAGTAGGAGGCTTAAGCCAATCTTAAGTTCGTAAGCTTAGTATAAATTTAAACATCTACAAGTAAGTATCTGATAATTTTAATTATAAGTATTGTATATTTTTTATGTATTTAATTATTTTATTTAAAAATGAAATGTGTCTCTCTTTGATCAATTTAGTTAAGAATTCATTCTAATATTTTTGTTCAAAAAGCTCAGATCTTATCTTAGATATTTAAAGAGATACTTCTAAAAAATAGAACAGTAGGTAAATGCAAAATGTTTATGAAGGTCAGTCACGCAATAGCGTATAGAGATAGACACGCTACTTTGGCTAATTGAGCCATTCAAGTAAAATTCAGTAGGTAAATGTGTTATTAATTGTTTTTACCAAGAGGAGTAAAAGAAATTGTTCTTCCTTTGTTACTCCTGGGTATTCTGTCAGACAAGACTTTGGCATCTGGGTCAAAGCCTTATTAGATACTTTTTAGCTCTACCGAATTAGAGATTAATAAACTTGCCTTAATTTGTTGTGATGCTTAATAACATAAACTTGGGCTGCATAAACATTTCGGATAATGATTTCCCGCATTGCTTGACATCAGAAATATATCCTGATCTTTTTTGAAGATAAATAATTAAAATGTAAATCTACAGTAGCAATTCAAACCAACAAATCTAAGTGACTACTAAATTATTTGCTTCGAATAATAATGTTACTGAGTCATTTTAATTATATCAAAAAGATGAATGCGAATAATTCCAATTGCATTGCTAAAGTCATATACTTGATAAAAAAGTGAGATTTTGATCAAATTAAAAACCGGTTTCTTAATGTCGAATTAGACTCATATTCTATGTTACACAAACTATTCCATAAGCAATATTAGTTTTTCGATTGATTTACAAACTTAAAAATTCGGACTTAAAAACGCTGATGTTTCGATACTGGGCAACAATTCAGCATTTTCAGGGTTTAATGGTTTTGTGCAAATTTATGTAACAGGCAGATGGAAGCATCACCGACCCCATAAAGTATATATATTCTTGCTCAGGCTCAACATCCGATTCGATATAGCCGTGTCCGTCTGTCCGACCGTCTGTATGAACACAGATATCTCAGAGACTAAGAGTTAGAGACTTCAAATTTGGAATATAGGTTCTCGTATACCAGGCGCAGATCAAGTTTGCTTTATTTTATCGAAAACTGCCTCAAATTTTTGATTATCGATACATTCAAATTTCCGATAGCAATAAATGCTACTTTAAACGCAGAATCATCTAATTTACACAAAATAAACATATTCATATTATTGATAAACTTCTTAAATTTCATCAAGATCGGTTAATAAAAACCCAAGTTATAGTCGAAAAAATATCCTCATACTGATCTCATTTCTATCAGCAGCCGCAAGCATTTTCTGAATGATAAGATGATTGACGCGAGCGTCAATATGTCTTTGTGTGTATTCTGCAGACCCCCGTTACCCCATTATGTATGTATGTATTTATGTATATGCACGTGTTTGTTGCCAGTCAGCTAGGATCAGTTCGGGCTTGTGAATCAAAACATGCGCTGCTCGTTTTTTTTTACTCTTCAGTGCCTGTGCTTGCTATAAGAAATGAGTGCAATTGTAGACCAGCTCACATTTGTACGCAAAACTTATTATAGGGAAATTTGCCATTAGTTTTAGAATATATTTAACAGCTGGGTTCGAGCTCATTCGACTACAGCACCCTTCCTTGTGATAATAGCGGCCAGCGGAGCATATACGATGAAGTTCTTATCGGTATCAACTACATTTTTAAATATATTAGATAGCGTGTATGTTTCAGATGTAGTCCCAAATATAATTTATTTAACATATACATAATAATAATTGTCTTATTTCCGAGTTTTCCTTACACAAATCGGCACATTGAAAATTCTGTATTAAATTGTGTTATTAATTTTTTTGAATTAGCCCAAGATATTTCTAAGAAACTGGTGCTACTTAATAACTGAATTTCAACAGATCCTTTTAATTGAGGATAGTTGTGCTTGGAAATGCTAAATTACCTCATATTTTTTCGTTTTTCTATTACATATAACCATAACAGCTCTAAAGGAGCACTAGCAGAGCCAATAGCTTTCGCTCTCTTCTGCTCTGCCATTTGCAAGAGCAATACATTACTCTCAGTAGCTGAACCAAAACCATAAAGAAAAAGAGCCAAACTTACATCTTCTGCTACTGCTATATCAATCGCATTGCTGAATTGCTCTTTTATTCGCCTAACTGTTATCCAAACTGTTATTTCCATTCGTTAAATTGTTATGTACATTTTATGACCTGCTTGTTACTGCTATTGCTCGTTAAATCGACAGAGCAGGTTTTAGTGAAAGAGCATCCATTTCAGCATTTCACAATTGCCACGTCCAGATTCGCAGCAGTAGCAATAACAGAGCAATAGTTATATTGCTTTTGCTGCTATGAAGTCGTAAATTCAAGAACTGGATAGTTGCATACATAGTAATGAAAGTCTTGGTTGTCATATTTTTTTCAAGATATTTGTGTATTAACAACTTAATATTTGAGCAATATCTTCAGTGATATGTGGATGCTCATATGTAGACGGGCAGACATGGCTGATAAAGAATATATATAATATATACATATAATTATACTTAATAAGGTTGGAAATCTCTGTTCCACACCTCGAGGCATGAATACAATAATCTCTGCAATAGATGTAAACATAGTTTGTATCTTTTGAGTGGGAACGAAGATGTTCCTACTTAAGTGCATGGCAGTGTGTTAAGATGTTTAAATAAACTATACAATCACTTTATGTTGGGAGTATACAAATAGGAACAAAAGATTTAAATCAAATTTCACAGTTAAGTAAAGAAAAATATGTCTAATAAGTGAATAAGTACATAATACTATGTGTATTTAAATTGAATGCAAATGAAAGAAATCAATTTACAAGATGAGATATATCTTTAAATATTTGTTATGTTTTTCTGTTTTTGTATATTATATAACTTTTAATTAGTACAAAATGATTGTGGATGGTTTTAAAGCATAATACAACTAATAATAATAATACACTTATTGTAACTGAATAATACACTTATTTTATGTATTCTGTGCACTAAAACTAGTTGCAATTTCCTTATCCACATACTTATGCCGTATACCTTATGCGTAGGAAAGACTTAATAGACTTAATTTAGCGTAGTATTTTAGGGGCGTTGTATACAAGTTGCTTCAAATATAACGAACCTTAGAGGCTATCACATATATTGGTTATTCGAATTAAACGTTTGTGAGTTGCCGGCATTTATGAATATTGCGGAGACTCTCCTCCCGATGGTATTTTCTTGACGCGGCTAACATCATCGTAAGCAATTGAAAAAACGCTCTTCTTCTCAGCTAGGGGATTCCGACGGCCCATGCTGTTCATCAGGGAGTTCATGGCAATACCTGAGTCGTGGTCATCCTCTAAGGTTGAGGCATTCAACTGCTTTTGGGCTTGCGATGGGGGCTGCGGATGGGGGGGATGTGGATGTGGATGTGGATGGGGGATGGCAGCATTTGGATCTTCTATATAAAGATTTATTTTCGATTTTGTTAACTTGACTTCGTTCTCTTTGATAGGCGACGGCTTCGGTTTGTGCCTCTGCTGATCCTTATCCTTATCCGTTGCTGTCGCATATGGCGGTGTCTCTGGATACATGTAGTGTGGCAATTTGGTGGGAGCTGGTGGCACTTCCGGTGCATTCTCACGCTCGAAACGGTGCTCGGAATGCTGCACGAGCGGATGATTGATGTCAGTCTCGACTTTGGGCTTGTGCTGCTTATTCAGAGCTCGATCCTCTTTCAGCAGTCGACTGCCTTTTGGCGGAGATTTTCGCGGAGCCGGTTCCGGCTTGAATTTTCCCGCGTCGTCGTGCGTTGCTAAATCTTCCGGTTTTGACTTTGTACGGGTCTTCGACACACGCTTCTCGGGTGCACTCTTCTTCTTTATTGACAAGTGCGACTTGGATGACTCCGTCGAGGAGGGGGTCTTCTTCTTACTGTAATACCATTCCATGTACTTGGGCACAGTTTTCTGTTCGTTTGCTAGCTCATCGTGAGCGCCCAGTTCCGTTTCACTTTGATAATAGCGATTTAGGGATCTTTTCGAACCTCTCATTTCACTGGAAATATTATCGTGATTTCGGCCAATTTCACTTGGAGTCATTTCGTATTTGGAATTTGAATAACGACTGTTTGGCGGTTCCGAAGACGTTTGCATTCGTGTTGAGGTTTGGCTACGTCTCGAACTGTCTCGACGTGATAATCTCGGCTTAGCCTCGGGTTGTATATCTGGTTGCATATCCGTTGGTGAAGTGGTGCTCATGCCTCTATTTTGGTGGGATACAGTTTTCATCTGCACTTCATGGGGTTGCTCAGTTTCGCTTGACCTTTTAGCATAGCTATTTCTTCCAGATGGATTCACATTTGTCCTAATTACAATTTCACCTTCATCCGAGTCAATTGAGTACTCGGTGCTGTTCTCATCGACTTCAACATCAATATTCTCGTAGTACTGATGCGCTCGATGTTGTCTTCTTGGACTACTGAATTCATCGAGAGAATCGGATATTTCGATCAATACCTCTCGGCTAATGGCTTCGGATTTGTTGTGTTTTCCATTGGTTTCCTTGTGTTGAGCAGCACCGTCGATTCTACGGCTTTCATCGCTTAACTGCTTCCGTAGAATACTCGTTTTCGTTTCCCGTAGTGGTTTTCTGGGCGGCACACGTTTCCTTATCTCGTTGACCTCCTCCTCCTCCCGTATGGGTGTCCTTATCTTGCGCTTCACCTCCTCGACCATAACTATTCTTTTCCGTGGCTGTGAGCTGCCGCGGAGTTTTGGTTGTCTTTTGGGACGACGACGCTTTATCCAGTACATGCCATTGGGACTATTCGGTGGACTGAAGCGTACGTATTTATACTCATCCTCAGACATTGAATCATCATTTTCGCTCCGGGCTCTCCGGGCCTTCAAACTGCCCAGATAGCCGTCAGTCGGTTCGGTTTGGGTGCCAGCATCGCAATCGGTTTGTGTTCCAATCGCCATCGATTGGCCCGGCAGACTTTGCGTCTCCAGGACAATTTCGTGCTGGGTGTATCTCGTCTCGAGTTTTTCCTTTTCGAGAAGGATTTGTCGCAGGAGCGCATTCTGTTGCTTCAGCGAGTGCTCCAGTTCGTGGCTAAGCGTTTGGTCTCCCACAACTGGCTGTAGTTGAGTTAGTTCCTCTTCGCCCTGAACGGACTGGGTGTGAATGACTTTCACCTCCGGCTCCGTTTGGGAGTAGACAATGCTATTTGGTCCCGATTTACCCAAGGGAAACGTATCACCCTTTAGCGTTGATTCCTGATGTATTTCGTTGGGCATTGACTGAATGTATGTGGCACCTGGCACAATATGATAATGCTCCCGAATAATCTGCTTTCCATCTGGCTGCTCTTCAATGAATCGCCGCATCAGTATCTCCTTGCCCGTATTGTCCACCATCAGCAGCTGTGGCTGCGAAAGATTAGTCGATGACTTTATTGGCACATTCACGTAAATATTATCATCGTCCAAGGCAGCACCGTCGCGAGTCTTGTCCCTGGTCATCAGTTGTAGAATCTCGACATTACCGTCTTTTATGAAGAGTTCTCGTTTATTCTTGAGACTGTTGTGTGCAGTGCCAAAGTCAACATCGCTGCCACGATCTATTTCGTGCCTCCTCATCGAGTCGTCGTCAATCTGTCGAGCATCCTTGTCGTAGTTCTTGAAACGTGCATTCTCCAATTGTCTATTCTCCGTTGTACGCGTCAGTTTTTCCTTCATTTCCACCAGACGCCGATCGTCCATTACGTCCTCAATGTAAACGTCGCGGTCGTTTATTAAATTAGTTCTAGAATTATGAAAACTATGATGTGGGTCTTCTTTGGCTGTGTGGCTGTTTCTATTTAAAAAATAACGGATCATATTATCAAGTCCAATATCATAACGATACACTCAGAAAAAAGGTGCCCTCAATTTTAAGAATTTGTCAAACTTTTGGAGTCAATGTGTTCCCACATGCGATTTTCTAAAAACCAGGTTTAACATTCCTTAATTTCATGGTGGATTTTCTTAAAATTTAGACAGTAAAAAATCTTGGACCGTCAAATAGGTGTGAAGACGATGACTTGTAAATATTCAACATAAAACTTAAATATCATGTCCCAATTGAAATATATTAAATAGTAAATACGGAAACATTGTTTCTCAGTCACACTCATTTTGTTTAAGTACATTTCTCTGGGCAGGGTAGAGACATAAATGCTTGGATTTTGTTCTAAGTATTTGCAGTTCAACTTTTTAGAATCATTTTCTATTTTTAAGAAAAATATTCCGAAAAAAATACCATGATTTCGGAATTTTCGATTTGGAGCTAGTCTAATTGTAAGAAAAATGCCTTTTGGCGTTAAGAAATTATTTCTAAAATTCCTAAAATGAAAGTCGATTTTTTCTGAGTGTATATATGGATTCGTACTTAATGCGGACGCGTCTTTGCTGATATTCAGCGGATTCTGGACGGCGTACAACATCGCCATCGGTATCAATAGCAGAGTGCTCCATTTCTAAGTTTTCGTTTGGCTGTTTATGTCCATTCCGGAACTCCCAGCGGGTTGGCTTTGTTCGCGTATTTGATGGCTTCTCCGCTGACCAGGCCTCTCGTCTTCCCATCCATTCGGCGACCTGAAAGTTGCGGTATTTTATATTTATAAATTAAGCATTTACTTTTCAAAATGTTAACTTTTGTCCTTCAAAAAAAGTTATCTAAGGTGGATAATACTTAAAAGAAACTCGGAAATGGGATGTGCGCTCAGAACCAATGTGAATTGTGGGTAAGTGTTATGTTTGAAAGTAACATAAATGACAAATAAAAAAAGAAGAACAAATTTTATACAAAAAGTGCGAATTTGCATTTTTCTAAGTGTGCTTGCAGCTCTCTACTATGCATAATTCTAGGTACTGTGTGTTATTTGAAATAGATCAAAATCTACCTGAACAGATTTTGTTTGTTTTCCATTTGCCATTTCTCTATGCACTAGATGTACATCGTCTTCAGTTCTACTGATATTAACTATTCTTTTGCTACAAGAGAAGAATAAAGAATTAAAGATCAAATGAATGGTGTTTCAATGTTGCAATGATAAATGATATGAGCTTTAAAGAGGTATTTCGATTCCTCACTACATTGAACTCTTTACTTAGTCTTTGGTATACGATACTCTAGAGCAATCATATCTTGCGAAATATAATCATATCGTCTCTTTGTGATGGACTCGGGTTCAGTTTAGTTTAGTTTAGTTTAATTTGAAATTACCACCCATATTAAATAAAACATAAGAATGAAAACGTTAAGTCATCGATATAGACGTAGTTGTTGTGTTTCCCATCCATTATCTCAATTCGTTACTATCTGATTAGTATCTGTTTTTGTATTTTTGTTATCTAAACACGTGTAAATATTATTTATATCAGACAAGTTTTAATGTGGTTTGTATTGGGTTACATACCGAGACTAAGTTACCGAGTCAAGAAGCAAGGATGGATATATAGGATACAATAACTATTATTGTTTTTTTTCACTCGTGTTACTTACGTAGCTGCACCATACAGAGGACACCATGAGCATATGCAGCACATCAGCAGAATCAGGATCGTCAGAGCAACCAGAGTGGCCAGCAGGATGAGCAGCCAAAACAAAACCTTGTTTTCAGCTTTGTACTGCGTCTGCGTGGGAGTAAGATTCTATTAAGATAATCTCGTCATTAGTCGCTAGTTAAACAATTCATTAATAGCCTGATTCCACTATCAACAATTCTTACTTTTTCTCGATCATCTGCAGTATGTAAAGTATTTTCCCATATTGGAGAACATTCTATACATTCAACATTCGCAAAATATACTGCAAATTTTAGAAATTCGATTATTATTTGCGATGATTTACGTTTACAAGAATGTTAAAAGTTTCACTTAAAATACCAATACAATTTGATTAATTGAATTTTTTTTTGATTATCCATTTTAAACGGTTCATATAAAAAACAAAAAACAAGATGTTAAATTTTGGAAATAGGCATTGCAGACAAGTAAGGTAAGGTAAGACAAGAGGTCGACTACGATATACGTCATATATATTCAAGTTTTATTGCTAAATTTTCTTTAAAAATGTTGCGCACTCAAAGTTGAGGAAGTGGTCTCAATTCGAATGGCTGCATAGGCAGTGAAAAGTAAAAAAATTGGAGGCAAATATATGTTATATGATGTAGATGGCACTAAACTATCAGCTAAATTCCTATCGGTATACTAGTCGATCATAACAATTGCTATATAAACTCTTCTGTGGATATACTTTATGGCATCGAAGATCCTTTCTTCTGCCTGTTACATACGCTTGCACAACGTTTTATACCCTTTTTCACCAATTTCTAATGGGTTCACGGCATATTTATGCAATCAGCTGTTTTATTTAAATCAAATAGTGATGGTTGAGAATATTGGTAATGGTGGAATCAGGCTGATATATAAGATAGCTTACGTCTGAGGCCGCCGTGTTTTGTGGCATGATTGCATAGGAGTTATTATGCTGCGAGAGTCGCTGTTGTATCTGCGAGATGTCCACGACAGATGAGCTGTCATAAAGAACCGTTGCAGTGACCACACTGCGCTCCTTAATGTTGGGATTACCATCGAGTAGGTCCTTGGCACCCGGCTCTTCCGGTCTGAGTGGTCGTATTTCGTGAATGAAGATCTTGCCACCCGTTATGGCCGACAGAGTCTCCTCTGTCTTTCGCTTATCCAAGCTGCTTCCTGGCACCACAAATGTGACGATGCGCTTTCGGCTCTCCGGCGGATAGATGCGTATACTCGTCGTCGAAAACCGGACTGGCACTCCCAAGTCATAGGCCCGAGCGGTTAGTATGAATAGATCGCTTTCAGCATCCGAAATGGTCATGTCTTGTGCATCGCGGCGCCTTCGCATGCCGGCGCTCTTCTTGGAGCGAAGATGGATCTTTTGCCGCACCGTCAACTCGCCCGTTACCTTATCGAGCACAAAATTATTCTCGTAATTACCGTGAATGAGCTCGTAGCGCACAACATTGTTCGGGGCCGTGGCATCCTTGTCTGTGGCATGTATAATTGCACTGGTTGTGAAACTGGTCAAATCGGCTGCCAGTATAAATTCGTACAAATCCTTTTCAAAGATGGGCGTCTCATCGTTCACATCGATTAGCCTGATAATTAGAGGCACCTGGGCACGATTGCCATTGCCGTCCATGTCCCGTGCCTCCACATATAAGTGGTACTCGGGCATTACTTCCCGATCGAAGCCATGACTATCGGTTGACACCGTTATCGAACCGTTCTCCGCATTCAGATTGAGCGACGTGTTCAGGTAACCCAAGATAGCTGTGTATCGCACCTTGCCACCCAGACCCGAATCCAAGTCACTTGCATGCACCTGGACAACCTTTGTGCCGACTGTCATGTTCTCTGGCAGTTCCACAGTATATTCCGGCTGATCGAATACCGGTGAGTTGTCATTGACGTCATTGATATAAACGGTCACATTGACCATTGCCGAAAGATTTGTGGCAGGACCCAGTTCCTGGGCAAGTATATTGAACTGCACCGAGTGCCGTTGCTCGTAGTCCAACCAGGAGTTGTCACGCACTCTGATTAGGAAGGACGCACTGCGTTCGGCCACATTCGGGCTAATCTCAAAGGTGCCATTGTTGTTAAGCAATGTCAGTGAAAAGACTCCATTCTTTCCAGTATCGTCGTCATAGACCCGTGGCACGTACGGATCGATGAACGTCAGTGCTGAACCCTGTGAGGCATTCTCATCCACTCGGGAGACATAGCTACTCGAACAGACGGGGAGAAAGAAATTGTCAACAAGATATTAGCATTAAGTAGATAACAATCCTAAACATAACTCGAGTCTCAGTTCGAGTTGGGCTTGTCAACTGAAGTGGTCTTTAGTGTGTGATTATAAATAAATAGGAGTGCTCCAAATCAACTGGTTTTCTGGACGCAAGACACAGATTAAAAATCGCCCTGGGTTACCATACTCTTGGCAACAATGGTTCCCCAACTTATTATTTTGAAGCTTCTTTTCTAACCTTCCGGTTGTGGCGTTCTTAAAGACGTGCTTTGCTTTACCTAATTGCATTGTGGATTTTTCTAAAATTTTGAAAAAATTTGTTAAATTTCCAGAGTGTTGTCCTATATATTAAGAGCAGATATCATTACTGCTTTCTCAATTTCATAAAAGTTTTTTTTTTGTAAGATTTGCATTTCCTCTTTTTATAAATAACAAAAATTAATAAAAAAAACACCAAAGTTTTTGGATTGTCGATTTAGGGCTTGGCTCTCTAATTTTAGGAAAATCTTGTTCCTATATTTGGAAATTATTTCTGAAAACAATGTGCATGAATGCATTTAAAACTTTGAGTGAGTCTTTTCCATTGAAAACCAGAATATTAGAGAACCCATCTATTCCGACAGTGTGCAGCAAATTTGGAGTAATGATACTGCGGGTAACGAGGAATAACTTTGGACAGAGTGAAAGCAATGAATGAGAAAGAAGTAAAGAAAAATCATTATTAATGCCGTATGCAATTTCTAATACATATAAAATGTATGTTAATTCATCAGTCAAAGTAATTGCTACAATCTTGTTTTCTTTATTTTGACAGCAGCTCTCTCCTTGTATTGGACACTACTATACCCATTCTGTCATTTCATTTTTCACTCTCTCCCTCTGGATTCTATGCCACTGTGCAGCAAGAAAAGTGTACACTAATTAGAAATAAATATAGTCATGTAGACCTCTATTAGATACCTTGTTCTTAGCTCTGACCCACTTCGCAAAATTTGAATTAAAGCCGATTAATAATGACCCGATTTCGTGTTACATACCATATAATTAACAGTTTTAAAGTACACAATTTTTTTTTCATATTTGAGTCGAAAAATATAAATAAATAGAATGTCCTGAAATTTGAAAAATCACCATTTTACAGATTTTTCTACAAATTTAGAAAAAGGTTTATAATTCCATTGTTTTTTTATATGTGTTCACAGATTTCTTACATTAGCTTTTTTGCTATGTATATTATTATTAAACATAGTATTCAAGATATCATGTATACAACATTTTAGATCGTTTATAAACTCATATAATTTACCTTTGAAAACTTAAAATTTTTCCTCGAATTTACGCTAAAACTACTCAAGTCCCTAAAATAGAAACCGCGGCAGCTAATTTTACTACTTGCTTATGAATTTTAGAACATCTTTTTTTTAAATAAATGTTTTCATTTCTACTTTTATTTATATGTTTATTCGAAATATATTTTGGAATAAAAGTCAATATTACTTTAAATTAAGAGAAGTCTTTCTAATTTTAAGAACACTTTTCTTTGCTCGTTTATAAATTATGTGTTAAAACAAGTAACAACTTTTTCAGAAGGGTTTTTATTTTAGATGATTATGTAAAACAATTTAAATCAGTTGTCAGAAAGCTAAAGCAAATATCCTGATTTAATTTTTCGTATTTATATCTAATTTTTTTTAACAGTCTAGAAAATCTTAGTTCTCGCCATATTGAGAAAATTAACTTCTGTTAAATCTCACTTAATCGTCTTCTGCCAGTTAAATCAGTCGTGGCTAAAAACCTAAGCGTAAACAACATTCATTGCCTGGCGCTTTTGTGTAAATGGTAAGAGGAATAAACTTAAGAATAAACTCAAACTAAAACTTGAAAAGGATCCAACACAAGAATTGTGCAAAATATATTTTTGACTACTAAGGATAGTTCGGAAAGGGTATTATTTTCATTTGTGGCTTACTCGCTCATCCTCATGCTTACTGTATATACTTACTGATCATTCTCGAAATAGGGCGGTGAATTAGTACGATCCGGCAGAAAGAACGCCAATTGCACCGTGGAAGCCATGGCTGGAGGTTCGTCACGACCAATCTTAACTTCTTCCGCAATTACGGTGAGCAAGACGGGATCGCCCACGTGCGTGATGGCCGCAATGTCTTCGATCGGTCGCTTTAAGAAGATTTCACCTGCAATGCGATGCAATCATAATTAAAATTAAAATCAAATTTACAAGATTATGGTCTACTTGTGATTATTTTTACTGTAAACCTGTTGCCTTCAGATATATACATTAAGTATTTTGTGTGGCATGAGATCACATTAAGAATGTTTTTCTTGTACTCTCTGACCATTTTAACGTTTCTTAAAAAAACACCCTATCCAGAAAGGCATATAAGATTCAAATGGACAGCCATGGGAAAAGTTATTCACAAGTAAAGGAATAAGCAAAAAAAAAAAAACAGAATACTTTATGGGGTGGCGGATGTCTCCTTAGGTACTTGACGACAATATTATAATACTCTGCAAGGGAATAATGAGAGACGCCTCACATGCTAATAGAGGTATGCCGTTAATGTTCTCATTTTAGTTTTTGCTTAAGGCAGGCTGCCTCGTCAAGAGACAACGAAAACAAAAAGTAATTATGAGAGGGCTTGAGAAACTTTTTTTTTTTATTTACTTTATTTTGCACCTGTATGTATCTTATGAACACATTAAACTAAGTAATGCATATTAAACAAGAAATAAATCGGTTCTCGGCAAGCTGAAGCTTTCATACACTGGCAAAACAGATCCACGTAAAACTTGAATGTTAAAATTAACAATAAAGAAGAAGCTATAAATTACACAAATTTAGTTATGAATTGAAGAACAATTTAAAAATAACTACAAAAATAATAAAAATTTAAATTCGAATATAATAAATAATGTTAACTTTTATATATGCTCTTCGATTATTCAAGTAGCAATTTGTTTTTAGTTTAATGTTCAGATACATTTTTGGGTATTAAAGCCCGTATTGCGTACATATGTAGCCTGCCTTGCGTGAACTTCTTTATATGTGTATGTCCATTTATGTATATTATTAGCGACATAAAAGATGGATGTTGTATGTATTTGTTTGTTTTGGGGCTTAACTCCATGGCGATGAATCAAGAATGCTGCTGATTTTTGTGAAAGAAGACGAACTCAAAAGTTAGCCTACCACAATGCCCCTTAACACATGCCAAAGATCCAGTTGGGCAAAGTCACGAAGTTTTTCGAGCTCTCGTCTACAGCAAGTACAATTTCTGCCTGGGACAGAGTCATTGCCATCAAAAACTGGCAATGAACCAGAGAAACACGAAACAAGGAAGCTCAAACGCAATTATTGTGACTTGATTGTGACTACGAAGAGCGAAGAGCAAAAACCTTGCGGAGCCAAGAGCTACATTGCACTTCCAGAACTTATTCGCAACATACATACATACTCGTACATATATATACATATATACATACTCGCACATACATATAAGATGAGCTCGGGCATCTAACGAGTCTAACGATGGACCGGATTGTGGCTGGTCTCTCTGATTGCGAGTAGTAACTATGTTAAAATCTTTTTGATGTTGCATTGTTGTTTTTTATACTCTGTGCTGCAGTCAGTCTACACATAAAATCGATAAAAAAAAGTGCATGAAAAAAGTGTTTACAATACATTTGTATGTAAAATGCAGAATATGGCATATCCATATATAGAACATAACATATTATACATTCGTATGGTATGTAAATGTCTATTATATTTGTCTGTCCCTCAGGCTTAATTCCGGTTCTTTTGTGTTAATTCTCAGCATAGGAACACAAAAAGTATTACATTTTTTTTTTTGTTATTGTTAGGCTCGTTATGCTTTTTAGTAATAGTCTTCGGCTGAAAATGTATCTAGCTACTAAATAAATCAAAATTGGTTCTATATATATTCACTTTGGCGTATTTAAAAGTATTGCATTTACCAAAATACTTCATATTTCGTACACAACCCATCTTTGTTTAAAGTTATTGATTCGAATGAAAGAATGGGAATTCATAAAATTATAATACGTGTTCACTAGTTAATCCATAAAAAACATTTTTTCGATGTTAATTTTTACTGCTGCCTTTGCCTACAAAATGTATTCTATCTAGTTTTATAATTTAAAAAATGTTTGCATTCCTAAATACACAACTTATTTTTTCATTAAGAAAGTTCATAACATTTTTAGATATAAAAAGAAAATCTAAGTTAAAAAGTCTTTATCTATTATATTACATGTTTTTAAATTTAATTATTTGTATATTTAGCTTCAAGTTCGACACATATGAAACATGTGTCTCCCAAGAGATATATTTAGGTATAAGCCAAAATGTTTTATTCAAAAATTGAAAAAATTTTAAATTTTCGAGAGCTTCATTGAATCTGTGTTTTTGACTACTATTAAGTATTGTAAGTTTGTAATCTGCGATGTGGCCAAAAAGCTTTTTTATTGGTTCCTATTTCTATTTGTTATTTTAATGTGTTGCATAGTGTGATTAATAGATTGCACTTACCGCTGGTATCGTTGATGTCAAAAAATGAGGTAAATGGGTTGTTTTCAGAAACTAAGCCATATCGCACTTCCCGCGGGCTTCCTTTATCGCCGTCCTCTGCATGTACTTGCAATATCTTTGAATGTCAATGATAGTTATAAGGTTATGTTTTATAATTGACTTAAAGAATTAAAACACCTTGTCGCCTGATAGTATACCGGGTGGTAATTTTGTAACCGGTGGTGCCAAAGTAAAAACGGGTGGCTGATCTTGCACATCCTGCACTATGACAACAATCTCCATGCCTGCGATATTGCGTCCATCTTGTCCAGGCTCAGCATATGCATCCTAAAATCGAATATGCATTAGGGTGTCCATATAATAATCATTCAAATTACTCATCCAGACGTACATTTGCCAGAATGGTCAAGTGGTACATTGCTTGCTTCTCAAAATCCAATGGCCCCAAAAGGAAAACGGTGCCTTCCGTTGTCTCAGCAGATATTATCTTTTGTCTTATAGCAAATAATGGCGAACCCTAAAGTTGAAATCCACATAGTAGTTTGCTTAAATGTGTTTCGTATATAACTCACCCATAACTCGAGGTAGACTGGTTTTTGAAACAATGGGTTTTTGCGGGCAATAACATAATCGAGTTCTGAGCCTCGCTTTGCATCCTTTAAAAGGAGTAAAAAACCATCGTATTTAATAAAAGGAAATTATTAGATTTTTAAAAATACTTTGTATATACGAAAAAACATTTCAAAATTTTTTTTTCTATTTTATAGAAATTTTTCTATTATAAATAAATAAAATTCTAAAAAAAAAAATTCATCTTCTTGTAAAAAAATACTTTATGGCGAGTGCAGCTTTTGGTTAATTTGACAAATGCTGCTTATTTTATCAACATTTTTTTCAATTTTTAAAGTAAGCATTTCAGAAGCGTTAACATTATTTGTAAGCCAAGAGCTTCAGCGATTTATAAGTAAATTGCTTTTTGTTTGAATACTCCACATAAAACAAAACCAATGCTAAGACATGGCCGAATAAACAAAGTAATTTTGTCACAGTATCACGCTACCTTTATACGAATGTTTGTTTCATGAATGCAGCATGAAATTTGCAAAACAAAAGAATTGAAATATATATACACTATCGCTATTGTTGAAGGAGTTATATAATATTGTCTGTATTTTTTTCTTTAACTTTTAGCTTTTGTGTTTTCATACTTTTATTGCAATTACCCTTGCAGAGAGCATTCAATGTTGGCTTCAGAGTTAATATAGTCTGTCCGTCTGTATAAACACGATCTCAGAGAATAGAGACAATGTAGGTTTTCGTATACCGAACCATCTATATCAAGTTTATTTCTTTCGCCTTTGGATAACTTCCCATTTCGAGAATATCGATAAAAATCGATTGCCGATAGCTCAATTTGAAAGTTATATTCTTCTAATTGAGTTCACATTTATTGATGAACTCTCATTAACATCGGATATAGATATAAGATAAAATATAAATATTTTCATAATGAACAAAGTTTGATCTAAATTTCGTGTTTTAGAATCATTCGATTTATTTTCTGCGTCAGCTCTAAAAATTGTGAATACTACAAAACTAATTTTTAAAAATGTGTGCAAAAGTAAAACACTTATTTTAATCAAGTTAATTGTATAATTTGAAATAGTTGAAATAGTTTTAAATTGAATATCAATTGACACAAAATACGATATTGGAAATTATGTGGCCTGAATATTCTGTTGTCCGTACACTCAAAAAACATTTTATTAAATAAAAATTGCATTTGCATTTCTTAATTTCATAATACATTTTTAAAAAATGTAGAAAAAATTTGTCTAATTTCGAGGAAGATAAAAAGAATATACATAAAGGATTTCTTATTTTAGGATTGTATTATTTATTATTTCTAAAACTAAGAAAAATTTATAGTTTAGAGGTTGATTTTGATTTTGTGGAAATTTTTTTACTGCGTGTACAGTTTTAGTGTCAGTGATTTCATCATACAGGTTCTTACATTTGAAATAAGTAACAATTTACGGTAGTTAAAATTCTTTTGAATTGGGAACTCACCTCAGGTATCATGATGATGCCCGGCTTATGTGGGAATATAAGGTCATGAGGTGTGCTGAAATTGGTCGCTGTAATTGAACACAATTGCGTGGTCATGCCACCATTTGTGTCCTTCACAGAGACTTGGAAGTCATAGTAGCGGCCCGGCTCAAGACGTCGCTGTAAGACAACATTTGCCTGACAGACCGAATTGTACTTGGTGCATGGAAGCGATTCCACCTTGACGGTGGACGACGATGCATCGCCCATAAACTCAAAGGTCAGTGGATAGTCGAACTCCTCGTCAGTGGCACGCAATCTGTAGATTACAGAGCCGACCTGTGCGTCGGCCGGCACCAGCACCAGCCTCATGCGCGTGGAGGGGTCGAATTTGGGATCTGCTCCGTGAACGTGATGTAGACACAGAATTCCAATTAGGAGGCTGATTGTCAGCAATCGATATGCGGTCATTGCGCTCAGCCATGGGACAAACTGCAATAGTTGCCGGCATTGCTGTTGTTGCAGTGGTTGTTGTTTTTGTTGCTGCAGCTGGGAGGTAGGTGGTTGATAATAGTAGCATTCTTCTTCTTCTTCTTCTACTTCTTGCCTTCTTGCTACATTCGTGTTGCTTGCGGCAGTTCTGAGACCGCATTGCGGCACATGTGTTAAGCGGTGACTTTTTCTGTGAAAACTGTTGCTACTGCTGGAAGCCATTGCTGTAATCAAAGATACAAAAAGCTGTTGTTAAAAACGGTGTGTATTATGTGTGGTTTACTTAAACGGATTGCTTATATATATATATATATATATATATATATATGTGTATATATATATATAATATATATATATTAAAATATATTATACCATCGAAACTATAGCAAAAATTTTAAGTTTCTTGCTTAACTATTTAATAACGAATTAAAGTGATTACACTCGCACTGAATTTTAGAAATTCGCCATTCTTTTGGCGTCAAGGCCAAATCACCTTATTATTCAGAATAAAAAAAAAAAACATTATATTTTTGGCAATTAAGACAAGAATTTAAAAATAAATGTTATTTATTTGGGAATTATTTTAGGGCGATTTTAATTTTAGGGCGTTTTCACTTTTGAGACTTCATGGCTAACAACAACACACGTATAGATTTTGCATCATTAGCTCTAATAAGAAGAAAACTTATTGTCTTCTCTTTTTGCCACTAGAAACAAAGTATCGTGAAGTTGTCCATCTGATTTAGTCATTTTACTTTTTTTTCCTTAGGCACAGTGTAAAAAAAATTAATATATTGTCCAAGATTTTATAATGTGTAAGGCTTAGACTAATTTTCAATAAGTATCCTTGTAAAAAATCGTGGAAATTAGAAAATCGCCATTCTTTTTGGCGGCTTGGGCATCCTATAGATAAGATATTTTATTTCTTTCATTTCTTAATTCACTGGAGAATTTTTCAAAATGTATAAAAAGGATTTCTAAATTCCACGAATTCTCGAAAAGGTTTTTGTTACTTATATCATTATTATTAAACATAAATATTTTATAATTTCACAAATAAAAATATTTTAGATATATTATCATTTATTTTTTCAAAACTTTTAAGATCCGACAGCAGCCGATGCAAATAATGAAATTTAATTGGTTCTGAATATACGCTTAGTAGAAATATATTTCTAGTTAATACAAAATATTTATGAAAAATAGAAAAAAGAATCTCTATTTTTTAATAATTTATTTTCGTATATTTAGAAATTATTTTGAACAATATGAAAAGCTTTTTAGGGCGATTTTATTTTCTCCTAATTGGCACTGATATTTTGACGAAGATAATTTAACACATGGATTAATATATGTACAATTCTTATATTAAATTCTAAAAAAATTAAATTCTGTTAATAATGATGTCAAGCTAAAATTGGGAAAATAAAAACTTCTCGTATAAGGAAATTTTATTTAGTTGTTCTATAAAACATATAGATGTACTCAAAGTCATGTACAATGGAAAATGTACCATATGGTGAATATATTTGGTGTATTGGCCCTCAACTCGAACGCGCCACGCTGCCTTCATCCATCCATCCAGTCAGCAAATGGATGAAAATAGCAACTGTATCTGCAGCCGATGCTGCAGTCGCTGCATCTGCATTTGTGGCTCGTTTGATGCTGCTCAAACTTCAAACTCGAACTTATTGCGAATCCGGTTTTGTCCGCCGCACTGTCGGAGTGTCTGGTCTGCCAGTTGCTAGTTGCATTCGCGAATTTCCAGTTTATGCAGCTGCAGCGTCGTGTCCTTAACTGCAGCATGCAACAAGCAACAACAAGCGAATGACCAGTTATGTCAGTCGATTTGGATAGAGTCGACTTGAGGCGGGGCGAGCCAGCTTTGGCCACCCTCGCACCCTCGTATTTGGCGCTACGTCGTTTAAATTTACGGCCAAGTATGTTGCAATATTATGTTTGGCCCGCATTTGGCTTAGACTGGCTACAGTATTACATACTAACGAGTGAGCATTCGCAAGTAATTCGCGAGTCTCAGTACGACTCGCAGTCGCAGTCCCAGTCTCCGATTCAGTCTCAGTCCCAGTCTCAGTCTCAGACTCAGTCTCGTTCCCAGTTCCAAGTCCCCAGTCCCTGTCAGCAACTTTTCCGCGTTCACTGGTTTTTAGACTGCGGCACTATTGCGCAACAATTGTATCACACAATATTTGTGCCATTTGGTTAAATTTCTCTTAACACACATACGAAAATAAAAAACGCCAGCCGGACTACAAACTGCTGTTGTGATTGCAGTTGCAGCTGTAGTTGTAGTTGTGCTGACGCCAGGCAGCCTAGCCTCTCCAAGATCTCAGTTCAAATTGTATTTTCGCAAAACTTTGATTGTCGACATGAACTCATTAGCAGTCGAAGCATCGAAGCATCGAAGCCAATAAATAGCATAGTTTAATGATATTAATGTTTGGGAAAATATCAAATTTTTTATTCTGTATGCTATCTGACGAGAAATTCTATACTTATATGTATTTTATTGATTTATTCTCTTTATTTTCTTTTTCTGTGTATTTTGTGTTTTTAAGCATAATTCTGAAAATCGGCAAATATAAATCGTTCATATTTCATATTTATCATAGTTCGTAAATAGGTATCTCAACATGTATACCAAAAATAACAAAAATTATATCTTTCGTATCACAATATCAGGCTCATAAAATGTATCAAATCAAATGAAATCGTAAAAAATTAGTAACAAAAATATTTAAAAAGGTGTGCCAACGTATGATACATGCCGATGCAGAAATTTCAGAACCCATCAGAACAACGATCTAAGCCATTATAATACTCTGCATTAATCTAAGCAAAAATAAAATATATAAGCTATTGAATATATAAGTTCGAATACTATGCATAGTTTCGATACTATTAAACTATATTGATTTTCGTTGAATAATATGTGCGATACATTCTTGCATAACTTTGAGAGTGTAAAATTATAAAAATAAAATACGCTCTCAGCCTCGCCTCTTTAAATGTCTTTATAAACTTTTGCATACTTGCTTACTTGCAGAACCCGTCAGCAGTCCATAATCAATGGAAAGTTTATTTACCTGGATCGGCAAGCGGGTTTTGCTCGATTAATTCTAGTGTTCAGAAAGAATCAGTGATTATTATTAGGAAATAAGAGTTATGCATATGTATAGATCGCAACAAATATACTTGGGTACGAACTGCATTGGAGTATAAAAAACAAAGTATACTACTTGAAAACTATTGAAACTGAGATTGGGTCGATGGAATCTCTGTATCATTTGTACAGATTAAATTTAAAAAAATTTGTTACTTACATTTGTACAATTTTTAGGTAAACATTTTAAATGGATACAGGATATAGAAAAATTCTAGTGAATTAAAATTAAAAAAAAAATTAATCAAGATTTTTATAGTTTTTCCTAGACTCTAACTTTTATAGTTGCAAGAAATTAATTTTTCGAAATTCGTTGGATTGTTGTCTTTTCTCGTTTGGCATTAGCCGTGTGTGGCAGCAGATTGTTGATGTACTTTCTTCTGAACATACGGCCAAGTTCATGCTCACTGCTGAGCACAAGGTGCTCTGAGTAATCTCTCAGAGATTCGGTTTGCGTATGCAAGAGCTGCAATCATTATAAAATTTATACTTCAGTATCCGTCGAGGAAACTACTAACATGATATTTCTGATATTTAAATCGTTTATTTTATTTTTTGATTATATCATAATATAAAAAATAATAAAATGAGATGCAGCTGCATCCTAATAACGGTAACGGGTTCGAATTTTAAAATCGAGTTTGTTTCAGGCCGGGGCCTGACTAGACATATTAAAATATATTGCAAAATGTAATATTTAGTTTTATAAATATATAAATATACATATATGTATTACGGATGGACCTTCATATAGTTTTTAAATATACAAAATCTTCTATGGGAGATAATATTTTCGTCAGTTCCTTGACAGAAGCCGAATTATCTCCCTAATCACGAAAGACTTGTAAGGATGTCGACCACTTTCATTTTGTAATATACAATAAGACACTGTTCTCACTTTATCATTAGGGTAATTTCAGTATCTCGGTTTTTGAGGGGCAAAATGATTTTCCTTGATATTTAAGTGGTTTACTTTTCTCGATCGAATGAAAAATTGTATACCTAACAACGAGAAAATAATTGCGTACCCAACATTGTAATGAAAATCGTTATCTTTAATATTCCAATATGATAAAATGTTCGTTAACTAGAAACATACAAATATTGATTAGTTGCTGATGCAAATGAAATAATTTAAAGAACGATTTTCGAAACACCAACTATTACAAAATGTTGAAAAATTGCTAAAATGATTTGTTCATATTTCCTTATGCATGAAAATTCTCTTTGATCTCTTCCTCTTATTTCAAGGATTTTCTCTGCCCTTTCACATCTTTAAACATGAAGAGATTGCAGAATTTTATTACACTCCTATGCAATTTCTGTGAAAAAAACTTAATACCTTAATTTGTTTCAAGATTCAAAATCTAATTGTAATATAACATAATTAAATTTAGAACAATATGTAGTAAGTCATTATCTTAATTGTTGCAATATGAGAAAGCACCAAAGAATTATGAAATATACAAAATATTGATTAGATTCCAATGTAACTGGAATAATTGAAAGAACGTTTTTTAAAACAATTTCCACAAATGTTGAAAAATTCTATGAAACTACACTACTCAAATTGCTTATTCGTGCTTCATTATGCTTGCTTCATATGCGTGAAAATACTCTTTCATCTTTCGATCGTAATTGAAGGAAGTTTTCCTTGCCCTCCGATTTTGACATCTTTAGACATAAAGAGCATACACAAGTTAGAAGTTTACCCAATTGATCTAAGGCGATTATTGTTACACAGCTTGGGTGTTTAGCAGAAGGGATTGTGTTGTTTGCTAGATGCAGCATAATAACATTAAACTAAGTTGCTAGCAGCAGTCATGCATTTAGTGAAGGGTGTATAAACTTCGACTTCATCGCTGGTTGTTGTTGCCCTGTACGATGAATGTCCTTCCTTGTGGTACGGGACGTAGTTTATTTCTGGTCTGGTCTGGTCTGGTCTGCGTTGTGATCGCCCCAAAAATCGTGAGTTCGCTCTGCTGTTAAACAAGATTTTGGGCGTTGTTCAATTTTTAGGCTGACTTCGCATGCGAAAAATGCAGCAGCCGCTTTTTGATAGCTGAGCAACAACTTTTGTTTGCAGCTTTGCACGGCCATTGCTGCAACTGCGGCTGCTGCTGCTGCTGCTGCAACTAGCCATGGTTGCATTCAACTAGAATGAAAAAATGTGTTGCAAATAAAGTTGAACCCGATGGCAAACTAATCTGCTTCACGACAATGGACCAGCAGCAGCAAGTCATATACCCAGCCACCTATGCCTGACGGCCAGGTAAGTCAGCCAGGTAAGCCAGCCAGGTAAGCCAGCCAGGTAAGCCAGCCAACGATGCAGACTGCTTATACACTTTTATTAAACCGCACGCCCCTCAACCCGTACCCGTCCGTGATATGACCGTCCTTCAGCATGGCTGTCCATGTTTTCCTGCCTTCACTATTATAGGGGATTGTTGGATTTTGTCTATCCGACTTTCAGTGCGTCTGGCCCCTTCCTCGTCAGCCAGCAGTGGGCTTATGCCAGTCTACTTGTGTGTGTGTGTGAGTGTATATTTATGTGCATATTTGTGTGTACATATGTGTTCGACGAACTTTTTACTGCTGCAGCTGCGGGTGTGCTTTGGGTGTGCCACAGGGAGGCCTTACTTGGGAGTGCCAGACTATGAAATATCCTCTTCTCCGATCTTGAAAGTGAATTCGCATACATTTTATATAATTATTATGTCCATGCAAAATGTATTTTTAAATAAAATATGTAAGGCACACAGGACACACCTTAAACTCCATTCAATGAGCATCAAGAGATATGTCGCTTCTCAGCCTTTAAGCTATCTAAATTAAACTTTGGCTTTTGTATCGTCGTCAGGATCGATCAACCGAAAGTAGAGTTATTGTATTTGTTTCCTAAGATATCCCAAACTTATACTTTTGACCGAGTTGTGTTGAAATGTATAGTCGTAATTAGAAAACGTACATTGAAAAGTCTTTGGCAATTCAGCTGGTTCATGAAAAATGGATTTGTAAATGGGTGCGGCAAAATTTAAATTTAACTGAGTCTGCTTAAGCATATACAAAATTTTATTTCAGTCTGATATTTATATTGCATAAGAGAAGCTATAATTATATTTTTTCTCTGAGCTGGTCTCGATTATACAGAATGCTAATGTTTATAATAATCAATATATATAAATTATGTGGTTGCAGATGCTTCCTTATACCTATTATAGATTTTAGCACAAAATCATTTATTACCCTTATATCTAAGATATCTGTGAAAACAAAAAATGAGTTTTATACCAGAATTTAAAATTAAAAATATATATAGCTGCCAAAGAAACAGTGGGTCGGTTTCTTTGGCAGCTATATATATACTATACACATATATATATATAATTAAGGAGTCTGATCTGATGAAACCGACATATTCATTATATTTTAATATCAGTCGACAGAAAAATATACACAAAAATTTTAAAATATTATTAAATCAAATTTGAAATAAAACTTAAAGTACAAAATAAGAAATATTTACCAGATTTACCGCCTGAATCTGGAAAAATAGGAATACACCCAAAGTTTTAAAACTAAAAGATAGGTGGAAATGATTTTAGCGACTTGAAATGACTTTTCGATGCTGACCAAGAATGTAGAGATATATTAACCTTTATAGTTTAGTGTCTGACAGGGCTTATTTATCTATAAATATGCCTTGGACGGGTCACCAAACTTGAGCTCCCACAGATTTCTAATCATAATCGAACTGGTCGAGATAAAATATTGTTCTCCTTACAAGAATTGTGCGCGGTTCCACACGGTTTTTATAATTAACAGCGTACGCCTGAGACAAGCAGCAAGCAGCAAGCAGCTAGCTGCTGGCTGGGCCTGCAATTTACAGTCAATTGTAAATGAAAAGCACAAACAATGCACAAGATATGCACGCTGAGCTTGAGGCTAAACCACGGGGGTTGGACCTGGACCCGGGTCCAGAAAGTCACTCGATTAGTTTCGCTGCCAACGATGACGTTGGCTTCGTCATCATCGTCATGATAAGCATTAACAGACTTCAAGATCTACGCCGTCATCGCCTGACTCCTCTTGGCCAGCCCCCTTCGGAGTAGCCAAGTGCCCCCAAATCGCCTCCTCCTCCGTCTCTGTCAGCTTAAGGTTGTGTGTGTTATCCGCTCGTCGTGCTGTCATTTTGGTCTGTCATGATGTTGCTGCTTTGTTTCGGTTCTACGATTCGTTCCTTTGCATCGGAGGTGGCATGCGGAATGGGCTCCACACCGTCGACTTGCATTAAAATTAAGCAAAAAAAAAAAAAGAAAACCACAGAAAAAAATGTAAATAAAAAGACTCACAAATGAATGCAATAACAGCGATGGGCCAACCATCAACGAGCGTTTTAAAAACGTGCGTGGGACTGCCAGCGGCAATGACGACGCGTCTCCGGTGCAAAGAGTCAACTGTGGACAACGTCTGTAAAATTCACAGGCAGTTTGTTATTGACCATACTGATCTGTGCTGTGGTGCCAGTGGTACTGCTGATGGTTGATGGTGGTTAGGAGGGGTCTACGGCTAACGATGTCGACGCTCAAAAAACACTCAAATTGAATCTTGACTTTATTGGTATCAAGCCCCTTATAAAAGTTATTGCTAACATGAAAATAATTGGCTTAATTTATGTGTGCTCTTATCCATAGGCAAAATTTTCTTAGAGTTAGAGAATATTTTGAGTTCCTCGTTCTTATTTATGAGTTATATTACAAAAAATTCCATAATCTGACAAGCCAAGCCTTATAAATTTAAACTGCGGAATATGGCATATCAGATCCAAGTGATCGATCTGTAAACTAATGACAACGAAGCAATATAAAGCTTAAGCTTTAAAAATTTAATTGCTCATCTGCTCACATTTTGATATATATATAGTAAATAAATTTCTCGACTGGGCCTTTCTCTGAGCCCAGGCAAGCTGAATTTTTTACTGATGCTCCATTTTTAAACATTAGTTACCAATATACGATTTTTAAAAATTCACCGAACAATTACTTAAATTTTGTGTGGTAAATATAAATATTCAATTTATATGCTTTTCACACACAGACTGTCGAATGTGAATCAAATCCCCAAATCAAAGAGAACAAAAAAAGAATATATAAGAAAATAACAACAAAAAATGCACAAGTTTTCCATTAAATCAAATAATAGAAAATGTGGAAAAATATTATACGACAACGTATAAGTACTAGGATAAGGGACTTACAAATAACTATATAATTATCTATTTAATATGGTTCACAAAAAACAAAGGGTTAATACATCAAAGGGCAAAAAAAGAAAGAATAAAAAATGATTAAGTAACGTACACTTTGTCAAAATGAAATAAATAAAACCCTTAGAATATTTTAAAATATAATTATTAGGACAACACATAAATACACCTATTAAGAAACGGCTTTACAAAAACAACACATACAAACGACGTCAGGTAAGCAGGCGACTTGTAAAACAGAGTGTGAATGATGAGTATAAGCAAGAATATAGGCGGCAGTCGAGACGACCTGGTGGAGCATAGAGCGCGGAACATGGGCTTGGTTGTGGAACCAATGAGACGACACTTATGAGTTGTCTGTCGCAATTACTCTCCTCAATAACGTAATAATTTACCTCCTTTTCAAAACCACAGCTGTTAACCATTTTGAGCCAGCCACAACATTTTTCCATAGTGCTAAAGTGACGACAATGATGATGATGATGATGATGATGATAATGGCGTTTCCGACAACAACATTGTGGGCGTTGGACATAAATGAGTGTGTTTTGTTGTGTGAGCTTTCGCACAGTTATTGTTCTTCATTTGGCGACTCGAGTTCGTAATGATCAACTTCAGTTAAGCGACTCTTATACAAACCGAAACAGTGTTGCACAATGCTGCGGTACACATGAAAGAACACATTCTCATTGCATGCATGCATCGGTATCTAAACATCGTCGAAGCGTCGCGAAAAAACAGAAGATTTAAGCAACAAACGTGGTTTTACCGCTTTTTAATTAAGTTCTAAAGCCTATCAGCATTGCGTGAATCCAGATACTTTTTCTACACCAAAATAAAGTGTTATTAATCCTTTAAAACCTCAGCCGTAATAGCTTTAGGTTTAGACTCTAAGTCATCATAGCTGGCATCTATTAATTAATAATTCAGCCATCGGCTTTGTGCCTGTTCAGTTTGTGCTTATCATGAGTTTGACAACAAATTTGTTTCAAAGATTTAATTTGATTAAAGGCTAGCATCAATCATTATTCAATGCCGGACTGCGCTCTTCTGGGGCGTTTCCAATTTTATAAATGACGCGCTCTCGAAAATTAAGTCAGCGGCAATTTCAGTTTTTATTATTTATTATTATCTGCTGCTGTGTCCGGTAAATAGTTTAGGGGATAACAGCCATTTTCTCGTATGAACTAATTTGTAAAAGATATCAAAAAATTCGGAAACTGTCTTTTATTTTTCATAGTTTTGTGTTTGGGTTAACCCCACCAAAAAAAAAACAATGTTAAACTAACCTTGGACTCTTCAATAAATTTGTCTAGAAGGAATGTTATTAACTTGATAACATATATGAAAATAACAGTTGGACCAAAACAACTGACATCGAATTTGTGATTAAATTAAATTAAATTAATTAGTTCTGATGTTATCAGATCGGAAATAGCTTGAATTTAAATATTTAATCAGCAATTATTTTGTTTTTAATAAGATGCACAGCTGAAAAAACCTGAAAATTGTTAAACAAAACACAAAATTAATTCGATTTAAAATCAATGTTGGAAATAGTGATATATATGCAGTACTGATATATATATATATATATATATATATATATATATATATATATATATATATATAAATATATATGTATAAAAAAACAAACTCAGTCTACTTTGTCAACGCGTGAGAATTGCTGCCAACTGTTCACAGAAAGCAATCAATTAGAATGTCAATTAATGCTTAACGCATCATAAATCAGTAGTCAATGCAAACACTTAAAATTAATGTTGCAACTTCTGATATATATATATATATATGTATGTATGTATATAAAATTTTAAAGTGTCAACTAAAGTCAGTCAACGCATCAGTTGACCATAGTTCAACTAATTTCACACTGGGATTGACTAAGTTGCCGTCAAAGTTTACTTGGCTGTTAACTAATTTAAATTTATCGTTAAGTAGAGAGTGTGTATGTAAACATATATTATATATATACGAATGTATGCAGGCCATTTCCTAGTTGGTCATTCTCACTGGTTGGTATGAAAGCGTTGAGTAAGAAGTTAAACAGGGTCGAGTTTTGGACTTTCAGTGCTGAATGCGTTATCACAGTAAAATATTTTTAAACTTTTAAACACGAAAGCTTGCAATATAAATAAGTTTATTGGCTTTCCGAAAAAGTTGTAAAATGTCGGAAGATTGTCAGTTTTGCCACTGCGGCAACCAAATGTGGGTCAGACAAGGCCGATTTCGACTGGTTTTTTGTTTACCTTAACTTGATGCACGCAAATAATACATACATCAAATGCACGAATTCACGTATTACCTCTTACGTTCACTGCCATACGTATTACGTATGTAAATACGTATGCGAAACTAATTGTGGTAGTTATATTTGGAATTTGATGCCATTTGCTTTGCTCGATAAGTTCTTCATCCGCCCATTTAGTAATGGTGTCTGTGGTTGGAGTTTAAAATCCGATCCCATATTTAAATATACATACGTATCTGTCAATATATATAATTCTCTTTTACGTATGTAGGTCACTGAACTTCGAGCCAATTACTATTAAATTTCTGTGGGTGTCTGGGTGGCTTTTAGCTTAGGAATTAATTCGACAGACAGACGAATATGGCTACATCGAGTTGGCTTATAATGAGGCGTCTCCTTTAATGAGTTGCACACTTTACGACAGAAGTATAATATCCACTGTAATTATATACACATATTGTAATTAATCTCTGGTGGAGTGTGGTTCCAAGCGTTTTATCCTCATTACCGAGGTCATTACTTTGTGTCTCCGAAGACGCAACAACCAATTATATTGTTTTTCTAATCAGTATTAAAATATTCATTATTCTCTGATTCCAAAGGTTGGCAAAGCTAACAAAAAAATAAGGGGGCTGGAAAATCTATAACATCGATAAGTGCAAATCGATTGCATATAAAATTCAAGGCCACTAAAGTAGAGGTCTGCAACCTAAACCGTTTTAGCGCTGTAGTCATCAAATTTGGAGGTTGTCTACACATTCATATTTAATATTGTTAAATTATTTAATATATTTTGATGATTTAAAGAAAAAAAGACAATTTTAAAATGTACTCTTTTTATAAAATTTAAAGATAGCATTTATTACCAACAACAATAACAATGAAAGTCACAATGTTGGGGCAACAATTAGCAAACTTGGAAGATGGGTAGACAAAATTTCATGTCACACCCACTTCTGCGTACACAAACCGCTAAAACCTATTAGGTATATTAATAATTACCTCTTTCAGTAGACTACCGTTGCAATGGCAAAGCCACGCCCACCCATTGCAGGCATAACCCCAAACTTCACACGGCTTTGACAGGGCCAGTTCTTTAAACTTTAAAAGCCGCAACTAAGCATTTTGGAAACGCATTAAATTTTTATAGCCGGTTGCATAACGACAGAGTAAGTCATTATTTTAAGTTGTTTTCCAAAGAGCATTTCCAAATAAATTTGGTAGGTAAATAGTTTCCTCAGAATAGGTTTTTTTTAGAAAGTATGTGACTGTCTTAAGCCAACCAATTTAATCAGTTTCATTTGTGATCGGCCTAGAGACTTATCCGTATATTTTATTTATTTAATTTCAGAAATGTATTGTAATTTCAGAAATGCTATTCAAAATGAAAACAGATGATTAATTCTTATTGAGAGCCTTAGAAAATTAAGAATTGAGGGAATTGTTTATAATGAACCCAGCAGGAACAGCGCGAGATGTTTTTGGGTCTGCATGATGCTGCATTTTCCACAACAGCTCCAATTGCAAGCAATCGAAACCAGGGCCGAAGAAACTGAGAAGCCGACAACCTGAGGAGCAGAGAACCTGCCTGATCATCGTGTTTTCTTTGTAACATAAGCCAAGAATCAGAGGCAACCAGCAACCTAATTTTCTAAATGATTCAAATAAAATAAAGAAATCACGAAATATCATTAATTTTGGTGAGTCTTATTAGAGTGAAAATAGTATGATAAGCAGAATCTTATCGAATAAACACTAGAAGCCCCATCCACTTATTTTACTGATAAAATGTATACAAAATCTTTACCAATAATAATGTGTATCTTGCAAGCCGCTGAGATGGCAGTATCACATTTACCGGAACAAATCGATGAAATCGGATTAGGTTCGGTCACATCACTTTAGACCACTCCATGTGGGGGTTCTAAGGTCGAAGGAAATATGTTGCCACTCTCTTGGCTTAAACGGCCTTTGCACTTTTTCATTTAGATATTTTCAATATTTGTATATTTTTTATGTTGTGTCACATGTGGTATGTTATATAACAAGAGAGAGAGTGAGAGAGAAAGAGAGAGCAATACACTTTCATACACTGCACGCCACTGTGATATATATATATTTATGAATTTAAATATCAAGTTTAATGATAAATTGAATACAGGCACCGATTAAATAAAACCGCTGGCCCCGAGCCTGTTTTGTTATGCTTTAGATGCCAGACCACGATCTGATTGTTGTTTTGCCCGTCGTTGTTCAAATGGTACTAGAAGCCAATCGGGCATAAAGACCAAACGGCCGATGCAGCTGAGCTGAGCGCCATCGTCAAGAAAACGCTCATTGATCGCTCACCGAAAGCCGGTTTTAAATATATATTTATACATATATGTATATATACATATATATGTATGTTTAAGTAGATAGCACTGATGGAGTTGCGCTCTTTAAAGCGCTTGCGTCGTTGACCGCTCTCTTTGCCGATGGCACATTTGCGAACCAGTTCTATTCTGTTCTCTTCGTTTGACCGATCCGCCTTAAGCTGTAATTTCGTAAGCGGGCAAATAAAACGGAAAATATCACATGCAGGAATATAGGCGTCAACACTTTGTATATGTGTATGGTAATCTACATAAATATACAACAGTATTTCCTGTACCGATTCATCCTAAAGAAGCTATTTGATGTGCATTATTTTGTTGTTAATATTATGAGCATAAGAGCACGCATTACTGATGAGTTTAATTCGGATAAATTTGTACGCGAAAATAAATCATCTTTCGACTGATTGTTAAAATATAAACTATTGGATACATTATAACATTCTCAATCACGCATACTTGGTAAGCTTGGTTTGGATATCTTGTTAAAGAAACGAGTTTTTCCTACACGAACTCATCTTTCGACGGATTTTTCCTTTGTATGATGATGTATGATATATAAAAAACTTCACGACATAATTATTTTACCTTCGGAAAGGTATATCAAGAAAGAAAGGCCGTAAAGGCCCCTCATAAAAGAAATGACCCTAAATTGGTCACCTTATTATTCAGAAAGTAAATTTCCATTCAAAATGTTTCCAACATTTTTAAACAAAAATTTTAACTATTCATAGTTATCAATAAAACCGTTATAATTTTTAGATATTTTTTTTCCTAATACTTTATTACTTCTAAAAATAAGAAAATAAGAAAAACTTTATATTTTCAGTCCGGTTTTCAATTTAGAGCGATTTTTCTGAGCGTATCCATGAACACGAAAAGAAAAAACCTTAAAAACCCCTTTTTAAAGGAGTTATCACATAGCTGAGATAAGATGTTTATTATATGTTATGCCTTAGAAGGCAAAATCATTTGTTACACGACTTTTCCTATTTGATATATTGGTCCGATGCGGACAATTCTGACGGACAATCAGAATTTCTGAATTTAAGCGGCTTTACCAAACCTTTTGTGCACTCACTGATATTGGAACTCATCATGGGACTTATTGTGAGACACAAAACACAGCAACGGAACTTCAAAAGATTTTGAAATACTCGTAACTGGCGACAAATCTGAGGACCCAAAATTAAATAGTAATCAACTGTCCCAAATCCAAAAATTGTTTGCTCATGACGTACTCAGCTCAGCGAACGGTCAAATGTTTTTTCTCAAAATCCCGACATTCGGACATCCATTTGTTTGCCAAAGTCGGATCATCCTCTAATAAAACGTCAAATTAACTGTTGATGCGACTTAAAGTTTTGTTTCTGCACACAGCTATATTTTGTGAGGAGTGGCAAAAGTGTTTTGAAAATAGGCTTATCGTTTTTGATGGAGAGAAATTTGAAAAACTATGAAATCGTTTTTCATCAAATATATTTTAGTTAGTTTTATATTTAATATAGGGATGAAATGTTTGCTGAATCCATATTCCAGCAGAATTTCACAGTTCATGTAGAGTAGGGAAGTGATGACACTGGATGAAGTCCACCCCATGAAATCATACACCAATAAGTGGTACACAGATGGATCACTCACCAATCAGGGCACAGGCCAAATCACATCCCAGCAGATTGTGTCGCCTTAACTAAGAGATGATTTAGTATCTTAGGGATGCATTTTCTGAGCTCTAACCCGACTAAGATTCTTGCATTTGTGCAAGAACTTGGGTTGATGGTAGTGCATATATATCTCAACAATAACAGTACTAATAATAATAATAATAATAATAATAATAATAATAATAATAATAATAATAATAATAATAATACTAATAATAATAATAATAATAATAATAATAATAATAATATTTCAAATACCAAGGAAAGGTTAAGTTAGACGGTTGTTGGCCAACAAAGCCAACTCACTTAAATCAAATTTGGCCCGATGTGGAACCGTATTCGGAAACGCTTTTCCATTATTCTAACACTGGCTGGAAACAAAGATATCAAAAGGGGGTTCAAACAAATACGTTCATAAATTTCGAAATTTTGGTTGATCCTAGATTTGCTTAAAGAGATTCGTCGGCTAGAAAGGTACTTCTTGGCCAGAATAAGTATTTCAGATAGCAACAAAGGAATCTGATTTGCTTTCCTTTATTATAAATAACACTATATAAATTATGTTCTATATTTTATATATTAAATATTGATTTAATTAATACAGCCACGATCGTCTGTCAGTTACGATGAAAATGGTTCTCTTAGATTGGAAGCTATCTTGATGAAAGTTGCGATATAAGTATAACTAGAGCCCATAAGGACAATTTATAAAACTATGAGAGCTGCGTCGACTTAAAGCAGACGTTAAGATAACTGATGGAAAATAAGCAATTAGTTTTTATGAGACCAGAATTGTTTCCTATTGCACAACAAAATAAATGTTACAACATCGATGGATGGGATTTGAAAGAGATTTCTAATTAAAAGCGTGAAATTACGGCCAGTACTTACAAATAAAACGTATATGAAAGTTTGTAATTTTTGTTGCATAGTGTTATTAAATTTGTCGCGGGCGGCAACATAAACCGGTCTGCAAAGGCCCAAGCCCAAGCCTGTGCAATGCACAGATGTTGGACTCATTTCTCATATTAGCCTTCGTAAAACAGCTTTTTTTCAAGTGATGTTGAATGTATATTGGCCAAAGCCATTGCAGCTAGAAACTTCGCTTAAGGCAAGACCAAAACTACAAAAATACAAAAGGCAACAATTGGTAACCACAAGTAGCAGACGATAGCTTGTTGACATTTCTTCCTCTCCGCCCGTTTCATCAATCACTGTCTTTCAAAGCAAAATGTTAAGTAAACATCTAATGATTTCTTTGGTTCATTATTTATTATTACAGTTACATTATAAAATGCACAGTTTATTGATTATTTATCAAATGATTCCCATTATCTCATATTTTATCGTTATGTTCATTGTTTGCGTTAAACAAACATTTTCAAAGTAAAAAAATAATAATTATTTTCTGATTTCTAGTTTATTTTATAAAAATATTAAACTCTAACTGTAATTGACTTACGATAAGTAAACTCTTGGAATAACCTAAAGTTTTTCACTACTTGTTAATTATTGCCTGGTGAGCTTTCTTTTATTAAGGTCAAGAAGATAGTTTTATTAGTTATGAGGCATGTTAAATTTTATTACGTTTTATTATTAGTTTTGTTATGCCTTAATTATTTTGGAATGCCTTAGAATCATAAATAAATAACCCTGACCTATTTATTCCATACAGTTTTTTATTTATTGTTTTCCCCATTTGCGTCATTCTATCTTTTCAAATCTATCCTTCAAGCTTAACAATTTTTTATTTGACAACACTTCCAAAGAACATGAAATAGGTCATAAAAAATACAAGTAATACAGAGAAATGTCCTTGTACATAGCCCTAAAATGTGCTCGTACTTTTCATAAAAGCCAACACACAATTTTCCAATTAAGCAATTATGGCAATGGTTTTGCTTCTTCTTCCGTGCCATAACCTAACTGAACCTAAGTTTAATGTCATAACTCGAAAAAATTCTCATTTCCAAGAAAAAAAATAAAATAAATAGAACCTCTGGCTCTATAACCTTGAAAATATTCTAAGCCATAACATTAGAAAATGATTTTTATCGGTCTTAGGAAAACCCTACAACAAAATAAACGGCTAATTTTATACACAAACTTAAATTCAATATATTATGTCTGCTGTTTTTATACTCGAACATATGCGCAGAGATGATAACTTCAACTAATTACATATTTTTACATGTGTTCATAATATCCTTTTTACCAATTTTTTAAATAAAAACTTAGCCGTAACCACTGAGGTCATGCGTTAGCCGTTAATAATACTCTTCAATGACACACAAATTTGCTATAAGAGAACAAATATATTAAAATATTGCTTCAGGCAATAGGAAAACAAAATTAATCTGCGTAAGATGTACAAAAACTTGTATTCCAAAATTATAAGTCTCCTGCTTCTATAGACAAACATGGCTAGGTCGACTCAATCTGTTTGGTTCAAAGAATAAACCTTCTGCTATTCACATACTTTTGCATATCTTCTCCCTCTCTTGACCATTTTTAATAGGTGCAGGACATAAAAGGCTGGCCTAACTGGTTGGACTAGACGTTAATCCTCGATAAATCTTACTCTTTAGTGACACACTTATTGATTATGCGCTGGAAAGTTGAGGGCTTAAGTATTTGTCTCAAAAGAGTCCCAGTTGTTGATTAAATCTTGTTGAATTTTGTTGAATGCAGAAAAAATAATGTATTTTGCAGTCTCTCTTTTACATTATAGAATTAAATAAGCATCTGCATTGGCGTAAAGTAAATTAGCTTAGTGGCTATGTAGTGTGTAGGACAAAATAAACTGTTTCCAGTCAGCTAAAATTTGACTCAGATTTCACATGGTTTAACTACCCGAATTACACGCAACCAAACGGTCTATTTTGATTTAGGTTAATTGCATTGCTTGTTGTCTGAAAGTCGCACATATAAACATACATACATATATATATATATATCTATATGTATATATAATCACACATAGATATGTACACACATGTGCGGTAGTGAGTACTTTCGGCTGAAACCAGTTTATGCATTTCAATATATTACTTATCCGCGTTGACGGGAAGAGATTAAAGGTCAGCACACTAAGATACATTTTGGGTACAATAACCTCGGTCAGTATGTGTGTACATATTCGAACAATTTTAGCTTAAGTCGATAAAACTCGAAAGTGTCTTCAATAAAAATAAAAAATAAATAAAAAAAAAACGAAAGACAGGGGAAATAGAAACTAAAACAATTGACCGGCTAAGAAGCTAGCAAGTTAAACCAATTAAATTTATCTTGCTAAAACTGTTTCTTATAAGTGCTTATAAATGCGCTCTCAAATTGTAAATAAATGTAGTTGAGCTATTGTGAGTACTGACCCATCAACTTGTTTCTTTGTCTCTTCATCTATTTGCCACCGATCATGGACATACTTATGATTTATATATTGCGCGCAGGTCAAGACTACTTCAAATTTTGGAGGTTCACGACAAGATTCACATAATAAAATTAAATATATCACAGATTTTGTCACATTTTCAGAATCACGATGAAAATAAATATGAAAATAAATATAAATTAAAAAAAAATTACAAATTTACAAGGAAGATCAATTATCTTAGACAACCCGAAGATTAAATACTCTTGTAGACCGTATTTAATCTGCTGACTACCAATGTTTTTTCAGAATTTGAAATATTATATTTTTATAGATTTTTAACAAATGTCATTTATAAGTTTCCTGTATCACACCTCGCTGTATCAGGTGTGAAATGTTTATATTTCTTCTTCAAAACGACGCTTACTTTCCAAGTTTTACTAAAAATAAATAAGTTTAAATTTTTTTCTGTTTGGCGTGCAGCTCTTATCTTGTGTGAATTAGTTCAACTTTTTGGAATTACGAAGACGAACATAATAGAAATTTTCTCTGTAATTAGGTGAATAATCTTTGTTTGTTTCCTTTTTCGCTCATTTTCGATTCCACAAGGCCGTAAAAAAAAACATAATATTTCAAACTCTGAACAAAAAATTAAATTTCAACAGATTTCCTCCGGTCAACAATTATCTTCGGTGTGTCCAAAATAAACGCTGATTTTTAATCGAGGTAGGCTTTGAATTACATGTCACACAAAACCCATCTTTCGACATGCAACATTTATTAGTGTAAAAGATTTAAAATTAAACAAGTGATTAAACGTTGCAATCGGAAGTAACCGACTGTGTAATACTCTGATTGCATTGTGATAGTAGCTGAAGACATTAATCATTAAAGATGCAAATAGTTATCTGCGTTTCAAATTTTCTGGCTGGCGCTGCTATTGATTTGCCAGCCCTTCAGTGGGCGTGGCAACCCCTACATGAACGACATGCAGACATACAATTTTTCAAAGTGCACAAAAATAATGGTGTTAAGAGAGCCTTGACCCGAATAAATGTAATTAATGGGTTGAATTATTTGACTTAATTTAGCTAATAATGCATCCATTATTTAACGCTACTCCAAAAATAGCTGCTTATTGTATTTTTACTTACAAAACACTACAACCCAAAACTAAAGTTAGATCATTTTCTGTTGGTGTTTTTTTGTGTGTTGATTTATTGTTGCACTTTGTTTTGTAATTAAAACAGTCCGACGAAAGTTAATTGAGTATAAGCATCGCAGTTTTTTTTTTATTTGATTTGTCTTTAATTATTTGAATTTAATTGAATGATTTGTATTTTTGTTGAGCACAGAACGTGACCAAAGGGTTTTTCCCTCTTTAGATCTTTGCAATAGTTTAAGCGAATCATCTAAAACGTACAAACAGCATTGTCACAATTACATTTTATTTTGTAAAACTTGAATATTTTTGTTGTAAAAATGCAAACATCAATTTATATTTATTTTTAATATTTTTTAACAAGCGCCAGAGTTAGTAATCTACAATTGAAAACACAAATTACGATTAAAACGAAGTCTTGACCACGCCGAAAGGACTGCGGTTTTGATTTGCGTTTGGACAGTTTGAACGAGAGAGCTAGTCCGGAATGTGTTATATTTCTAGTCCTGGAATAGAAGCACGTAGCGTGTCCTAGTCAGCGAATACACTGGAACTTGGAATGGCCGTGGCTTTCAAAGTTTGTGGAAATTCAAATTAATTCCTTACCCAAGAATAGTTTGGGAGCTGACTAATGGTTCCGTTAAAATAGAAGCTTTAGGAAATTTGCATAATAACATTTTATTGTGATAACCGAATATTAACTAGATTTTATTTAGCGATTCGCTAAAGAGGTTTCCCAATTGAACTTTACGCAGAACTGCACAAATACTTAATGTGTGTTAGTTTTTAAGAAAATTCAAGTGTAATATTTACATTTATGTTTTTGGGAATTATTATCGAAACACCCTAACTCGATTTGCATGCAAGTTCTTGTAATGACCTCTCTGGCTCTCGCCGTAAAGTCTATAGCCATGGTTACCAGTGGTGGTCAAAACATACGACTGGACTTTCCATTAATTCGGAGGATTGCATGAACTTTAGCCCGGAGGCCGAGCTCTAAGCAAAGGTCCGAGCATATATATTGTGGTGACGAATAGAAATTATGGCCCGGATCTCCACACATTCAGTTTAGTCCAGCGACTAATAAGAGAGAGAACTTGTTCACCAGTTGTTGTATGTGAAATGTTTGGGCTTCCGGGGTTTGTTGCCATACAATATAACCGGGTTTGACTAGTGAAGGTTTCATTTGCATGCTACGGCTATTCTCGGAGAGGGCAGCAATGTTTATTAATTGCTTGTTTGCCACAACTTTATTCGTCAGTCAACACAAGGCATGTGTTGGCCGCCAGTTGCAAATTGATATCCATAAGTAGTTTTGCCTTGGTCTGCATTAGTGGGGTGCACAAAAATACAAGTATGTCGTACTTTAATTCGCAATTGTCGGATTAATTGGGGACACATAAGCCACGTTTATATTTGCGTTTAACATTTCCATACTTAGCGTTATAAGCAACAATTAATAGCGAATTCGTCACGCCGATACTTAAATACCCTTGCAAACAAGAGTCCATTGTTTATAAATATTAATATTAACCCAAAATTGTAATTACATACTTCATTTTATGTTATAATAGTTATATATATAAGCCAATATATAAGCCATACGAAATAAGAACAGCTCAACTTTTAATTGTATATTTATATAAAATGAATAATTAAAATTAGTTGCTGACAGTTGAACTTATTTCTGCAAGAGTATTTAATCTTTGCCATATCGAATATTTCTTTTCTTTTATCTTTTTGATTTGAACGATAATATTTTTTATATATTCTGAATTTAATTGCACCCCAATATTTTATTACTCTCCCTCCTTGTGAGAAATTTGGCCATGATTTTTAGCATTTAAGCACCACTGAAACGTTTTATGACGATTACACGTAAAAAACAGTATGACCGCACCCCCTTCCCCCTTTTTCCGAGATTGCTCAGTTTATAGCGGCAAAAACTTTATTTAATAATAGTAATAATATTTAAGAATCAAAGGCACAGTTCGGATACTTAGATACTAATTAGTTTAGGGCAGTTACAGAGTATCTCCCCGTCGAGCAGTCTTGCCTAGGACACTCTTACTTTTCTTTATGCACTGTAGGTCACAGGTATGATGCATTTATCAGATCAAACTCCTCGCGTGCTGCATGCCATCACAATAAATCATAAAGTGGTCTAGTCGGGACTGATCGCCTAGCAGATACCCTACATCCAGCACTAGCCTACATTGGTTGTTAGTTCATAATAATAAAGAAAGTAAGAGTGTTAAACTTGAATATAATGCAATACTCTAGTAAAATAAACGCTGAAAGTTGTTCGGTTTGACAAATCATTGTTCCTCTTTCTAGAGATCCTAAGGGAATGAAAAATATGTGTTTTAAAATTGTTGATGGTGTTATCCAAGGCGTAGAAAAATGTAATATGTTACTGATTATAAAATATAGGAAATGTTTAGGTAAAGGTGTTTGCAAATCGATATCTATCGATATTTTTAATAAATAAATGTAGTAGTAGAATAGTAGAATAGAATATAATTTGGAGCATCTAGATTATAGTGCCCGAAGTAGAGGCATTATGATAAAGAGATTGACGGTTATTTGGACTGACGAACATGGCTTAGCCTTTAGTTATTATCAGGAATATTCGTTTAGGGTGGAAATGTCTCCTTCTGCCACTTTCAAAAATGTTTCTTAGTCTTTTTATACATTTTATCATCTTGAAAATAAGCAAGCATTCCTAGTTGAAAGTTCATGATTAGAAGAAACCAAGTGCCTCAGTTTGCATTCCACATATACAAATATATATTTGTGTCATTTAATCAACCAAGTGTATCAACAGTTGAACAAATATTGTCATTTCCGCTTGTTGTTGCCCTTTCTCTGTTAGCGTGTATTAACTTCTAGTCTACATCACTAAATTAATTGTATATTTCTAGTAACTCTCCTTAAAGACAAATACAACAATTTGAATTTGATTGTGTAAGACAATAAAAGTTAGCAACATTTTACAATAAAATCTATTGAATATGAGATGTGGAAAGGAAAGCTAAATATTTTTAAAATATTAGCATTCACTCTAAATCAATTTCACGCACCACATTAAAAATTGAGTAAGATTACTAAAGTTTTTCTATGACTGAATACATTTTTCGTAGTCAAATTTTCAATATATATATAAAGTCAACCCTTTATAAAGAGTGTTAAAAGGAAAGTTGCATATCTTAAAGAGCATTTCCGCAAAAGATGGAATTTTAAAATTCACTAAAATAAATCTTATTAATTTGAAAAGTTCTCTAACAAGGAATAATCTATTTAATTATGGAGAAAAGTTCAATTTAAAATAAATATGTAAATAATCCACGTTTTTTCAAAGAATGTTTTATTTAAGTGCCTGAATAGCATTGGAAGTGCGCACAAAAATGCTTCAATACTATTAGATTTCCACACGCACCCAACTTAACCCAGGGAACTGGGTCACCAACCCGAATGTGACCCAGGTGACTTAAATTGTGGTCATAATACTTACTTATTTATAAGCATTTACATATTGTAATTGAACTATGCCATGATTTGTGTTAGCTAAAGATGATTTCATGATTAACGAAATGCTTACAGTTGATACGTACTTATAAAGTGTATGCAGATTTAAGTAAATATGTCGATTAAGGAGCTGCAAGCCCGTCAATGAGAACCTATGTATGTAGGATTATAACCAGCGGGAGGACACGATAAATCAGACTCCTCGCACTTGAACGCTTGCGTCCCGGGGAAAAGTTGTAGTTGAAATTCGTGAACGGTTTCATTGCGATCGAAATTGTGAATTAAGACGATTACTTGGGTATACCCATTTGGCAACTTAGCACTTTAGTTTGAATAACATGCGTCGCTGACCGACCCAAGCCAACTGCCGAATGCAACAAAATTTAATCGTGAATTGTGCATCTGCGATGCACTGCACTGCAAATATTCGAAGTTCACACAGAGCCGGTCACAGGTCGACTTGAAGTCCGCAACGTTTGCTTTGAGTTTCACGTGCTGACTGTCAAAGTAAATAAAAATAACAAAATCGCTTCACCTGGCACCTGTATCCTGGCAACATTCATTAAAACACCTTAGACGGGGGCGCCGTATAGTTGGCTGCTCAGCTCTGCCAAATTTTTGTTGTTGCTGAGACGGCCTGCTCTGGTCTCTTCTGGTCTGGCTAGACCTTCTTCTTCTTTTTCTTCTTGTGCTTCTTGGAGCTTATTAATATCCATTTGCATTTCTGAATCCACATTCCACATTCCACATTTGAGAACTGGGCGCCCAAAAGCATGCAGCGGGCCAAATATTTAATGATCCCGTTTGTTTATTGAATTGCAGTCAAAACTTTTGGCACGGACGGAAACCATGCCCAACTCCTTTATGCCCCAGCCCCTCCTCTCCCTCTGCCTCGCCCCCACTCACTTATTGGCCGCAACTTGGTACGCATGTGAGAATGTGGGCGGGCGGTGGGGAGGTCGTTGTAGTCGTTAACTGTCACGTCTTTCAAGGGACGAGGGCGACGCCCGAAAAGTGAAATAGCTTCTGTCAATATTCTGTCAATGGGCACATTTCTCCTATGCCAAGTGCCACAACTGGGTAACTACCCAGGTAAGGACAGACTGTTTTCCTTGTAAGAAGTGCTTGCATACACACGTATATTGGACTCTGTTGCTGGGCTTTCCCTTTTATATTTAATCGATTTAAGCGCTGCCGGAATCAATATATTTCGGCACTTTACTATAATTTCTATACAATTTATCATACAGGTCAAACAAAGCATATTTGTTCCAGATTCTACACTCAGAAAAAAATCTTTTCTAAATATACGAAAAAAAAAACTTAAAATAAGAAAGTTTTTTATTCAGAAATATTGTATATTGTATTGAAATATATTTTTAAAAAATGAAAAATCAAATACCGTCCGGACTAGTCTTCAGGGAGAGACTGACTCCAGTCAGCTATGCAGTTTCGAAAAATATATTTAAATTTTAAAATAAGGTCACTAAACAATAAATACATATCTAAGAAGGGTATAGCTAGTAAAAATAGAAAACTGTTTCTTTTTTTCGAAAAAAATTGTTTTTCTTAAATTCAGAATCAATTTTATTTGAATTGTAAAAAAAATAGCTAAAATGTTTCTATATGTGAAAGTATACCGATTTTCTAAATTGTTCGGCGATTTTTTCTGAATATTCTACTAATATGCATATGCACGTTGTTCTAAACATTGTGTTGAAAATATAAAAAAAAGATGGTCGAAGCATAATGAGTTTGTATGTTTGTTGAAAACAAAACAACATTTCTGAGCAGTTGTTGAAATGGCGCTGATGTTTTTTCAGATATTACAGTTACAGTTAAATATTCAAACTACTCTATCTAAGACTGGCTTCAATGTTTCTCCAAGTCAAGCCCTCTCAACTAGAGCAAAGAAGGGTCTTTAATTGCATTTCCATTTATAATTCTGACTCACTAACTCATTTAATTAGATTGCCCGCCGAACGTCTAAAATAAATATAGAATAAATGTCAATATGTGTATCTAAAGTTTGACACACAAATCCCATTTGACCCCACGTTTACCCCACTTGATGATCAAATTTCCCAAAAACCTCATCGGAGTTTCCCAATTATCTGCATTGGGTGGATATTTTGGACTGTGCGTTGGTCGCCCAGGACATATTGGGTTACCTAAGTAAACATAAAAAACTACAATTTTTGTTTAACGAACAGAAGTGAATATTTTAGGTATACAAATGATTGAGAACCCAACCATAAAAAGTACGAGGCAACTGAAGGAAAATTTTGATATGAAAATATTATTTTATTTTATTATTTTCAAATGTCTTTGTTCAAATTTTAGAATATAATATTTTAAGACGTAGTCAACATTCCTGTATTCTTTTCATTTATATACAATGCAATTGGTGTTGGCAGCAGCATCAACCAATCTAGTAATTGTTTGCTACAATCTGATGTCGAATGTGGAATGGAAATGTGAAATGTTTGCCATGATGTCTGTCCGTCCGAGTAAGCAGAATTTTCTTCGACGACCTTAGAGCTAAAGACTGTTCGAGCTAAGTCCACTGGTGGCCTAGAAGTCCCAAAACTTGGTTGGTATCTATTTGGCGACGTCCTTCAATAATCGGCAACTAGATGTGACTTTCTTTAATTTCACAATTTTATTAATTTAATTAATTCTTGTGTAGACTGTTAATAGCCGACGATTTATTCGTAAATTCGTAAACAAAACCATGTGTGTACATTTAAAATGAACGTGTGAATGTATATATATATATTCCGTATTGAAAACTTTTGAATGATTCTGTCTTCAATTTTCAGCAGGTTTCAGATAATAGTTAACACCTAATATTTCGATACTCTCGTCATTAAACAAGGAGCATGGGGAAATTAGTCTCTTTGCAGAAATCTATCTTTAGATATCAAACGTCACAAATTTATTTTAATTAAATGTGTGAAAGCTCTTTTATTGTACGAATGGTTCGTCCTTAAACTGTCTATATCCCACCTCTTCCGTTATCAAAACTATTTGATGTAAATTTTTTAGACAGAATCATAAATTTTCGCAGATTTATTTATTTAATAAGTACACTCTGATTTGTATATTTAATTTAAAAATTGTTATATTTATTTTAAAGCTCAATATCTAAAATTATATTACAAATTGAGTTCACATTAAAAAAATAATAACAAATAAATATAGTATTGAGTAGAACTTTAATACTGTGGGAAAAGTATTGGATTTCAAGCTAAATACTTGGATAAGTAAATATTTCAAGCTCTCAAGCTTTAAAGAATTCGAAAAAGGTTGCGTTCATCAGAACAGATGGACAAAAATATGTAAAATACCCCCAAACCACGTAATGAAAATGAAACTTTTAGTTTAACTTGCGTTAAATTAAAAAATTTTGCTATATGACAGGCTATGGCTGAGTAGGATGTATCCCCTAGTCGTACACTCTCAATTCGAGCACTTTGATATGATTTTTTTGTTGTTTTGGGTGAACATATAACTCCCATATATATTATGCTAATTTTGTCATTGCTTTCTTCTTTCCAGTTTTCTTTTGAATTTTAAATTGTCATTAACAAATTAATATTTCAGTTGTTTTGTGATCCGCCGTAAGAACGGATGGTGTCACGTGCACCAGTTACGGTCATATTCACATTTATTGTAGAACCAACGAGATATCCAAGCATTTCTTTTCGTCATATTTCTAGTTTCAACATCAATATCAAATATCCCAAAATTATGCTGAAAATACAGAATGATTAATAAAGAGACTTTAGCAGTATGAAATAATATTTACTATTGGCTTGGGGAAGATACGCTTCATGTCGATGCGATGCAGGTGCTCATCGTGTGCACTCCGAAGCATTTCGTATTCCGTGCCACTCAAACAAGGCACACACAAGCTGCACTCTGCCTTGTTGCACGATTTATTGCAATCGTTACTTGCACAATTATTGAGCCCCGTTGCCAAATTTTTATCAGCAGTCACAATTTCAGAGAGCCTGTAATAAAAACGCAGTAAATATAATAATGATTATAAATGGGAGTAAATATAATTGTTTTAAATTTTATTACATACTTGCTGCTACCAGTTCCAGAGTCTGTCACAGGTCGAATGCCGACCAAGTTGAGGGCACTGTAAAGCACTTGCTCATACAAAAGTGCGTTTGGCTTGAAATGGGCTGATGAAAGATTCGGGGACATATTAGCTTCCATAAGGTGCACCTTGAGGTCCTCATCAATGAACAGATCGAACCGCAATAGATCGAAAAATTTGTGCGTCTTATAAGCACGTAGAGTATTAATTATATCCTGTTCTTTCGATAGAATAGTTGTGCGTATAATATGCTCGACTTGTGTCCATATTTGGGATGGATCCTTGTGCTGATCTCGGACATAGGCCTCAAAAGAGGTACGCATACTTCCCCCGTAGCTATTATAATATTTTCGTAGCGAAGGAACTTCCCAGCTGGGCAAATAATCGTCTGCAACAACGTATTTATCCTGGTTCTCAGCATCGAAGGGATAGTACTTGACAGGACAGTAACGAAAGAGGACATCCCCATTATAGATATAGACACGCAGTGGATTCACAGATGTGATCACAACATAAACGCCAATGTCAAACTTAAATCCATCCACTAAAAATGGTCGCTGAATGAATTCCTGGACAAACGACTTATTCGACTTGAGATCAATATCATTGAGAGCCTTCACTTTGATGTGCCTGTGTTCGTTGTGCTTCTGCACAAAGAGTGCATCCGGATGCGCTGCAGCATACTCGAGAAAGTCATCCCGCTGACCCGGCAGCCGGAAAGCTCGTGGCAAAAAGGGCAAGCGCGTCGTGCACAAATCGACTTTATTGGTTAAATATCCACAGCCTGGTAAATGGTTAACCAGCTGATGATCGCCCAACTGCTTTAGGCTGGGATTCCGCGTGAATGGATAATCATGGGCCCACAATAGGTCCCAGTCACCATTTGCCAGCTCAACTCTTTCATAGCCAAACCTTTGAAGCAGATCCAAAACATGCACCAAATGCTCCTCCGTTGGACTATTGCTATAAACTGAATAAGTTCGTCTGCGATTTGGCATGGTTTCTGTATCTGTTGTGTTATTCTTATTTATGATTTTAGTGTAATATGGCAGTAGTTCAACAAGTATGGCTGTCAGCACAGTTGCTGTCAAGAAAAGCATAACTGCTTTTATTGGTATAGTGCCCAAAGTAAGTGAAGACATTTTAGTGGACTTTTCTGACAGCTGCGAAATGTGAAAGTTTTCTATTATGCCACAATTATTTCGATTTCACTGCTTACTTACCTTATCTTCGGTGTTTAATTTGTCTCGTTCTTCCTCATTTGAATTTGACTCCATTTTACTGTTGCTTTTTGTTAAAATTAAACTATTTATTTAAATCACAAGTGCCACTAAGTTTTTACTACATTGACAAGGTAAAAAGAAACTATTTACGTATTAACCATTCCCTATGAATCAGCTGTTGTCTTCTTCTTTAAAGTTACACATTCTGTATTTTGGCGCGTATTTAAATAGTACTTTCTCACCACACATGCTACAAATCGGACTGCGCAGCTGCAGCACTTTGTTGCACAACTGTCCGTTATTTTAAATTTAGACGATATATGTTACGTTAAAGCTCTAATTATGTGAATACATTTCTGTAATTAATTTAAAATGTTTTTCGGAATCCTTTAATGATACAAGGTTTTTTTTTGCTTACACAGATAAAATCACAGATATTTATTTAATAGGATATTTATTTAAATTGTTAAAATATACAATATATATGAACACGCTAACAATGAACAGAAACTTAAATATATTAAACTGCATTGGCGCTTATAAAATCGTACATGTGATGTGAGATATTTTTAATTAATTTTTTTAATATTGTCCGATTATGATTCGTTTTGGAAGACAGGCATGCTTCAATGGCAATCGCTGAAGTTGTATAAATAGAGCTAGAAATATAAATACGTTGGTTATTATTATTATTATTGCGCAAAACAATAACACATTTAAGTAAAATGTCAATATGAATTTATATATTTTATCTCAGCTGTTATTTGCATTCGTCGTTTCCTTTCGGCTCTGTAAATGCTGTTATTATCAAATGTCGATAACATTGCAGCAATCGATTACGGGTCAGAAGAAATCGATTATATTTAACATTTGTGGTATATTTTTGGTATTTCCGATATTTTTATCTGGATTTTATTTTATTTAAATGGTTAACAGTTGAGATGCAAATTTGAAATATGCGCCAATTGACGGTTAACCATAACAATTATTTTTTCTTCTTGAATTGTTAATATTGTGTCAGGCAAGAAGCATATTTTTTTTTACCTTTACTCAGGTTGAGTTTCGCTGGACGTCATAAAGAACGTAAAAGATAATCCTTCCTCCCTCCAGTCTGAAGAATCTTCTTTTAGATTTAGCAACCAAAAAATTCAAAAATATAATACGAAAAAAATATTGAAAATTATTTATTTGCCAATCTGTTTGTGTAATTCTAGGAAAAATTTTTAATAAGAAATTGAGAAACTCTGAAAAAAAATGTTTATTTTTTTGTATTCCTCCAAAAGGAAAAATTTCGTTTATAGATAGTGCGTGTTCTTAAATTTATTATTATGAGACAACGATTTTCCGAATGCGATGTTTTATTTTGTATTGTAACGGGAAAAGTTGGTATGATTACAACTGGACACATTATGGTAACATTAACACAAAAATGCCTGATGGCATTGAAATCACGTCATATATTATATACAATTTATCCATAGTAATCTATGAAGGAAAATACTAAACGAGGCTATACTCTCATAACTTTTATAAAAAAAAATCGCTTTAACTTTCCTTAATAAAATATATACATTTTCAAGACTTAAAAGCAGAAGAAATACATAGTTTAAAAACACTGAATTGAATTGTACATAAATCGTAGTTTATTGGCGAAGATATGGAAGTAAGTAAGTAAAAAAAACATTATAAATTGCATTCCTGAATAGTATCAAGAGTCGAGTCGTCTGTGTCCACTATTCACATTTGACACTCCAATAACAATTCTTATTGTTGTCTCATATTGCATTGAGGATTTAAAAAGAATTGGCTTAGTAAATTGCGGTTTGTATGCATCTGCATGGTATGTAAGTACGTATTTATTTTAGTTTATGCATATGTATGTAGTCTTATCCAAATTCAATACATAGACTCAGCACGCGATATATATTAAATCGGAGCATTTCTCAAGCTTCGTGACCAAAAGCAGAGGCCTGCACCAGCCAATTTAATCAGAAATAAACAAAGTTAAGTCCTAATTCGATTCAATCAAAATGAATAGCAAAACATGGCCCCCTTCCCTTCCCCCACCCCCGCACACTTATCGCCAAGGGGGCGTCTACTTCGCACTGCAAATATAGGTTGGCACAAACAAAACAGACCCTTTCGACCCCAAGCCATCTGAATTTTGCTTTCACTTCGCAACGATTGTGCTTATTTTTGTTTTCTGTTTTTTTTTTTTTTTTGGCTGGGAATCTTTAAACGAATTGATGCACTCCATTCCCATTTATTTTGCATTTGGTGTTGCTACCAATTCAACGTATATTTTGTGTGACTGCTGAGCTTTTGACTATGTTTGTACTCTAAGGCCACACATGCAGAAGATTTTGAATGAAAAGAAAAAAGCCTTTAGGGCTTTAGACTACTTTGAATTTCTCAACGAGGATCAGGTAAGAAAATCTCATAAAAAAATTAATAATCTAAGCCAAAAACGTATTATAGCTTTCGCAAGCGTGTAAAATATGCTCCCTGCGGCAATTTAATCCTTTGGATACAATTTATAGCCGGGACGAAGGAACACTCACAAACGTGCATTTTGTTTTAAGCGGTGAATGTGTAATACTTCAGTGTCTACATATTAGGGTAATTGTAACAACTAAACCTAGGCCAATATGCTTTTAATAAAATTTGGCTTATCGAATATTTATAGGTGGTTCGAAAAAATGGAAAAACAGTTCACGAACTAGTAGACACATCGAAAAATGAGTTTCTTCATACTAAAAGTGATTTGATTACAAACAAGAAAACAGTCAAATCTTCCGAGTCAGGGGATGTGATCAGCAAAAACAAAAGTGAAGCGGTGAGTTCTTTATTATCAATATTATTTGTCCTAGCCAAAAATATAAAACCTTGAAACTGTTGAAATCATCTAAAAATAATTTAAATCAATTCAATTCAGCATTGTGACTTCCGCATTGGGTAATTCAAATCATTTCCGGTATGTCATGAGAGCCAGTCTACGCAGACAAGTGTACAAATAAAATGTATATGGTACCAAACAAACTATAAGATTCTTAAGTCGTCCCTTCCACAAAGTCAGAGCAATATATTTTCTGAGTGTGGTAAGGTAACCATCTTTAAGGAAACAATCCATTCATTTGCTAAAAAAATGGTTAAGCCATTGATATCCTCAACCCAATGTGAGCCAAATGGCAAAACCTTGTATACAGATAGCCTATCCATTCTAACGCATAACAGTGTAGTCTGTAACAGGCCACTAGTGTAGCACTAAGACTGTAACATAACATCTGTAACTTTACTTAACATATAATATCGATATAGATCAATATCATTCGTGTGATCAGCAGCTTGAAGGAGAAGAGTGGAGTTGCTGTGAATAAAGTAAAGTGAGATTTAAAAAGAAAGATAATTTTGTTTTGACTGCTACAAGTCTCCCATAGTCCCCTCACGTATGGCGTCCAAAGTTGACCGAGAATCATGAATCAGATGAAGGCAACACTAATAAAAGTAGCCAAAGTTTCTGCCAGGGCTTACATAATGGCCCAAGCCAAACGGCCACAAAATCTACATTCGAGATATTAACCGAGTTCTTGCAACTTTTTAGTCTTAACCATATAAGCTAATTTGCGGTAACCAAACACTGTTTAAATGGCACTCTGGTCAACTGAAATAGAGTTCCTTACAGCGACTTTAAAATTGTGGGAGATATGTAGTTTGATTGATTTAAAATTTAGATTTCCTAAAATCCTTGTCAACGTAGCATCCCCAATCTTAACACTTTGACTACATCTGGTTACATCTAAAATAATATATTTCCACTTTAAAAGGGATTTATTTAGGTGGGCGTGACGCCTTTTCAAATGGCTTAAGAAGTATTTAATTGAAGGGCGATCTGAAAATATTAAGTGAAATAAGACCAGTGAGTTTCAAAATGTTATTATTTATAGGAAAGGTAAATTAACTTTTCATAAATCAGATTATAACTCACCTTTTCACCGGTGGACTCTTCCTTATTGACCTTCCCTCCCTAACTAATTGTCATGTTTTCATTTCTATCTTTCATAATTAAATTTTAAAAATCATGTCTTGCATCTTATTTAATTCATATTAAATATATTTTACTAAATAAATACAATACCTAAAAAATTGTTCTTAGTTTTTAATTTAAACTAAAAAATTAAATTTTATTTTTAATTAAATTTATATTTAATTTTTTTTATTTTTCTTTGTCGACTGATTTTCGTCGACATTAAATAAATTAATAAGAACGGAATAATAATAAGGCCCAAAGAACGCCTCTTTGCTGTCCAGCACTCTGCCCTCAAAATGAATAAGCTTATTTTACTAAAGACATTTGCGTCATTGAGTTCTCAAAGAGCTCACTTGCGAAAATATATATACTATTTGAGGTCAGCGATGATGGATTATACAAATGACAAGTTAAGTGCTCTAGTTGAGGGATGTCGACTAGCGGAAGATACCCTTTAGTGCTCGTACTCAAATTAGTACCCATCCCAAATCGTGCACAAATTTCAAAATAATCCAATGTGTCTTGGATTAGTGTCAATCTTAGTTTAAGTTTAAGTACTAGTTGGACCCAAGTGTAAATTACTATTATGTTCTTTATTTTATTTTCTTTCCATTCATTTTAATTTATATTTTAAGCATATTTATTTTTTAAAATTTAATTTAATGTTTTATTTTAAAACGCTTTGTTTTAAAACTGTGAATCCTTTTTTGTCTACATTAAAATAAAATGTCCATGCAAATAAACATTTGATCATAATAATGTATATATATAAAAATCGACAACAGATATTTCTATCGATCGAAACGGCCGCCTCCGTAGTCATAAGTGAAATGGTTATAAAAATACTGATTGTGTTTATTGCTGCTTTGCCTTTCAATAATATATATATATATATATATATATATATGTAATATAAATAGTAATTTTTAATCAGCAGAAAGTGTTCATTTAAGTTTATCAGTCCTGTTAGATAGTTCAACTAGCCCTTTTCAAGGGAATTTATTATATTGATAAAATTACATTTCTTATGTAGATTCTCAAATTAAAAAGAATGAATACAGAATTGTCATGTGGGATTCTCAACATGATCCAAATATAGTCAAATTAAATATTTCACATACAAAATGTTATGAAGAATAAATTAATGATATTGGAGAGATCCAATACAGCTCAGAATAATTTAATGATTGTATCATATTTAGAACTAAACAAAGCTAAAAATGTTTCATTTTTTTCAAGGTAGAGCACGTTCATCTAAAAATAGTTCATCTTTAAGATCTGGCAAATTTGGGATCTCATTCTTCTTACATATTTCTAATAAAACTTATGTTCTATTTATTTCCATTCTTTTATTGTAGTCGGACAACTACGAAAGCCATTTTAGTAAGATGTTGGATCCATAACATTTGGCGGAATTTTTGGATTAGGCGAACACATTCAACATCGTGTGATAATGGCTCGAAACACGGTGCAGTGTTTATTACTTCCCAGATTCTTCTTAATGGACAAGGAACAAAATCCTGGAAATATATGGCAACGGCGATCAGTCTATTTAGACGTTATTATTCCATCAAGAGAAGCTTTATTTGATGATTTTCTGAGGAATCTCAAATGGAAAAAATTTAAGAACGAGTTTGTAAAGAATAATATGATATCTAATTCAACGGATATTGCAAGACATGATGATATACCTATCTTATGTCGCATTGAAGAAAATAGATAAAATGAAATACTACATAATTGTATATCACGTGTTTTTCAGTAAGATTTGGCAATTACTTTAATCAAATCCATTAATTGGCGTATTTTGCTTATAAACTGCTTGCTGGCACAGCAAATAAAATTTGAAGAGAGTTATCGGTAATATGCCTATATGAAGTAAAATACATACGCCCATTTCTGAAGGTATCACCAGCAATCTAGCTTCTAACTTTAAAATATTTGGAAAAATATGGATCGATCAATATTCCAATAAACCCCAGTTGGCACAGATCCCCCATTTTCACACTTTATTTATCTGACGTGGAAAAATTGCATGGAGGGAATTAAAATTTGGTCCTAAATATTTAATTTAATTTTTGTGCAGCACAATATGTAATTAAGGCAAATGTGTATATTTGTAATGTTATGATTCCTTGGTCACTTCCCCTGCATAAGCTTCCAGATATTCTGGATAATTTAATTTAAATTCTCCATCTCTTCATTACTGCGTATTATACTCAAATAAACATAATCGGCTCGTACATTTTTAAATATTACAAAATTAGATTCGATTGTACATATTTGGGTTCAAGCATCGTGCACAAAATATTTTAAAAGGGAGCAGTTTCAATCCCCGATTGAAAAAATTAAATAATGGCACCTGAAAAGGTGTCACACAAAAATATCAGTTTATCTTTTGCAAAGAAACACATGCCATTGCATAGGTGTACTATCTTATGGTAAAAATTATAAAAAAATTATTAAAAGTAATAATAATTAATAATTGCTTTTTAATTGGTCATCAAGCAGAAAAATTTCCGGTCGGATGAACTAAGAAAATTATATTGCACTTTTGGACAAAGTTTATTTAATGGGGCATCAGCCAGACACAAGTGCAATTAAAAAAAAATAAATAAAATAAAATATTATAATGAATGTAAGTACATACATAAAGAAAGAATACATTAAAGAATTTAATTGCACACAGTTCAGAAAGTATATTTTTACAAAATGTACAAAAATATGTTGGTTTTTTTTGTATAAGTAGACACCGAATTGTTACATTAAACTTTTGTTACATAAATTATTATCATAGTCATTAGTATTTTAAGATTCCATATATACAAACAATTTAGGTTGCTTACAAATATATATAATTCAATTTTAAAAATTTTACGACCCTTAATTCGCGAGTTTTCTGTCATATTTTTTAAATTTTAGATATTATTTTTTTTAAGAAGGTTTATCATTTCTAAGTTTTATACAAATATTTCGTGTTAACAAACAATATTTCGAAACATAGCATTTAGATCAATTTTTTGAGAATATAGCTATATAATTTAATAAAAAAAGTATATTTCATTATTTTTGAGAGATATACATTTATTTTATATTTTTTTTAACACTATTTTAATTTAGGCAGTGAATTTGTGCAATTTATACAGCTTCAGCATCAAACAGAAATGACTCTGAAATAATATAAACTGTAAGTATGAAACTAATTTTGTAGAGTATCAAGAATCTTACCAAGGCATACGAATTATTTAATTCCCTAAGTCCAAAAGATGCATCCTTAAGAACTTAATAAGACCATTTGCTTTTAGTAATTTGCATTCGGTGCCTATAAAATTAACGGATTTCTATGAACCGAATTAAATAACACTCTTGTGTTCTCTCTTCAAAGTGAGTCAGCAGTGAGCAGAGTGATTCCAGTAATTCAATTGTTGTGGCTACCTTCAGGTTAGCATGGAAACGACTAACAAAGCCTTCTGAAGGTATCCAGGTACAAAATGAGATTTTCTTCGCCAGTATTGATTCAACATTTGCAGTGAGTGTTTATAAAAATTGTAAAGAATAAAAATGACAGCAATAAATTTACCAAGAGTACCAGAAGGTCTTCGCGACTTGATGAAAGCCTATACAAAAGAAGTTTTACGGGAAAAACCAAAAGATCTTCTTGGATTCTCATCACATTATTTTGAAAACATTGCGGCGATGAGAACACGCCCTAATACGGTTCAATACGAACCCCCGCAAACTTATGAAATCATTATGAAAAACCGCATTCGACAACAAGTGCCATTGTCACTGGTTCATTACATTATACCTGAAAATCTCACCGATGTAGTTAAAAACTTCATCAAAGCCGTCCTTAAAGAAAATCCCGAAAATCTGATTGTCTTTGCAAGAACATATTTTCAAAAACTCCGCCTAAGCAAAGCTAGGATTGACTATACGAAGTATGCCGCCTATGAAAAATATACTAAAGAAAATGCAAAATGGTCTCAAGAGTCTAAGGTGATATGTACATGTGGACGTGTTCTAGAAGGCAAAACAGGTCAACAATCTGTCAAATCCTTGGAGATCGATAAATATAATCACAATTTGAGGGCAGTATGCATTATACAAAAACATTACCGCAACTATTTAAAACGAAAGGCGGAAAGATCTGCCAAGGTCAATTTACTAAAGACAGATATTTATAAAACTGCAGATTACTTAAATGCAATTTCTCTGATTCAAAGACAGTTTCGACGTTACTTATCGAAAAAACGAGCTAAAAATACTGCGAAGCTTACGAACACATCTGTAGAAAAGTACAATTCTGTTCAATATATAAGTGCCATATATATTATACAGCGACAATGTCGACTATATTTGACCAAGAAGAGGATGAAACGACCCCCAATTAAAAGTGGGTCTTCACCTTTGGATACCAGCGTTTCAATTACGACAGCGGCATTAATTATTCAGAGAGCATTTCGTCGAATGGTTAAGGTGGTCAAAGACAAAAGACACACAAATGCTGAACTTGAGCAAAGTGATGACATAAATGACAATGCCTCCGAGGCTGGTTCCTATACGTCCGCCTCCACGGCTCTACTTTCGACGGAGTCGGCAGGTGAGCACAATGAGATGGGAGGCATCAATTACGAGGAAGGAGTCCACCAACAGACCATAAATGAGGATGAGGAAGTCGAGAACGACTATAAAAACCAACAGAAGCAGCACGTAACTGAAGCTATAAAATCTAGTGAAAAATCAATAATCTCTAATCGAAATGGTAATTACTAATAACACTATGCAATAGCAATATGTGTTTCCAACATCTGACAGCCAATCTGAACACAATTTTTTAGATATTTTTATTATTATCAAGAAATGTATTTATAAAAAAGTGCAAATTAAGAGAAAATTTAACAATTACATACCTTAAATACTTGTGTGTAATTCTGATTTAAGTTATGAAAAGGGTACACATTTAAAATAACCCTACTTCCTAAGACAAATTCTTTCCAAAACTTACAATACTCAATTGTCATATGTGTTAAAGCTAGAAATAATAGTAAATTAAAGATTACCAATCCTTTTAAAGTATTTTGCGATGAGATTTTAAAACTAATTCAGAGACAGTAACAATTGCATATATTTAATAAAAACAATATTATGGTGTCGAGAAAATGTGGGTGACAAATATAAGAAAATCTGAAAACTAATTTCCCGATTTGGAGTCTCCAAAGCGACAAAACTTAACAACTTAAAACATTTAAAGCACATTTTAATCTAAAAAAAATATTTCCCTATATTTATTTCTAAAAAAAATCCACTTCCTTTCGATATAAGAAACGGACTTAGGAAAAAATGTTTTGTACGAGTGTTCATAATCTTAAGTTCTTGCGTTTATTATGAGATATAACAAATAGTTTTATTCACTTCAGCGACACAAGATATAATGGATCAAAATTCGATGGAAATAAAAAGTCTACAAACGGTTTTAAAAAGTGTGAATAACCAAGCAAAGCAGCATCAATTTGAAGCAACGTCGGACAATTCCGGTACGTAAGCAGTCACTTAAATACATGTTAATATAGTAAATAAATAAGTTTAAAGTTAAAGTTAAAGTTAAAGTTAAAGTTAAATACAAAACCTAATGTGAGAATTTGGTAGAAGCATATAAAAAAAAACATTCCTTATTTAGATATACTTTTTCTAAAATGTTGTATATTTTACCCTCTACTTAAGAATAGAAAAAGTCTGGTTTTTAGAAAGACACAACCGTTTGTTTTAGAAATATAATTTCTGAATAATAGGTTGAGCTACCTCCGGTGTCAAAAGTATGACTATTTATATATATATATTATAATATCGTTTTATTTTTTTTTTTTGAGTGCACGTTTCATAATGTATCAAAGCTACGGCAACTAGTGAATTAAAAATTAATATCTTATTAGTAATGCACTCTGTGATGAGTAGAATAGTCCCTGTGGAGTAGTCAATTATGAAGTACTCTCTTTCAATTATCAATAATTTTATTTTAAAGTTTAGTAATTAAGAAAAATTATATCAAAAATCCTATTTTTCCTATATTTGTATAGGTGATAGCGCTGGGCACATTAAAATTGAGACAAAACAATATCCGTTTCTGTCCTAAAAAATTTATTTAAGAAAATAATGTTTAGTATGATTAAGATTATGATATTAAGCTCTTGTGCTTATTATGAGATTTAAATAAACATTTGTTCACTTCAGCTACACAGGATATAATGGACCAAAATTCGATGGAAATAAAAAGCCTGCAAACGGTTTTGGAAAGTGTCAATAACGAAGCAAAGCAGCATCAATTCGAAGCAAAGTTGGATGACCCCAGTACGTAAGCAATGGAAGTCATTTAAATTCGTTTTTAATTATTTTTTTTTTTTAAATTATTGGATGTAGGAATACTCTTGTGTATAATTGAAAAAAATATATTTGTATAAAACCGGGTCCTTAATCAGAGGATCTATCAAAACCTCCAAAACCCTCGAAGGGTAATTCGATAAAATATACACAGACCAATAATTGTTCGTTCACTTATAGCTTTCAAGTGTTTTCTAAAAGGTGTCTTAAAGCATATGTAAGAAAAATTGTTGTTACATAACATATCCCAAAAATAATAGCTAGAAAGTAAAAATATTAATTAATACCAAAATTTCTAGTGACTGGGACGATTTTAACTGTTTGCAGTGGTCAACAAGTTTTCTTGAAACCAATATAATTAATCCTTTGGGGACAAAATTGATTTTGATTCTTCAGAATTTTTGTTGAATACCTATCGAAATCTTAATTTTTATTTTTTAAATTTATATTTTTTAAATTTCATTTTTAATTTAATTAATTAATTTTTGTTTAACTTTTTGTATTTTTCCGAGACGAGTGATATTAGTTGATATTAAATAAATAAATTAATTAATTAATCAGATAAATTAGTTTACATATCTGATCAGAAGTACTAGCAATTTTCTACATCTTACTGCTCGAACTTTTAAGTTACGCTACCCCATTTTACATCTTATATTCCAATTATAATGATCTCCTCCCCTTAATTAGTAGTATAACCTCTATTTATTTTATTAAAAATTAGTCTTAATTCTAAATACCGTTTTTAATTTCTTTATGTCCTTAACATAATTTTTATTTTTACAGAATCAAAAATCTCGACAAGCCTGGAAAGCACAGAATTAGATAGTATTGGAACAACAATTAAAATTCATAGTGTACTTTCAACCGAAGGCGATTATGAGATACGTCTTTCGCCAGAAAATAATATTGAATCCGCAAATACCACAAGTGAAATGGAAAATACTTATGACACACCTGCAAATAGAGAACAGATTTTGAGAGAAAATAAATTTAAGACCCAGAAAGCCTTGCCAGATGATGAAAATAGAGTTACACAAGAGAATGATTCTTTAATTATGCCGGAGGAAAAAACTGTAACCAGCGAACAAGATTTAACTGGATTTGCGACCGAGAAAATCTTAAAAACTGATGATGATGTTATTAATTTGAAACACGATTCAACAGAGGTGGCGAAAGAGGATCAGCAGACCACGGCATCATATTCAAACCAACCTGAAATAATACCAACTTCAACTCAAGATACACTGCAAGAAAAACAAAGTAAGAGTATTGAAACAGAAATGAAAACTAAAGGTGCTCTTCCAGTTGAAGACGAACTTGAGATAAGCCTTGCAGCACAAAATGATTCAGATTCAGTTATTACCAAAAGATCAATCATAAATGAACAGCAGAAACCTGTTCATGCTGGAGATCTATTGATTGATATTTCAAAAGAAGACACTGTAGCTGGAGAAATGACTAAGGAAGCCGCAAAACCCGAGGACGAGGAAGTTACGATGGTGCCTGATTCTTTTAGTTCGTCAAAGGATCAAACAAAGGAACAAAATTTAATTAAAGTAGACACTGCGAAAATCGTAAAATACGATTCAAAAAAAGATCAGCAGACCATTGCCCCACCTTCGAACCAACCTGAAATAATACCAACTCCAACTCAAGAAACTTTACAAGAAAAACAAAGTAATAGTATTGAAACAGAAATGAAAACTAAAGGTGCTCTTCCAGTCGAATTTGAGATAAGCCTTGCAGCACAAAATGATTCAGATTCTGTTATTACTAAAAGATCAATCAAAAGTGAACAGGATACACTTGATCATGCTGGAGATCTATTGATTGATATTTCAAACGAAGAAAACATAGCTGAAAAAAAGGACCAGAAAGCCGCGAAACCGGAGGACGAGGAGGTAACAATAGTGCCTGACGCTTTTAATTTGTCAAATAATCAAACAAACGAACAAGATTTAATTGAAGTAGTGACCGAGAAAATCCTAAAATTCGATTCTATAGACATGCCCAAAGAAGAAGATCAGCAGACCTTATCTTCAAATCGACCTGAAATATTTCCAAATTTAACTCAAGATAACAATAATCAAACTATTGGTTCTGAAACAGAAGTAGAAATAATTTCAATTTTAACTCAAGATGCCAATAATCAAACTATTGGTTCTGGAACAGAAGATGAAATTCAAAGTTTCCTTCAAGTTGAAGATGAACTTGAAATAAGCATTCCATCGCCAGATGATTCAATTATTACAATAAGAGAAAACAAAAAGGAAAATGATACAACTGATAATGCTGAAGATGTATTGAGCGAAAATATAAATATCGATAACAACGAAGATATAGCTGAAGTCGAGACTCAGAAAAACTCAAAACCTAATGCCGATGAAGTTACGTTATACCCTGATTCTACAGATATTCCAGATGAAGACATTTTAACCACAGAACAAGATTTAGTTGAATTAGTCACCGACAAAATATTAAGCCAAGATTCTAAAGAAACTTCAAAAGAATATCAGCAGACCGTTGCCCCATCTTTAAATCCTTCTGAAATAATTCCAAATTTAAATAACGATACACCACAAGTAAATCAAAATAATAGTATTGAGACAGAAATAAAAACTGAAGGTACACTTCCAGCTGAGGACAAACTTGAGAGAAGTTTTTCATCGAAAAATGATTTCGATTCCGTTAACACCAATAATGCAGGCAAAAATGTGCAAGATGCACCACCTGTGGATGCTGAAGATACACTGAGCGAAAATAAGAATATCGATAAAAATATTACAAACGAAGAAGATATAGCTGGAGACGAGACCAAGAATTTATCAAAGCCGAAAGACGATGAAGTTACTTTAATGCGTGATACTTTGAGTAACGAAGAAGATTTAATTGAAAGAGTGACCGAGAAAATCTTAAAAACTGAGGATGACGTAACTCATTTACAAGTGGACGATAAGCAGATTATTGCTTCATCTCCAAGTTCAACTGAAATAATTCCAACCTTAACTCAAGGTGAACTCCAAGGTGAACTCCAAGATAAACAAAGCAACGTTGTTGAGACAGAAATAAAATCTAAAAGTATAATCCCAGATGAAATCGAACTTGAGAGAAACCTTCCATCGCAAGATGATTTCGATAAAGTTGTTACCAAAAGAGCAATCAAAAATGTGGATACCTCACCTGAGAATGCTAAAGAGATATTAAGCAAAAGTATTAGTATCGATAAAAATATAACAAACGAAAGAAACTTATCTGATTTAGAAACCCAAATAGCAACTATACCTGATGACGGTGGAGTTGCATTGGTGTATGATTCCCCAAATATTATAGGAGAAAAACCTCTAGCTAACGAACAAGATTTAATTGGATTAGTTATAGAGAAAATCGTTGAAACTGCTGATGAAGTTATTAATCCAAAACAGGACGCTTTAGACATGGTACAAAAGGAAGAACAGAAAATCATTGCTCCAACTTCAAATTTATCTGACATAGAAGATAATAACACTGCTAAAAATAAGGAAATGGAAGATAAATTAAAACTGAACATAAAAGAAGATGTTGACAACAATGATTTTAATGGTCAAATGGAGAACAACTCAGATGAAGCTGACACAAATTTAACAACCTCAAATCCAACCTATATTCAAAGTAATAATCTGAGGGAGTTAAAGAATCCGCTTGCACCTTCGGACACTGAAATACTCACAGGTGCAGAACCATCCGACGACTCAAAGGAAATTAAAATTGATTTAAATACTGAACATACAAATAATTTAGTATTACCTTCCAGAGATGCAGATAGTTCTGAAGATCATCTTAAAGAAATTAAAAGTGACGCCAGTCGGTCAAATGAAAATGACAAAAATAAGAGCATAGAAAATAAAAAGGAGTTGAAGGATCCAGCTGCCCCTTCTGACACTGAAATACTCACAGCTGCAGAACCATCCGATGAATCAAAGGAAATTCAAATTGATTTCAATACTGAAAATACAAATAATTTAGTATTACCTTCCAGAGATGCAGATAGTTCTGAAGATCATCCTAAAGAAATTAAAAGTGACGCCAGTCGATCAAATGAAAAGGACAAAAATAAGAGCATAGAAAAGAAAAAGGAGTTGAAGGATCCAGCCGTCCCTTCTGACACTGAAATACTCACAGCTGCGGAACCATCCGATGAATCAAAGGAAATTCAAATTGATTTAAATACTGAAAATACAAATAATTTAGTATTACCTTCAAAAGCTGCTGGTAGTTCTGATGATCATCCCAAAGAAATTAAAATGAACGCCAGCAGAGCAAATGAAATGAACAAAAATAAGAGCATAGAAAAGAAAAAGGAGTTAGAGGATCCCGCCGCTCCTTCTGACACTGAAATACTCACAGGTGCAGAAACATCCGACGAATCAAAGGAAATTAAAATTGATTTAAATACTAAACATACAAATATTGTAGTATCACCTTCAAGAGCTGCAGATAGTTCTGAAGATCATCCTAAAGAAATTAAGATTGACGCCAGTCGATCAAATGAAAAGGACAAAAATAAGAGCATAGAAGAGGAAAATAAAGAAATAAAAGAGAATGATGGCAGCATGACAAGAAGTTCAAGTTTAAATTCTGAAGTCAACTCTGATAATACGAAATTAATGGAAATCAAACAACCATATGAAGATGAACCATCAAAACTTGAGATGATTGAACAAAACTTAAGTAGTAGTTCAAAAGAGCAACTAAGTGAACCAACAGATGAAGATGATAATGAAAAAATAAAAAACGTTATATCAGCTTCCACTGACGAAGCTATAAGAGGCAAACGTTTGATTGGGAATGATTTGAAAAATAAGGGGAGCGTCAATTTCGAAAGTCCTATACGCAAATCGGCCAAAAACGGAAGCACAAACGAACAAATATCTGTATCAGATGTCGATAAACAGCCAATGGATAATGACAGCGATGAAACCCAAAAACAAAATCTTGACTCTATTGACTCGAAAGGTAATATAATTTTTTTTATAATTTAGCTAGATTAAATTAAAGTCTTGAAATATATCTAATTTATTTTTTTACTTAAAGTTTAAAGATTATATTTGATTTTAAGCTTAATTTATTTTTAGTTTTTTATATTGTTCTGTGTTGACTAATTATCGTTCATTAAGAGTGCTTAGAGACTGATTAAGTCGAGCCTCAACATGTTGATATTGTTCATTGATTATCAGTATTATAACATTTGATTATTACAACTTATTCTTTTTATTAATAATATATATAATATAAATCGATAAAAATTAAATATATAGTCTCACATTTCACAATTGAGTACAATACAAAATTATGCTAGCTCTCAACCTTTCCCTATCCCAAAATGATTATTTCACATAACTATATATAAACCAACACTCTTAGATCCGGAGTCATATAATTTGGCAAATAGATCAGTGATAAATATCTTATTTATTTAATAGATGGCCCATCGAAAAAACCCATTATGAAAGATACTAACAAAGTTGAAGTTATGGATAAAATACGTAAGTTCATCATCAAAAATGTTTAAATATATAATTAAAATTCAATCATCTTTAAATAGCAACAAATAAATCGATCGAGGTGGTCAAGCCGGATTTGTTAAGTCCCGAAGTAAATGCTGGTAAGATTTTAAAATAATATCATGTTCTAAATTATGTTCTTCACTTTAGCAGAACAGATCGTCAGCAGTTTTGAGTAAACCCCTAATTGGCAAACAAATTACAAGTTCCACAAATAAATCAAAAAAAGGGCAGGTAGCTAAGGATAAACAAATACCAAATAATTCAACGGGCCGATTAATTAACGTCCCAATTGCTGAACTGCAGCTTAAATCATTTAGTGATCCTTCCGATACAGGATTATGGTATGAGGTTCATATGGAGACAGGAACCAATGATGCAGATACAAAAAGTAATATCAAGTCTAAACAAGACAATGAGGGCCTAATAGAACCAATTATAACTGCTGAACGTGCAGCTGGCGACATACTTGATAAGAAAGTAGAATCAAATGATGAAGTGATACCAAAACCATCAGTATCCTTTTTCATTCCTCTTGAGGAAACGAGTGATGGCAAGAAAACTTCTAAGCAGCCAACAAAAAAGAATAAAAAATCTGGCCAAAATACAACTGTGCAAAATGACGGAGAAAATGATGGTAAAGAAGAAGCTCCACGAGATTCAATAGCAGGACAAGATGAAGAAGAAGTTGAAGAAGTTGCAACTGATTTCAATTATCAAGAATTTGGAACACAAAAATTACAAACCATACATGAGCTAAATGAAAACGAAATTGCAAATGAACTCAGAAGTAATGTGCAAAAATCTGAACATAATGTTCCCGAAATTCAAGTACAAGTAGAAAACGAAAATACTAAAATCGATATTCAGGAAACTAAAATTGCTGATGCGGAAAATGAATCTTCCGTTCAGAATTTAAATAAAAGCTCTGAATCCAATCAAATCAATACAAATTTGGTTGATGATGATCAATTGAAACATATGAGAAGCGCAACAATTATACAGAGAGCCTTTAAAAACTATTTAGCTCGTCGAAGACAATGCGAGCCAGAGGTCGAGAAGAGTAAGGAAATCCAAAATGTGGAAACTTCTAATATGGCACCGAATTCGAAAACTCCTTTAAGTGAAAACCTTGCAGCCACTAAAATTCAGAAAGCATTTAGGCGATTCTTGACAAAAACTGCACCAAAGTCATCTGAATGGTTTGTTGGCACGCAACCCATAATCCTAGAATCAAGCGAGCCAAAAGCATTTGAGGCACAAACAGAATCGACTACGGCAAGTGCTCAAAATAATAGCACGCTTAAAACAAATTTGGGAACTGATATTGGCAATCTTGAAAATAACATATATCCAACCAAAGTATTTGAAAACGATAATGGAGCTTCTAATAATTTAGCAGGTTCCACAAGCGATGTAGAAATCGGCTTAGATAAGGCTCTGTCGCATTCAGAATCGGATTCTTTCCCCAAAGGTAAAATAAACATATATAAATAGAGTTCCTTTAAAATTGTCATATTTTTAATATTTTTTCTGAAAGACATACTAATGGAATTCCTGAACAAAGAAATCGATTTCTCTTCTGGACTAGTGCCCCTTAGGGTTGAGGAAGTACCATGTGAAAAGAAATCCGACGGTAAAATTAATATATAGATATAAAAACAAATTGCTTTAAAATCTATTTATTTTATCAAGTAGCAGATGTATCAACTCGCGATTTAATGAAAGAATTTCTGAACAGAGAGATCGAATTCTCCTCTGGAATTGAGGAGCTACCATGTATAAAGAAATCCATTTCACGCACTACACTTGATCAGGAGGATAATGCAGACAATGAAACTGAAAAAACAAAAGAAAGCAATCAGGAGCAATCTGAAATTGATAATGATTTGAATTTACTGAAGAATGGAGCATTATCAGGAGCAGATGAGATCGTGACAGCACAACTAGAGAAAGAAGATAAAGACGACTCTCGTATTGTTGAGCAAATGTCAGATGAAACCGTTGTTCGACCCATGAGCTCCTTGCAAGAACAAGCCTCTTTGGATGTTCCGGATGGTGACGTGATCGTATACAATCGCATGCAACGTGAGGAAAGCCGTGAGAGTTCCGCTCAAAGTGAGTCCGTAATATTTGGAAACTCCGATGAAGATCGAATTGTATCCAATGAGGCAGAAATTACTCGGACACAATTATCACGGCATTACACAATCGCCGGCGATGATCCGCAAAGTATTTTCCGGTCGGTGACAATCGTTGATGCGGTTCAATTTATCGAAAATGAAGACGTTGATCTTGGCACGGAGTTAAATAGCGGCAACAGTTTCTGCTTGGACGATGAGACATCGGAAAACATTCGGAAAAAGATAATGGCGTACTCGCTGTCGGAGGCGGACTCCGATTATTATGATCCCAGCAAAATCGCCGCGGACGATTTTCACATAGATACCGCAATGACAGATGCCATGGACACATCCACAGAAACAGAATCCACCATTGTCTCAGCAGCTGCCAAGATCCAGGCGGGAGCACGAGGATTCCTAACTAGGCGAAGATTACGTCGCGCCAGTGCTGGCACAAAGTCATCGACCCAAGAAACCAAGGCCTCATTTGGAAATGATGCCATCAGCGAATCATTGGAGCGATTTATTGAGGAAGAAGCTGCGAAGAAGATCCAAGCTGCTTATCGTCTGCATAGCAAGAAGCAAAAGAAGCAGAAACAGACGAATGCCATCAAAAGTGCCAGTTTGGAGAGCAGTTTGGCAGCTAAACGACAAACACTGCAACGTGGAGATGCCCTACAAAAGGATTCTAATTCCACACCAGAGGATGAAAATATCGAAAGCAAAATTGTGGATACAATTTCAGTACAGCAAAATGGTAATATTATATATTATTGTTTGTTATTAATATTAACTTTATAATTATTATTATTATTTTTTTTATGTATTTATTTGTTGGATAGTTGGATTTCTTTCTGAGCTTTCGTCAATCTACACAACAAATTTTGGGTCATTTTGCATTAAAATACCGCCCGATATTTTATAAATATTTATTATTTTGATACTTTGGTATAAGTTTTGTGCAATGTCCGTCATGCTGCCTATCTGTCTGTCTGTCCGTCTATCCGTCTGTATAAACGTAACTTTTTTCGACACTCTAAGAGATACAGTACCCCCGTCAGAGTGCTACGTCCTATAGGAGGCTAGGAAATCGACAAAATCTATATTCGCAATTCGATAAAGCCACATATATCCCACAATTTTATAGCTAAAGTCACGAAATGTGTTATAACGGAAAATGTAATTCGATTAACCCACATGTCTCCCATAAGTTTAAAGATAAAGTGAACAAACTTGGAAGGTAACTTGCTGGGAATCTCGTCTAGGGAGACTATGCGGTCCTAGAAATTCAAATGCGCATAACTTTCACAATTTGCTAGTGTCACCAATTTTTAAAAGTATGTTATTTGTAACTCCCCTAAGAGGTCGATAAAATATTGGATGACTACGACCAGTCAGCCTTTCTAAAGCGATACACCTTTTAGTGTAAATTGATAAGATCATATATCTCACACAATTTGAGAGCTAGTCACCAAATCTGAAAGGTATATTGCTAGTGCACCCCTTCAAAGAACCGAGAAAAAAATTTGTTTCGACCACGCCCAACGATAAAAGCCTATATCTATATTTGGAGTGTAGATTAATAAGATCGTAATTGAAAAATTTTTTTGCTCATGACCACCAAAACACCCAGAAGCCTATATCTCCTGCAATTTAATAGCTACACTTACCAAACTTGGAAGTAAGATTAATAGGAACCTTCTCCATAAATTAGTTGACATGGAATATGTTTTAATTATTTTTATTATTATTATTATTTATTATTATTATAAATTTATGTAGATACCCTAATTTAAAACTTCCCATTTTAGAGAGACGTGTACAAAAGAAATCGAATATGAGCTTGAAATGGCCTCCCAGGAGACAAAACTCTATGCCGGTTCAAATTGAGTGTGAGGTTCTTAGAGTTATTCCCAAACACAGAAGGAGACGCATCAAAAGCGCCGAAATGGGAAAAAACAAATTACCGAAATAAATTTTTAATAAATATAATTATAGCTGGCACGATATAAAATCAGTCTGCTTTTTAAAAACAAATACTTATTACAACATTTTTAAAAAACATAATAAAAAATTTATATAAAATATACTTTATTCCTGTTTCTTTAATTGATTTAAACTTATGCGAATTTACGGTGGAACTTCTAACACATTTAGAGTCTAAATCTGCTCTTGAATAATTCTTGACAAAATACAAGCAGCTTTAAGAACATGGTCTTTCTATGTTTTTTTTATATATTTTTTTAATTTCAGTTTTAAACCCATAGTTATTACATTTTATTGTTAGTTTAACATAATTAAAATAATTGTTTTTAATTTTTGTATTATTCTGTGCCGACTAGTATAAAAATAATAATAATAAATCAATAAATTTAAAAATGTAGAACACGCACTTATAGTTAGTTTTGTTACGATGCCTTAGAAGAAAATAAATGCTGCTGATCCACAGTAGATATTTTATAATTTTATGATAAGTAGTCCGAGTAGATCGATCTGGTCGATTTCGACATATTCACTGCCAAAAATACGAATACTTCGAAAGGTTCAATATGATCCAAGCACAAAGAAACGTGAATAGTTTGAGTTTAAGTCTATGTAGAAGCGACTCCAAATTAAAGCTTCTAATAACTCTAAATAAAGTCAAACTCGCACCAACATTTTGAATATGGAGTTTCAGCACTAAGTAGACAATACATAGAGGCTTCAACTCGTAAGAATACTAATTTGAAGTAGATTAGATTGGATTAGATTAGATTTCTTTTCCATTAGGTCAAACAAATTTGAATGATGCAGCTTTCAAATTGTGAGAGATATGTGTGTTCAATGATTTGAAAAATCAATATAATATAATGCTTTCGGTATCAGAGTAACTGAAATAACGACCTGCATTAGATGCTGGCCTCACTAGACCAAAAAAAAAAATTTCTTTGTATCAAAAAATGAATTAATCACCTAACTTATATTTTTGGAAGATCTTCTCAAAATAAGCTAGTTCATCAATAGTTCGCACCCATTCACATGATCAAGTCCTTCCGCTTCTCAAAAGAGTTCTATTCCCAAGACTGGATGGCGCCTCATTGGATCTGAGGGTAAATTGCTCGATTATTGTGACAGATCGTCGCACCTACGCATTGAACGAATGTTATATTTTCTTCCGATTGGTCTCCAAATTTTTTTTTGGATGTTCCCCAAAAAAAATTGATTGAATTAAATATAAAATAGTTCACGTATATCGCTTTCAAAGCCTTAATAAAAAATAAAGTTAAAATATTCTCTCCAACAAGGCTAATTTAATAGCCAACATATACATAAGGCTTTTTGAATATTATTTTTACTAGATCTACTTTTTTCTGAGCCTATAGCTCTTTCATCAAACTTGATTATTGCACGAGATGACCCTTTAGCTTCTACTGGCTAAAAGTATTTAGAACAATTTTAAATTCGAGACATTTTAATTTCTCACAAATCAAAAATCATTTATTTCCAATCTTACTTTATTTGACAAAAATACGGACAACATTGAAAGAGTACTAGAGATACAGATGTGGAACACATGTTGATCACGAATAGTACACACTCAGAAAAAAATCCAAATTTTCAGAAGAATTATTTCTATAACTAAGGCTTGTCATTCTACTTTGTATAATTCTATAAAATTGAAAATGAATATTACAAAATATTTATAAAAAAAAATAAATAAAAAAACGCCTTTCTAATTCTTACAAATTTTGTTTGCTAAGAAAATATTTCTAAAAACAAAAAAAAAAAATTATAAATTTTAGATCAAGTTTCATTTTATGACGATGGACTAAAATGTGGGTCGATTTTTTCAGAGTTTACAGAATATATGTACATATATATGTAAAATGTACCCTATAAAAAATTTGAAATTGTACTTTTTACGACCCTGATTATTTTTGCTGTGCATATAAAAATGTCATTTTCATGCACTGGAAATTAAATGTTCGACGATCTAACGAAATGTTTTACCAGTTGGGCACGAATACACAAACAATACACATTAATGCAAAATATAAATATAAATACCACACCTGATTTCAATGTACATATGTACACATAAATGCCATTTATGTTTGGTTTTTGATTTTTGCTGCTTTAATGGTAATAAGTTATATAATTATATAATATATGCATTTATATATAAAAACTGTAGTGTGCACGTAAAGTTACGAAAAAAATAATAACACCACTCATAAATGAAATGCTTTCAAATGTGTCTTTTCGAAATTTGTAAGCTTAAGGAACTGATGAATACGTTTTTAGAAATGGAAGAAGACTCTCAAAGTGAGAAAGAAAAAAACTATTAGAAAACTATATTATTTTGGTTGCTACTTTTTATATGCATATATATTTATAAAGAATTAAAAATGATTTAAATATTTAAAAATAATATCAATAATATCATTGGTTCATTCGTTAGAAAAAATGTCATGGTGATATTATTTTGAACGCAACTGTATACCAAGTATTAAACGTTTCTCTATACATTCAATACAATTTTCTGAATTTACTGAAGATACACATTTTAAGTACTAAGAATTACTTAACACATAGCATGTTAATATTTATTTTGTTTAACTGGCGACTATTATTTTTACTTTAATCTATTTACAGGATGTATACATAACTAGACTATATATAGATACATATATATATATATATATATATATATATATATATAGAGTCATTTACATTAGTAGTAGTTGTCTAAGAGTATTTTTTAATATGACGGCTGCTTCAATTTCTCCGCCTCCTTGCGTGCCTTGAAGCCTCGAAAACTTGATTGTATTTTAACTGCAGCATTTGTCGCTATTTTTTGCTGCTTGCGCACGAGAAATCCGCGAAAGCCTGCTTGAATTTTTGTCGCCGAGCGATCTTCGACTGACGTAGCTGCGTCTGCTGTTGCTGCGCTGATGACGCTCGTTTTCGTCTGTTTGCCGTCAGCAATTTTAGCTGCTGCCTGTTTCGTTTTGCCCTCCATGAAATCGGTGCGCTGCTGCTGCTGACGTCGTACGGTACTCTTGTGTGTGTTGTGAGCACCGTTCGCTTTCTTCAAACGGTAAATCTGCTTGCGCACACGATAGCCACGAAAACCAGCTTGAATTTTAATGGCTGCTGCACTTTCTTCGGTTTGCAAAAACGACTGTGATTCGGGTGAACTCGGGTAAATGTACATGATCGTAAGCAGCACTTAACTGTTTTGTTTTTTTTTTCTTCTCAAATATAACAGGAGTTACATCTACAATCACGAATGATTCCTTTGCAAGCAATGTGAACTGGCTCCTTCGAGAGCTATAATTGTACTGACGTATATATAACGGAATTGGCTGCTGTGCACCAAGAATTTTCATTTCAATTTTCCATTCACAAAACAAAAGACCCCTTACCCTCCTCCCACTCATCTTCTATGCTGTCGCACACGTAGACTGAATCACCTCCTCTCTCTCGCACTCTTCGCGTGTTTCACTGTGTTTCGGTGTGTGTGTGTACTAAATGTATACAAATGTGTACATGCACATTTTGCATGTGTGTATGTATCGAACATGGTTTTATCTGCGTATTTTAATTGTATTTGTGAATTTACGTATTCAATGTATGTTTGTATGTATGGAAGTGTGTATGTGTAACTAGATTTGTGTGGCTCTTCCTCTTTTGAAAATTAAAAAAAGTCGCGGATGCTGATGACGTTGATAAATATACTCTGTAAATCTGTTTGGCAAAATATAATATATACATATTTTTTGGTGCAATATTCGTTCTGTTGAATATTTTATTTTAATGTAATCTTTGAACTTTTGAAAAACATTTGTCTAAATTTCGCATAGATACCATTTTTAAAATGAAGGGAGATAAATAGTTTGTGTATATATTATCTTACATATCTTATTTTTTTTAAATTGAAATATTAAATTGTATTCATCATAAAATTTAACTTATCTGACTGAAATTAGTCGACATTAAATAAAAATTTGTTGTTTTTTAATTTAGATTTAAATATTAAAGTTTATGTGTAATTAAATTAAATCTATTTTTTACTGAGTCGACTGATTTTAGTCGACACATAAAGCTATGGAAGTTTTTTAATATCATCAAACCTTTCATAAAAGTAAAACATTAAATTATCTGATGGAATAGTCATTACTTTTGGTATAAGCCGAAATTTGGATGCCATTTTCATGATCTCAATTTAAAGGTAATATAAAAACACAGACGGTATTACAAATCGATTATACACATGCATGTAATTATAAATCATTTGGTAAAGATAAAGTCGACCAGAGTCCACAGGGTATCTGCAAGTCTCCAGTTTTTTCAAAAATTTGTTTCCTCTTTTACTCCTGCGTGTGGGATTTTATAATTATAGAAATAAACATTGGGTGGTACTCACGATTATTTATTTAAGTATTTACACAACATAAATTAATATATATTTACAAAATGCACATCTTGAATAAATTATAACATACATTTGTACATGGTTGACAGAATTTTGTAAATAGGCTTGATGCCCACCTTAAACTCAATTAATTATGTAGTTTTCCTTCCATCCATATAGGGGAAAATTTAACAAAAAATCTCCAATGACTTTTCACACAGATCTTTGAAAATAAATACGTAAATAAATTCAAAGCTCATGGAATGACAAAAAATTTCATACGACGGAAGATTTTGTATTTATTTAACGCGTAAAAAGTAAATAATATAAAACTGAATTTATAATTATAGATTCAATTTAAATTCAGAATATAATAAACATAGGCGTATTAAAATTTATAGATTAATTATAATCTTTAAACTAAAAAAGGGTATATTATTTTCGGTATGCTGAAAACAAATTATTCTTGTTATTCTGTATAGCACATACATATATCGATTTGTTTATTTTCTTTTTTGTATCTGTCAAAATGCCTCCACCATATATACATACATATATATATATATAGATATATGTATGTGTTTTTCCTTTGCCACTGATTCCGGGTGATGACAAGGCAATGGTTACGTTTATAAACTGCTATCTGCGGTCAACAGGAAAGTAATCGAGTTAATTGACTTTTGGAAAGAGAACTAAGTTAACAAGAATAAATCCCATTAGTAGATCCAACTACATACATACAACTATGTGTAAATGCAGCAAATGCCGTATGTATATACAGCGTATATTTTGCAATCCTAACTAAAAATATGTTGCCCAAGTCGTAAAATAGGATATGCTTTTTAGTCAGTTTCCAAAATTTTTTTTAAATAACGTTTACTCGTCCCACTATTGGCTGAAAGTTTAGAATTGCGCGAAATTTTGGGGCTATTGGGATTTCATCTATTCACTCAGAAAAATCGTACATTTTTCTAAAATGTTGAAAAAATTGCATGGTGCATTTTCAATGTATTTTCAAAATTTCCTTATATCGATTTTAATATGAATTAATACCTTGACATAACATGGATCATCGATATTGACCCGACCAGATGACAGTAGGCAAGCATTATATATATATATATATGCAAACATTAATTGCTTGCTCAATTTGCAAATTGAATGCAGAACAATTGAAATTTAATTGTTTTGTATCCATGCGGCTTCAATTTGAATCATTTGTTGTTTGAATAATGCTTGAGACAAGAATACAAAAATTATTTAAATGCGCAATTTTTAACGCGGGGGTTTAATAATATGTCTTCTTCTTATGCCAAAATTCATTAAAATATAAATGTGATCTTAAGTTAAGCACGTTGTTTACAAAAAATGTACAATTATAATATTTAGCGTATCCGAGACAGCTCTTTTTTTTTTGTTCCTATATTCCTTTCGAATGGTATTTTTATTTGATCACGAATAGTTCAACGCATGGAAGAATTAATTTCAGATCCCTCAAGGTATAAATATAGAGCCGATAAAAATATTATCAACTCAGCTCTTTCTCTACAAAAAAAAGAGACTCATGTCTTCGCTATCGGAGCCTTTCTTTAATGAGAAAGAGAAAATATCATATGGTCCTCTTTGATAAATACATTTCTACTCCCAAATTCCAAAGGATTTGAGAGTGCAAAAACTGGCCTTAAAAAGAGTTCAACTGTTCATATTTCTTAAAACATACGGTCAAATTTTCACTCGTTAAAGACAAATGGAAAAAAAAAACGATTCTTCCAATTCATTTATAGACAGAAAAGATAATTTGGCAATAGATAGGGGAGAAATCAAATTTTGTATTTTTTTTGGGGTAAGAGCTTGAATGAAATTGGAAATTTAGTTGACTACTTACATAAAATTATACGTCACATAAAAACTTCAGAAAATATGTAGAAAAAAGACTTTTCTAAGTAGAAATGGGGGCATATAAGTCTGGCACGGAGCTAAAAAAAAATGAATTGAAATTCCGCAAAGTGTAGAAAAAGTTAAGGAAACATAAATCTCGACCAGTAGCCCAAGAAAAGCTCAATTTTTGCCTGCAAAGCATGTGGGAAGCCAAATGCAGCAGCGCGTGCATTTATTTTAATTTAATTTCAATTTAATCTTATCAGAAAAAACTAAGGCCAAATCTAGCAATTTAATTTTTCACAAAATGTAGCTCAAATTTGTGTTATGAAAAAGGCGCTCGATTTTTTGTAAGATGACTTTCAATTGCAGTGTACAACTCCCAATTCACTTGCACAACTATTAAACATGGAATTAATATATAATATAATAATATAGCTTGGATAGGAATCTATGCTGTAGTTGTTCCTATACATTGGATTGAAGCAGTTGTGAATTTAGAAAATGTAATTTTGCCATACGCGTGTGATGAAATTCCCTTATGTATAATTAAATATGAACACATATAACATATATCATTATTCATAATAATATATTCCCATTGGAATATTCAATTTTCAAATTTGTTTCGTTCTTTCATAATTATTTTTGTTACCGCCTAATTCGCTTAGTGAATGCCATTTTTTTTTTTACATATTGTTTTCAAAAGGCAACAAATCAAAATCAACTTTTTTTACGTCATCTTTGCGGTTATATTTGATAATTTTCATATTCGAAATCTGACTAAATTGTCTTTATTGTGGTGCTATTTTTTCTACCGCAGCTACATATTCCTAATCAGCATAGTCGATATGGCCTTACAGCTTGAATCTGAATCAAACCTAGAATTGTCTAGATGAAGCTATGGGAACCAAATGCCAAAAAATGAGTTAGAGTATTCACAACTGTTTTGGGTTTCTAATTCTTCTTTAAAATCCTGACTTTTATTGCTATCTGAATAGTTTTTAGATGATAATCGTTTAAAAATCATAAAAAACTTTCCGTGAAACAGATCGGATACATTCTTTTTTCCAACCAACCAATATAGTACTCTAGCTATAATTAGTTTTTAAATTCAAAGCGAGCTATTGTAAAAATGATTTATTGAAAAATAATGTTTGGAAATGTAATATGAGTTATGTGTGTGATTGATTCCTAATTCATAGAATTCAGCAAATGCGATAAAGCATCTTGCGTTGCATTCTGTGCTGAAGCTCGCCACGTCGAATCATTGTATGGACGACTTTCATTACAGCTCTCTCCTCATATTTTTGGCGCAAGAAATCCTAGATTTTGTGAAAATGGTATATACATTTAATAAAACATATTTATGTATATAAATATCAAGTAATAGTTACCTGTAAAATATTTTGCTCGGAAACTTGAGAGCCGATAGCAAAACGTCGCTTCAGTTGTTTCTCGATACGGTTTAAAGTTTCTTGATCCTCCTCGGTGGTGAAACCCTCAGCACCAGCCAGACTACCCGTTGTGGCGGCATCCAGGGTAGATACTTGGAAGAGGCGCAGAGCTTCATTCACATGTTCATCGGTGACAAACGGCAGTAAATGCATTTTTGCTAATGATTCCGAAATACGAATCACGGCCTCCAATTGACGCACCGTAATTGGAATGCAATGGCGCTTATCCGCCGACTTCTCCTGTTGCCCGGCACCCGAACGCATTAGGACATAGCGACTCTTTAGTTTTTCACCAGCAGCCTCACTGAGTCTTGGACCGCAATGGGTGCGACAATAGTGTATATATTTCTTGAACATGGCCAAGGGGATTTCACCTTCAGCCGGCTCCGATGGCGCCGACTTGTTTGAGCTGAGATGCACGTTTATAATGTGTTTGGCCATGGTGATGTCTCGGGCCTCATCATGTACATCCTTCACAATGAAAATCATGTCGAATCTGGACAGAATCGTTGGCATAAAATCAATGTTCTCCTCGCCCTTCGTATCATCCCAACGACCAAAGATCGAGTTGGCAGCTGCCAGCACCGAACAACGTGAGTTCAAAGTGGTTGTTATGCCAGCCTTGGCAATCGATATGGTCTGCTGCTCCATTGCCTCGTGAATGGCAACTCGATCATCTTCGCGCATCTTGTCGAACTCGTCAATGCAAACGACGCCACCATCAGCCAGAACCATGGCGCCACCTTCCATAACAAAATTACGCTGTGGGAAAAATAGAGGCATCATTAGTAAATATATATATATAATAGATAAATTTATTTTTTAATTTATAACATTTCATTTCATTTCAAAGATCGTTAACAAAGTTTTTATCCACTGACTATGATCAACAAATTTAGAACTTATTTCCAAGTTTCATCAAGAAAAGTTTACGATTTTATTTATTTTTTTAATGTGGGATAATAACAGTCAACGAATTTTAAAATTAATTTAATTAAATTTTAAATTGAAATTAAAGTTACAAGTTAAATTATATAAAATTAACAACGGATAATTAAGTTAAAATGAAAAAATAAAGTAATAATAAATAATAATTCTGGGATTATTCAAATTTAAACCCAAAAAGTAACAAATCATACAGAAAAAAATAGTAAGATTACCAATCACAAATGCATGCCAAACTTTTATTCACGAGATAAGACGATTAAGATTGAGTGCTTAATGAGAAAAATAGAGCATTGGGAATTGATAACATGCTAGTTTATTGTATTCATTACAGAATAATCGAAAAGTTTCATGCAAGGAATAATTACAAGTACAGCAATTAAAAGAAAGTTGGAAGATATCAGGTGGATATTTATAGGGTACAGAGAAATTAATTTGACTGATCAATGCAGTGATATCAATTTCACTATTTAGTTATTTGACAACATTATATTAGTTGGGCAGATGAGGTCTATAAGTTTGTTTTAGTAAATCGGAGATTGAGGAGAACAATATCTATCCAACCGAAAATCAAATGTTTTTCCCAATCTGGCTGTTGTGATTGAACAACAAAATTTGAGAGAAAATGTATGACAAGGTCATTGAAGAAAGGCAAGGAAATAAAAAAGCACATTTCTATGGGGATCAGCTCAAATGGGCATAGCAAAATCATAAAACGGTTGTCGAAATTATTTATTAACTTTCTAAAGAATGTATAATTTTGGTTTTCAAAATTTCAACTCTCGATTATTTTTTTTAAGTAGTTTTAAGAGCAATACAGATATAGAAATACAAAACAAAAATAAAGAACAATAATGAAAGAAGAATTTTTCCTTTAAAACTGCTTAAGTTAATGCAACTTGATAATCTTGACATTTGCTTAACTAGTTATAAAAGCTCCATTAATTAATAATTAATTAATTAATAAGACAAAAAATATTAGACGGTAATCAGGTACATATTTTTGCAAGAAAAGTGGGAAAAAATTTGTTGCTGTGTTCCTTTAAATTTTAAAACTATTTAAGTTAATGTATCTTGATATTTGTTTTAACTAGTTACAAGAGCAGCACACACTTGTATACAAATAAGAACAAGGAAAATATATGACAGTAATAAAGTATTTTTTGTATTACAAAAGAAATGGAAAAATATGCATTTATATTTTGTTAAGACACTTCCTTGACCTAGTGTAATTTTAGTTTTCAAATTAATTTTTTTAATTAGTTTTAAGAGCTCCACAGCTTTTTATAATAAATAAGAGAAAAAATACAATAATAAAGCTAATTTTTTGAAGAATGGAAATTATGAATTTTGTACTATTACAAAACACTTTTATAACATACATAATTTTGGTTTCCAAATTTCAAAACGGTTAAAATTAATGACTCTTGATCATTTTATTTTTAAATTGTTTTGAGTGGTCTACAGAATTGTAGAAACATAAAGAAACAAACATAAGAAAATAGTATTTTTTTTTTTGCAAAAGAAATGGGTAAGAAATTAATTTTCATTTCAATTTAATTTCATTTGTGATAACACATTCTTGGCATACTGTACGCAAATTTGAATAGAAATTAATTGTATTTATATATAAATTGATACTATTTCTGAAAAGAGCTTCACAGAATTGTAGAATAATAAGAAGACAAATATAGGACAATAATAAAATGCAACATAAATAAAAATTTGAAATCTTGATAATTTTCTTTGTAACTAGATCGAAGAGCTTCACAGAATTGTAGAAAAATAAGACAGAAGATTCAATTTGATGGCAAAATAAATCAAAAAAGTGAAATATATTTATTGGTAAAAATACTTTCTTGATTTTTTCCGCTGTATGCAATTTAAAAATAATAAATAAAACATATTAATTTCCAACCAATTTATTTATGTTTAGATATTAATTGATATAATCTCTGAAAGGGAACTCACCGTGTGTGGATCCTTCATAACAGACGCCGTGAGACCCGCTGCACTCGAGCCCTTGCCGGAGGTGTAGACGCCAATTGGGGCAACCTTCTCGACAAACTTGAGCAGCTGCGACTTAGCCGTACCCGGATCTCCCAGCAGGAGGACATTAATGTCGCCACGACGACAGAGACCGTCCGGGAGACGCTTGCGTGAGCCACCAAAGAGCATGCAGGTGATTGCCTTCTTTATGTCGTTCGAGCCAAAGATGCTGGGTGCCAGGGACTTGGAGAGGCGATCATAGATATCCGCCGAGGCGGCGTACCGCCTAAAGTTCTCCTCCTCCTCGATGGAGATGTTATTGTAGCGCGACACAGCGCCTGCTCCCTCCGCATCCACAATGATGCCCACAACACGCATATACGGAGCCCGCACTCCGAGCACAGCCTTTTCGCGACCGTCTTGCCTCGTCGGCTTGCCCACTTTTCGGATGGAATAGATGCCGTGGATGAGGACACGATTGCCGGGCACAACACGTTCGCAGAGCGAACGATCGCAGAACAACTGCAGATGTCTTGGAATTTCGCCCTGGGGCACAAAGTCCGGCAACTCCTGCAGCTTAAGCGTTTGGAAATCGACGCATTTGCATTTGTCCGGCATAATGAAGAACGGATCCAGCGGACACTTGGGTCTACCAGCCTGCTCGGTGTTGCATTTACGCGGCAGAGCATAGCCCTCCAACCCCGGATTCACCTTCAGATTGGGTATAACAGTGCTGCAAGAGCGGCACATGATCGACATGCGTGTCGCCTTCGCCTGAATGCCCGAAGCAGCCACAATAATCCCGGCAATTTTCACCAGCCGTGAAACACTGTCCGATTTCAGTTGACGGATATTTGTCGGATTTGCGCCGGACATCAGCAGTATTTGGATGTCGTGCATGTGTTCCTCGTGCTCTGGCCGCGGTGCCGTTATCTCATCGGCCACCTCGCGGGCAGCCTCCTCGAAGATCTGCAAATGCTCTGTCGGCTGTTTGTTTAAATTATCCGCAAGCGTTTCATCAAATCCAACCACGTCTTCCATTTCGATCTCCAGAAAGTAGCGTCCATTGAGATAGTTTCGCTTGAGATTATCACTGCAATGACAACCCCATTAATATCCTATATCAAATCCATATCCATATCTCTGTACTCACCGATATTTATAGTAGAAATTGTCTTCGTTGAAAGTGCGAATAAATTCTTTGTACTTTTTCTTTACGGCCTGCAAATTAATTTGGGCTCCATTCGACTGTTGATCGTTGCCAAAGTTGTCGGAGAAAAATACGCCCGCATCATCAAAACCGTCCATTTTAATTGATATGCAATCGTCAAAGTGGCTTCTTTAAAATCAAACTGTTTAAATTTGCTTTTTTTAATACCAACGCCTCAATCACAATGCCCAATAAAATTTTGCCGCCAAAACTGTAAGATGCATTGTTGCAATCGATTTGGCTAAACCGATGAATCTAAAATAAAATAATACAAATGTAACTCGATAGTATCGCACAACATGGTTTTTCGATAACAATGCCCATATAACAGCGGCATTCCTGCTATCGATCTCCATTGTCGTTAACCGTTTTCGACCAAATATTTGTTTAACTCTAAATCGCTTTCAATTTTAAATTGTAGGGTCCAGAAGAAATTATAAAAATGTATATGTAATTACTTGGCATTTCCAGTTTAAAGCTATAGCCGAAGAAATTAAAACAATGGTTATATATCTATTTATCTACATGGATACATTGCTCTTCAAGTTTTGACGATTTTAGGAAAACAATGTAAAAGATTTTTAAAAAAATGCCGTAAATATATTGCTTTGACTTATAGCTGAAACATTCCAAATATATATATATATATATATATATATATATATATATATATATATATATATATATCTCCAGTATAAATAATTGTTAGCTAATCATCATTAATTATTTTAGATCTTGAACACAAAAATAACAATTTTTGCATGTTATTTTCTCATTTTAATTATTTGATAAGCCTTTATATGCCGCGTCTAATATGCTTTAGCTTGGATTTCTCTTCAAAAACATATTTTAATGAAAAACATTTGTTGCAGTACTTATTTAGCACTTCTAAATTTAAAATATTTTTAAGTTTTTAGCGGCAGTTTGTGATACATTAGTAAAGATCACTTCCACAAATAAAAGCTGTTTTTTATTAATTCAAATTATTTTTAGAAATTTCTAACAAAAGTTAATATTGTAAAAGTAGTATTTTAAATGTTTAATTTACAGAAAAAATTACATTTCTATCGATATAAATATGTCACAAAAAATATCGTGAATGCTAATTATCGATATTGTTGCAGCATCCCTGGCCACTAATTGGTAGCACTTTTTCGCGTGTGTTTGGAGGGAAGCAGTTCGGTCTCTTTTCGCATTGCCAAATCTATTTGATTTCTCACAACTCACGCTAAATAAAATTGTGTAAATCATGGTAAGCAAAAATATTCTTTAAATTGGGAATTGCTAACTAATGCGTATATATGCAGTCTTCAACAGATATAGCTATGGAAGCAAGTGTCGAGCCTGCAATGGGCCTCATCCCAATCGGAATTGCGGCGAACTCGAATAATGTTTTAAAGAAACTTGCCAGCGCATCTGCTCCAGCTGCTCCTCCTCCGGCTGTTTCAGCTGCTGTTGCTCCTCGTGATGGCAGCGGCAATGCGGACGAGATGACTTCAAGAGATTATTACTTTGATTCGTATGCCCATTTTGGGATCCACGAGGAGATGCTCAAGGATGAGGTGCGCACGGTGACCTATCGCAATGCGATGTACCACAACAAGCATCTCTTCCAGGGCAAGGTAAGCCTCATCTGTGGTCATGTTACACGTGGATATGAACCCTGATTTCCTTGTGTTTAAATCAAGGAATCGATCAATCGATTTAAATTGGCATTTTGAATTGTTTGCAGACCGTTTTGGATGTTGGCTGCGGCACGGGCATCTTGTCCATGTTCGCCGCCAAGGCTGGTGCGGCCCAAGTGATTGCCGTCGACTGCTCGAATATTATTGAGTTCGCTCGCCAAGTGATAATCGACAATCATTTGCAGGGAATTATCACCGTAGTCAAGGGGAAAATTGAGGAAATTGAGTTGCCTGGTGGAATTGAGAAAGTCGACATTATTATCTCCGAGTGGATGGGGTATGTAATCCATAGATTAAATATATTTGTTAAATAACAACATGTAATCATCTCCAGCTACTGTCTGTTCTACGAGTCCATGCTGGATACGGTTTTGTATGCACGCGACAAATGGCTGAAACCCAATGGAATGATGTTTCCGGATAGGGGCACACTCTACATCACAGCGATCGAAGACCGACAGTATAAAGACGAGAAGATCAACTGGTGGGACGATGTCTACGGATTCGACATGAGCTGCATACGCAAGGTGGCCGTCACGGAGCCCCTCGTTGATGTTGTCGATCCCAAGCAAGTCGTGTCCACGGCTTGCATGGTGAAGGAAGTCGATTTGTACACGGTGCAAAAGGCGGATTTGAATTTCTCCTCGAAATTCAATTTGACAATTAAGCGGAATGATTTTGTGCAGGCTTTGGTCACCTATTTCAACATTGAGTTCACCAAGTGCCACAAGCGTCTGGGATTCAGTACATCGCCGGACTCGACGTACACGCATTGGAAGCAGACAGTATTCTACCTGGACGACCACATGACGGCGAAGAAGAACGAGGAGATCAACGGCACCTTTCAAATGAAGCCAAATGAGCGAAACAATCGCGACTTGGACTTTGTCATCGACATCCATTTCAAGGGGGATCTGTCCGAGATTCAGGAATCAAATACATACCGCATGCGCTAGCTATTTAAGCTAATCCTTTAGCTTTCTTAAATGATGACTAGATTTAAATGACTAAGATTATATTCAAATCCAGTGTGCAACAGCGAGAACGAAAAACAAACAAACAAAAAAACGAAATGATGATGTGTGTTGCGTCTTCTGCTAAGTTTAAAGTGTGTACCTTTTTAAGTAAGCATCATATTTTTACAAGTGTGCGCCTGTTTAACAAATTATGTTTCACGACTACTTCTAAGTAAATTGTACAGTTGCACATTAAGTCGAACAATGAACACATATTAAAGTGACTTGACTGTGCCCACAAAGCACATTATTTTACTCGAATTTACAAAAATTTATTTATTTAAATCTGCATATATTTTGTAGCTGTTTTTCTTGGTTTCAAAATTAATTTTCAATTTACAGAACATTGCCCGGGAACCTCTTCCTTATATTCATTCTACATACACATATTTATAAATAGTAATAAATTTCAGACATCATTTTGGGAAACTCCGTTTCTTGGTGTTAAAATAAATTTTCAAGATTTACTGAACATTGAATCAGACTGAAGATTTGCGGAAGCTCTTTTTCTTAATGATTTTAGAAAACTCGACTGATAAAAATTAAATACTTGAACATTTCGGTTCAAGTTGTCCTTGCTGTGGAATTGCCAATATTCTACACTTAAATGTATATTTCGATAAAGTTATAACTTTTCAACATTTCATTCAAAAATAAAAAAGAAAACACAAAAACTAATTCGCTATTTCGTTCACAATAACAATTTAAATAAAGAAAAACAAAATTTAAAAACAGTTTTGGCTTAGAACAGGAACGGTTTCTCAAGTCGCAATCGGAAATTTACCAATTTATTTGCCAATTACAGTGCAGAATTACAGTGCAGAATTACAGTGCAGAATTACAGTGCGAAATTAAACCCTTTATTTTATGAACCAGTAACCGGAACCGGTATTTTTAATTCCGAAAAGAAGTTATCAGAACTAAACATTCGTAGATCATCCCACAGAGCGACATCTAGCGAAACGCATTGGAGTTTTCAACTGGCAGCGTCAGCATCTGCAGTTGTCACGCTGTTAATTGATAAAAATTATTGCTCTGTTACCGCTCTAAAAATGCAGAATTATTTCTACATCGCTAATTTATATTTAATTTCTAAAATATTATACTTATCTAGAAAATATTTTTGTTACTAATTTTTGCTTCTGCAACGTAGTTCGGATGAAAATTTATGACATAATATTTATGATATATTACAATTCCATGTACGAAATTTGCGCGTATTGATGCTTGATGTCGTTCAGTGTAAGTTCAGCCTTATACGAGTGAGTGCATTCGATATTACAATTCACAAAG